>CM053406.1:18954992-19361485 GCA_028644305.1 Xerus rutilus
ACTTTTAAAGGAGATCTTTACTTTCTCCCTTACTAGAGTTTACATTGGGTTATGCCAGATCACTTCCTTTGAGGGAATAAAAGAAGTGGCTAGTGGAGAAGAGAGAGAGAAAAAAATAAGTGAAAGAATGAAAGAATCAAACTGAGGGGTATAGTTTGAAATCCTGAAACTGCTGGATCTGTAGACTGAGATCCAACAAGTCAGTAAGTGAATGGCTGAAGGTGGGAGCCAAGTTTCTCCTAGTTGGAGAAAAAAGATAAGAAGGGAAATCTGGAATGATCCATGTGGCACCAAGTACAGTTGGAGATATCTCTACAAACTCCTGCTAGGCCAGCTAGAGAGACAGTAGAGAGATACATTGTAGATATGAGTATATACTTTGTTGAGTACACCCACATGCATTTCTTAGGTCTGTCTTCTCAGAGGAACTAGAAGTAACAGCACCCCACTAGCAATGACCATATGCAGGACTCAGATGTTGGTTTCTGTTAGAGTTTGGATTTGGAATATTCCCTAAAGGCTTGGTCTGCCACTGGTGGTGCTACTGGGAGGTGGTGGAAACTTAGGAGGTAGGGCTCATTTGGAGGAAATAGATCCTTGGACATATGCCCTTGAAGGGTATATCTTGTCCCTGGTCCTTCCTCTACTCTTTCTTTGTTTTTCTCCCCACCCTCCTCCTCCTTCCCAGCCACCCAAGGCCAACAATTTTGCTCCACCCAACCCTCCAGGCTGAGGTTCTGCTTCACCACAGGCCTAAAAGTAGTGGAGTCAGCTGACTATGGACTGAAAGCTCTAAACTGTGAACCAAAATAAACATTTCCTCCTTTAAGTTGATTCTTTCAAGTATTTTATCACAGTGACAGAAAGCTAACAGTTTCTAATAGCATTCTTCAATAAGAGGAACAGCTGGTGCGGTGGTACATGTCTGTCAACCCCGCAGCTCAGGAGGCTGAGGCAGGAGGATTGCAAGTTCAAAGCCAGCCTCAGCAAAAGCGAGGTGCAAAGCAATTCAGCAAGAACTTGTCTCTAAATAAAATACAAAATAGGGCTAGGGATGTGGCTCGGTGGTTGAGTGCCCCTGAGTTCAATCCCCAGTAACCCCTCCCACCCCCAAAATAAAAAGAGGAACAGAGAAAATGCTGTATGAGCCTTGCAGTATCTTAACAGGGCCGGAAAGTAATGAAGTACTCAAAACACTAAGTGATGGGAGTCTGTTAGAGGAACACAGAAGCCAATTCAAACAGTCCTCAAAGGCCATAGATGGAACAGTCTAAGCAAACAAAAAATGATATAGTATTAGATTATAACCCAAAGTATAAAATAAATATCTATGAGTCCATTTTGATAAAAATAAATACTGAATAAATAAATAAATGTGGGAGCAGGATTTATGTCTATATAGAAGAGCTTCAAATAATTTATAGAAATGTTCCTTTCTCAAAGAGGTGGCGCTTAACTTTCCTGCCTTAAATGTGGGCTACACATAGTGACTTCCTTCCCAAGAGTTCAGTATGACTTCACAGCAGAGAACACTAATAAGCACCACTCATCAACGTGATCAAGTTCAGCAACAGCAGTGATAAGCTGATATGATGTGATAAGAACAGCACCTTTAAAGCCCACCACCCGAGTATAATCATGAGAAAGACACCAGACAACACCAAATTCAGGGACATTTCCAAAATAGTTGGCCAGTATACCTCCAAACTGTCAAGGTCATTAAAAATGAGGAAATTCTGAGTAAATAGCACAGGCCAGAGGAGTCTAAGGAGTCATGAGGACAAAAATGTGGTAAGCTCAATGGAATCCTGGAACAGAAAAGGACGTCAGGGGACAATGAGTGAAATCCTAATAGGCTGTGCAGTTTAGCTAGTGGTCATGTAACAATGTCTGTTCCTTGATGTAACAAATGTACCATATACATATCAGCAATAGCAGAAAGTTGGAAGCTGGTAAGAATTTCCCGTACTACCTTTTCAACATTTCTGCAAGTTTGAAACTATTCTAAAAGAGAGTTTCCACTGTTAAGTGTGGCATTAGCCAGCATGGAGGAAAGGAGCTTGAAGATTTAGGAGATTCTTAGGGGCCAATATACTGCTCTAAGAGACCTGAGGGGTGCTCAGAGTAAAGATTTATTCTCAAAGGAGTATGGGAAAGTACCATGTTTCAGGGCTGCCTGGCTTTCCTTCCAAAACTGCTTTTATGAATACTTTCAGTTCCCAATAGTTGGTCATGAAGAGAACATTTACAGGTCATCATATTTCTATTTCAACAGTTTCTAGCAAGTGATAAACCCAAATAAAGTTAAGTGGGATTCAGCACCCTGCAAAAGGCAGACAATGAGCCCAGTTGCAACATTAGGAAGTATTCACCCACAGTTATGGTGAGACCACACCAGAGAGAAGAGATCTCACACACACACACACACACACACACACACACACACACAGGAATTAACACCATGTTCTCTTGTGGCGTGCTGACAAAGAATGACAAATCTGGGAATAAAAAGGCTCCCTGTATTTCATTTCTACAAAATTGAAGTTGAACTCTTTTCAATAGTAAAATTTTATTTGGGACCAAAAGTCAACTTAAGGCGGGTAGGGTGGCATGTGCCAGTAATCCCAGCAATTCACGGGTTGAGGCAGAAGGATCACTAGTTCCAGGCCAGCCTCAGCCATATAATAAGACCTTGTCTGGAAATAAAAAAATTATAAGGGCTGAGAGTGTGGTTTAGTGGAACAACATCCCTGAGTTCAATCTCTAGTATCACCAAAAAAAAAACAAAAAACAATTTAAAGGACTTAAGTTTACTAGAAAACAATTGAGAATGCATTTCCTAGCTCATTCTTGTTTTCCCTGAACTCCCAGCGATGTGAGAAGAGTGGCAAGATGCAGGGACAGAAACCCCATGACTTGTGCTTTGCTTGGAGGGCCTAGTGAGCAGCACCTACCAATGAGCTATTCATTCACCCATCCCAAGAGCTGAAGTTATTAGCACTTTATTACTGCAGAATTCACAGTGGCTCATGTTTTTTGAGGGTTTCCTATGGAACTGGACAAAGTACTATACCTGCATTATTCACTCATGTGAATTTTCACAATACTTTTGAGATAGGTACCATTTCTAAGATGAGAAAGATTAAAGATTTATTGAGTAAATAATGACTGGGTATCTTCCTCCAATGGCACACTGAATTACGTGGCAGAACTCACATCTGTCTGTCTCTAAAATGGCCCTCTGCACCACTGTTTTCCAGGCTAGCTTCAACTTGGTGCTTTGGCTCATCCTGTAAGATCCAGGAGGATCACAGAAACAGCAAAGCACGATTCTCTCCCTGAAGGAGCTCACAGTGTGATCAGAGAAGCAGATGTGACCAGTGGTCACTGATGTGAGCCAAGAACAAAGGTGGAAGCAGATTAGCTCCCAGGAGAAAGCAGTGAATTCTGGCTGGGTGTCTCAAGAATATTTCCCAGGGACTGAGAGCCATGAACTGGAGCCATGGAGATGAGTGGACTTCCAGGTGGAAATTAAGGAGGGGATGGCCCACAAGGGAATGGACCAAGCAGGGCTGACCTTTTAAAGTAATGCCAAGAAGCACTTTCTCATTATCATAGTGCTCTGCTCAGAATCAGCACATGACATATATTTATGGAAAAATACAAACAAATTATAAAATGTCCTTGAACATATGAAATAGTCAAATGTGAAATGCTTAAAAAAGAATAGGAGTATTTTTAAACTTTCTCCATGTCCATGTATACCACCACTTAAAAATCTGAAAATAATAGAATTTTAGAATTAGAAATGATCTTAGCTGACCCTGAAAAAAATTCCTTTTAATCAGTAGATATTTCCTTAAAAATAAGTAGCATTAAGGTAACAATCATGGTTAACATATTTAAAAATTATTTAGCTACTCTCTTTTTAAATTCTCAAGAGTAAAAGAACAGAATGCAAACCAGAAGTTAAATTAAGTTTAAAGAAACATAATAGGATGTGAGAAACATTACTGTAACAGTGCATAATGAAGGGATTTTATTCCCACTAGGGGAAGACTCCTCTTACAAGGCTGCTATTCATACTTGTGTCCCAATTTACCAATTTCCGTCCCTTCTAAACTTGAAAGAAACTATGAAGTTCTCTAAAGTGACCTGAAATAAGATCAGTACTTCCAACTGTCATTAAAACTAGTACTATGATCCAGGTGCAGGAGGTAGCTCCTATAATCTCAGCAACTTGGGAGGCTGAGGCAGGAGGATTCCAAGTCCAAGGCCAGCCTGTGCAATTTAAACAGACCCAGTCTCAAAATAAAATAAAAAGGGCTGGGGATGTGGCTCAGTGGTAAGGTGCCCCTGAGTTCCATTCCCAGTACCACAAGAAAGATTAAAAATTAAACTAAACTAATATGATGCAGCATTTAAATTTTTTTGACATATAACACACAGATAGACATTTTTTAGATATAACATGTTCAATATGCATGATGTGTATAGTATGACACACACCGTGATTTGCATATGCAATTCCTATCCAGAGCAAGGTACACACCATTTCCAGGCTCCAGAAATCTTCCTTGTGCTTTTCCCCAATCAATTCCCACTTGCTTCCCTCCATTCCCCCACCCCACAACCATTTCCATCACCACAGATTTGTTTCACCTTTCCTTGAACTTTCAGTTAGTGGAATCATACAACATACTCTTTGGTGTGTCTTTCATGAAATGTCTGTGAGATTCATCTATGGAGCTTAATCTTAGTATGTGAGCATTTCAAAGCAAAGCTACCCAGTTACAAAATCAAAATGCTATGTGAGCAAGGCCTCAGAAGACAGAGTACTTGAAAATACTGAGCCTTCTGCGTGACTTTTTTTAAGAGAGGACATCATTACTACTGTCTTTACCTGGAAAATGTAAATAATATCTCCTTTCCCTTACTAGGTTTCCGGAAAAGCTCATCTACCTTTACATCAGCTTTTGAAGCTGCCCTGAAGCTGCACTAAATTAGAAGCTCATGTAAGCAAGACTACAGGTGGAGAATTAGTTTATTTCCTGTAAATAGTGACATCTTTACCTATATTCTTACTCTGCATATTGGAGCACATGTCAGTTCTAAATAATGTAATCTCCCAAAGCACTCGATTTCAATGTTCCCATAGAACAACAACCACATTTAATCCAGGAGTTCCACGTTGTCCTATACTTATATATAAAAGCCCTATATAGAGAAGAAAACCAAGCCACAAAATGGGTACATGGCTTCCCAAAGAGTTAGCTAATGGCAAAAAGGAGAGTCCAGGTCACTGGATTACTAATCAGGGAACTGTCCCCCTCCGCCAGGCTGTCTTCATTAGAAGAAGATAGCTCAGTTCTTGGTGAACTAGGAGTACCTCCTCATCGCTCTAGCACTAAGACTGTAAAACAGAAAGTGAAGGAGACCATTGCGTAATCTAGACGGGCAGTAAATCTGGGTTATTGTTCTGAATTTTGACCACCCAACTGGGATGGTTAACTGTAGGCCAAGAAGAAAGATGTTTCCGAGATCCAACTCTGCTACTTAAGTAGCCCTGTGACCTTGAGCAAGGACCCTAATTTTTCAATGCTGAAATTAGGAGACTAGGTTAAATAATCTCTAGGCACCTTTCCAACTTTAACAATTCGACGATTCTTCCCATTGCTTTGTGCTGAGTATATCAATCTTACAGGTCAAAGACCTGCTCTGAGTGCTTCATGAGTACTGCCTCATTAATCATCGCTACAACCCAGTGATGTAAGTGCTATTAATGTAGCCCCATTTTGTAGATGAGGAAATTGAAGTTCAAAGAGAGCAAGCAACTTGCCCAAGGTCACACAGCTGGCAAGTGGGATTTAAACGCAGTAGCTTGCCTCAAGTGTCCTTTGTATAAAATAGGGAGAAGAGTTGTGGGCAAGAGTAGATCTCTATTTTAAGAGAAGGCAAGACATAAACCCTAATGAACAATAATTTATTTCTACCCAGAACCACTTGTTTGGACTAATCCAAAGAATTAGGGCAGGTACTTTTTTTGCTGTCTATAACAACGTCCAGTGTTAACACATATAATTACATGCTGATTGCAGGCAGACTATTTTCTTCACTTTATATTCACCTTTGATTGTATAGAATCTTTATTTACCATCATATTAATTTTAGAGGTTTGATACTATCAATTTTTAAACTTGTTTTTCTAACACAGGCAGTCATTCTTTCTAAACTCCCAAAGGGGAAAAGCTACTAAAGACTTCCATCTGCCTACAAGTACTGACAGAGAATTCCAGAGTTTAAACTTGTGGCCAAAAGGCCTGCAGAATGAGTATGTTTGTGCAGCTGTATGACATCCTGATTCACTGACACGAACAACATCCCCAAGACCTGCTACAGAATATTTAACAGATTAAATAAAGTCACTCATGTTGGGGATTCAAGAAACTGGTCGAGTAGGAAAAGGGTCACTTTACACGAAAAATAAATTTTAGTGAACAACGACAGTTTTAAGTTCTGAAGAGCGCTGTTCTCACGACAAGCAAAGGGTTCTCTCCACAAAGGCAGTGATGGCTCTCCTTAGGAACGACAAGAGGTGCACGAAAGGGAGGAACACTAAGACAGGAGCCCACCGACCTCTACCTTGCTAGTCATCTCCTTGAGGCAACTCCCAGAGTCTGGGGTGTGTGGAGGGTGTGTGGTGTTAGTGCAAAGGAAAAAAATGTCCACATGTAACCCTAGCAGACAGTTTGCCAAGTAAAAGAGGATTTTAGCTCATCTGTGTTAGGATAACGTTCACTCTGTCTCATGGGCTGAGCATGTGTGCAGGTGAATGGAGCCTTGGGAGAGAGGTTGATAGGCTTTCTATGTAACTGTAAAATAAAATCCAATAAAATCATCACGATTTTATAAATAAGTGGCTAAATTTTGCTTCTGACAAAACCATGAAAAATTTCCCATGGAGGATGAAGTAACAGACACATTATTAAAGTAACAAGTTAAATCTGAACCAATGTCTTTAAGTCAAAAGGCTGGTGGAAGCCAGGCCTATAATCCCAGCACTTTGGGAGGCTGAGACAGGAGAACTGCGAGTTCAAAGCCAGCCTCAGCAATGGCGAGGCACTAAGCAACTCAGTGAGACCCTGTCTCTCCATAAAACACAAAATAGGGCTGGGGATGTGGCTCAGTGGTCAAGTACCCCTGAGTTCAATCCCCAGTACCACAAAAAAAATAAGGGCTGGTGGATAAGTAAGAGCCCTGAGAATCTACATATGTGACTAGCTCTGCCTGCATGTCCAACAGTTAGTTCCCTGGCAGTCACACCAAGTCCCCACACCTGGTTCTGTGAAGAGGTGGCCACATGTAGCACTCTGGACTCAATCCCCAGGGCAGAGGTGAAATGTGCAGGCACATACAATGGAAAGCGGGATGCTGGGAGATAGATTCCACAGAAGAGAATTTATGTCAATTTGTCATATGGCGTTCCCAAGGCACCCAGATTTATATCCTTGCAGTTGGGTTAAGAGGTGACTGCAACATCCCAGGCATCTGCACTTGGAGAGGAGCAGTGGAAAAGGACTGGAAATGATAAATGGATCCAAGGGACATTGCAGAGAAAGAGTCCGAGGAACTTCCTGGAGAAGTCACAGAGGACTCCATGGCCTGAGCCTCCACAAGGGTGTGGTGGGATGTCAAGAGGAAAGAAGAGTTGGAGGAAAGACCTTCAGATCGTGTTTAGACATCATGAACTTCAGGTGTTGGCAGTACATCCAAGGGAAGAGGTCCAACAGACAGTCAGAAATGCATTACTGACACACTAGCAAAAAGTTGGAGTTAAGTTTGGTGGAATCTTCCAAACAAAAGCAGCTGTTGAGGGCCAGGGGTAAATTCTCAGAGAAACAATTACATTTAAGAGCAAGTGGGCTTTGCGCAATAAGGAACCTTGAACTTTTTTTGGCAATGAGCTTGATCCAGTAAAAGAAAAGGTTCTGTTTGCTGTTTGTTTAAAATTCACAAAGTATGAAGGACACTCAAGTGTGTTTATGGGATGAGGAGAAGGAGCCTGAGGGGTAGAAAGGGTGAAGATGAGACAGGAGTGCTACAGAATTGCACCAGCCAGGATGCCAGGCCAGCCACATGGAGACTGCCTGCATAGACACTGAGTTCCTTGGAGGAATAGTAAGATGAGGTAGAGAAGGTGAGCCTGAATCTCATCTGGTGCACAGGAAGATGTGACCAGGAAGTCAGGATGGCAGCAAGAACACTCAGCAGGATGGCATGTACTTCAAATGAGGGTGTGCACGATCCTGGAGCAAGATGGTGGGAAATGGCACTGGGGAGCTGGTGGAATGTCACTGGTGCCTGTAGAGTAAGGGGTAAAGCACAGCAGAGCCTCCATTAAAGAGCTTTACCAGGGAAGCTGTGCTACCAAGGAGAGCCAGGTTTCAGATAAGGCAAGGAAGAGGAGGAAGAAATCTACAAAAAGATAACAATGTAGAAAAATGTGCCTACTATGGAATGGAAGCATTCAGTCACAATTAATTTGCTGAGCAACCATTGTGAAGAAGGGTCTATATGGAGCTGATCTCTGCCCTCAGGGGGCTTATGGTCGAGGATGGAGGATTATACTAGTTAACCAACCCCATTCCAATCTAGACTCACAGTGTGTGATGTGGGCAGCGGGGTGCAGGTGACTGCAAGAAAATAGTTCCCATGACAGGAATGGCACCAAATGGTCTCCAAATTATAAGTCAAAATTTAGAGTTGGGCTGGGGATATAGCTCAGTTGGTAGACTGCTTGCTTTGTATGCACAAGGCCCTGGGTTCAATCCCCAGCACCACAAAAAAAGAGGGGGGAGGTGGGTAAAATAGTTCCAGGGTTCTCAGAGTTTTAGTCTAGTTTTATAATTTTGCCTAAAAGGTGGAAATACCCTGTTCAAATTAAATAGGAAACCATTTAAAAGTCACTGAGAATTAATATTCCTTAGTTTGTATACCAAATTCTCTTGAGAGAGAAGCCCACTAGTTTTTTAAAAACTAAATTTATAATAATGATGTCTTCAGTGTTGATTCTGTATATTTTCTTCTCCCACACAGTCACCGAGGAGATCCCACCTAAAATGTCCTATTCTGATTTTCTTTAGAACGGCATGTGTGTTAAGCAAGCTTTCCAGGAAACAAGTCCCACCAGCAGGACTTGGGTATCACACCACTCGGAAAGCTTCTGAATCCCATCTGGACACTATCCAGCCACTGAGTTTATTCCAAAATTCTTTCCTCATATCATTTTTATTAAGATTTTTAATATTGAAGGAATGTTGAGTGTGTGATAGAGTGATGGGGAAAAGTCTATAACAACTTCAGAATTAGCTAGTGGCAGTTCACCAACTTTTCCAGAAGCCACAAAAATAATTTTTAGTTGTGATAATTAAGTGAGTAGGGGCGAAGACTGCCTCATCATGAAGAAGAAATAATCATCCCCATTAGATCAGGAGTCCCATGAGATTAGGGACAAACTAGTTTGCATCCTGGAGATGCCCCCATACTATCCCTACACCCAAGAATGTCCTTAATTAATATTTGCAAAATGTAAACCTAAGTCATAAGTAAATGTGTGGCAATAATTTGCAGGGCCAAGCCTAGCTCGGCTATGATTTATTGGAGCAAATCTTTAGACTTTTCACACAGAGGAAATTGTTTCCAACAGTGCCTTCCTGTAGAATTCCAAACATTTTGAAAGATAATATAACAAACACTAACGTTTGAAATTGGGAAACTATCAAAGCCAGCAGGAAGGATGATTAACACTCCTAAGAATGGTACAGGCGGGGTGACACATTTTTCAGGTGAGCGAACACTTAATTGCTGCTTACAATGGAATTTACAGACACTTCATCAAAGACAAATAATTGAAAAACAGCTGGAAGAACTTAAATGTGAAATAATCTTTTAAGAAGTTTCTATTTTCCCACAGTGATGAGTGGTGAACATGAATTTTTTCAAGAGTGACTCCATCCCATGCTCACCCATTCCATTAACAGTTTCTTCTGCTCGACACTCCTATTAAACACCTCAGATGCTTCTTGTCCTCACCTTCTTTCCTCGAACTGGGGAAGTTCAGGAAGAAAAGAATGAAAAGTAAAGAAAATTGAAGAGGAGATTATCTAACTGCATTGGAATGAAATCCAAATTGTTTTTGTTTGGGTTTTTTTTTCTCATTTTTTTTTAAGGCATCACACATGGGAATGTGAATCTCTCAAAAAATTATGATACCGTGTAGAAACTATAAAATGGCCTTTTTTTTTTTTGTCTTATTATGAACACATTAACTGTACAAGTTAATGAGTTTCACTGTGACATTTTCATACATGCAAAACACTGCATCCTGATCCTGTCCATCCTCCCTTCCAGCCTCACTTCTCCTCCCGGCCTGTGTCCCTTTCCCTAATCAAAACTGTATTTTTTTTAACCTAAAATTAAATTCTTTGATTAAACATTATTATGTATTCTCAGCTGAGAATCAATGCATTAGACTTTCAATTCACTCAATACTGGAGAATCTGGTAGAACTAAAAGATAAAATTATTTCATGCAGTAGCTCAGTACTGGCAAACAGCTGAGCATGTGCTATAACATGCTGGACTACCAGGACTCCTTTAAGACTGGCAACCAGCAACACATTTTGGTTCCAATCTAAAGAGACCGCACCACGCCTCCTATCTCACCATTCAACTGAGAACTGAATATCTCCTGTTCAACGAGTCTCCCAGGGCAGCAGACAGGAATGGATGGAGATGGTTCACACTTAGGTATTTCTATATCCGAATTTCCAGACTAGTCAGAAAACAGTGTTTGGTTTATTTCTCTAGCTATTTGGCATCACAGTATGATTCTTTGTATGCTTAAAACATAAGAAATATTCATTTTTAGTGTATACCCAGACCTGTAAGTACTGTGGAGAAAAAACATGTGCTTCCAGGGCCAGAGAGACATGAATTTAATAATCTGATCCTCTGCTTCCTAGTTGTTAACCTAATTCAACCTTTCAGGGTCTCTTCCTCATGTACAGAATGGCTAGGGTAAACAGAGATAACATACAAAATAATATATGTAAGTGGAAAGGGGGTGATCAAGAAGTTTAGAGTATAAAAGCAGAGGGTGGATTATTCATGAACTGGAATCAGTGGAGCAGTGAAATTATTTTGACAAACATTTTCTTGCTCTTCGAGAAGTCTTCAGGAAAACAAAAACACCCTGGAAAATAGACTTCCTATATACCTACCCAGAGTACACACCTACATCCTCCACTAACCTCAAGACGATAGCCAGGAGCCACTGAGATCAACGAATACTCAGGGAAAATCATTGCCTCCCTAGAGCAGAAATGCCCTCCATTAAAAAAGGAACCTAATAAGAAGGTTGGTATTACCTATGGATTTGGTTCTTTCCCACCATCTGGGAAGTTGATGGATTTATTTCAATGCTTGTAACTGAGGAAGAAAGAAAGAGGGCGGGGAGAGGAGGAGGAAGGGGAAAGAAAAGAAAAGAGAAGAAAGAAGGAAGGAAGGGAGGGAGGGAGGGAGGGAGGAAAGGGAAAGGGGAAAAGAGAAAAGAAAATGAGCAAATAAAAAACAATTTATTCAAAAGTCTGGCTGCATGTTTGGTTAATACAGTGCTTAATGGATTGTATCGAGAATCTGACTAGGAACTGTCTATACTGAGTCAGATACAAGGTGATGTTCCTTTTGGGTTTTGAAAAGGCTGCACTTTATTTTAGGTGTGTTGCTACAGCTGCCAAACAAAGGAAGTTGCATTTTGCACATTTCCAAATACGCCTAATGTCAAAATCGGAAAAGAAAAAAAAGTTTTGAGCCATGATTTCATCAACCCCATACAATTTAAGACCACCTTTAACCCTTTAACTTTCAAGTTTTCAATCGGTAACTATTACAGCAAAATTGACACAGGTGTATTCAAATAGGTTAGAAACCATAAGCTAGAACTTAATGTATCCTTTATATTTATTTTCATATACATGTGGAAATACATATATTTTGCAAATGCTCTAATCATTCACCTATTATTTTTCTCAGAAGAATAGAACTCTAAAGGCATTTATTTCAAAGTGACCATAAGTGGTTTATTTGTTCCTCAATTTAAATTTCTTATAGGTGCTCCTTATGTGGGGTGATGGGGAAACAATGGATTAAACTCAATGTAGATGGCTAAGTCCAAAAGGACTCTGGCATTACAAGAATCATTACCCAGGAGACTGACTAAGAAATCATTATCAAAGTGGCCTTGGTTAATTTGTGTCCTTCCCCCTTTATAATCCCTTTTTGTGCTCCTCAGGACTGGACTACCCAGCAATAAAACCAAGGCCACAAAACCACAAGTAATTGCTAATTAATTTTTGACAGTTATTTCCATTCTGTATAGCAAGACTTCATTTGTAGTCCTTATGACAGTAAGTTTTGAATCTGAAATAGGGTCTTAGATCCAAATGAAGCATTCTCACTTGGAGGAACACCAACGTTCTGTGACTTTTAACCTTCTTTAGATTGAATGTTCAGCATATTCTAATCTGCAAAATGTTTTCAAAGACTAAAATGACAGAGGCACAGCTAACAGGCGTGGAAGTTTGGCTAAGACTTTCTCACATCCTCATCCCACGCCTGCTTTATCATTATCTGGATTCAGATCAAGTCCCAAAAGAATTGGGTCTTGCACGTAGCTTTTGGGGAATGCTTTGCATCTCAGTTATGTCAAGGTATAACTTACTTCTATGAACTCCTGGTCCAAGAAGATATTATAAATTTAATTTCTGAGGTTATTGGAGGGTTTTGAATCCTTTTACCAAAGTAATGGAGATCGCTAGACTCTGCTGCACCCAAATCTTACTTTTGCGCTTAAATGGCTCATTGAGAGACATGTTCTATCTTAAATAAGGGATTTTGAAGACTGGGATTGCAGCTCAGCCATAGAGTGCTCGCCTAGCATGCACAAGACTGGGATTGCTACTCAGCCATAGAGTGCTTGCATAGCATGCACAAGGCCCTGAGTTCAATCCCCAGCACTGAAAATAAATAGAAGGCAAATGTGCTTTTAAATCACTGCCTTCATTTCTTGTGAAAATGTGAACAGTGCACTCAAACTAACCACTGACTGTCCCCATTAGAGTTTCCATGAAATTTAACAAGAGCTAGGAAGCCATAGTGGGAAGTCTGCCAGGTGTCTGACAATATGTAGAGCTGAACACAGATGCAATTACCCACATGTGAGTCATTTTGAACTACCAACCTGTCTCAGTGAATCTGCTACATTTTCTGGCAAGAGCATTCTTGTTCTGGCTTTACTCTGACAGGTGTTTAAACACCATCATTCTCCAGCATCCCTATTCATTTTCTTTCTTATTTTAGAGGCTCTTTGTGAAGAGACATGTCACTCTGCTGGGTATCAAACATGCCTAAGACAATGAAAGCATACAGGGTAAGAAAAACCAAACACAGAAAAGAAAAGAGATACACACAGCGACATGTGGGAACACACTTTCTAAATAGAATGCCTCACATCCCAAGACCTCAAAGAAGATTATAAAACCAGTCAAGCGGCACATATACAGTTACTGACCACAATAATGGGATTGAAACATTTTTTTGCTCTACAGGGGATTGGATCCAGTGGTGCTCTACCACTAAGCTATGCCCCTGACCATTTTTATTTTTTATTTTGAGACAGGCTCTCACTAAGTTGCCCAGGCTGGCCTGAAACTTATGATCTTTCTGCCTCAGCCTCTCAAGAAGCTGGGTTATAGGTACCTGGCTTAGGATTGGAATCCTGATAACTATTATTGGTTTTCGTAGCAGCATTACTCAATCATAAGATACTGCTCACCATTTCTTTCACAATTATAGCTGAAACATGATGTTCACATATATCATTTTCTGCTTTTACTCCATATGCTCTTTACTTCCTGGGCTTTGCTTTCTAAGTGGCATTGCCTAGTGACACTGGCTAATTTCCAGTGCTGAAAGTCACTTCCACACATCTTCTCATTCATTTTATGTCTACTGAATGTAGGACACTGTGAGAAGAGACTACAAAAGGTTAAAGGATGACATTACAGAAGCCAGAAAGAAGACAATGGATCAACATGTCTATGCATGCTGGTTTATACACTGGTTTTAAGGACAAAACTGTGGGCTGAATTGTGTCCCTCTCGACTCCAAATTCATGTGTTTAAGACCTAATCCCTAGTACCTCAGCATGTGAACACAGTCGGATACAGGCTCTTTTAAAAACCAATTGGGATAGATTGAGGTCAGTCTCAATCTACCTTGACTGGGGTCCTTGTAAGAACAGGAAATTCAGACAGATTTGTGTGCAAAGGGATGAACATGTGAGGACACAGAGAGAAGGTGGTCATCTACAAGCCAACAAGGGAGGCCTCAGAAAAAATTAACCCTGCTGACCTCTTGAACTTGGACTTCCAGACTCCAGAACTCTGAGGAAATGAATTTTTTAAATTTATTTTTAATTTTTAATTTTTTAGTTGTAGATGAACACAGTACCTTTATTTTATTTTTATGTGGTGCTGAGGATCAATCCCAGTGCCTCACACATGCTAGGTAAGCACTCTACCACCGAGCCATAACCCCAGCCCTGAATGTTTTTAAGTTACCCTGACTGGGATCCTTTGTTACAGCAGCCCTACCAGACTGATACAGACATTCAGTTTGGTCTATAATGTTATTTATTTAGTATGTTGAAGGTAAAGTGAAAATATTACATGGCTTTCCACCTCACCTCACCCTGAATCCACTTAAAAGAAAGGTTCTTTGAAGCTTTCTGCTACAAATACTTCAAATGACTTTATTAAATTAAAATGTCCTCGTTTGTAAATTGAGGCATACATGTGTTCTGACAAGCTATGGTTGGACGACTGAAGGGAATTCAGTTTTTAAAAAGAGTACACTTCTAAATTCTTTTTAAAATCTCATGTTTGGTTTTATTCTTTTCATGTTTGCATTTAAAAACTGGTCATCAACTCCTTTCCAAGCAACAGAACACTGGATGTGCACAGGTGCACGGGGCCCTGCCCTGGAGCCCCAGGCAGATGAAGCGCAGCTCGGTGGGGCCGACAGGAACAGTCAGCATGGGCTCAGCTAACTTGTCCTGGTTCGTTCCAAGTCTCTGTCCTCACCCAGCTCTTCCGTAAACAGGTTGGCAGGTCAGCACAAGTTAACTTTACAGATGTGGAAGACATTTTGAGAAACAAAATCCCTCGAATGGAAGAAATTGGTGACCGCACTCCTGAATCACTTGGTGAGGCCGCCCCCAGTCCTGGTGGCCTCCCCACTCCATGGCCGTGTTCAGCACATACCTCGGACAACAAACAGGGGCCTTCCACAGGGGGCTAAGCAAGTCTTCAGAAAAAGCTTTTAAGAGACCCAATTAAGACTAAATGGAATTTACTTCACACTGGGCTATGTACTGCGAAGAGGCACAAAACTGAAAGACCCCTGAAGTACAGAGATGAAAAGAAAAAGGCATACATTGTTTAAAAAGGAACATATGAAAAGAATTTTTAAATAAATGATTGCTTTCTTTTGGAATTTTCAGAAAATGGTGCCCACATTTCCATAAGGGAAAAGGGCTCGGCCTCCTTTCTAGAAATATATTTTACTAAAACCCTTCTCACAGTTGCTCCCACTCATTATGAAACACCTGTTCTCATCTAGTGCCCTGGTCTTTGACTTTGGTTCCTCTGTTAAGCAATTGGCATGCAGCCACCTCAGAAGGAGCTGAAGGAGCCTCTTGAAAAGCAAAAGGCAAAGATTCTGCCACCTTTCCCCAGGTCACTACCTTTCTGTTATGACTTTTTCACCTTCCAGTGTCATACTGTTACTTCAAACCTGGTTGTCATGGGAACTAAATAATTTTGCTGCTCATAACACTAAGGAAATATATGTACCGCAAAACGTTTTCTGATGAGATTATGCCAGAATCCCAAAACAAAATTTAATACTAATGGCAAAATTCAACAGTGCAATGGGTAAAGAGAATCAGGCCCTGAACTGAACACTGTATAACTTTCACCTCTAGTAAAGAGAAAGATAGGTAGTGAGTGAAATAAAATTTTCAAAATACTCCTACTCTAGAATTTATTTTCCAGAGGATGTGCCTCAGTTTAAGAATCTTCTGGAATGATTATGAAAACCATTCTGAGGCCCCTCTCCAAAAGACTGTCATTTTGATGATCTAGAATATTAAACCCCAAAATCAGTATTTTGCAAAGCACAGTAAGTAATTCTCATAATTGTGTAAATTTGTGAAATGTCACCCCATAGTTTATAACACCCCAAAATTTCACCAGGATGTGCATACTGCAAAGCGAAGGCACTGTTAAACAAAAAAACACAAAAATAGGAAAACTACAGTTATTCTATGCAGATCTTAAATAGTAAATCTTTTTTTAACTGTCAGCACATTAATATCACAGTCAACATATTTTTTATATTAGTCTACTTCCCCACAAAACTTTTAAACTTTTGTAAAATATTTTTTAGGCTAGTGCAACAAGCCAGGTCAAAGTTGAGATCCTGTGTGACAATCGTCCAAGAAAGTCTTTTGAAATGAGTTAAAAAGCAATTTGCTACAGAAATTAAAAAAAAAAAAAAAGTCTTTCACATTGGGGAAAATGGTAATCAAGATTAATTGTAAGTGATGGAGGCTGTTTGTGCTTATTACAGCAAGTTTGCTTTTCTACCTCATGATCCAGCCAAGCTATCAACCGAGCATGAAGCCAGAGGAAAGGCACTTTCTAATAGAAGGAATCAAAAAAATATATGCCCCAGGAGCCTTTCTCAAGACGCTCCCTGCATGCTCTGCCAAAATAAGGAAATATATCCAGGAAAAAAAAAAAAAGAAGACGTGGGATCCAGCAATTTGGAGAATCAACACAAGAAGGAAGTGTTAGGAACTCCAGGGTGTGGTATGGAGAGATCCCAAGGCAACAGCTGGGCAGCAGCTTAGAGAAAATCCTGACCAAGTGAGAAGAGGGCAAAGACTATGGATAAACTGCTTAGATCAACCAGAAGAAGACCCCAAGTGTCTAAACATACTGAAAAGAGATTGACATAACCAGACAAAGGTGGGGACACCAAGCAAGCAAATGCAGAAGAAAAGTCGGAGGAGCAGAAGCTGTGTAGGGAAGGAAAAGCAACCGTGGCTCACCACAGGGCTCAACTGCCATCAGCTCTTCACGCAGGCATGTGGACCACTGAGCTGATCACAGGGCAGCACAGGCATGCTGGGAAGATGAAGAAACAGGACAGGAAAGACAGGATTGGGGTTGGAACAATGAGACAAAGGGAGCCACATCTTCAGCTTTCCATGTGGGGAGGTTAGCAGATAACATGTAGAGCCGAGTAGTCAATAAGTGGCCATGTATCACGCCATTTAGAGACTGGAGGCAAATACTAAAGAACTGGCCTCAACCACTCAACATTTTTTGGATGATGCTAACTTTCTACTCAGTTTCCACCACTCTGCTAATATCAGACCCAGCTAAACAGGGCAATTCATTTATTTGACAGAGTTTTTGTGTCAGGCATATGGGTAGGAAAAAGTAGATGGATGATATACTGGTGAGTAAGACAGATAATATCCCTTTCCTGTTGGACCTTATGATCTAGTGAAGGAAGACAATGAATAAATAAACATAAATGAGATAATCTGAGTGATAAGTGCCAATGGGTACAGAGGGCTGTGGCTGCAGCCTATTTGAGAGGGGAGGGCAGGTAATGCCTCCAAGAGGGGAAAATGGTGGAGGTGAAAAGAAAGAGCCAGTTTTGTACGGAGTCAGGGGAAGAGTGTCTCCAACAGGAGCCTCAACTGCAGAAGTCCACGAGTAGGAGAGAGTCAGGTTCTGAGGACTGAAAAAGGCAGAGACTGTAGCACCAGAGAGGGGACCTGGGGCAAAGTGGTGGGAGATGAGATCACAGAGGTGAGCAGGGATCATGGAGGATCATGTGGACCCTGAGGACCCGACTGGGAAATCTGGATTTCATTCTAAATGCAATGGGAAGACAGGAAGGGTTAGAGTAAAGAAGTGACATGATTTATGCTCTAAAGAATTACTTAAGCTGTTATACAAAAAAATGAATTGCAGACGGGTAGGACCAAAAGCATGAGACTGTCTGGAATCTCTGCAGTTGTCCAGTTGATGGCCAGGGCTTGGTTGGTGACAGGCAGGAGAGATAGGAAGAAGAGAACAATCTTGAGATATATTTTGGAGGCCAAATGAACAGGACATGCTGATGGATGGATGTGGATGGGGAAAGGGAAAACCACAGAATGATTCCTAGATTTTTGGCTGGGAGTATCATTTGGCAGAATGCAGAAAGTCAAGGAAAGCACTGCTTTGGGGTTCAAAACCAATCCTTCTGTTTAGAAATGTGACTGTAGAGATGCTCATGAAGTATTCAAACAAACCTATCAAGCAATCAGTTGCAGATTTGAACCTAGAACTCAAAGACAGGCAAGAATGACAGACTCACAAATTTGGGTGACATACTCCCATTTCTCCAGAGACCTCCCTAGATAAGTGTTCCTTTCACCCCATTGGATTCCTGTGGCCTGCCTGTCTCTCGCCACTGCCTTCCATCTGTCCCTGTGAAATCTATTCTGCATGTGGAAGGCAGACACGTCCCCTCAAACCCTCTGACTTTTTCTCCACAGTTCTCTAGGTGTCCCTTCCCTTTCCTCTGATTTCTGCACATCTCCATTAAGTGTCTGCTAGTCTCAGACCAGTGGGCAGAGCCTAGGTGTGATTTTGCCCCACCCTTCAGCTCAGCACATCATACCTGTAGCTTAGGAGCCATTTGTTGGATAAAGGGGCCACTCTTTCTCCCTCCTAATATCCCCTCATAAAACAAGCTGATCTGCAGGAACACACTCACCAAGCAGTACCGACACAGCTTTCCAAGATATTCTTAAACAAAATAGCACTTCAGCATTCCCTTTGGCAACCCAAATTTCCTCAGTGTTTAAAGGGTATAGTGTTAAATTTGCCAGAAGGTTTATGTGAGTAAAAATATCCAGTTCCTTGAAATGAAAATAAATGAAGGGGTAGTTTATAAATATAACTGATAATGGTCAGACCAACCTTTCGGTAAGTAATGTCACTTGCCCATTCCCTTCTGGATTACTGTGGCTTTTGTTTTTTGTTCCCCTGCTTCAGACGGGGGAGAGGAGGGAACAAGAAGTATTTATTTTCTTAAGACTATTTTTACTTCAATATCACTTTTACATCAGTTGAGTCTTCACTAAATACTAATCTTTTCTTCCAAGAATAAGACTAGCAGTTGGTCTGTTATATTAAAGTCCCCTGAGAAAAGAAAACATGTTAGAATTTTTCCTCTATTTGAAATAAAGAGGCTTAATTACAGGACAACAACCCAGGTTTATGTTCTTTCTTAAACTGTATTTAAGTAGGCAATAGACAAAATCTGACTTGCCCATGTATTACTGTGTTTTCACACTGCTGAAGATAAAATAAAACTAAATATATTTGTGATGTTCCTTATTGACCAGACCTGATGAGCTATGGACTAAAGGGAAATAGGTAATGTCCAAATTTCTGCTTATTTTCTTTCTTTAAAACTGAGTAGCCTGACTTGGCAGGGTGATGCACCCCTGTAATACTAGCAACTCGGGAGGCTGAGGCAGGAGGATTGCTAAGTTCAAGGTCAGCATTAGCAAAACTTAGCAAAGTCATAAGGACTCAGTGAGACCCTGTCTCAAAATAAAACATAAAGAAAGGGCTAGTGATGTAGTTCAGTGGTTGAGGAACCCTGGGTTTAATCCACTGTACCATTAAAAAAAAAAAGTGAACAACATTTTCATTATTATTAAGCGTACTAAGAAGAAAATGAAACCTTAAGGAAGATGGCTATATTAGGACCTATGTTTCTGTCTTCATCATTGAATTTACAAGGGAAAACGGCAGTTGAAAAGTAGCCATTGAAGGTAAGGCTCAGAGTTCACATAGCTGGGGACAAGCAGAGACTGTGGTAGCTTACAGTCTTTAATTCTAGTGGAGGCCTAGGTGGGTGCTGCATGCTGTAACTTTGGCTGGGACCAAATATAGGAAGGTCATAGCTGCCACACCACCTCCAAAGAATATCGTATTACTTTGAAACCTACTTTTTTACATTTTGATGTTATTTATCATGAAAATCACCTTTTAAAACTTTTTTTGCACATCTTCTTAAAAGGGCTTATTCTATGACTGTATCTCAATTAATTTGATAAAGCTCTTTGATATCTGACTACTAGGTTATTTCCAATTTTTGGCTTTGATAAACATTTTTCCAGTGAGCAATGAATGACTTTCTTTACAATATACTTCTAGAAGTGTAACTTCTAGGTCTAGATGTATGCAAATTTTAAGCATTTTTTTAAAAAAGCCTGAAACTGCTCTCTTGATAGCTTGTACCAGTTAAAATTACCACAAGGTAATCATCTCCTGGGAATCATTCATTTTAATCTTTGCTAAATTCATAGGTGATCAATGGCATCCCATTTTTATTATTTTTCATGGAAATGCTTCCACTTTCATATACCAATCAGTCACTTATGCTTCTTCTTGGATCAAGTAGTGTGGGCCAGTCACTTAACTCTCGTGTCAGTTTTCCTGATCTATAAGATGGGGTCTGTAATGTGAACATTGTGAGGACTTAAAACCTAATTCAAGCAAAGCATTTGGAATGGTCTCTGGTCCACAGTGATTGTAGCCATTAGATACTTTGAAAACTGCCCGTTCATGTCCTTAATTTGTTTTTCTATCTGGGTGTTTACCTTTTTCTTACTGGTTGTTAAGAGGTCTTACTACATTAAGGAAATTAATCATCATTTTCCATATATAGTGCAAATAAATATCTCTTTCAGCTTTGAGATTTTCCTTTTCAATTTGCTGATGGTGGGGCAGGCATGTTTGTTTTTTGGTGGTGGTGGTAGGTTTTTTTTTTTCCTTCTTTTTGAATTTTTTTTTGCCATGGAGAGGTCTAAAATTTTTATATCATCAAATCTTTTCATCTTCAGCCAGAATAAATCAGAGATCAAATATTGAAATAAGAGACAAACAGCAGAGGAAACATGTTGCTTAATAACCCTAATTTGTAAGAAAGAAAAGGCTTAATCAATTGGACTCCATTAAAAACTTAAAGTTCTTATGTGAAAAGATACTGCAAACAAACCTACGGCGCAAGACAAATATGGGAAAAATATGTGCAAACAAATCAAAGACGTATGATAGACATGAGGCAAATCACCGTAACATACTAAACCATAAAAATAGCCGAAGATTACAAATGTGCAATTCAGAGGAAAAGAACTATAAATGCCCTGACTTCACTCACAATCAAAAAGGGATGCCATTTTTTTTACATAGGGATTTACAAAGATTCTAAAAACTTCTTTGTGCCCAGTATTGTGGTCACATTCCGTTTCGGTGTTCAGTGCACAAGGGGCACCTGGGTGAGGGAGGGAGTGGGAACTGAATTCCTGTGGATGTCCCACTTGGTAAGCCATGGGCCTGCAGGCTGTCTCATTCGGAGGAAGTGACTTTTATTTCTCACAAAGCACAATATGGGCTAAGAGAGACCCTGACGTATAGCACTAGGAGACCGCAGAAAATAATGATTCTCACACAGTAAACAGCTACACTGAGAAAGCCTTTGGGGAGTAATCTGACAAAATCTATCAACAGAAAACACATAAATTTGACCCAGCAACTCCACTGTTAGGATTCTACTGGTATGTGTAGATCAAGATGTTTAGATAAGGATATTCATTTCACCATTGTTCATAATGGCACACACATGCAAAAAGAGCCCAGAAATGATATAAAAATACAAGCATAAAATATAAGTATATAGGGTTCCAAGCCAGGTATGCCTGTAATCTCAGCTTCTCTGAAGCTGAGGCAGGAGGATTACAAGTTACAGGTCAGCCTGGGCACTTGAACAAGACCCTGGATCAAAATAAGAATTGTAAAAAAGGGCTGAGGATATAGCTCAGTGGTAGAGCACCCATGGGTTCAATCCCCAGTACTGCCCCCCAAATAATTAATTAATTAATAACATATAGGGTTCTTTTATTTATTTATTTTTTTAAAAAATATATTTTTAGTTGTCAGTGGATCTTTTTTTAAATTTATTTATATGTGGTGCTGAGAATTGAACCCAGTGCCTCACACATGCTAGGCAAGTGCTCTACCACCGAGCCACAACCCCAGACCCCATATAGGGTTCTTTTAAAGGTAATTTCTATATAGTCACATACTAAAATATTTTTTATTTATAGCAGTAAAGAGATCAATATGGAAATATTTTCAAGTCGTATCACATGAAAAATCCCAAAGTACAGAAGAGTAAGTAGACTGTCTTTTTTGTTTTAATAAAGGCATATATGTGAATTAAAATGTGTGAAATGAAAAAAAAAGTTCACGCTGAGGTGAGGGCTGAGGAATCTAGAAGAAGTAAACTTTTATTTATGCATTTATTTTTTGAGATGAGTTCTCACTAAATTTCCAGTCTGGCCTCAAACTCCCTCCTGCCTCAGCCTCTGCCTGTTGGGTAGCTGGGATTACAGTAGCATACCACCATGCCTGGCAGTAAACTCATTTTTATCCCAAATCATCTTGTAATGTTTGACTTTTGACGGTGTGCATATTATTTTCACTAAAGAAAACAAACTATTTTGCCTCTATGATTTCTTCCTATGCCTAGTTTACAAGGAAATGGATAAATATTCTGGAAGACAAATACAGGAACTTCAACAAAAGCAGAAACTCCAGAAACAGATAGCTACAGGTTCTGTTGCAATGGAGTGTGATCCTGACCTTGCATTCACTTGCTACCTAATCTCCTAAAAGTGGAGAGGGTGCCATGTCTGCCCTTCAACCTAAGGGCTGAGGCAAAGTAACCAAGAAAGGGTCTGTGGCACAAGAAGGGTAGATGGGATTGAAAAAGGAGAAACAGTTACTAGATTCAGACACTACCCTTCAGATAATGGAGCCAGAGTAACAATTTCTGAGGTCATAAACAGAACAAAAAGAATAAGTATGTCTCACTCATCTATCATTGCCTTAAAGTAATAAAACTAGTCATTGAGAATACTTGTTAGTTCATTCATATATTCAGCAAACACTGAGCTCAACCTTCGGGCCTTGTACTTGGCAATGAAACAAACAGAAGTTTTAGCCTTCCTTGGGCATGAAGCCAGAGGGTACTAGAACCACCCTATGTGGATACCTGTTTAGCCTGTACTTAGAAATAACAGATTCAATACTCAATAAAATAATGGCAAACCTAATCCAGCATCATTTAAAAAATGGATTATACACCATACCCAAACAGAATTTATCCCAAAATGCAAGGCTGCTGTGACATCCCAACATCAATTAATGGCACGTCAGATTAATGGAATGAAGAACAAAAGCCATTAATCTTCTCAATAGAGACAGAAAAGGCCTTTCTCAAGACTTGTGTTTGCCAATCCTTTCATGGTAAGATACTCACAAACCAGGAACAGCAGGGAACTTTTTGACAAAGGGTATCTATGAAAAAAGACACAGCTAACATTATACTTAATGGTGACAGATTATTCCACCCCTTAAATCAGGAATAAAACAAAATGTTCACTCCTGCTACTTCTATTTATTCTAGAGGTTCTAGACAGGGCCATTAAAGAAGAAAGAAATAGCATCCAAACTGGAAAGGAACAAGTAAAATTTTCACTTTGTATGTGACCTTGTATACAGATCTTGTCTGTAGTATGATCTGATGTATAGAAAATCCAAAGGAATCTACTTAAAAAAAAAACTATTAGCAGCTCAGCAAGGTTGCAAGTTACAAGATAAATGTAAAAAGATCATTCTTTTTGTATTTCTAAATACCAGCAATGAACATTCTGAAAATTAATTAAGAATAGAATTTCATTTGTACTAGCATCAAAAACAATAAGACACCTAGGGATAACTTAAAGAAAGTCAAGACCAATACACTGAAAACTACAAAACTGTAGAAAGAAATCTTAAACAATCTAAATAAACAGAAAGACATCTGTGTTAATGAATTAAAAGTTTTCACATTGCTAAGATGGCAAGAGTATCCAAACCAAACTACAGGTTCAACACATACCTATCAAAATCCCACTCAAATGATTTTCCATAGGCATGCCAAGATAATTCAATAGGGAAAGAATCATCTTTACAACAAATGTTGCTGAGACACTGGATATCCAGATACAAAAGAATGAAGTTGAAACCCTATATTATACCAAATTAACTCAAAATTTGTCACTGATCTAAATGTAAGAGCTAAAGCTATAGAACCCTTAGAAGAAAACATAGGCATATGTTTTCCGGCTTTGGTTAGGCAATGGTTTCTTAGATATGACATCAAAAACTAACAAAAAAACTTTAAAATTGTGAGCTGAAAATCATACTATTGAGCTGAAAAGGCAACCAAGAGAATACTAGAAAATATTTGCAAATTCAATTTCTGATAAGAGACTCACATTCAGGCTGGGGTTATAGCTCAGTGATAAAGCACTCGCCTTGCACGTGTGGGGCTCTGGGTTCGATCCTCAGCACCACGAAAAAATAAATAAGCAAAAATAAAGATATTGTGTCCAACTATCACTAAAAAATATTTTTAAAAAAGAGAGACTCACATTCAACACATGCGTTGAATCTGTAGTTCAATTTGAATATTTTATCCAAAATTGGGTTTAAAAAACTCAATAGTAGGATGTCAAACTACCCAATTAAAATTAAGCAAGGGTTCTGAATAGACATTTTCCCAAAGAAGATCTAAAAATGGTCAATAAGCACATAAAAAAGATGCTTAGCGTAATTAGCAATTAGAGAAAAGGTAATCAAAACCACAATAAGGCCAGGTGTAACAGCTTAGATCTGTAATCTCAGCAACTCAGGAGGTGGAGGCAGAAGGATGGCAAGTTCGAGGCCAGCCTCAGCAACTCAGTGAGGCTCTCAACAACTTAGCAAGACCCTGTCTCAAAATAAAAGTTAAAAAGCTAGGGATGATCTCAGTGGTAAAATGCCCCTGGGTTCAATCCCCTGTGCCAAAAAAACCCCCAAAACAACAAAAAAAACAACCATGAGATACAACTTGGCATTCATAAGGATAGCTAGGGGGAAAAAAAAACCCCAGACAATAACAAGTGTTGTTGGCAAGGATGTGAAGGATTTGGAAACTTCATACACTGCTGGAGGGAATAAAAGTGTGCAACTAGCCACTTTGGAAAACTGTCTGCCAGTTCCTAAAAAGGTAAAACAGAATTGTCCATCACGTGACCCAGCAATTCACTTACAGTTATATACCAAAGAGAAATAAAACCAAATCTTCACCAATAATTCCTACATAGAGTATTACTCATAATAGTCAGTAAAGTAGAAATAACTCTGATGTATGGATAAACAAAATGTGGTCTACTCATACCGTGGAATATTATTTGGCAACAAAAATAAATGAAGTACTGATACTACTATAACATACACAGCCCTGAAAACATGTCAACTTAAGCCATTCATAAAATGACATGTAATGATTCCATTTACATGAAATGTTCCCAATGAACAAATCTACGGAGACAAAAAGTAGATTAGTATTTAACTAGGGTGGAGTGGACAAGTGAGTAGGGTGGAAATAGGGAATGATGGTTTCACAACACTGTGAATATACTAAAAAAACAATGTTGTATGCCAATAGGTGGACTTTATGGTATGTGAGTTTCAGGTCAACAAAGTTGTTTTTTTCTTTTTAAAGAAGAAATGTGGGTCTGACCTCTTATTTTCAGAAATAACTTGAATTCTCATAGAACCCAGAGAAACAGACGCAGCCCTAAAGGAAAAAGATAAAAAGAGCCTCAAGTTCAAAGAAGAGAAACAAGCTAACCTATGGTCATAATGAAGATAAGAGTTTTTACAAACGCTCAAATGGGAGTAAACAGAGGAACTGTTGGACACTGTTATTGATAACCCAGACTCAAGCAGGTTGTCCTCCCCGAGCATTTAAGTTGAGGACCATCCTTAGCACTGCAATCCCTAGCAGTTGCTCCAGACTTCACCTAGAGCAGGGCTGCCATCCAACAGGACAAGGACCTTCACAGCATTTGTAAATGCCAGTTAAACAGCTAACAAGGAGCAAACAAAATACTTGGAAGAACAGAGGGTTTGACATTCCCGGATGCAGAGAAGAATACAGACATCAATAGAAAATTGATCAAATGTTATTTCACTTTTTGTTTTTGTTTAGGATCTGATGACAAAACTTCTGGGAAATGGAGCAACTCTCATAGATGAGACCCAAAGTGAACACCACGAGAAAATTGTTCCAGTTGTGAAATATAGTAACTCAAGGTATAACCACTCTCATCCCTCAATGGACAAAACAAAAGCAAAAACCTTCTATTCAAATATCTGGATCAGTCCTTTCAATCTACACAAACTTTTAATCCACAAAGCCAAGAACCTACAATTTAAGTATAACACCATTCTGTGGATATTTCTCTAAAATACCTTTTATCTTCAAGAATAACTTTTTGTTGAAATCACTTTTTATTAAAATAGATTTCACAATCTGTCCAGATGGTTAATCATTTTATTAGAAGTCACAGCACTCTGGGTGTGTGTGTGTGTGTGGTTTTTTTTTTCTGTACTGGGTAAGAGGTAGGATGGTTACATTTTAGGATTCTGCTTACTTTTTACACTTCTTTTATGTAATATTCCTTGATTTTTTGTAAAGGCAAAATCTTTTGCTTTTTTATTAATTACTCCAAAAATGTTTTGTGACAAAAGAACTAAATTTAGGACACTACTTCCTGCCTACCTGTTGTACTGGAGTGATGATTGAATTCTATCTTTGCCAGTGCAAAAACTTAAAAATATAACTCCTGCTTGAAATCAAAGATATCACACTGCTTTAAAGTAAGACAAAGGAAATAAAGTCTTATTTGCACCAAATGCTTTTCTAAAGGTAAGATCCTAATCACCCTCCCTACCCATTCCCTCAAAAGTCATCCACATGAGGTCTTTGTGATGTTTGCAGCAGCCTAGCCATGTCAGGATCAGTAAGAGAAGGTGCAGTCCTTTCTGGATTGATTTCTCTCCCTTACAGAGGGTCATTCTTTGGGGCATTAACAGAAGCCTCAGTGAGGCTCAGGATATTTCAGGGAATGAAGCTGTGTAACATAAACAAACCCATTGGGGGTGAGGGGTGGGAGTGGGATGAGAGAATGCTATCTAGTTAGACATCCTGGAGCAGATTAATAAACCTTCCTCTGTGCCTTGTCATTTCCTTTCAGCAAGATCCTGTTGATGCTTGCACAATTTAAAAAGTGTATCACATATCTCAATGAACAACGTAAATGGTCCCTTTGAGGTTGCTGGGTTTTTAAATTGTTGATGGGAAAATATCAAAACAATAACTTTCAAATTTATTTCATTATTCAATCACGTGGCACATCACCCAACAGTGTTTATCTCTACACTACTGTGGAAATGCCAGACGTACCTTCCTTCCTTTTTTTTTTTTTTTTAAGAAGATGGAAAAAAGAAACTGTTAAAACAGGGCATTGTAACTCAGAAACGTCACACACGTTTCCATAAAACGAACAAGAACTATGTTCATGAGATGTTTCCCTAAACTTTATAGTTTGTGTCTAACATAAACAAAACAAATATGATTTGAAACAATTACGCATTTCTTGTGGTAGTTAGTTATTAAGTATTCAGCGTCCTGCCAGGATAGGAGAAGGCCATCGCCACTTCTCCGAAAAACAAACTATAAATCAGTTGACAAGCTTGAAAGAATTCAGTTCTAGTCTGTTAGGAAGCCAAGGGTAAATACAGAAAAACCTGTCGGCATGTTTCTCTTGCTCTCTAAGTTTCACGTTTTAAAAACAGTCATACGCAAATGGCGTTTCTCGTAAGTTTCTGGCTCCAAAGTAATTTGGACAAAAACCAAAGGCGAGGCATGTCGCACAGAAATGAGGCCTGTGCCTTTAAGGTAAAATCGGCCAGATCCCAAAAGACATTCCACTTTTCACGACAAAGAGTTTGGCGAGCGCTACCTCTGGGGTTTCTCCGAGGGACTTGGCGGGTCCGAGCGGAACCCGCGGTGTCCGCTAGCCCCGGCCTGTCCCAGGGGCCCCGCCAGCCCCGCGCCCGCGCGGCGGGAGCGCATCGCGCGCGCCGGGACTCACCGCTGCCAGGCTGCGGGGACAGCGTGGAGACCGAGGTCTGGCCCATGGCCAGGGTCGCAGGGCCAGGTCCAGCGATCACGCGGCTCTCTCGGTCCTTCGATCATGGGTCCGCTCCCAGACAGCTTTCCAAGCGTCCATTTCCCCGCCCGAGCCGAGCTGCCCACCCAGTCCCCGCACCTTCTCCCCAGCGCGGGTCCCCTACCCGGCCGGCCGCAGCCGGCGCGGCGGATCCAGCCCAGCGGATGCCTGTCATTCCTCTATGCAGATTAGCTGGGGTCAGGGGTCACGGGGAGAAAGGAGGGGGCAAGGGCGATAGGGAGGGGAGGAGGGGCAGTGGGGGGCCGACGAAGCAGTAGAGTGGTCCTGGGGAGGCCGGAGCAGGGCCGGTGGCACCCCTGGGGTTGGGAGACCCGCTCCCCCTCAGGGTAGTAGAGAACTCAGATTATCAGAATATTCCCCTTTAATTTGAAAGGTTCAATGTCAAACGATCCTTAAGGGCTAAAAGAAAAGGAATTAAAGTACTTAGTCACGGTACTTAATTTAAGAAAATTTGTCTCTTTCAAGTTAGTTCCTTTCTGATACTACGCAGTAGCAGCACTGTTGAATGTATGTGATGTGTGGTTTGCCCTTCTAATAATTATCTTCCTTTTAACAAATACGATCAAAACAAAAACCAATCTTAATGGCCTCAGGCTGGACAACAAATCTAAATGAGGGATATCCAAATGTGAAGTCAACTAAGCATATATGCACCTCGCGCTGGACCACAGAAACTATGGGTGTCTATTGCTCCTGTGTCTCCAAGAATCACCACAAAACAAGGTGTTTAGAATGTACAGAAGGTGAAAAAACAGTAACAACCAATCTTCTAGTAGCTACTATCTTTTGAAAGCTGAATTAAACTCTACTATAACATCCCCTTAAATCTCAATTTTCTTTAAAACTATAAATACAAATAAATACTTGGTCTTTATAATTGATGATTAGTATACTGAGTCATTTAGATTAATATATGCATGGTGCATTAGATGGAATGGTGGTCACATCGATGTGTTCATCTTATGAAAATTCACTGAGCTGTGTACTGGTATGAGCATCTTTCTAAATGTATACATTTTCATTAAGAAGTGAAAAACAAAAGTGCAATATACTTGGTCACTTACAATAGCTTTCATTTTGTGGTTTATCTTAGTCAACTCTGAAATTATTTTTAAAAAGTATTTAGCATACGTATTTTACAAGATCCTCTAAGTTTAATACTTTAAACATAATCATTTTCCTAACATTTGTATTATTAAGACCAAGCAGAGCCTTATTTTATTTTTATTTTTGAAAAATGCTATTTTGTTATTGTTAAGTAAATTGCTGTATTTTTTCACACCCAAATAGCTCAACCTGTGGTGTGTGGAGGGGCCTTTTCTTAAAGTAGTGTGATCAATTGTCTTCTTCCCTTTGCCTCACTCGCTCTGAAGAAAGCCTGATTTGGGAGAGGAGGCTGGGAAGAAATCCTTGGCACATACTAGAGAAATACTTCCACTGAGCTACACCCCCAGCCCAAAAAACCATGATATTTTGAATGAAACAGGACTTAATCAGAATGTGAGTTCTAATTAGGACAATAAAATTAATCCTAAATTCCCTTGCAAAATATGAGGAGAACGTTGTGTTTTGGGAACACAGCCTACCTGGTGAGTCCCATAGTGAAAGTAAGCAATTATATTTGTTTTCTCTCCCATGTCTTTGCTTTAAGTTGCTTTAAGAAACAAACAAAATCGTTAAATCTAAGCCAAGAAGGGAGAATGAATGTCTTACTATTACTCCTATTGACAGAACTTAACTGATAAAGAGGGTCAGTAATTTGAGAAAATAGACATTAAACTTGTACATTAAAAATACATAGATGTAATAATTTTAAGAAATTGATGAAAGTTAAACTTTGAAGTACAATATTATTTTTTGCTATCACTACTACTTTTCTTTGAAAAACAATGGTGTACTTTTTTTTTCTTCCTTTCTTCTACAGATTCTTACTGTAAACATCAAGGGATGTTCTACAGTTCTAGTTTTTCAGGATTTGCTTAATACATTCATATTTACCTTCTACAAGACCTTTCATGATTTCCTAGTTAATATAATCTTTAGCCTCATCTGGGAATCTTATAATCCCTGATCAGGTTACACAATTTTCTCTGAAACTCTTCCAGTTCCATTACATTATCCTTGAAGCATGTCAACCAAAACGGCAGGAAGTGTTCACTAAGGTTTCTTTATAAGGGTGGGACAGTTATTCTGTTTTTACAACTGATGGGGCTTGGTGTTTAAATGGCCTTTTTTTTTTTTTTTTTTTAATCACAGCTAACAAGTTATGCTAATGAGGACAGAAAAAGTCTAAAAAAAATCCCGAGATTTCATTTTGAGGTCATAACATAAAATTATAGGTTATCATTTAACAAGGGTATTTTAAAACAATTCCTCCCCAAGTTGTTTTACTCTTGGCTTACTAGAATTCACACAGCTTTACAAATAGTAGTGGGTGTTACTCTCATGGGTTTAGAGTTGAACACTGGAAACACTTAATGTCATCTGAAAAATATGGTCATTTCTCTGTATACCTCTTTCTAGGGAATTTGTAAAAATGCTAAGCAATATTAGTGCCAATACTAACTCTGAGGAAGCTATCTATTTATAATGCTTTAGCATTTATCCCATTTATCCATTTATCCCACTCTTTGTTCTATATTGCTAAACCAATCTCTTATTCCTTGATATTGTAAATGCTTAACACCTGGTTTAGGCTAGAGGTGGGAGACAGAAGACAGCACAAGATAAAATTGTGATTTCTACTGTTTACTGATCTCCAACAATGGCTGATTGCACCAGCAACCAAACAGCCAGCAGAACTGATGTCATTGGCTTGTGGATGTCCTTGAAAGTAAACAGTTGGGCCCACAAACCTAGATGAGTTGTCTTCAGTGCAGAATGACTTCTGTCTATCTTCTATCACATCAATTTGGGGAATAGTTTCTATAAAACTTCCCTAAAAATACAGAATAATGGCATTTACTCGTTTTTCCACTGAACATCAGTCTAAACATTTTTCAACTCCTGAAAGAACTACGATTTATTCATTTACTTTCAGAAAAATGAAAATGAAGGGATTACTTAGAATTTCCCCTTCTGGGAACTTACAAGGTTTTCAGGTGTTTTACCCTACAACACAGATTTCACTGGCTTGTCTGAAGTGAGAATTATTAAGCTCATCCATCTACGGTACCCAGAGTGACACTTGTACTTGTTGTGGACAGAAGTCACTATATTTGTTACATAAAAGTTAAAGCAGACATAAACCTAAGCTTTACCAATGGAGATTTTGTGGAAAATTCCTTTCTTACAAGGGCAATGTTCAAATTACAGGCATACAATTTGGGGGCTAGAGAAGATAGTTCACAATGAGTACAGCTACTACTACAAAATCCTATGACTTCAATCACCACTACATTTTTCCAGGTAGCCAAATCTAAGCTTGGAGTGAGAGGAAGTATGAACCTTCCTCCCCCAGAGCACACATGCCATGGGTTCTGGGTCTTCATGTTATCCAGATTTTCCTTCTCTGCTAGGACCCACTGTGCCAGGGCTGGAGGCTCATGATGGGGAGTAAAAGCCAGATAGAATCCCAGCAGATGAGATGGGTATCAGTACAGTAGTGGCCTGGGAAGCAATAATGGCTGATTGTGGCCACATAAAAGGACATGAAAATAACATTAATTGAGACCCTTAGTTCCGTATTTGGCCATGAGGATCTAGCTAGTGACGTTTCCTTGGCTCATGGGAACTGTAGCAATACAGAACCCTTTCCCAATGGAAGGAAAATAAATTAAAACCTAAAAACTTTCCAAATAAGGAATTTTTGTTGTTATTGTTTGTTTTTTTAGACAGAGTTCCACTATGTTGCTCTGGCTGGCCTTGAACTCCTGGGCTCAAGTGATCCTCCTGCTTCAGCTTCCTGACTAGCTGGAATTATAGGTGCATGTCACTGAGCCTGGCTCTCCAAATAGGATTTTTAAAAAATCATCTGTTTGTTTTCTACATACAATGGTCAGGGGGAAAAAAGGAAACTCAGATTATCTAAAACTATTGTTTTAGCCAATTATTTTCTTTCCATTTACTGTAATCAGATTTACTAAAAAGGAAGAATCTGCCTTTTCTCCCTTCCTTTCATAGAACTCCTAGAAGGTAGTTTTTTGTTGTTGTTTTTTTTAAATAATAAGAATTTCTTAAAACAAGAGGTTCTAACAATCAGTAAAAGAATACATACATATCTCAAACTAAAAATATGCAAAAATTTAAAAGTATTCAGGTAAGCTCCCCCCTCCTTTTTTTTTTTTTACTAGAATTCCTTCCAATGTTTTTTAAACTTTGTATTTCTTCAAAACGTGGGTACATTTTGTGAGAGGCAGACTACTCAGGAAAATATGACCATCTAAAAGTTAGTAGGACTTCTACTGGATATTATACTTTCAGTGACATTCTGAATTGTAATTAGTGTTTACTGTAAAAAATGTACTCTACAGCTGTTGCTAACACTACTTACTATACCTTTTATTTTGACAATTCTGAAAGACAGTAGTTTAACATGATGTTAACCAATTTTAAAGAAGAGATCTTTTTTAAAGCAAAGAATTGCAACTGAGACATTCTAGTTATATTAAGCATCAGCAGAAGAGACGACCACATTCCACAAATATTAGGCAGAACAGGAAACCAACCTGTAAGACAAGCTTTTCTTTCCTATTGTTCTCATATTTTTATGTGATTTATTTCCTGAGTTTCCCTTCTTCTGCTTGCTCAAGCTAACAGGATTAACAAAATACCTTGCCTCTGCCTCGCCCTGAGTTAGTCTCTGCAGAGGGCGTGGTGAGGCTCACGTGTGCTTACTTAGTGACCATGCTGACAGCTCTGGAAGATTTACTCTGGAAAATAAAGACCTTAAGGCGCAGTGCTGGAATTTCCTTTCCCAAAAACTTTCCCTCCACCCTAGGGGGAGAAATGTCTGTAAGCTGTTGCTCTTCCTTAAGGAAAAACAAATTACCCATCCATAGAACTTGAAAATGCAACTGCCATACAACTGATAATCTTTAATTTACTAACCAAAATATATAGAGAACGGTTCTTTTTTTTTTTTTTTTGGTACTGGAGATTGAACTCAGGGGCACTTGACCACTGAGCCACATCCCCATCCCTATTTTGTGTTTTTTGTAGAGACAAGGTCTCACTGAGTTGCTTAGCACCTCGCCATTGCTGAGGCTGGCTTTGAACTCGTGATTCTCCTGTCTCAGCCTCCCTAAATGCTGGGATTACAGGCTTGTGCCACCGTGCCCGGCTACAGAACGGTTCTTAAAGGCAGCTTTAATAATTACTGCCTGATTTACACAAAATAATTGCTTAAAGTCAAATGTCAGTTGCGTTTTGGTAACTGTCACATCCATCCACATACCCTAACAAGATGTCTGATACAAAGAGGGCATTCAGTACATGAATGACAAATAAAAGAACAAGTAAGCACTTATCTTATCTCCTTGATGAGAGCAACTTGAAGTATGAACCAATAAAAACCTCTCATCTGTGGATATATGTATGATTTTGGTAACAGTATATTGATTGCATAGCTAGATGTCAAGTCCATCACTGATTGTATATATCAGTTCCTCTACTTATTGCTCCATTAAATAATCAGCTAGTCATTCAAGTGGAATTGGATACAGCATCTCTATGCCTGGACATGAGGATAAATGAGAGAGAAAGAGAGCCCCTTCCCTGATGGAGTCTCACAGTGGATGCTGGATGGTGGAAGGTGATATTGTAGCTTGCTGATGAAGGACTCTAACACTTCCCAAGTTAAAGATGCACAGTGAATTAGCACAGAGAAGGCTCTGAACTTGACTCAATACTAAATCCATATTTTCCCCACCGACAGCTGGTGATTTATTCTGAAGACACCCCTTAACTGTGGAGTGCTTCTCAAATGAAGCAAGATTAAAATCTGGTAGTATGCAGTCAGTATTAGCTATCCGTATTTGATTATATGTATTTGCTTATATGCTGCAGCTAAACTTATCCTCAAACTCTAAAATATACCCATTTCAAGTAATAGCTCCATGAGTTTTTATGAACCTGTAATGGGACCATCATCACCATCAAGTTTCAGAAAACTTTGAGAACCCTAGAGGCACCCCATCATGCCTTTTTCAGGTGGTCTCTGCCCCACCTTGACCCTGGTCCCATCCCCAGCAACCAGCATCTACTAACTTGCTTTTCATCCCTATAAGTTTTGACTTTTCTAAAATTTCATATAAGAAGAACAGCATATGCTGTCTGTAAGTGGCTTCTCTCAATGTTTTTGATATTCACTGATGTTGTTCTGCATATCCATATTTTGTTCTTTTTTGTCCTAAGTAGTCTTCCATTATATGGCTCTACCAAAGTTGTTTTATCCATTTCCCCATCAATGGGCATTTGGATTGTAACTGTATCTCAATGTATTCCAATTCTATGAAAACACACTGGATCTATATTGTATTATATATATTATAGTTCTATATTAACAAGATTGATTTATTGGTTCATCATTCATTTAACAAATATTTATTATGTATCTCCTTTGTTCTAGTCTCTGTTCTACATATTTGGGATATAGAATTACACAAAAAGCAAAATGTCCACACTCATACAGCTTATAGTCTAATGAAAAGACCAAGAAAAAAAAAAAAGAGTGCCAATTAGAAGTCAGTAAATTGATAGAAATTTAGAACATCAAAAGTGTTAAGAAGTAGAGACAGATATAAGAGAGATTAGATGGGCATGTGGTGGTGACAGTAGTTTTCTCTGAGAAGAGGAGGTGATGGAGTTAACCATTGGCTAGCTGGGGGAAGGGTGCTCTAAGCAGAAAGGCCAGTTAATGTAAAGACAGGCGCCTGGTGTGTGTTTGAGGACCTGAGGGGGCCAGGGAGGTTGGAGCAGAGCAAGTGTGGTAGAGATAAGGAGCAGGGATTTATAAACCATGCAGGGCCTTGTAGTTGACTATAAAGTCTTCAGCTTTGAGTACAAGAAAGAGAGAGAAGTGATGGCAGTTTGAAGCAAAGTCCTGACTAGATGTGGCTCATGTTTTACGATCACTGTGGATTCTATCTAGAGAACAGAGGAGACTGAGTTTGGAGGCAGGGAGACAGGAACTACAAAATAATGGTGGCTTAGACCAGGTCGGTGGCAGGGGAGTGGGAAATGTACCTGCACACTGGACACATTTTGAAGGCAGAGCCAAATTTTCTCATGGATTAAATGCAGAGTGTGGGAGAAATCACAAGGAGCAAGAAGGACTTCAAAATTTTTCCTAGCTGGGCGCGGCAGTGCACAACTATAATCCCAGCACTTAGGGAGGCTGAGACAGGAGGATCACGAGTTCAAAGCCAGCCTCAGCAACGGCGAGGCGCTAAGCAACTCCATGAGACCCTGTCTCCACATAAAACACAAAATAGGGCTGGGGATGTGGCTCAGTGAGTGCCGCTGAGTTTAATCCCCGGTACCAAAAAAAAAAAAAGAATTCCCAAGCATTGGAAGGATCCAGTCACCACTAATTAAAAAAAAAAAAAGAAAAGAAAAGAAAAGAAAAACTAGGACCACAATGAATGGAGTAGTTCTGAAGGGGAAAATTAGAAGTTGGGATTTAAGGTGTCTACTAGACACCCACATGGAAAATGATAACTATCATGTGTCTCCAAGAGGGAAAAAGTATATCCTAATGAAATTGAGTATGAAGAATGAAAGGGAAAAATTTTTTTTAAATAGTAAGTAGAGAAGACAGATACAACTTCAAGGAAACACAATAAACCCAAAAAGTCAACAGAATTCTGTTTCCCTTACTAGGGGAAAATAACTATCAGTTTAGAATTCCATACCAAGGGAAACAACATTCACAAAATCAACCACCTGCTAAAGGTAATTAATCACTGAAAACTTCTACAGAATATTCGTCAGCAAAAGAGAAGATGAATCTAGAGATTAACAGTCCCATACAAGAAACAGCAGTGACACACAAAATGATCAAATGATGGTACAATTAATTATTAAACTATTGGCTGTGCAAGATGGAGAGGGAGGCAGGGAACTGTTAGCATACAGCAAGGTTTTGATTTCAGATCAGGAGGAGGGTAGATGTACTAAATAATCTTAGACGTAAGAGAATTTATTGTTTCAAATAATAAGAAAAACACGATAACCTTCCAAATTAATAAGTGAAACAAAAGGAAGGAACGTTTTATTAATCCAAATATGGAGTAAATAAAATGAGAAAAAAAATTGAAGAAGACCATGCTAAAAAAGATGACGTACATTAAGATAGTCGAGTAAATCCCAATCAGAGATCTCAGTAAATGTCTAAGGAATAAGCTTTCTTATCTAATGATGGGGAGTCAATGATTGGAAGGAACACACACAACACATACACACATCTCTCCATGCACCAATTGTAGGAGACATTCCCCAAATGGCAAGAGCTAAAAATAAAAGTATGAAAAAAATAAATACCAAGCAAATACTAAATAAACTGGGATATCCACATTAATAATAGATTAAAATTAAAGGCAAAATCATAGCATAGAGCAGCCCATCACAATGGAAGAAAGAGTAATCCGACAAAATGTAAAGTCATTAACTAGTCTGCCTCCAACATCAGAACCTTGACATAGATAAAGCAAAAACAGAATTTCAAGGATAAGTGAATAGATAGACAATAGTATGGAGAAATTTTAACATCCCATCAAAAAGTTATATGATCAAGAAAGTGAAATATCTTTAAGGCTGTGGATTTCAATGATCCAATTGACCAAACTTGATGTCATAGATATATGTAAAGACTGAGACTCAAGAAATAGCAAGCAAAGGGCTCTGTGGTAGAGCACTTGCCTGGCATGCACAAGGCCCTGGGTTCAGTAACAACAACAACAAAAGATAGAAAGGAAAAGGAAAAGGAAAAGGAAAAGGAAAAGGAAGGAAGGAAGGAAGGAAGGAAAGAAAGAAAGAAAAGGCCATGCATGTTGGCGCATGCATGCCTGTTATCCCAGCAGTTTGGGAGGCTCAGGCAGGAGGATTGAGAGTTCAAAGCCAGCCTCAGCAATTTAGCTAGGTGCTAAGCAACTCGGTGAGACTGTTTCTAAATAAAATACTAAAAAGGGCAGGGGACGTTGCTCAGTGGTTAAACACCTCTGGATTCAATCTCCTGTATAAGAAAAAAAAAACAAGAGAAAAGAACAAGTACTCATTGAGTAAATGCTGGATCATCAGAGAAATCTCAACTTGAATTTTAAAGAATTTTTATTACACAATCCCCAATCTTTGACTCTGATTCAATTAAATTAGAAATTATAAGAAAAACAGAAACAAAAACTCCACTATGCAGTTTTAAAAACTAAAAAAAAAAAAAGTACAAAAACACATTAAATAACATGAAATAAAAATATAAGTTATGTATTGTTTAGGACTAAACAACTATAAAAATACTACAAAATCTACAGGGTAAAGCTAACAGTAATTAGAGATATATTTAAAATTTGAATTGCCTTTATTAAAAAACAAGAAACATTTATTCAAGGAAGAGTAATATAATCACACAAAGAAATTAGGTAAGTATTAAATAGTTAAAGGTGAAAAAAAGGGGGAAAAAGAAAACAAATTAAGAAAGCAAATAATAAAAATGAGGGTACAAATAAAATGGATCTAAAAATCCAGAGAGGCAATGTCCCTGCTTTGGTAGATTTAGTGCTTTGATTCATGCCAGTGAAAAGGCAAAGGTTGACTCAGGGCATTAAGAGAATGCCCTGCTGGGGCTGGGATTGTAGCTCAGCGGTAGAGCGCTTGCCTCGCATGCGTGAGGCCCTGGGTTCGATCCTCAGCACCACATACAAAGCAATAAAATAAAGACATTATGTCCATCTACAGCTAAAAAAATATTTAAAAAAAAAAAAAAAGAGAATGCCCTGCATCTATGAATTGAAAAAGTAATTGAATATAGGTGAAGACAATTTAAGATGGAAAATAAAATTACCTGGTAGTTACAAGAACTGAACCATCAGGAGTAGGAAGGTGAGTTAGAACTTACTGTTTTGCTTTCAGGGGAAAATACAGATGCATTTTTAGTGTCACTTCAACCACTTTCATTATTAAATATTTCAGCATTAAATAATGCAAAACAGTCGCTGCTTATTTTTATTTTCTTTAGAGTCAATATGTCTCTGTCATATTTTTTATTTGTAGTAAAAATTGTGTCTTTAAAACTCCAGATGACATCTTAAGGGAATCACAAACAAAATAAGTTACTCTTCTTAGCCTGACTTAACTTCAACTTTCTTTACTTTTATGTTCCTGGAATTTTAAAACAGGAAAGGAAAAAAAAAAAAAAAAAGGTACAAGGTTAGTTCCTTAAAAATACTTCGTTTTTTTAGGACATAAATCTGAACTTAAGAAATGCCTCCAAGTCAAACAACCCTCTAGGGAAAGCTGAATATATTAAGAGACTTTTTAATATAAAATGGATTTCAGTAACTGCAAATGACTTCTCAATTAGGGAAGGTTGACACATTCTCTGAACAGGTGATAAAGATGGGAGTCAGAAAGTGGAGGCAGCCTCGCAGCTAGCAGGCGTTCTGACTTAATCTTTCATCAAAACAAGATTTATTCAGGGAGAAATCATATAATCACACAATTAAGAAGTAGACATACAAAATCGCCATTTTAAATCTACTCATGTCCCCAAATGCAATGGGACTCTTTCACTGAAGGGTTTTCATTTCCCAGCTTCTCCAAGTAGAGGGCCTTCAGTTTTGAGAATGCACAAGAAAAGTTCTTAGGAGTTGGATAATAAGGAAAAAAATCTTTGAGAGGTTTATATTTTATTTATGAAACTATTGCTATACTTCAAAAGATTTGTTTATTATTTAGCTAGAGAAAATGTTGTAGATTTCTCTTTGCTATAAGTATTCCAAAACACATATAAAGCCTCAAAGATTCTACTATTTCTTCTGACTATTTGATTTCTTTTCTATAGATATACAGTGTTGTAAAGTAGTGGCACATTCACTGATTTGTTTCTGTGAACCAATGCTAAAAATAATATTCAACTACATTTATTAAGAAAACAGTCTACCTTAACATAGATATAAATTTCCCACCAGGTCTGTGATTTCAGGGTGATTATTTTTACTCTGCTCCCATGTTAAATAATTGTCTTACTTTATCTAGAGTATCTCATTTCATGCAAAAGCAATGAATATTTAGTTGTCTTCCATTATTTATAATAAGATAGGAGTATCTAGTCCCTGACAACTGATATTGCCATCTAAAGACTGAACCTTGCATGGCTTGCTAACACTGTAGTTACTTGCAGTTCATGGCTCATTTCCATTGCCTGTTCTGAATTTCCCTAAAGCCTGGTTTGCAAACCTTTGTCTCTGTCTTCCGTTACTATCTTAAGGACTCATTGTCCTTTGTGGTTTTATTTTCCATGTCTACTTGGGTTGCTTGTCAATGTCTGGATTCCACTTGTTCTACATTTTGTTTTCTTCTTTTTCTTCTTCTTTCTTTTTTGGTACCGGGGATTGAACTCAGGGGCACTTGACCACTGAGCCACAACCCCAGCCTTATTTTGTGTTTTATGTAGAGACAGGGTCTCACTCAGTTGTTTAGCGTCTCACCATTGCTGAGGCTGGCTTTGAACTCATAATTCTCCTGTCTCAGCCTCCTGAAGTGCTGGGATTATAGGTGTGCGCCACCACGCCCGGCTATATTTTGTTTTCTAAGGGATATGCCAGTTAGATGTCAAATCCTCTGGGGCCCTTAATCTATATATCTCCATAGCAACCTCCCTAGTGGAATTTATCCTATGGGTGTTCCTCCTCTAGTACCCTGTCTGAACTGAATGTCACTTGGAAGCCATGTCTTATTTACCACTGAAACACCAGCAGAATCCACACATGGCTGAATGCTCAGTATTCTATATGAATGAATGAATCTGGTCTGTAGCAATACACTGTTCACATCTGCAAGAACCAGGGAAAACAGGAAAAGGAAATTGAGGATACAGTAGAAGTGCTGGGGACAGGCTCGCTGTCAGGCCTACCATTAAGTAGAAGTGTCAACAGAATACCATTCACACATGAGCACTTACAATTTTGCATGAAGTAATTGAGAAAACATAGGATCTGAATATTGCCATAACCACGTTCAATATCCACCTGCTAAATCCATACATTTAAATGTTCAATGTGTCCAGTTAAATCTCCATTCAATTTCTCTTCTGAACTAATTGGCCTATGTCTTGTTAAAAATTGATTTGTTTGAAATATAGCAGTGCTAAAGCTAAACATTGGCCTTCATTAACTGCTAAATCACTGTACACCTATGAACAAATTGGAGGGAGAGATCCAGTGAACTCTACTTTTGGAGGAAGGGAACATTTGAGGTAATACAATAAATGTTTCTTAATGTCAGCAGTGTGGTGACAGAGACTAAAGTGGCCCTTTTGTGCTCACTCCATTGTGTAATCCCCTCCCTTGAGAGTGGGTGAAGCCTGTGACTTTCTTCTAGCCAACACACTGTGGCCAGGACGTATGTGATTATGTGTGTGTAGTTATGTTAGATAAGACTTAACCTCTGTCTCCTTAGAAGATGCTCTCTCCTCTCCTGGCTTTGAAGAAGGAAGCTGCCCTGTTGGTGAGATGCCACATGGAGAAGCATGAAGCAAGAAGCAGAGGGAAGCTTCCAGCTCATGGCCAGCAAGAAATTGAGTCTGGCATTCTGCAAGGAAAAGAAGGCTGCCAGCAACCATGTGAGCTGGGAAGTCTCTTTGCTATAAGCATTCCAAAACACACATAAAGACTCAAAGATCCTGCTGTTTCTTCTGACTATGTGATTTCTTTTCTGTAGGTATACAGTGTTGTAAACCAGTGGCACATTGGATGGGACCCCAGCCTTCACTGACTGACACTGTGAGAGCAGCTTTGTGACATCCTGAAACCCTAAGCAGAGGACATCATTAAACTGTACTCCACCCTGAACCACAACATCTGAGAGATAAGATGTGTTGTTTTAAGCTACTAAGTTTGTCGTAATATTGTTCAATAATATGTATTTTATGTAATACGGGGGGCATATAGATTATATGGAAGGAAGATCTACTAGGTAAAAATGGAAGACTTAAGGAAGTAGTATGTATGAGAAGTCTAATCTGAACCAAAGGAAAGATACAGCATGGAACAGGCAGACATCCCAGCAGCCAAGAAGAGTTAACCTAACACTTTTCTTGTGAGCTCAGAGAGCTCCAGAGCCAGAAAAAATATAGTATAGCCAAAAGCTGATGGAAACAGTAATTTATGTGTCAAAAAATTGTAGCTTTTTGATTATATAACATATCTCATTCAGAAATATTATACTGACATGACCAAACCGTCCACCCACCCGGCATATCGGAGTTGCAGAAGCAGTCCTTAGAAGTCATTTAAATCTGTAAGAGACTAAAGTGTGAGCTCAAGCCCCAGGGACTGTGAATTGTGATCCATTCTGGATATTCAGCTAATTGTTTGAACCCATAGCAGCAACTCTTAGGCATCTAGCTATAGGTAGTATACATCATTATATTTTTCAAATGACTATTCCAAACAGAGAACACAGGCTGAGAGTTCAAGAAGAGTGAAATGATTCATTCTTAATAAATAGGTGGATAGATAGATCCAATCTCCTACAACTGGAATGTAAACTCTATGAGAAATTTTTGGTGTCTGCCTAATCTCCTTGCTTAATGGTGGCAATCAGTATATATTTGTCCAATGAATGAAGCAGCTCAATATTTCTCTAACATTTCCTCACTTTTCAAATCATACTTGAATCAACTTTGAAGATTAACTGATGTATGTGAAATGATTAGAACACAGCCTCTCATGGAGTAATTGATCAGTAAAACGTAACTACTATTATAGCACATTAACTGAATATATTTCATTGAAGGAACCTCTTAGGAAAAAGAAACTGAGGGCTGTAATTTGTTTCCAAATACTGGAATCCCTTACCATTAGAGGTTTAACATCAGGCTCAGTTTTAAGTTCTATTTAAATTTACCCCAACCTTCAAGAATTTAATTTTAGAATATTGGATATAGAAGTACTTTTCCAACATAACAAAGGAAGCCAGTGGGTTAAATGCAATTTTTGCTATAGAAGTTAATGTTAAATTATGCTTTTCATATATCACAGATTTGAAATCTCTGTAGTCCAAACTTTACCCCAAGCAGAAATCCCTTCTGACATCCCATCCAAATGGTTGGGAAACATTTCAACTGTTTCCTAAAATTAAAAGACTGGTTATCCCAAGTGTTGTCACAGATATGTAGCAACTGGGATTCTCATACATTGGTGGGAGTTAAAAATGATAATTTGGAATTTGGAAATTTAGTCTGGCAGTTTCTGTAAGTTAAACATACACCTATCCTATGACTCAGAAATTCTACTTGTCATCTGTCCAAGAGAAATGAAAACATACATCCATAAAAAGGTCTGTTCAGGAATGTTCATAGCAGCTCTATTGATTTAATTTATTTTTATTTTTTTATTTTTAGATGGTGCTCTCACTAGGTTGTCCAGTCTGGTCTTGAACTCCTGACTCAAGTGATCCTCTGGCCTTAACTTCCTGGGTTGTCAGGACAACTGGCACATACTAAGACATTCAAACAGCTTTATTTCTAATAGCAAAACCTGGAACAGGTCAAATGCCTATCAATGGGATGGGTAAACAAAATGTGGCATACCCATGAGTGGAATACAACTCAATAATAAAACACTGTGATGTTCTTTCCAGAACTTTCTCAAGAATAAAGGCTTTGTTTCCTTCACCTGCCAGGACTATGCTAGAGACAACCCTCAGCTGTCAGTCCCCCCCTTTTGGTGGAGGGGGGGGTCCTTCTGGCTGAAACCAGAGTCTACCACCTTCTTCCAGGGGAATCAGCCCACATCCAATGCCTGATCAACATGGGGTGAGTATAAAGGCCCCCAGGCCACAACTTGAGGTGACAGGGATGGGCCAATCAAGTGCCAGTGCTCCCACTGGGGTTAGCCAAGGTTGGCGGGGAACTGCCTTAAAGCTCCACCAGTCCCTGTGCTCAATCCTATTCATTTCCTCTCCCTCTCAAAGGTACTGATTCTAACAGCACTCTTTATTGGGTACCCACAGCATGCTCATCTTCATCTCTTCTCAGGGAATCAAAATTGTGAGAGGCTACTGATAAACTCAACAAAATGGAGGACTTCAAAACCATTTTACTGAGTGAGAGAAACCAGACACAAAAGAGTATATGTTCTGTGATTCCATGTTTGGAGCTCTTAGATGAGAAAAAGTAATGGTGGTGAAATAAATCAGCAATGCTTGTCCCCATGTGGGGACTGACTAAAGGGCCATGAAGAATATTTTGGGAGACGGAAATATTCAGTATCTGTATAGGGGTGTGATTAAATGGATGTATGGCAATTATCAAAACTCACTGAATTATTCTCTTAAAAATCTGTCAATTTATTTCATTGTATGTGAATTAGTCTACATTTTTTAAAGCAAAGTTAAAAAAAAATTAACCATACTGAACTTGGTTCAGATTAAATTTATGGTCATCCAACATTTAAAAATATTTAGATTTTCCCTGTGGCCAATCAAGCCACTGTTCATTTGGAAACTGACAGTTAAGTTTTTGAACCTAAGTTGCAAATTAACATGTATGTTATACTCATCTTTTTATGAATTTCAAAAACTAGTAAATATGCTATTTCAGTTTGACATTAATTTTAGAATGCTATGCTAGTCAGCTACAGCTCCATGGGCCTGTGAAAAGTCACGCAATTGCCTTTTCCACAATGCAATCTATTCATCAATGCACTGGGCACAAGATTCATTCAACTACAAATTCATCTACGTGTATCCTCATTAAGCATTGATGTCCCAGAGAATTCTGGATCAGATTACAAAATCATAGACTGTTAGGAAAGACTTGAAAGATCTTTCAGTTTGCAGATGAGAAAGCTTAGCCTCAAGGTAAGTGAATTGCTAAGGTCAAAGAAAGTTCCTCTGTGCCCATTCCTCTCTTCTTCAGTTTACTTTGGAAAAGAAAGTCAATGACTGTCTTTTATCCTAGACTTCCCCTTTCCTCCACTGATGTTTCTTATTTTAAAATAGATCCCCCTCACGTCAACTGAACAAGTTTAGTTAGTGGAGCAGAAGACTTTTTTGATTTTAATAGAGATCTAAGTTTTGGCACAATCTAGGAGAAAGCTGCCTCTCTGCTCTCTTCTTCCTTTCATATGGCAATTTAAAAAAATTATTTATTCTAATTAGATATACATGACAGCAGAATGTATTTTGATTTGTTGTACACAAATGGAGCACAATTTTTCATTTCTCTGGTTATACATGATGTAGAGTCACACCATATATGCAGTCATACATGTACCCAGGGCACTGATGTCTACACATGGCAATTTGTAGGAAGCAACTTTGGTAAAAACTATATTTGACTTTCAGTAGACAGATTTGGCCAAGAGACTAAGGACATTTTACTAAAAATTCCAAAGAACTTTCATTTTTATGGAAAGGTAATAACTGGCATGTTATTACATAATTACAAAAGTAAATCATAAATGAGACCACTACGTCACAATTATTTTTTTCCTAGCAAATTCTGTGGCAATTGGTTGTAAATCTTTGTTTAGTTTTTTTTTTTTTTTAATCGGTTCCGATGGAGCTTTTTTTCTCTCTCTAAGAAATATCTGGGAAAGTAGATAAAAGCAAAGAAATACAAAGAAAATCTGTAATTGATGACATATCCTATATTTTGTACTTATCTCTTTTTTTGTTATGAAATATCTTTTTTATTAAGATAAAATTCACGGGGCTGAGGATATAGCTCAGTTGGTTGACTGCCTGCCTCTCATGCACAAAGCCCTGAATTCAATCCCTAACACCACAAATATATATATATGTATGTATGTATGTATGTATATATATATGAAATTCACATAGCATACAATTCACCCATTTAAAGTATACAAGTAGAATACTTTCTAGTTTCATACAGTTGTGTGCCCATCATTACAATCAATTTTATAACATTTTCATCACTGCAACAAGAAATCTGGTATCCATCAGTATCATTGTATTTCTCAATAGTTGCCTGCAGTCCTAGGCAACCACAAATGTATTTTCTTTCTCCAGGAATTTGTCTACTCTAGACATTCATATAAATGGAGTCATATAATATTTATCCTTCTGTGACTGGTTTCTTTCACTTAGTATAATATTTTCAAGACTCATCTGTATTGTGGCATGTACCAATACTTAATTTCTTTTTCCTGTCCAATGTACTCTACTATATGGATATAATCTATTTTTACTTATCCATTCATCAGTTTGATGGACTTTGGTTTCTGTCTTTTGGTACTATAGATAATGCTGCTATGAATTTCAGGGGCCTGTTTTTGGTGAATACATGCTTTTGCTTCCTCTGGGTGTAAACCTGGGAGTAGAATTGCCAGTCAAATGCAACTTTATGATTAGTCGTTTGAGAAACACTGCAAAACTGCTAAAGTGGCTGTACAAGTTTACATTCCCATCAGCAGCATAGAGGATTTCAATTGCTCCACATCCTTGCCAACACTTGTTATTATCTGTCTTTTTGATTACAGCCATAGTGTAATTCTAGTGTATATGTAGTGGAATTTTATTGTGATTTTTATTTACATTTCCCTAAGGTTAATGATAGTATCTTTGCATATGTATATTAACAATTTAAATATCTTTTTTAGAGAAATGTCTATCCAAATCCTTGATCCATTTTTAAAACTGGGGTGTCTTTTTTATTATTGTCTTGTAATTGTTCTTTATATGTTCTGGATATAAGTCCCTTATAAAATACATGACTTGCAAAAATTTTCTTCCATTCTTTAGGTGTCTTTTCACTTTATTGATGGTGTCCTTTGAAGCACTAAAGTTTTTAGTTTAGTAAGATCCAAATTATTTTTTCATTTGTTTCTTATGCTTTTGGTGTCATGTAAAAGAAACCCTTGCTCACCCCAAATCAAGAAGGCTTACACCTACGTTTTCTGCTAAGTTGTAGTTTTAGCTCTTTCTTTTAGGTCTTTCATCCATCTTAGGTTGATTTTTTTGTATAGGGCATGAAGCAAGGTTTCACACATAGATATCTAATTGCCAAGCACCATTTGCTGATAGGATGATTCTTTCTCCATACAATTGTCTCGGCATCCTCATTAAAAGTCAATATTTCATAAATGTGTATTACTCTCAATTCTATTCCATTTATTCTAAATATAAACTATCCCTCTAAAATAAGCTTTCCAAGTGGGGAGATGCATGAATTCTTTCAGGCCATTAGTAAACTATATCTTCAAAGCACTAGAGCCAACAGCCTGGAGTTTCCCTTTACCCATCTATCTCCACAGTCTATTAAGGAAAAGGACGTACCAACAGCAATGGTGAAGCACTAAAGGCAAGAAGATGCAGTTCACAGTCATCAGAGCCACTGCGGTATACAAGACATTTATGTTGTAGTAGCCTTACCCAAATCCAGAGGCAAACCTCAAAGCAACTCAAGTTGCTAAGTACCAGTCCATTTCCGGATGTAGGCTGTGATTGACCTTGTTTCTAACGGGCCAGAGTTCAGTGATAAAGGCCACTTCTGGGACAGCTGTGTCCAGAAGCACCCGAGACTAATGCTCCTGCATGGAGACAATAATCCCACAGGGTTCCTACCACAGCAAAAACTTGCAGGGAGGCAGGAGAGGGCTGCTGAACATACCTGGCACTTTCCTATTGTCTGTCAATAAACTTCCAGCCTAACTTCTCTGCAAATGACATGGATGTTCCCGAGAGGCTGCTGGGTGCTGTCTGTCTCTGCTCAGGGACTATGAATTACCTACTTAGAAGGACTGCTAAAAGTAACTAAATTTCACAAAACTGCAACTCTATTATGTCCTAGTCTCCTTCTCTCCCCCCCTTTCTCTGTCTTTCTCTCTGTCTCTCTCGCACGTGAGCACACACACACACACATACACATGCACACATACACACTACCAGTCCAGATGTGGCATCCAAGGCTTATCTCCAGGTGGGCACTGGGCTGATTCAGCCCTTGGATGTGAAAGTCATCTTTTTTTTTTTTTTTGGTACTGGGGATTGAAGTGGAAGTCATCCATTTTTGGTAAAACCACCTCAGCTCCCTTCACCTCACAGGTTATTCAAGAATTGTCAGCTTCTAGTCCTCTTCACCAGTAGGAATTAACAGCCCAATTGGATTCCTGAAACTCTGAGCTTTATAACAGAAACTGAAAATTGACCTGGCTTAGAGGGAATCTATCTCATGGGAAACAAAAGCAATGTGTACATGTGCGCAAACAAACGTCCACAGGTAACTCACAGCCCAGGAGGAAAACACCGTCTGTTTCACTTTGAGATTTTTAGTTGAGAAATGCTGGCTCAAAAACTCTTCAGCCAAAATAATCCAGACGAGAGAGGGAAAGAGGCAGGTGCCTAAGCACACTTGCCTGTGAGACAGTCAATTAAAGCTGCTTTTCCTTGGAAGAATTTATAAAAAATTTTATTAGGAATTTTACAACGAATCACAAAATAAAACCAACATTTGTGTTTAATAAACATGTGCCAAGAAATGGGGCATATCAGGTAGTGCCTTCAATATACCGAGGTTCTTTGGTAAACTCTTACTCCACCCCCAAATGGACAGACAGACACACAGAGCCCACTTTCAGTCTAAACGAGGATCAAAAAAGTTTACCCACATTTTAAAGCCAACGCAAAAACCTCATAATAGCATTTCTTAATTTTTCTTTTTTCAGATTTGAGTCTATTTCCCACACATATACACACCTTATCCACTCTGCCCCTGTCCCTGGGGTTTGAATGTCACTGTTTACAAACAGAAACCAAAATGAGTAGCATTTCTTGGCAAGGAAGAGCCATGGATCTTTGATGGCGGTTGGTCAAGCACAGGCCATTTGGAAGCCACGAGGGGAGTCAAGATCTAACAGGCTGCATTGAGCAGACGTTTGAGGACACACAGACACACCCATCCTGGGGAGAAGTGGTTTTAGGAAGGAAGAGTGTCGTCTGCCTGTCTCAATGACCACTTCCACCACGAGAGTGTGCCACATTGAGAGTACTGGTGCTTCAGAGCATGTTGAATGGCCACAGGCTGTCCAATCCTTTCTTCTCAGGTTGTAGGGAGGGGCTTGGTTCCTTCACAGCTCAGCCTTAGCCAGCTTCTCTGGTCCTTCCTCACTGAGCTCATCATCATGGCCATCTCTGCACATCAGCCCTGCTCTGCTTTCTCCACCCATCTCTTTGCTCCCTTTCCAATGATTCCCAAAGAGAGAGAATCAGATTCATTTACTATCCCTTTTCCCTTTAGATTTAGCTCTCTTGAGAACTCTATTTAGAATTGATAGATTCTTGTTAATTGATAAGGCAAGGTGATGAGTACATGAGCTGCCCTGGGAAATGCAAATGAGGCCACCACCACTTTCTCCATCTCAAAATACTCATCACCAGGCTGTGTGTTCCCCTGACAATGTACAGAAGATGCATGAAGGAATTGCTAGCAAACAATGCAGTTCATGAGAGGACGCTGTCTTTACTGTTCCACACTTTGATGGGAGTTTTGTGCCTGTTACCAATTGGAAAATAAATCCCCTGAATTCTTAAAATAGACCCCCAAAATCAGCACCCACCAGTGACCCCACCATCAGTCCCCACATCTCTCTCCCCGGGCACAGCAGCAACCTCTTAACTGCTCTTCCATGTCCACAGTGGCCCCTCTACAGTCTCTTCTGCACACAGCTAAGGTCATTAGATCCCATCTGTCCCCTAAGCCCAAGCCTTCACTGGCTCCCTATCACACATGTTGATTAAAGGGGGAAAAAATCCTGAACCCTTATTGTGACCTACAAGGCCTCCCTAAAGTGGCTATGACCAGCCCTTTGGGCTCATTCTCCTCATGGTCTCCTTCACCGGCCCTTTTCTGGTCCACAATGATCTTATTTGTGTTCCTCAGACACACACATATTCCCAGGTTAGGACCCTGGCACTTGCTGTTCCTTCTGCCCAGTGAATGGCAAGCCCTCCTTCTCCCCCACTTCCTCCAACCTTTCCTTTCAGTAAGCAAATTCTCAGGGAGGTCTTCCTTCACCCTTACATGGGTTGAAATTCCCATGACTCTCTGCCTGCTTGCCTTTATTTTCTCCTCCTATAGCATTAACCTAAATTAAGTATTTTTCTGTCCCAGTCACATGCAAGCCCATCAGGAAAGGAATCTAGCTTTTCTTCCCCAGCACTGCATCCCTAGACTAGACCAGAGCAAGCACACTATAGTGTGAATGTATGAATGCATATTAAATCATTTCCATTCCTTGTAGAAACTTGGAGAGGACAAAAGGTAATTGGTTAATGGTAGGGCTTTGGAGTGAGCTTGTTCTGGGTTTGAATAAGCTTTCTGAAAAATGGGGGTAATAGCACCTACATCACAGAAAAGGATACATATGATGGATAATACTCAGTGTCTATACCATAAATTGACAATATTTCCAATTATCAATAGAGTTCGCCAGCAACCGTTCACCACAGAATGTTCCATGGTCTCACAGGGACCTAGAATAATTCGTGTTTTGTATTTTTTTACTCCTTAGAAACAAATGTAACTGTTGACAACACGCAAAGACTTAAATCTTTAGAGCCTTGCTAAAAACACATTTTAAAATTCTTTACAAGTAAGTCTTATCCCATTGTGGGTACTTAAGACATGTTGACTATGCAGAACAATAATGATTACAAGACTGTTATTTTAACATAAACACAACAAAGAATGGGAAAATGTTCTTTGCTATTCCAAAGCTAAGCTTGAACCTTGCAGTTAGCATGCTGAGCATAACTTCACGTCAAGAGAGAATAAGGCATTTCTTGCATATTTTTCAGGCTATTCAGATATTAGTGCTTGGGGGAAATTCCTTGAGAAACATGTTGAGCAGCCTCAAATCCTCCCTCTTTAAATTTAAAGCAGAGGTCAGAGGGCTCCTGCCCTTCTTGACATTTCAAGAAAAGTGGAATTCTAATGATCTTCTCTCCTGTTCCATGAACCCAGAACAGGGAACTGTAGGTCGATGATAAATTGTACAAAATGAACACCTTCTTTGTATTGTATTTTCTTTTTTCCCCATATTTTTATTGGTGCATTACAGTTGTATATAATGGTGGGATTTGTTGTTATTTATTGGTACATACACATAATATACAATATAATTTGACCAATATCATTCCCTAGTGCTTTCCCTTTCCCTCCCCTCCTCACTCCTTGTGGCCCCTCTTCTCTACACTCTGACCTCCCTTCGATTTTCATGACACTCCCCTGCTTCACCTGTCTTTTCCTTTTTCCTCTGTAGCTTCCACACATGAGAGAAAACATGCAAACCTTGACCTTTCGAGTTTGGCATATTTCACTTAACATAATGGCCGCAAGTTCCATCTGTTTTTCCTACAAATGACATAATTTCACTTTTCTTTATGGCTGAATTAAACTCCACTGTGTATAAATACTACATTTTCTTTGTCTGTTCATCTGTTGATGGGCACCTAGGTTGGTTCCATAGTTGGCCATTGTGAATTATTTGCCATTTGTAGTCAAAGGATGAGTTTCTGTCTAAGTGGCCATTGTATTGTAATAAAATATGTGTCTGTGTATTTGCCTGTGTTTAAAAAATAAAGACAGTTAGATCTTGGAATTCTATCACAAATTATACCCTGTGGGTACTTGGGAGCTACTAGATTCAGTTATGTTATAGTCAATAAGCTTTAAGGAAAGATGATATTAATGTTAGATAATATTTGTTCTATGGAGAGGTCTTAGAGTGAGATATACTTTAATAATTTAAAGATAACCACTAACTGACATAGAAATTCTAACAATGGAAATAAACTAGACTTGAAGCTCTCTGGGGACCCCATTTGGTTCTAGTTTGTATCTCCTATGACTCACCTGTGACCTCAGTCATGTCAGATGCTCACTGAACACCTGTTAAAAGACCACAGATACATTTTGATAGAAAACATTCTGGAAAAGTATATATGTCATTGCTTCTGACATGTTTATCCTTGCATAACTCTCTCCACCTCCCTAGTTTTTAAAAAATCTATCTTTCCATTTTTCTGAAAGAGTATTGTTACACATTTTGAGGTAAATTTTTAAATTGTTTTTTATGCATCTTGATATTAGTATCATATTAAGGAATGACTTACATACTAATGGTATGATGATATATTTTTTAAAAATATTTTCTTCTGGCACTTTTGATTTTTAAGGTATATGTCTTTAATTCACCTGTAATTTAGCTTTGTACATGTTATAAGGTAAGGATGTATAGTCTCCTCCAAATTGGTAATTAACAATGCCAATACCTCTTATTAAATAATTTATTTATTCTCCATTTATTTAAAGGTAATTGTCATAACATAAAAATCATTTGCCACGTATGCATATTTCCCAAATTGGGAAAGACAGAGAATTATACATACTGGCACAATCATTCTTAATACAAGTATCAGAAGTTGTTTTCCTTCTTATGAAAATTCACCCATCAGCAATACAACCTTGCCAAACACCTTCAGTACCTTCAAAACTTTCCTTCTATTAGGCAAACAAAATAAGCCGAAAATATTCTTGAGTCCAAATAAATGCCGGTAGGAGTCACTTGGGCTTAAATATGATATACCTTTTTTTTTTTTTTTTGAGGTATTGGGATTGAACACAGGGCCTTGCACATGCTAGGCAAGTGCTCTGTCACTGAGCTACGTCCCCAGCAATGTGGTATAATTAAATAGATTGCTATCTGTACCATTGTACAAAATTGCAGTGTATTTGAAGCATTCTTTAGCAAATAAGTGGACTTCTACTTTCAGGTGACTTTAAAAATAACTTAGAGTATTAACTGTTGTATATTAGATTAGTTCCTTAAAATTGCATTCTATTATAAATTCTGTCAAGTTACTAATCTTTAATGAGAAAAAAATTAAAATTTGTAAGCCTTGGGGTAGGCAGATGCCTATTCTTTGATCAGAAATCATGCTGCCGCTAATCTGTTTTGATATCCAGCAAGCAATTAGAAGAGACAAGCCTTTTACAAAGGAGTCACAGGTTGTAATACATGTTACTCTCCAATGCTTTACCTTAATATCAACACCTCATGGAAAGAGAACACTAAATTACTGCTTGTAAACTAAATGTACATTTCAAATAAAACATTTAACATTCTAAAGAGCTAGATTAAATATACCTAGATGTTTGATTGTAAGTGGTAAGCAAAAGTGGAAATTAATAATGATTTTTATATCTTTACTTTGTTTACTTTTAGTAACATCGTTGCTTCTTGGAACTAAACTTCAGAGTCAGTTGAAGTTACATTTTCATGCCTCCATGAAATACAGAGATGAAACAACTCATTATAAACAATTGATCATTCAAATATTATTCTAATCAATGACTTGATGCCATAAAAGGAATGTTACTAAAATTTATTGACTAACTGAACTAAACTATATGCTAATTTTGGACTATAAAACTAACCAATTTTTACAAGTAATCTGTTCACAGTATGAATTACTTTTTTTAAAAAGTATTTCTGAATTGAGGAACTAAAACATTCTCCAAATAGATGTGATATTAAATTTGGTTGAGATTATGTCTATTCCAGTGCACTTCTGAACAATCAAAGATTATCAGGGAGTAGATCATTTATGAAATATTTTGCCCTACAAAATGTGCTTAAACAGAAATATGTATAAATTTTCTCACTAATATGTCTATAAAATAATGATGCATAATGTACTGAATTCATTAATATGTATGAAATATAAAATATTACTAATATAGTTAATTCCAAAATAATTCACATGAAATCACCTGAAATAAAACTCAAATCAAGTCTTTGCTTTTCAATTGCTATGAGTCACCTTGGTATTCATGAACATTTCCCAAGAAAATCAACAGGGAATACCAAACTATATTAGTTTGCTAGGGCTGCTATAAATGAAGCACCAGAGGCCGGGTGGCCTAGACAACATACATTTATGGTCTTGGAGTTCTGTAGGCTGGAAGCTGGAGATCATTTCTGCTTGTTATAAATTACTCAGGTATTCTGTTATATCAGAACAAAATGGAACAAGACACTGCCTTTTCCTCTGAAAATCTATATTTCTCTTGCTTTTTTCTCATAAGGATATTCATCATTGTATTTAAAACCCACCTTGTTAAACCAGGAGGATCTCATCTCAAGATCCTTAACTTCATTACATTTTTCGAATTAAGTAGTGATGTTTCAGTTTAATAGTTGCATTTCATTAGTTGATTATTTGACAGAACATAGAAACAGGAAGTATTTGTTTCAGGGCTCAATGGAGAGGAAACAAAATCCATTGAGATTTCACAGGCTTCACCAGTGCTGTTAGGTTTGCTTTACTAACTGTGGTCCTCTCTTGGTTCTTTTCTCTTCCATCTCTGCACCACAGCTGGACAGCAAGATGCTGTCCTTATCTGAGGATCTTATTCTACTTGCTTGACTCAGGGTGTCTGGTTAACTGCTCATCTGTTCATCCTCTGGGTTTCAGCAAGAATCATTTTCCTAGGAATGTTCCTGACCTAACAAATCTATATTGGGAGCCACAGCCCTATAATCTCTATTACTCACAAGGCTGAGGCAAGAAGGTCACAAATTCAAGGTCAGAGTGGGGAATTTAGCAAGACTCTGTCTTAAAATTTCAAAAATATAAAAATAAAAAGGGCAAAGGATGTAGCTCAGTGACAGAGTGCTTGCCTAGCATGCGCAAGGCCCTGGGTTTAATCCCCAGTACTGAAAAAAAAATCTGTGTGTGAGGTCTTTCCTATAATGGGAATTCATAGTATTATATACTAATCAGCCAGATAGAATCAATGGAGTAGAATGAAGTCTGTAATGATGACAATGATTCTTTCTATGAACCAGGAAACACTCACTTAGGGTAACTATGTTGACTTTTAACTTATTTGAACCATAGTCAGAAAAAGTTTTGCTGCACACGGGGGCAAAGACTGTAATCCCAGTGGCTCAAGAGGCTGAAACAGAAGGATTGCAAGTTCAAAGCCAGCCTCAGCAACTTAGCAAGGCCCTAAGCAACTTAGTGAGATCCTGTCTCAAAATAAAACATAAAAAGGGATGGGGATGTGGCTCAGTGGTTGAGTGCCTCTTGGTTCAATCCCTAGTACAAAAAAAAATTACTTTTTCTATATCAAATCAATTTTCAGAAGTTCTTAAAACTTCTTGTGTGACTGTGTGAAGAGTCACTATTTGAATATGTTCCCTGTTTGCCTAAAAGCAAATGTGTATCTATTTGTTAGGTTTAGAGTTCTTGATCAATTATCTCATGTTTGTGAATCATGATACTCAAATTATCTCTATCCTTATCCACTTTAGGGTATGTTCCATCCTTCATCTTATGGATAGTTAGTAATCTTTCCCCACATAATTCAGGTTTTACCAACTAAAACCCAAAGACTTTTCCCTTAGCACAACTGATTCTCTTCAAAGGGCCAAATATCATCTAGATACCCAAAGTAAAAATTGGTGGAACATAAAGTGTGAATTCAAGATGATGCTTCTATTTCTGCCTATGTCATTTGTAAAATGTTTAGTGATAATAAAAATGTTTTCATCCCCGGTAGCATCGTTGGCCTAAATATAAACTCCCAATGTGATGAACCTGAAGATTAAATCTCTTTGGACTACAGAAAGTTCTGGTACGTATGTTTGACAATGTTATGTTACTATAGGCACATCTCACCCACAAATTTGCTTTGGAAAGATAAATGGTACTTCAAAGTACTTTGCAGCATTTCATGAGGTTTATCACTGACGGATTATAAACCAGAAGGATATAATGATTCAAAACTATTCAGGAGAAGAGTGGACTCTGGTTAAAAGCCAGGCATAATTATGTAGATTCAACTGACTTTAAGCCCTTGGCTGAAGCTTTAGATGCTACACAGAATAATTTCATTCTTGACAACTGGGCAAATGGAATGTTATAATTAAAGAAGTAGTGCCATTCATAGTTGTTGATGAAGCTGCAATCCCAATTATAATTTTGGAATAGAATAAATTATGTGAACTACTGATTGCTAAGAACAAATTTGGTAACTGAACAAGAAAATGGACAGAGGGGAACAAGGATTTATCTAAGCTAGTAGAAAGAGATAGCAGACTTGTACTTCCCACAAGTAAGAGATAACTGTGGATTGAGTATTAATATATTTGAAAAAAAATGAACATGAATCAGCCTGCTAAGTTAACATTCGTCTTCCAAATTGTCTGTCTTTTTTCCAGTACTTGGGGATTGAATCCAGAGATGCTCTACCACCGAGCCACATCACCAGCTCTTTCTGTTTGTTTTGAGACAGAGTCTCACTAAGTTGCTCAGCCTAGGCTCAAATTTGCAATCCTCTTGCCTCAGCCTCCTCAGTTTCCAGGGTTATAGATATGTGCCACTATGCCTGGCTTTTGTATAGGAAAACATTATAAAATTATGCTATAATATGGGAGACTTTTTTTTTTTTTTTTGCCTTCTGTCACTTATGTCTTACAGAAACAATATCAAAACATTACAGTGAGGGCTGGGGATATATCTCAGTTGGTAGAGTGCTTGCCTCATGCACAAGGCCATGGGTTCAATCCCCAGCACCACAACAAACAAACAAACAAAAAAACCATTACAGTGAGTTTCCACTCTACTCCAAGTAAAAGCCAAACTGACTTGTAAGGCCTTACATGAGCCCCCAACTGTCCATCCTTCAATTATTCTCCTCAGGTCTCTGTTCCAGAGACACAGGCCTCTTTGCTGTTCCTCAAAGAACTCATTCCTCATTCAGATACGTTCTACTTGCTATTTCCTCTGTCTGGAATACTCCTTAAATTAATAAATCACCACCACTACCACCACCACCATCAACATTAAGGAACATGACCTTTGCACAATTTATTTTTTACCCATGTTAGCATATCCACACTGATACAGTTGAGCCACTGGTCAGATTCCACATTCAGAGGATTCCTTAATTTCTGTTTCCAGTTGGTTTGCAAATCCAAACTCACAAGACTAGGTCATTGGGAATGGAAGCAGATTTTGGCGGCTTTGCCAAAGTTACTAGATATTCAAAACAATTATAAAATATGATTGGAACTTTGAGATTTCAGCTTCTCCACTGAGCACTGCCACTCGATAACTTGGTAAAAGAGCTTTCCAAATAGCTTTCCTTGCTTCCCTTTCTTACCACGTAAAGATTCATCAATGCTTTCACAATACTTTTTTTTTTTTTAAAGATAAGTTTTTTTTATATATCTTTATTTATTTTATGTGGTGCTGAGGATCGAACCCAGTGCCTTACACATGTGAGACAAGCGCTCAACCGCTGAGCCATAACCCCAGCCCTTTTTATAGGGCTGAGCCATAACCCCAATACTTTTTATAGCGCTACCTATGTATTTTTCCTTCTGCTTTTTTCTAGTGGTGATCCTTGATATGTCTGTCAGGCTCTCAGAAATTACCAGGGCTACCCAGGTGGTAGTGGCACATACCTGTAATTCCAGCAGTTTGGGAGGCTGAGACAGGAGGATCACAAATTCAAAGGCAGCCTCAGCAACTTAGTGAGGTCTTAAGCAACTTAGTGAGACCCTGTCTCTCAATAAAATATAAAAAGAGCTGGGGATGTGACTCAGTGATTAAATGCCTTTGGGTTCAATCCTCAGTAGTCCCCCCGCTCCCCTCAAAAAAAGAAATTGATATGAAAGTTTTGTGGTGCACAGACATGAAAGTGATTCTCATGATATCTGCCTCCTGGTGTGGGTGGGACCTATGATTTGCTTCTAATCAATAGAATACAGCAAAAGCGATTGGTTGTTGCTCCATGACTATGTTCTTTTATATGTCAAAGGTGATGGGATGCTTCTCTTTCTGTGTCATGTTATATAATGTTACATTATATATGTTTACTTAGATAAGACTCCTGTTTTCTGTACAGATTTGCTTTAGAGTCTTTCTGTCCTAGCAAATTTTGAAGAAGCAATTTGGCATGAGTGTGACAGCTCTAAAGAACAACCAAAGTGAGCTTAGGACCAGTCCATTCCCCAGTCAAGCATTCAGATGTGAACTCTGCCCTGGTCAACAACTAGACTGCAGCCTAACAGAAGACCCACCTAAGCTGTGCTTGCACACTTGGTCCATGAAAACTGACCTAATTTGGGTTGTCTTAAGCTGCTAATTTGTGGTGATTTGCTATGCATCCCCCAAAATGAATATACTTCTACTGGGCAAAGTTTCATTACTGAGAACATATTGAGGATTAGGAGTAGATGGACTAATGGCACAAGAAAACCTGAACGTTTCCTATATTCTTTCCGCCTCCCCCTCCTCTTGGCTGCAAACAGCAAAAAAATTTACCTTAGAAAAATAATTGAAAGGAGACTGGGAGGCTCATTAAATTGAAATGAGGGCAAAAATGAGGTAATAAGGCATAGCAAGGATCCTTCAGAAGAACCACCTTCTTGGGATGCCACCACCCAGGACACAGTGGCCGACCAGCAGCCATGAAGCTGAGTGCTGCAGCCCCTGAAGCCTTGCTATCTACTGCCAGAAGCTCAATTCTGTCTTAGCCACAATAACAAACCTCCAACAAACTTGTGCTTTTGTGGCAACCCACAGGGTTGAGATCCTGGACCAAGAGCATCCGAAGGTGACACCCAGGCCACGTACCCAAGTGCTGACTGCTCAAGGATGGGAGAGGAAGTGCCCCCTCCACTTTCAGCTAGAATTATATTCCCTCATATAAGAAATTCACTAAGATATGACAGCCAGGAAGCAACATTTATATTTTGATGACTTTAAAACCATTCATGTTTTTTTTTGCATGTGAATTGGGTACATATCATAGCCCAATAGGAATAAGAAAGGAAGCAAATTTCATAATGAAAATAATATTACACAGTGATCTGCAAATTCCTAGTTTATGACAAAATGTCCCTGTTGAGTTCGTGTTAGCCAAGATGAGCCAATACATGGACAATGTTGAAAGACATGAAAATGATTAAGAAAGAATAGGATTTTCTGCAAAAATCATAATTTTTCTTATATTTAAAATTTATGAATAAGATGATTTCATTACATTTTTCTTGGAAATCACTGCTTACAGATTGCCTGATAGACCACAGATGATCAGATGAGTTATTGACTACTCCTTGAGAAACACGGACATAAGGCATTCAGAAATAGGCCCCAACACATATAATGAATATATACTAAAGGTGATACTTATGAATGGTATGTAGAACTAATGAATGGTATGTAGCAGGACTTGGCAAAGGTAATAAATGGGGATCTTAATTTCATTTCTTACATAAAAATACATTTTACATGTATAAAACAAAATATACATAGTTCATGTATGTCACAGAAGAGACCATAAAAGCATCAAGAAAACATGCCTCAATTTTTTTTTTTTTTTTTTTTTTGGATACAAGGGGTACTTTTTTTGAGCACAGGGGTACTTTACCACTGAACTACCAAAAAAGCTCAGCCCTTTTTATTTTTTATTTTTAGAGACTCACTAAGTTGTCAAGCCTGGTGTTAAACTTGCAGGTCTCCCACCCTAGCTTTCCAAGTGGCTAGGATTACAGGTGTGAGACACCATACCTGGCTCCATGGTTTGATTTTTAAAAAATAAAATAGGAAAGTGGAGAGCTTTTTTAAACAGAATATAAAACCCAGAACCCTTAAATAACACACTTTATAAAGATGAAATTACATAAAAATTTTTAGAAGTTTTCATCTGCTTCATTTATAAGAAAGGCATAATATCCTTAATATATAAAGGGTCATTACAAATGAATTGAAGGACCTTCTAGTAAAATGGGCAAAAGACAAGGATAATAAAGAGTTGATTTCATGGGTTCAGAAAAGAAGTTCATGTGACCAGGACTAAACAAAACAAATTACAACAATAACTTTTCATCTATTGGGTTGCCAAAGATTTAAAAGCCTGATAATACTAATTATTGCTGAGGGTGTGGAAAAGAAGCACTCAAATACATTATCTGTGAAAGTATGAATCTGTCCTATGAACATAGTAAAGTGACTGAAAGTTTCTGAAGTGTGTGTTTTGTGTGGTATTTTGTAACAGAATACATACACAACTGGACATCCTAAATGCCCCCATCAAAAGCAGACTAGTGAAATACATTTGAGTATGAGTAAACAATGAAATAATATTTAAAATCTCTGTACATATAATTATGAATAGATGTCCAGTGGGTATTGTTAGGTAAAAAATTATTGCATAACAATATGTATAATCCAACTGGGACTAAAAAAAGAGAAAATATATACTATATGGAAATGAAATAATACTTGCTATTTGCAAATAACAAGAATGTAGAGATAAATGCCATACCTTTGAGTATATTTATTCATCATTTTAATGATAACAATGTACTTTAAAAAGTTCAATTTCCGGGGCTGGGATTGTGGCTCAGTGGTAAAGCGCTTGCCTTGCATGTGTGAGGCACTGGGTTCGATCCTCAGCACCACATAAAAATAAATAAAGAAAGATATTGTGTCCATCTACAACTAAAAAAATTAAAAAAAAAAAAAAGTTCAATTTCCTGTAGTAAATACATGTTCTGTGCATAGATATTTCTTCATTTCCTTGGGCTATCTAAATTAGTCTCTCTAAATAAATGAGAAAAAAAGTGAATATATCAGTGCTGATTTTAAAATGTGTAGTGACCAGTTAATTTGTGGCTATCAGATCCCTTGAGGACAAAGCCAGGTTTTCTATTTGCAGTGGTATCTGCTTCATCTGCCAGTCATATCCAAAGAGCAAATATTTGCGGCATGCAAATTACCTGGGATTTGCCTGCAGCAACCTGTACGTGACCAGCTGCAGTCTGACACCTTACGACACAGATGCCATTTTCCTGTATCATCTCTGGAATGAAGCCAAGGCTCATTTTCTAATGGAACAGATGAGATAAATCATCTAACTCCCTTGACCTCACTATCATCAGACTCCTTTGTTGTGAACCCTTATCTTACAATGAACCCGACTGTTCACAAGCACAAGTCACAGCTGGCAGCAAGACCTAACTGAAAAATCAGATCAGCTCTTCCACAGGCTCTGAGTACACCAATACCATCTTAAAATACATAAAGTACCATATATCACAATTTACAAATGCACGTTTCATTTTCAGCAAAACTGCTCTCTTATTGAATGAACAGGACTAAGTGTTCCTGTTCTGGCAAGACCAAACAGCAGAAAAATATACTGGTTTAATTATAGCCTTTGAAAAGAACGATATATTCTTAGGTTACAACTTTTCAGAAGAGAACTTAGAACATTGAGTGTGGCTTTCCCTGAAAGGGGTTGCCATTTAGTGATTATATTTTTATTACTGGATTATCTGCAGAGGAAAAGATTTTGTTTTAACAGTTATCACAAAGAAAAACACCAACATGGAACTCAAAATTTTAAAATTTTCTAGGATGTTTCCAATACCAGGTTATTTGACATTCCAGTCAAAGACCTATTAGGATACAGTACATTGAGGTCTATAGACACACCTACTTCTACTGGTGTGTTCTAAAATAGAATGAAATATAATTAGCATAGTCATTTCATGATACTGCCTTGACAGGTAAAATATTTGCTTCTAAAGCAGGAGTGTTTCTTCTTTAATAAAAACCTAGAAAGGAATTTTGACACATAGTAATTGTACATATTTCTTGGGTACAGTGTGACATTTCATGTCATGTATGCACGTAGACACATGTATACAGGCTATAATGATAATTAGGGTAAGTGTTATCCATCACCGTAGACATTTATCATTTCTTTGTGTTGGGAATATCTGAAATCCTTTCTACTATTTTGAGATATTCAATTAATTGTTGTCAATCATAGTTTTCTTACTGTACAACACAATGTTTGAATCTATTTCTCCTATGCAACTGCAACCCTGTACCAATTAAACATCCTCTTCTCCCCACACCCTTCCCAGGCTCTAGTAACCACAATTCTATTCTTTACTTTTATGAGATCAATGTTTTAGCTTCCACCTATAAATGAAAACATGAAGCATTTCTCTTTCTGGGCCTGACTTACCTTATTTAGCTTAATGTCCTTTGATTTAAATGAGGGTTGTTTCTACTTTAACCTTCCATTGTAAAAATTCTATCTTAAAAGTTCATCTTAAAAAGAGTAACTGGGCCACCATATGCAAAATATGAACATAGGTACAGATTTTATACCTTTCACAAAAATTAGCTCAAAATGGATCCTATACTAAATTTAAAATGCAAAACTACAAAGTGCCTAGAAGATAACACAGGGGAAAAAAATCTATGACCTTTGGTATGGTGATGCCTTTCTAGATACAACATCAAAGGTACAATCCACGAAAGAAAGAATTGGTATGCTAGACTTCTTTGAAATGAAAAACTTGTGTTTTGAGAAATACAAAGTCAGGAGAATGAGAAAGCAGGCCACGGACCGGGAGAAAATACTTGGAAAAGGTGTATGTCTAAATTATGATTTAGAATCATAATTACGATTGCCCAAGATATATAAAGAACCCTTAGAAGTCAACACTAAGAAAATGAGCAATCCAATTTAAAAATGGGCCAAAGGCTTAAACAGACAGGCCACCAAAAAAGATACACAAGATGCCAAGTGTGCATTTGAAGGATGCTCACCATTATATGCCATTAGGAACATTAATGCAACAATGAGATACCACTGCATACCTATGAGAATGGCCATACAGCAGAACCCCGACAATTATCCAATGCCTGTGAGGCTGTGGAATGGCAGAAACTCTCATCCTTTGCCCATGAGAATAAGAAATGTGCAGCCTCTTTGGCAGTTAGGCAGTTTCTTAGAAAACTGAAAACACTCTCACCTTGTGATCCAGCAATTACATTTCTTAATATTCAACCCAATGAGTTGAAAAATCATGTACACACACACACACACACACACACTCACACAAAACCTATGCATAGATGTTTATAGCAGCTTTATTTAGAATTGCTGAAACTTGGAAGCAACGGATAAATAGTACATCCAGAAAATGCAATATTATCCAGTGCTAAAAAGAAATGAGCTATTAAACCATGAAAAAAAATACGGAAGAAACTAAATAGATATTACCAAGTGAAAGAAGCCAATCTGGAAAGGCTACATGCTATATAGTTGATTCCAACTATATGATATTCCGGAAAAGGTGAAACTAGGGAGACAGTGAAAAGATCAGTGGTTTCCAGTGGTTAGGGAAGAGGCAGGGATGAACAGGCAGAGCACAGAGGTTTCTTAGGACAGTGAAACTATTCTGCATGATCCTATAATGGCAGATGATACAAGTCATCATTTGTCTGGACCACAGAATGTACAACGTCAAGAGTAAACTTGAATGTGAACTATGGACTGGGTGATAAGGATGTGTCAATGTAGGATGTGTGATTGGATGTGTCAGTTGTAACAAATGTACTTCTCTGGAGATGACCACATGGGTGAGGGCATAGTTGTGTGGGAACGGGAGTATATGGGAACTCTCTGTACTTTCTGCTCAGTTTTGCTGTAAGCCTAAAACCGCTCTTAAAAATAGTCTATTCATTTTTTAAAAAGTCAAAAGTTCACAAAGATTATCTGCCTATGCTTACAAATTCTAGCATAATAATTCTTTTAAAAATATAACAAAAATGTAGGTAAAATATAGATACCTAAGATAAGGTATGAAAACATAATTATTCTCCCTTAAATTGAAGCAGTCTAAAGAACAATATTTTGCAGACCTCAAGAAAGCAGCCCTCTTTAGGCGAGTTTTAGCCAGTGTTGAGGATCAAGGAAAGGAAACAGCTCAAGGTTTTCCCACTGGTGGTAAAAGAACTTCTGCTTCTTCACTTCTGGAAGGAGACTGAGCTTTAGCTGAGAATCAGGCTCAAGGAGGGTGAGACTGAGGTGGGCTTGGGGAAGAGGCCAGGCTTGGGAGATGAGCCTTCTCAGTTCCTTTCCCTGCTCCAAGGACTGGTCAATACTGGCGTATTTCTGGCTTAGCTCCTTCACTACTTATTTTCCTATGTTGATTTCAATTTTCCTGGTAAATGGTATTGTTCCAGAACAGAAGTAGCTTCTTACACCCAGAAGTGGAACATCATGTCTGCTCTTTTCCACTCACCGTGGCTCTTTTCGAGTGTGCACACTTTATGAGGAGCTCAACATTTCTAGAATGGTCTCATCTTCAGAATGTACACAGCCTTCTAGGACCAGCTGCCAACTAGCCTTCATCGATGAGACATAGTTTGAAGGCTTTGGAAATGAAGCTGCATGTCATCAATCAGGAAGTCAGCTGAATTCCTGGCCTTGTCTTTGCCCTGTGAGCGTGAGAAAGTCTTCTGTTCAATTTATCACACACTACATAGTGTTCCACAGGGCATTGCCACTCAGGTATATAGCTGCAGCCAGAAAGGGGCAACGCATGCCTTCCTTGTAGACACTTAAATCTCTGTGACATGACGCAATGTGTGGAGAGTCAGGTATGATATTAAACTTCCTTTTATAAAAGGCTATCTTGGGCATTCACTTTGTGCAAAACATTTTATTAAATTCTCTGCCCCAGAATGCCTTCTAGTCAGGAAGGCTGGTGTTGAGGAGGAAGAGAAGAAAGAATCTGGCATATGCAATTATGCAGTGTTGTTTCAAGCAGCCACTGGAAACACAACTTCCACGAAGCACTGATGATTAAGAAGACCTACAAGGGACTTTTGCAAGGAAGACTTAGAGCACCAGAGATCTTTCCAGAGCTACCTGGATAAATTAAGTATGATTTAGACCTGCTCTGCTGCATTTCAATTCAACAAAGAAATTTGCCTTGCCTTAACCAAGAGCTTTGTACAAGTGGAATTCATACCCATGACTGTCATTTATGTTACAAAATGGCAGGAATGGAACTTTGCAAATAGTAACTCATTTAACCCTTGCAACAACTCTATGAAGGATTAATAATAGTTGCTTACCGAATCAATAACACCTATTATGACAAATTTAATTTGTTTTTAAAGTCATAATTAGGAAGCAGTGATTTCAGGTTAGTGATAAAATTGGGGTAAATCTTAAATGGGATCAATATACACTATTTATTTACAAGGATCCTGCCATTACACCTCATTTAAACATGTCACCAAATCAGGAATTTGGTATATTAAGATGTATTTTTAAAACTTTCCTTTAAAAGCAGGCAAAATTCATACACCTGATGATAGCTTTATGGGCACACTTTGTTTCATAAATGTTTATATACACATAAAACAAGAGGATTTTTAAATGATAATAAAATAAAGACCTTTATTCCATCAAAAAAATTTATAAAATTTTATGTATTGGAGGAAAGAAAGACTCAAATCTCTCACTGAAGTTATTTTGGTCACATATTCAAGGTTTTCAAAGATTACCTGTACAGAAAATGTGAACTACAAGAAGATAAACATACATAAGAATCATAATGCTGTTGATTGCTTCTCAGAGGTCAGTGGGGCCACATCATCGGCTCATTCAGCAAGTCTGCGATGCCACAAGTTGCAGATGGCACGTTTCACAGGTTGTTCCCAGCAACGAGTAGCACAGTACGGAGAGCACTCCAGATGAATCTGAGCAGCAAACCCAACGCTCCTTTAATTTGAATTTCATTATCTCACAGCTTCGCATTGGTCGTGGAAGAGTACAGTACTGTTCTGGGCTCCCTTGGAATTTTTTCCACCCCTTGATAGTTCACACAACATGAAAGTGACTCTGCAGTACTTATGTTCAGTAAGCAACATTTCAAGCTAAAGGCCACCTACGTGGTGGAGCATCCTCCTGCCCCATCAAGCAGAGAGTGAAATCTTCAGGTTACTCATCCACTGTTCTCACTGATTGGTATCAGCTTCATCCCAATACTCACAGACATTTTATGAAGGAGCCATTATAACACAAATACTCCATTGCAGAGAAGTACTGGTTCATTTGGAATAAAGCCCAAGTCATTTAATTTAATTTTTGGCAAATTCCTTGCCAACTATGGAGTTTAATAATAATCGAATGCAGAAAATTCACTTGATTTTTAAAATACCACTGAAAGGAAAATGTACACTTGGTACCAGAAATACGCTCTGCTCTTTAGGAGGTGGTAAAGTTCTGTCCTCAGCAGACCTGTGTGAATATTGAACACCCAGAAAACTGTCCATGGAGACATGCTTTTTATGTAATAAATCTGTGTACCTGCTTAGAATAAGAGAATCTTATTTTTTATGAACATCTTTAGGAAAGCCAGGAAAGGACACCTCCCTCATTAAATAATCTAACCAACCACCATCACCTTCTCTATTTACTAAATATATACCTTGAACTCAGAAATAATACTTTGCTCAAGCAAGGAAGACCACTGTGATAGGTTGAATAATACTTTCCTTTTTTTTCCCTCTTCACCACTTCCTTGTCTACAAATATCCCTGTCCTAATCTCTAGAACCCATGAATATGTTAACGTATAAGGTAAAAGCATCTTTGCAGGTGCAGTTACATCAAGGAGTTTGAGATGAGGGGGTAATTCTGAATCATTTCAGTGGCCCAATGTAATCTCAAAGGTTCCTGCAAGAAGTAGGCAGGAGTGTCAGAGTCAGCAGGAGAAGATGGAAGGACAGGAACAATGTCCAAGATGAGAAGGTGTTATCCTACTGGACTGGAACATGGAGGGCCATGGGCAGGAAATGAGAGGACTCTAACAAGTTGGTAAAGGCAAAGAAATGGATTCTCCCTTCAAGGCTCCAGAAACAATGCAGCTGTGCTGACACATGTTAAGAGTCCTGACCTTCAGAGCTGTAAGGTAATAAATTTGTGGCCTTAAGCCACTAAGTTTGTGGTAATTTGTTTACAGCAACAATAGGAAATTAATAATTTGAACAAATGAGAAACCAGAGCTGGTTCCCAGCCAGAGACAGATAATTTGATCTTCGCAATTTGAGTAAGTCTTTAGCACTGGCCTATTTTTAATAAGCTATTTTTTTGATCTTATTTCTTACCACTCTGCTTTGAAATCTCACCACTCTGGCTGTTTTGACTTTCAAGAAGTGGGTGAAGCATGCACTTTTCTAGTATATATTCTGTTGCTCTAACAGAATTTTGGGGACTGGGTAATTTATAAAGAAAAGAAACTTATTTGGCTCTTACTTCTAGAAGAGAGGTCCAAGACCAGGCAGCTGCATCTGGTGAGGGCCTCGAGTTGCATCATAACATGGTGGAAAAGCAGGTAGGAAAACAAGTCCATGGAGAAAAGAAAATAAAGGAGCTCCAGGGCTTTACAACTACCCGCTCTCAGGATAGCTAATCCACCACTGTGAGAAAGGCATTAATCCCTTTTAAGAGCCTAACACCGGGCTGGGATTGTGGCTCAGCGGTAGAGCGCTTGCCTCGCATGCGTGAGGCCCTGGGTTCGATCCTCAGCACCACATACAAAGCAATAAAATAAAGACATTGTGTCCATCTACAACTAAGAAAAAAAAATTTAAAAAAAAAAAAAAAAAAAAAAAAGAGCCTAACACCTCTTTAAGCCACACCTTCCAACACCACCAGGATGGCAACAACATTTCAACATGAGCTTCCGAGGGGACAAACCACATTAAAATCAGAGCAGTTACAGAATCTGTGCATTTTGTTTCCTTCTCCCCAGTGTACACACCGCTTTCCCCTCACCTTGTTCCTGTGTCTGCATTTCCTCAGAGGAGCCATTCTCCCCCATCTGTTCTACAGCAGTGGTCTGCCATGCTCTTTACAGCCTGTTTCATTCTGCTTCACAATGCTTACCACTACCTGGTATGCCTGTTCATCATCAGTCTGTTCTGACAAATACATGAGCTGTTTTGTTCACTACTATATTCCAAGAGCCTAGACAATTGTTAACAGTACTCAAGTGCCTTAAGCGTTATTGCTCAATGCAAAAAAAGTTAAATACATAAAAGTATTATAGCCCAGCAGCTCAGGAGGCTGAGGCAGGAGGATCATGAGTTCAAAGCCAGCCTCAACTATGGTGAGGCAGTAAGCAACTCAGTGAGACCCTATCTCTTAAAAAACAAATAATAATACTATGGTAGGTATTGGTTGCTACATCAAATAATGTTAAGGTCTTCTCTTTTTCTCTGGACAAAGACATTAGCTTTGGACCTTTCCTTGTCCTGTGTGTTTCAACAGTGTACTTAGGGAGTTTTGAGGAAAAACGAGTAGCAACTTCTACTTTCTAGAGAGTTTTATGTCTGGTGAGGCAACAGAATAAATATGTTCTATTGACATAACTGTTGAGTTGAATTGTTGAAATCTGAGGTCAATATTACTCCTAGTCCTAGAACATGCACACACTTTTTTTTCTTTCTGTCTCTCTCTATAATATGTATATACAATTTCTCTCTGTGTATATGAAAATAAATAAATAAATTTGAGTTTATGCAACCATCTCATAGGCAAAATCTATAATATCTCAAAATGCTATGAAAAAATGGGTAGATCATAGGTCTAGTTCAAATGGCATAATTTCCTATAAGACCTAGGTTATTGCAAAGGATAGGCTAATAATTAGGATTGAGAAGACACCCGTGACTTCACATTTTCACCAAGGTATCAACTGCTGCCATAATTTGCAGATGCAAATAAACATTTTATGCCTTAAATCAGTCCTCTTATAAGGCGCTTCATTTATCTAGGACTATCATTGCTCAGTACATGCTTATAACTTGTTTTATTTGGAATTGCCATTAAAGATAGAAAAAATATAAAAATAGCCAAAAGCACACAAAAAGCAAACCCAACATCATTAGTCATAGGGAAATGCCAATGAACACCACAAGACTGGATGTGGTGGCGCACACCTGTAATCCCAGCTACTCAGGAGGTTGAGGCAGGAAGATCACAAATTGGAGCAATCCTGGACAACTCAGTAGGACCTCCTCTCAAAATAAAACATAAAAAGGCTGGGGATGTAGCTCAGCAGTAGAGTTCCTCTCTAACATGCATGAGGCTCTAGATGAAAAAAAGAAAATAAAAAATGCATTGACAAGGGTGTGGATAAACTGGAATCCTTGTATATTGCTGGTTGAAATTCAAAACAATGTAGTTCATATGCAAAAGTTTGGTGGTACCTCAAAAAGTTAAAGATGATCATACTATACATTCCAGCAATTCCATTCAGAGATACATATCTCACAGAACTGAAAACAGATGCTCAAAAAAACCCCATGTATGCAAATGTTCATAGAAGCCCTGTATACAATATCTAAATGGTGGAAACAACTCAAATGTCCATCAGTAGATGAATGAAGAAATATAATGTGATATAACCATATAATGGAGCATGATTCAGTCACAGAAAGAGTGAAGGTCAGAAAAGAAAACAATCAAGAATCACTGTGGGAGAAAATCTTTGCCACCTGCACCCCAGATAGAATATCCATTTCTAGGATGTATAAAGAACTCAAAAAAACTTAATACCCAAAACCCCAAATAACCCAATTAATAAATGGGCAAAGGAACTGAACAGACACTTCACAGAATATGAATGGTCAACAAATATATGAAAAAAATGTTCAACATCTCTAGCAATTAGAGAAATGCAAATTAAAACTACACTGAGATTCCATCTCACTCCAGGCAGAATGGCAAATAAATGTTGGCAAAGATGTAGGGAAAAAGTTTCACTTATACTTTGCTGGTGGGACTGCAAATTGGTGCAACCACTCTGGAAAGCAGTATGGAGATTCCTCAGAAAACTTGGAATGGAAACACCATTTGACCCAGTTATCCCACTCCTTGGTTTTAACCCAAAGGACTTAAAATCAGCATACTACAGTGATGCAGCCACATCAATGTTTGTAGCAGCTCAATTCACAATATTTAAACTATGTAAGCAACTTAGTGCCCTTCAACAGATGAATAGATAAAGAAAATGTGGCATATATACACAACAGAATATTACTCAGCCACAAAGAAGAATGAAATGATGGCATTTGCCAGTAAAATGGATGGAACTGGAGAATATCATACTAAGTGAAAGAAGCCAATCCCCAAAAAACATAGGCCGAATGTTCTCTCTGATATGTGGATGCTAACACAAAACAAGGGGATTGGGGTAGGGAAGGAAGAATAGAAATTCATTGGATTAGACAAAGGGGAATGAAGGGAAGGGAGCAGGGATGGGAATAGGAAAGACAATAGAATGAATTGGACATAACTTTTCTATGTTCACACATGAATACACCACCAGCAAAACTCCACAATATATACAACCATAAGAATGGGATCCTAATCAAAATAAGTTATACTCCATGTATGTACGATGTCAAAATACACTCTACTGTCATGCATATCTAAAAAAAATAAGTAAAAAAAAAAAGGAGTAAAGGCACAATATGGCTGAATCTCAAAAACATTCTAAGTTAAAGAAGTCAGACACAAAAGTTCACATAACATATGAAATATCAAGAATAGGCAAATCCATAGAGACATATAGCATATTTACGCTCAAGAGGACCTGGAAGGAGGAGGAAACAAGAAATGACTCCATACTAGGTAAGGAATTTCTTTGAGGGTGATGAAAATATTTGAAATCAGAGCTGGTATTTGTACAACATTGTGAATATACTAAATAGCACTAAATTTTACACTTTAAAATGGTTAATTTTATGCTATGTGAATTTCATCTCAATTTTTTGAAATTAAAAAAAGGAGGGAATTCTCCAAAGCTACTTAATATAGCGGCATAGGATGTTACCTGTGGCTAGGTGCTCAATGAATATTCATGAAAAGGAATGGTAGAAAATATTCATGTGGTAGAAAATATTCAAGTCCAGCAAGTCAATTTATTTTCTTCAATTAGTCAAGATCATTCTAGGTCAAGTCAGCAGAATAAAGTAGATTATCAAACTGAGTAATACCATTTTAGTTTTGCAAATAATAATGTATATCTACAAAGTAAGAGACTTCTGACAGAGACTCACATTGCCCTCTGCCTAGCAACTTGAACCTGTTCTGAGAACACTCCAGCACAAATGTCACCTCCCTGGGAAGTCTCCCCTGCATCTCACCCAGCCATGGGCGGTCCACCTTGTTTTGTTCACAGATACTTAAGCACTTCTGGTCCTACACTTCATCTCTCTCCCTGCAACAGTGTTGGCTTCCCAAAGGCAAGAAATAGTTCCAATTTATTGACATACACTTAACAAGAAGCCCTGTGTTGGCAGATGGAAGGCATCAAAAACATCTATCTAATGAAAGAGTGAAGGAACTAATGAACAACTGAATGAGAACAGTTTTGGCCTTTGATCTGTTTTGTACACTGACTCTAAAGAATATTCTGAAAGTGGAATTTCAAACCTGTTTTGGATAATACCAACATTCTGAAATTAATGCATACTCGCTCAAAGTGATTCTTGAAAGAAAATTCTCTTTGGTTGTTTAAATTCTTATGTCTTTGTTAAAATCCATCCTTGTCCTTCTTTAATGGACACATCACACAGAATTTCCCTGGGGCGACTGGCATGCATAGCAGAGCCAGGCAGATGCTCTTAAGCCCAAAGCTTTTGAGAAATAAACACGTGTTAATCTGTCCTCTATTAGAGTAAACAACAAGTCTTTGTCACTAAGAAGAGATGTTTTAATATTTGTGTAATCAAGCTGCCACCTCACTTTTGCCAGGCCTTTCTTATCTCATGGGAATATCCTCTGAAAACAATGCAGTTTTGTGCTAAATTTCAAACAAATCTGGGTCACTGAAGGTTTGGCAGGGGTGGGGATGGGTGTGTAATTATGTGCCTTCATTCTGTTGTCACACAAAGCAAGGTGAAATTCTTAGCATTTTTCTTTGACCTTGGGCCACTTCTTGAAACTTGAAACAGCATGAAACTTAAAGGGTTCAAGCACATTGAAATAAGAAAAAGCAGCGTTCACCTGAAACCACATTAAACTGATAAAAGAAGATTCCACAAAGCTCTGCTTACAAATCCTCTGGGTTTTGTAACCCAGATCCAATTAGATGACCAATCATTGAGAAAAAAATACTTACATTAGGGGATAATCCAAGGCTCCCTGGATGCTTGAAACCTAGGATGATACTGAACCCTATAAATACTATTTTTTCTAAACATACACACCTATGATGAAGTTTAATTTACAAATTTGGCACAATAGTAACCAATAATGAAATAGAACAATCATAACAACATATAAGTTTGCATTTGAGGGTCATTAGTAAGTAAAGTAAAAGGTTACTTGAACACAAGGACTATAGTGTTACAACAGTTGATCTGATAGCCCAGACTGCCACTAAGCAACCAACGGGCAGTAGCATATACAGCATGGATACGCTGCACAAAGATGATTCATGTCCTAGACTGGACAGCACAAGATTTCATTACACTACTCAGAATGGTGTGCAATATTACAATGATGAATGATTTCAGGAATTCTTCCATTTAATATTTTCAGGCAACAGTTAACAGTTAACTAAAACAATGGAAAGCAAAACCATGGATAAGTGAGGAATGACTGAACCTAAAAGAGCACTTTTATAACTTGCCCACTCGGCTTTACTTTCTTTAGGGGTCTTATCATTTCCTGGCATTCTATCACATATATATTTATCTGTTTGTTGTCTGCTTTTCCTAGTAGAATATAAGCTCCATGGGAGCAAGAACTTCATACATCTTATCACTGTTGTATTCTCTGCATCCAGAAGAAAGCTTGACCCAGTAGGTACTTAGTTCGAATTTGTATCTCCATGATATTTTAAAATTGTGATAAGTAATGGAAATAAGAAAGCAGGCATTTTGAAATAATTCAAGGCAATATACTGTACACAGTCATTTTTAACAGTTGAGAAATTCACACATTCATTAGTGGAATGAAATCTATTGAAGACATACCAGGCAGGGTGAAAATGAAATTAAAATGTAGCACATACCTATTTGATAAGCTATCATATATTATTTGAATAACTATCCAGGCAGTGGTATAGTTTAAATTCTGAGCCATCTGTAGAGAGTCATCCGTGGGCTCTATGTGGACTATTGGCATCACAGTCAGTGAGGGGATAGGTCTGGTATTGGGAACTCCCATGCATCCCCAAGGGGATAGACCACCTGATACAGGTGAACTTACCTTCAGCCCCACCAAAGATCTCACACAACACCAGAAATGGGGTGACCTGCTGTAGCCACACAGCCCCTCTGAGATGGGTGTGACCTGCCAAGATGCCAATCAACCTGCTGACTGCAAGACATCAGGAAGTAAGACTCCACCCTTGAAACTTTATCCCTGCCTTTGATGTACCCCCTTAAATAAACCACAGAAGCCATTTTCTCTTGTCTAGCTCCAGCTCCTGTGTGGACTGGACCTATCAGGGGCTCCAACTTTTGGAACTATCTTTCTGACTTCGTTCTTTGCTAATTATTCTAGACTCTAATTTCTCAGGTGGCTTACATCCTCCTTGGCAGAAAAAAGAATCCCTCAAGGAGACATTGGCCATCTCCCCATAGCCATCAAAGCAAACACTGATAAATATTATAATAAACAACAATTCTGGCATCTGCTATGACTTCTATGCACCATACATGGTAAGACATGATACATACCATGCAGAATAGTATTTATTGTTCATGGCAAGTCAGTGTAATATGTGTTCCTTTCCAGTTAACAGATTAAAAGGTAATATATTGGCTTTTTAAAACATCTCTAAAGTTGTACATGTTAATTGTAAAACCAAAATGAAAAACAGAAAATTATACAGTAAAATATAAAAAATTTCCTCTCTCACTCCCCAGGAATTGAGAACTGCTAATAGCTGGTGATATTCTCTTTCTGGACATTGCTCTATATGTACACAAAATGTTTTTATAAATATAAAGTCAACTTTATGAGTCATACTCACATTAACTGATTTTCATAATAGTTCAGAATTACTTTTCTTTCATTTGAATATTATGATTAAGGTCTTTTCCTTCCCATATATCAAGAGCAGGGGACAATTTAAGCAAACTGATGTATGATATATATTTTGAGAAATAGATGCTTTCTAGGGAAGGTTATTCGAAATGTTCAAAGAAACAGCTAATCAGAGTTACCAGACTGAGGGCTCTTTCTACTTCTCAATTTATAGCAAAGTTTCACAAGTCTTCTTCCTTTGATATAATCAAATCTCCCTTGAGATTTTTTGTTTTTTAGATGTGTGGTGTTTCCATCTTTATGAGAAATCAAATCCAACCCTTTTGCTGCTGTAATTACTACATACTCCAACTTTCCCTGCAAGGAATCTCTACAAAGATATACATTTTAAAATTCTAAATTTGGCTTAATGTCAGTCAAACAGAAAAAAAAAAATCGAGATTCCAAAGACCTATTTCTGGATCTGTAAAGATTTTACCAATGTCACTTAGCTGTCTTTTGCATCTTTGCATTCAGCTGCATTTCTCTCAACTTTCCTTTTCTCCTTAAATGTATTTTTTTTTTAAATCCATGTAATGAGATGGTATAAATACATCATTGTGCTCCACAGAACATTTTGGAGCATGGTAACAATGACAACAAGCTGGGAGTCTGCCAGCGTGTGTTAGGGAGTTACAGTGTGCCACATACTGTGCTGTCCTTAAGGAACCCAAGGGGGAGGTCACTTAGCCCTTGAGCTATTCTCTGCTGGTGCAGAGACTGGACATAGGCAAGGAGATCAAAGCAGCAAGAGCACACAGTTTTGGGGTGAGGTGAAGGGTCTGGGATTTTGGGGCCCAGGAGAGGTGGTGACAATGTTGGGGACACAGAAGGGCCAAACAGACCAAAGCCATATGTGAGAACTCGAATTTTATTCTGAGGGCATGGGAGGAATTGTTGAAGATTTCTAAATAGGATGAAGAGGTAACATGAAAAGATTTACTGCGCTGTCCACCTCAGTTATGTCAACAACCAGGAAATAAACCAAACTGACTTAGTCCAAATAAATGTGGAAAATACGCGAGGACCAGCCCGTGTGTGAATCACAGGGAAAGTACTTGGGCCCTCAGGGGTCTGTGTGCAGTTAATTTGGACAGAAGAATAACAATCTTGATTGTTTCCCAGACCACAAAGGAGGAGAAAACTGGAGATGCAAAAGAGGGAGAAGGAGCTGCCAGAAGCAAGCGCACCCACAACAGCAGAATGTGAAAAAGAAGCTGAGCACACAAGGGGACAGAGAGGGAGAACCCAGGGCAGCACTCAGGCGTGAAGTGAGTTGAGATCAGTAAAGACGGAAAATTCACATAGATGCTGAATGAGTCTGCTCTTACATTACATTCAATACTAGACACATGTACAATCGACCCTACGCTACAGATGAGGAAACTGAGTCCATTGATAAGCCCAAGGCCCCTGGCCATCAAGTACAAGAGGCCTAGCCAGGAACTGCAGCTTTTTTTCTGACTCCAGATCTAGTTTCCATGGATGATTCCACACTATCCCAAGTGTTGGAGTATGTTTAACTTGAGAAGGCAAGTAAATGTGACTAAATATAAGAAAAAGTTGCAATCTAGGGATGATTCACATGCAAAATAGACGTTAAAGTGTTACTGACTGGTGGAGCCTGTGTGCTTCCTTGTCATGGCTGGCTTCCCAAGTCCTGAGCTGCTCCAGAGAAAGAGAGGGACGGGGAGAAGGAGGAGGTATAAGAAGGAGCTGCCCTCCTGCACTGAGGGGATCAGTGCAAGGGGACTTGGCTTTGCTCTCCTGAGTTTTCCTTGTTACCAGATCACACTAAACTGAATTAGCCAGAATAAAAGCTGTGGGGTCCTCCTGAGGTCTTCTTCTACCTTTTCATAAGCTAGGCATTTCCTTTGCCCTCTGGCTACGATGTGCCCATATCCCTCTGGTCCCTACTCTGGAGCTTGATCTCAATGCTTAATCTGTGTGTGGAAATGCTGGGGCTCCCCTCATGCTCCAACTCCTGTCCTTTCCATGGAGGCTTGCGCTCTTTCCTCACCTGCTGCCTCCTGCTGTATCAATACATGACTTCCATTTGCATGGTCTCCTAATTAATGAGAGCCCATTGGAATCTTCAGGTGATTTTCAGTCCCTGATCACCTGATTGCCTATCCTAGTATAGACAACTTCAAGACAGTGCATGGACACAATGACCAAAGCCCTGTGGCTATCCTCTTCAGAGACAGCCTTTGTTACCAGGACAAATATAACCACATTTCCCTGAAAAACAATATTGCCTGCAACCCAAAGGGCAAATTGTGTTTGGCTTTCCTTCTGCATAAAAGTCAATGGGAATCTGATTTGGCATGGCCATGCCTCGTGGGTTGGCAAATGGCCAAGCATATACTGAACCGGACGTACATTTTATATGTCAATGCAACATTTTCCATGTGCAGTTAAGCTGTGCGTGAGGCTGCTCTCAATAAAACATAAATAAACTTCTCTGCCTTAGTTTCATATCTGAAAAAGCAGAACCGATGATTTGAAGTGTTTATACAATTCACTGTAGAATTGTGAGAAATGAGCTATATTTGTAAGCATTTTTAAAGATGAAAGGGATATTGTTGAAGTATGTACAACATTTAAAAATTCCATTTTTTTCCAGTGCTGCATTTAAAACATAATTTGGTGAGGCTTGATTTTGTTTTAAAATAACCCAGGCACCCAAAAGCACATTAGGAGCTTTGTTTGTTTTGTTTTTGTTTTTTAAGTTCTGATGTTTCATAAAAACCTTGCCTGAGAATGAAGGATAAAGCCCACATCTGTTAGTAGAAGGGACACCTTTGTTTATTGAGCTTTAGGGCTATGACAAAAAATTGACATAAACCAGGAAATTTAGAAGTTAGAGGTGGTGCTTCATTCTAAATATATGCTACAGGGCTCCTGGTTTTCCACAAAGGCTGGATTTTACAGACAAGGTTGGCTTTAATTTTCAACTATGGCTTTTTTCAACCATCATTACAGTCACACGGTTATTTAAACAAATGTCTTTGAACTTCCTTAATTTAAAAAAGTGACCCTTAGGTTAATGAATGTTATAAAATGCTTATTGTTTGAGGAAACAAATTGGCTCCTCCTCCTGTTGGTGTCTGTTCTGTAAGTCCCACAGGCAAACAAGGTGGGTGCTGTGAAGACTAAAGTCCCTACAGGAAAACAAAGGTATTTTCACACTCTGTACCATACTAACTGTTCTCAAAGGTCTGGATAGGCAATCTTTCCTTGTATTCCCTTATTAAAAATGCCCTACATTAAGCTGCTTTTAAAAATGGATGGTTGCCAAATTCCCATTACTAAGAAAATAACACCCAAATATATGAAATACAAACAGCCCTGCAGCAGGTGATAAATTAAAGGCACACTGGTTAGACAACATTGTACATAAACCTCTGTAATGATACAGAACCTAGTGAGCATTTTTCCCCAGCGAGTGAGTGGAGAAATAGAATACAGAATTTCCATGCTGAATGAATTCTTGTTCTGCTACCATTTCAGTCTCAGTGAGAGATGCTTCTTCATCCACAGGCCAATCCAAGCCTCTAATAGGATATAGCAGAGCATTTTGCACAAGACACAAGATCTTTATTATTCTAATAATAATGTGCTCACATTGACAACATTCATATATCTTAATACCACACAAAGCAGAAGCAACCCACTCTGAGTGGCTTCATTATACGTCACTTAGAATGACAATGAGACTCACCAGGGACAACCACTGGAATCATCCATGAAGTGCTTCTTTAAAAGTAAGCTACCTCGTGGCTGGGGCTGGGGCTCAGCGGTAGATTGCTTGCCTCACACATGTGAGGCACTGGGTTCGATCCTTAACACCACATAAAGATATAAATAAAGATATAAATTTTTTTAAAAAGTAAGCTACCTCTTTTCTTCTATGGGAGATTTTGCATTAGTGGATCTGCTGTGAGGCTGGGAGGTCTTTCAGTGGGTGGATGGATGGATGGATGAAAAGATAGACAGAAGGTGAGTAGACAGATAAGCAGATAAACATATTTTAGTTCTATGAGTGATTCTGATGGGCTCTCCAGCTTAAGAACTGATGTTTGTGTTAAGTACCACATGGCCACATTTTTTCTTTTTCTTTTTGGTACCAGGGATTAAACTCAGGAGTACTTGCTCACTGAGCCACATTCCCAGCCCTATTTTGTGTTTTATGTAGAGACAGGGTCTCACTGAGTTGCTTAGCGCCTCACCGTTGCTGAGGCTGGCTTTGAACTCGCGATTCTCCTGCCTCAGCCTCCCTAAGTGCTGGGATTACAGGCGTGTGCCACCGCGCCCGGCTTCATGGCCACATTTTCAATCACCAGTAAAAGTAACTTCGTAGTTTCTCTTCATAGTGATAGTCACAATAAAAGACAAGCCTCCGGCCTTATTTCAGCTAGGGTCTTCATTTGCCTTCTTATTCATTTTCTTCCTCTTCTAGGTACTGCATTAGGCATGGGACACAGGAATAAGAGTGGCCCTGTCCTTGAGGAGCATGTGGCCACAACCACAAAAGAGCACTAAAATCCGCCCCCCCATGCAAGTTCCCCTGGGGCTGAGAGGAGAAAGGAGAACACTAATTCTATCCATAGGGGCTGCAGACTGTCCAGAGGAGGAGGGCACCCTTGAGTTGGGTGTGACATGATGCTTTTCTAGACAACCATGGGGGATGGTGAGTGAGGGTTGGGGGAGGGATGGCGAGAGCTGGAGGGGCAGTTGGTTGGCATGAGAGAGGCATCTGTGTGGGAGGAACACTATCAACAGAAGCAGGAATGGGGCCCTGCGGCCTCTTCTGTCCACCATGGGGGCTCCTTCCAATACTAGATGTTTTGTACAAATATTAAGAGCTTAAAACCCTCACATTGACACTATCTCAAGTAATTCTGGTGATCATGTGAGATCATTTAGTCAGATATTATCAAAACATAGTTTTCATAATTTTAAAATTTATTAGCCAAAACTTCAGAAGAGCATACCTGTGCTTTGATATTCAAGATCACTGCCAGTTCAAAATGAAAATGATCTAAATTCATTCTGGTGTGTGCATGCGGGTACGTGTACTTCTGTGTGTGTATAGAGGGAACAGGACCCATCTCTCTATCACTAAAACAGTGTGTTGGTACTAAGTTACATCCAGTAGTGGCTCTGGCCCAGTCACTCAGTACAGACACACAGTTGTTGATGATTAAATCACAGCAGTGCTTTTTGGAGTCTACTAATGTAACCCTTCTACAATATAAAACTTGACAAGGAGCCAGGCACGGTGGCGCAAGCCTGTAATCCCAGCACTTAGGGAGGCCGAGACAGGAGAATCGCGAGTTCAAAGCCAGCCTCAGCAATGGCGAGGCGCTAAGCAACTCAGTGAGACCCTGTCTCTGCATAAAACACAAAATAGGGCTGGGGATGTGGCTCAGTGGTCGAGTGCCTCTGAGTTCAATCTCCAGTAGCAAAAAAAAAAAAAAAAAAAAACTTGACAAGGGAAGTTTTGTATCTCTTATGAGTTAAAATTCACACGTCAAATCTCATCAGAAACAGCTTTGGGGGCTAGGGCTATAGCTCAGTGGTACAGCGCTTGCCTAGCATGCATGAGGCACTGGGTTCGATCCTCAGCACCACATATAAATAATAAATGAATAAAATAAAGATCCATCAACAACTAAAAAAATATTTAAAAAAAAGAAACAGCTTTGGCTGCAGTGGTGAATCTTCACTCTTATCATTTAATGTGCTTGGAAGATGCCGGAGGAGAAAGCTACCTCCTGATTGGGAAGCAGGTGAGCAGGTCTCTCTGTAACACCTTGTTTGATCAGGTCAAAGGGCTTGGAAAGAAGATTATAGAAAACCCGGGTTCTGCTACCTTTTTCCTATCTTGTTATGTCACCCGGAAGCAATTCTTCCACCTCGGCTCTTTTATTTCAGCCAGTTTCTTGGTTCAGGGTCACCGCCTCACCTTCCACCTGGAAGTAGATCATTCCCAAACACAAATTCTCAGCTAGACCACCTGCTCATTGCGGAGGGCTGGAGGGAAGAAGGGGGTGGAGAGACGCAGGCAGGCTAGCAGTGGTACTTCTCACACTGGTTACCCCACTGCAATATCACAGTGAGCTTTTAAACAAAGCACAATTTTGACCCCACTCTAAAGACTCTGAGTGCATTTGTCCAAGGTGGGACCAAGAGACTGGGATATTTTAAAAGACTAATAAATGATTCTAATAGTTGGCTGCAGTTAGAAGAATTATTCTCTTTGGAAGATATGAATAATGTTCATGATGTGGCATCTGCCCTCAAGATTTTTCAAGACTCAAATGCAGGGTGTTCTCAGATAGACCACTCAAAACAGGGTGATGAATTCCATCAGTGCCCTGAGAGAGACAGGGTGGCTGGCCAGCTGGGAAGATGTCCTAAGACGGGATGTGTGGCTGAGATGGCAGGAAGTGCCTTCTCCTGCCCCGACTACTGCTGTCTCCATCAGGGACTTTCTAGTTGGACTTTATCCTACAGCTTCCATCCTTGCCTCTCCGCAGTCCACTCTGCCAAGTCTTGTCAGGCCTTGAAATCATCAATCAAGATCAAGTCATGTCCACAGGTTCCTGAACTGGTAGGACAGAGGCAGACCCCAGGGCTCTTTATAATTGGCCTGAGGCCCCCTGTCCTCATCTGGTGCCCTTTCTCATGGCCCTTACCAGTCCTCAGAGACTTCTGGTCTTGCTTTTTTGTTGACCAAACATCCCAATCCATTTCCTTACTGGGGGCTGTGGGTTTGCTGGCCACTCAGTTTGAGACTCTTTTTCCTTGGCTCTCACATGTCAGATTTCTTTTTATATCTCAGGTGTCAACCTGCCTGCTGACTTCTCAAAAGCTTTCCCTGATGGCCCCATCCAGAATAGCCCTTCAGCTCTACCTCATTTCCTGTTCAAACACAGGTTGAGCATCCTTAATCAGAAAATCCAGAATTTGAGCTGGTTGTGGTGGCACATGCCTATAATTTCAGTGGCCCAGGAGGCTGAGGCAGGAAGATCACAAGTTCAAAGCCAGCCTCAGCAACTTAGCAAGGCCCTAATCAATTTAGTGAGACTCTGTCTCAAAATAAAAAATAAAAAGGGCTGGGGATGTGGCTAGGTGTTTGAGCACCCCTGGGTTCAATCTTTAGTGCCAAAAGAAAAGAAAGGAAGAAAAAGGGAAGAAAGGAAGAAAGAATATCTGAAAATTGAAATGACTTAAAATTCTAAACTGTTTGGGTACCAAATAATGCTACAGTGGAAAATTCCACACCTGACCTCATATGATGAATTGCAGTCAAAACATGGCTGTGTTAAAATTATCGTGTAAAATTAACTCCAAGCAATGTGCTTGTTAGTCAGCTTTCTGACACTATAACAAATACCTTAGATAATCAACTTATGAACAGAAAAGGTTTATTTTGGTTCACAGTTTTGGAGGTTCCAGTCCATAATCAGTTGGCCCTTTGCTTTGGACCTGTGGTGCCTAATCATGGTACAGCAAACTGCTACCTCATGGCCCAGTAGCCAAAGAAAGAAAAAGGCCTGGGGTCCCATATTCCCCTTCAAGGGTATGTCCCATGACCTGAAAGGCTCCCACTAGACCTCACCTCCTAAAGTTTCCACCACCTCCCAATAGTGCCTCCCTGAGGATCAGGCCTCCAAATCAGGCCGCTGGAGAACATTTAAGATTCAAACTATAGCAGTATATAAGGTGTTTATGAAACGTAAGTGAATTTCATGTTTAGACTTGGGATCCATCCATAAGATACTTCATCATGCCTATGTAAATATTTCAAAATCAGAAAAAATACAAAATTGGAAATACTCGAGCTCCAAGCATTTCAGATAAGGGGAACTCACCCTTTATCAGTTCATTAACTCTCCAACGCTGATCACAGTTCAAGTATTTTATCTATTTGTTATTAACTTCTGCATCTCTGCTAGAAAAAAGGTCTGTGAAGACAGAAGCTCTGTCTCACTCTCTTGTTTCCACACTGATGAGCACATTGCCTGGCCTGGGTGGGCAACTGGGAAACCTTTCCATAAGGCGAGAGGAGAAGGCATTCTGCGTGGGGTGGGGGTGGAGGCAGCAAGAACGAAGGTGAGGAACACGCACAGTTTCTGTGTGTGCAGAAGAGCAGAGATCAGACTGGTGAAGTAGAGGATGCAAGAGAGAGAACAGAAGATAAGGGCAAGCAAGTCAAATATGGCCAGTGACTAGCCTCACCGTGAACGTTAGGATTCAAACTGTGCACCTGCTGAGGTGTAAAAGCCGTGCTGGGACTGAACGACTCAGGTGTAAGAATGGAAATCCATGACTCAACACTCATGAGGTATCATTTGAGTCATAAACACAGCTGAGTAAATATTTAGAAAAATTAGTTTATGTGAAGAAATTCCAAATGTAATTTTTTGAGTGATAGATGGCTTGATACTGAGGAATTCTCTTTTTAAAGATGCCCAAAGAACTATCTATCAAAACAGTTCTCCTGACCTCATATCAAACCATCAGGAAATCTGCCAGCCGGCTCCTCCTGACATATACATCCAAACGCAAGCAAGATGATTGTTTCACAATATATTTTCCAAATCTTGTAGTTATTTGCAGAATAACAGAGTTTGAAACAGTTACATAGATTAGCATGTTAGCACTACTGGTGAAAGAGAAAGAATCAGCCATGTATAGGTGTGGTGAAGTCGGACACAGACACAGCTCCTCTGTGATCTTCCCTCCCACCATGATCTCTCAGGGAGATAATAAAGGGTTGAAATTCTTTTATGCTCCAGGAGGATGTGTCTGAATATGATTTAAATATCAGGGGAAATTTTGGAGGCATTTTAAAATAATTTCTGTTAATAACCCTAATATTATCACATCCTTCAATGAAAATGTTGAATGTTCTTTTACAATGGTACCAGATATCACATGTGGACTCTACTCTAAGCGCACTATTTTTAAATTGTTACAAATGTTATGAAGTTTATGAAGAAAATATTTCACAACTACATGATTTTCTTATCCATATATTGACTTCTGTCCATTGAAGTATTCAGGTATGTGAGAGGATCATTTTTGACACTGATATTTCAAAATTAATTTCTTTTCAGAAAATTTGCTCATATTAGTTAAATAGCATACTTAACTTACTTTGTTTGGTTTTTATTTTTGGTACTGGGGATTGAACCCAAGGATGCTTAACCACTGAGCCACATCCCCAGCCCTTTTAAATTTTTTGTTTAGAGCAACTCACTGAGTTGCTTAGGGCCTCCCTAAATTGCTGAGGCTGGCTTTGAACTCACAATCCTCCTGCCTCAGCCTCCCGAGCTGCTGGGATTACAGGTATGTGTCACCATGCCTGACTCAACATGCTTTAAAAAATACATTTATTATATGCTTACTAGTCTAGGCACTGTATTTCATGATGTAGAGGATACAAAGATCAAGAATTCCCATGCTCAAGGCAAATACGATGACATGGAAAATGATGGATTGAATTTTGTTATTGTTATAAAGAGTTGGATTTGTTTACAAATCACCCACTATTTATTGGGTCAAGTCTTACTTAGCCTCAGTTTCCTCATGTGTATCTTGGGGAAAAATATTTACTTACAGAGAGACTGCAGGTATTAATTTTGCAACATAAGTAAAATACTTAACTCGGTGCCTAGGGAAAAATAGGCATTCATAAAAAGCAAGCTTCCTTCCTTTTAAGACATTTAACATTTAAATAGGATTTGCTATGTTCTTGATGCCTGGTTTGCAAAAATAGAATTTTGAAACTGCCCTTTTACATATAAAATCTTATATCATCAATTTTGGGGGTTGGGACATCAGGGATTAAACTCAGGGGCACTCGACCACTGAGCCACATCCCCAGCCCTATTTTGTATTTTATTTAGAGACAGTCTCACTGAGTATCTTCCACCTTGCTTTTGCTGAGGCTGGCCTTGAACTCGTGATCCTCCTGCCTCAGCTTCTCAAGCCGCTGGGATTACAGGTATGTCCACCATGCCCAGTCTATATTATCAATTTTTAATAATCTATTTGAAATATTAAGTTCAGATAAATAAAATATGTGTATTATTCCCAATTTCATAGCTGTAATTGAATTCCACTCCCATCCAAAGCAGGTTGAAGTCCTGGCTCCTTTCTCTTCTCTCCTTTATCAGATGGTGATGCTAATGAGCAATGATATGCCCCAAAGCCCAACAACAAGGAAGAAGAAGAGAAATCCTGGACATGGATGACCCAGAGGTTTATCTCCAAATAGCCAAGCATTGATGTTTAAGGAAGTGATTAGCTTGCTAGTTATCACAGACGGCTTCCTATATTAGGATACAGGGAATTGAAAAGAACTCAGGAGAGGAAACATTAGATGAAAATGGAAAATAACAATGAGAGCGGAGGGATGCCCACAGATTCCCTACCTGGTTACCAGGTATCCCCAGAAAAACCTGTGGGAATGCAATTGGGAGATGCTGCTATGCTTAATATTCCATTTTAGAAATTCACAGCAAATTGGACAAATTTCACAGACAAGGAATTATATGCTAATTCTATGAGCACGTGCCTCTTGACACACTGAGAACCTCAGTGCTGAGGCTCTCCAGCTCCTCAACGTTGCATTCTGTGTGGATGTGGGTGCAGGGGGGTCCTTAATATCCCGTGGGATTAATATAAAATGCCATGGAATTTAGGAAATGTTGAATCCATGATTTCCCCTCCGTCACCACAGTGCATTATAGTTGGTTTTCTATAGTTCTTCTTAAATGGAGCCATTTGACAAACTTTTCTATTTTATCTTATGGATACAGGAAAATCAGAATTTATTTTGCCACTGGAAATATGAGTGGTTGTAAAGAAAACACTGTTCAGAACAAATTCAAAGTTCCAAAAACCTAAATAAAAACAACTTTGTCTTCAAAACAAAGACATTGTCCTGTTCCTACTCACTCTTGAGCCAAGTCTGTCAGTTTATTTCCATAGGTTGAGAGTCACTCTACAATCAGAATAAAAACTAGGGGAAAAAACTTAGTGCCACTTTCAGAGTACCTTTATGTTTCAATGTAAACCTATTTTTCTTTTGGCATTTTTGTTTTAAAGGACAATGATTTCTGTAATAATATCAGCATTTTGAAAACAGATGTTTCAAAAACCAGATTTATCAAATACTAATTTTTGCATAGAAAAATAGCTTTACATGAATCCCAGGTGCTCTCAATTACTTATTTAATACTTATTAAAATATTCCTAAATACTTATTTAATGAATCATAAAATGCTAAAATAGCACAATGGGCTTCATTTAAAATTTTTTTTTAAATCTTTATTTACTTATTTATTTTTATGTGGTGCTGAGGATCGAACCCAGTGCTTCACACATGCAAGGCAAGTGCTCTACCACTGACCTACAACCCCAACCCCCACAATGGGCTTTTTAAAACATATACTGTTACTGTTTGTTTCATAGCTAATAAAATGTTCAATAAAAGTACCAGGGGTGTTTTAGAGAATAAGAACAAATTCGTTTTTTTATTAAAATGAAAATCTATTCTAAATTTTTAATGTTTGTTAGAAAGGTAGCAACAGTACATTCCCATACATCAAAGCTGATAATAGAATCCACACATAGGCATAAATGGGAACATGCAAACATCTGTGTGCATGCTATGTGCATATGTATATATGTGTGTGTATGTTTCATGTTATATCTCTAAGATATCATGGTTAACAGAATTATAGATAAGACAAAGATATCACCAAAGTAGGGAATTAGAGGAAAAAGGTTAAAATTGTAGCAAATATAGTTTGCAAAGTTAAGTGTTCTTGGAAGCATCTTCTTTCAAGACACATGAATTCCCATAAGAAGTCTGTTCTGTTGGTATCCCTTCTTCTGAACCGCCATCCTTGGTTGTTAAAAGATTTTGACCTTACAGCCTGAGCTGCTAGGGTCTCCTACTAAAGTTTCAAACCAGGTTGAAATGTCTTTGTTCTAACATTTTCTTATGGAACAACCTGGCCTTTGCCAAATTATTTCAGTGCTTAGGGGCATTTTCTCTGGGCCTTGTCTTATCTCCATCTACGCTGAAAAGATGAAGCATTAGAAAGTCTCCTTTCTCTATACAACCCCATTGGGTCTCCCATAGGCTGAAGGGAAGGATTAGCTGTCATTGGGTTTGCTGAACTAAAGTAAACAAAATATAGGTAAAACAGAAAGGTTTTAAACTGGGGGTAAAAATCCAAATAAACCAACACCATTCTGCCTTATCTCAAATCAATGGTCAGTAAGGAATTTTGTGTGTGTGTTGTGTGTGTGTGTGAGGGTGTATGTGTACACCTTTCAATGGATCAAAGTCATCAGTGAACAGCTCCTGACAGGTAGCCAACATAGAAGTAATTCAACTCAATCGTTCCAAAATGGAATTCATGTCTTTCCCTTAAAACCCACTTTGTATTCCTTAGTGAAGGACAATTGTCTTAGATTCTCAAAATAGAAACCTCCAAGGTCTCCTCTGACTGGTCTAGATCTCTCTGCCTTCATATCCACTCTCCATGCTCCACTGATACATATCTAATACAGTTGCCCTCAACCCTACTGCCATCGCACACCCACATCTTTTCCAAGTATGCTCCTGGGACAGCCACCTGACGCACTCTTCGCTTATGACCGCTCACTTTTCCTCACTTGTATCTGCACTGCTCTCAGAGCCATCTTGCCAGAGCAGATATTTGTCATAAATATCTTCACTGTTTGGATGGTTCTCTAAACAGCCAACATGCCTTGAGTATTATAATATGCCAACCATTGTAGCAAAAACTTCCTAAGAATTATCTTCTTTTCTCTTAAGGTATAATTACAGTCACCACTTACAAATGAGGAATTAATGCCCATGAGATTTCTGTCACTTGTTCACGGTCACTGATATGGCAGGTGGTAGAGTCAGCATTCACGAAGATGGTTGGATGCTCTTGACCGCCATTATGAACCTTTCCTAAATTTTCTTCCAAATAAACTTCCAGTCTCTTTTTACAGGCAGCTATAAGACTGTGAGCTTCTCAAATTCAGTGATTATACATCCCACCTTTGAACACTGGGATGCAATGTAAGTTGGAGGTGCAGGGGCTCTTGGTAGCTGCTACCTCCTCTCCAAATGAGGGTCCCTCTTAGGCCCCACACACGGTCACTAAAAGATCTTGATATCAAGCAAGGAAAAATGAGTCCAATAAATGCTGTAGAACTTTTTTCAATACTCTGCCCTGTAGAATATGAAACTACATTTCCAAACATTGCATCTCATGTGAGTACCACATACTACTAATCAGCGTTCCTCAGCACCTCTTTCCACAGCTCACGCAGGAGCACCACTTTTGAAGTTAGGTGAGAGGTGACAGAGGGACACAAATGCACTGGCAGAACAACTTGGACTGCAGTCATACATCTGTATGCATACATCTGTAATTACAAAGGACCATCTATCTGGGTTGTTACATAACTTCTAAGAAGAAATAACCATAGGACAAGAAAGAAAAGGTTAGGTATAGCAGAAATTGCCCTGACATATTCCACACACACAGTTTGATAAATATTTGATTGTTATTCCAGGAAAAGCTTTTAAAGGAATAACTAAGCCAGCAATTAAGGGGAAGGGATGTCTTCTTCTCCAAGGCCGTGGGAATGTCAGCTCTCTGCTGCTAAGGGGAGATTGGGCAGGTTCACAAAGGCTGAAGAGCACACATCCCACTGAAAGGCCAGAGTTCTCAGCTGCTCCTCTTTCCTTATTTACCAACAGAAGCCACATACAAGTCTCTCTGAATCCATGTTCTGAGTGATTTGAATAAATTAGAGGCATTTGACTGGTACAGACCCTTTGTGTTGCTGCCTAAGGATTACCCTAACCCCTACACAGAAAGCCTTGCTGGACCTAGAACTGCTTCCTTAAAACTGATGGTCCACTAGCACGTGCAAGGCCCCTGTTCGATCCCCAGTACTGCAAAGCAAACAAATGCAAAAGCAAACAAACCTGATGGTCTAATTGTTAAGATTGGTGCTCAGCTTTGAGCTGCTGGGCTCAGATGTCCACTGCCTAAAGCCATTTCTGATTAGAAAAATTTGGGCAAATATGCAACATCATTATCTTACTTAAGTTAAATTGGAGAAAATGCAGTGTTCCAAGTTAATCCGATCCCTGGTGTAATGTCAAAGATGTCTCAGGTTTGGGGATATTGGGGTACACTTACCATTACATGCCCCCTCATACTCAATACAATTAATGGGAAAGTGTGTCATGGATGTTTACAGTTCCCTCCTGGAAGAGAGAGACGTTTGGCTCATCAAACAATGATCATGAAAAGTTGATCATTGATAGCCAGTTATAAACTATTATAAGAAAGATGCTATTTCTAAAGTGTTCAAATAATAAAATTTAAAAACCTGTTATTCTGTTTGAAGGGATACATGCCTATAATGGGGATTAAACCTAAAGTTGAAAATAATATGGAAACTGCTGCTTCAAAAGTCACTCTATCTCATATATCAGTGTTCTTAACACTTGTCAGGAGCAGAGGTTGTTTTTATTAATGGCATTTAGTAGCATAAACAAATACAGCCACAAATTATGCAAACACTTATCCCTTGCAGCTATAGTCAGCCAAAAAAGAAATAATAACTCTTTGCATTTTCAAAGCCTACAAAAAGGCTGCTAACAGTAGTTACTTGCCCTTTCTTAAATGGCCTTTAAATAAATATATGAGTCAGTTAAGAAAGGCATTTACTTGAATTAAACTGATAATTCTGCCAGGATGTCAGTATAATTAATTGTGGGTGGCAGAAGTTTTAAATGAGGCTAAATTAGGAATTCTGGTTTATTTATTTATTTTTCCCTCACTCTACTGCTGTAATTAGAGAAGCTTTCAGTGGATCCTGAAATTGTGCCTTGTCATAGAATGCCATATCTACATGATTTTGTGACAAGCCCTAGAGCATAGTTTCATGACCAAAATGGGGGTGTGATACGTATGCATGGACCCCATGTTCCTACTACACTACACACATGCACACGCATTCCTCTGACACATTTTGTTTCTTCTGTTACCCTAGAGTTTTCATATTGCTCCTATTTATTTCAATGTCTTCTGTGGCAAGGATAAAATGATTGTAGTCACAGAGTTGCGTTCCTGATAAGCTATTTGAACACACAATGCAAAACACGCTGCCTTCAAAATTTCTCTCTGCCTATGCTACCTACTCCCAGGACTGAAATAGCAAAATTCCATAACAGAGATGTTTCACCACCAATGTAGGGTTGTGGGCTATAGAATGTGTACCCTCCAGGAGGAACTGGTCGTTTCTCCAGGTCCTGGAGGCATCTCTACACAGCTGACACCACCTGAGTAACTGAACTAATGAGTTTTCAGGAGACACAGAATCCAGAACACACCTGGGAGAATGAATTCTACATTCAGGGCTGAAAAGCAATAAGATGGGGGGCAATTCCACAGTGGATAGCCTCTAAAAGTTCAATGCAGCAAGAAAAAAGAAAAAGAAAGGGTCACCTGAGAAGTATTTCTATGCTAATTACTTAATTTATTAAGAATTAATTAACTAAAATACTTCTCCAGTCATGTTTGTCTAGCTGTCAAGTAAAGATATTAAAAACAAATACAGTTTTGAAAGGTACACCATTGACCACTAAAGTCCATACTCTGAAATTGGAACATTTTCAACATTGTACCCCAAGATGAAGATGAAAGCATCAGACCAAAAGATGTACAGTTTACATTGTAATATTGTTAAAATTATTTTGTTTAGCTCATTAACTCTATCTTTTGCCATCCCTTAGCAATAGTTCTTTTTCTGTTGTTAAGTATGCATTTTTAACACACTGTGCTGAGCACAAAAGGATCAAACACCACACACTTCCTGCAGCCTAAATAAAATAGCAGTGCAGCCTAGAAAAAGGTGAATGTGGCATGATAATCTGCATTCCCAATTCTTCAACTTCAAAGCAAACACTAATTGCCTCGTGGACAATGCACCGGGGTTAACGTATGACATGCCTCCCAGTCTTGAGCACTGAAGTGCAGATCGAGTGCAACAAATAGGCAAACCTCTGCAGCAAAGGATGCAGACTGCAAAGGAAGCCAGCAGCTATGAAGAATTCAGGCTTGTTTTACCTACCGGCGTTGTCCATGTCTCAGGAGTGGCGAGGCGAGTTCTGCGGCTGGCAGCGGGAAGCCCTGGCTCTTCTGGCTAACGAAGCACCCTGCCCTTCTGCTGATTATCAGCCCTTGCTGGCACACAGAGCATCCTTCATGCACTGTCTGCAGGAGACACCGCCAGGAAATTTATATCTCCAAGGATGACAAACAGCCATTAGCTCCATTACAGGCTGATTAAGAGAGACTGAGCCTATCAAGTGGGTACTTGAATCCCCTGGGGTTTCCACCTCTGTTCTAAGCAAAGAAGGAAAAAAAAAAAAAAAAAAGGAAGAAAGAAAAGAAAAAAGAAAAAAAAAAAAGAAAATCCCTGCAATGTTGAATGTGCTGCACATTTAGGGGGAAAAAAAAAGTGCACATGCTATGCAAAACACCATGCCTTCCAAAAGATGTCAGAGCAAACAGGAGCAGGAAGAGGCACACATAATTAAAAGGTAAAAAGGAATCTCTAAAAATACTACAATAAATTATTCTTTCTTTGGGGTTAGTCTGAATAGGCTTTAGTCTTTATCACTGACATCACTGAATGACTGGGCAACTTTTCAATTTAAAATTTTAAAGTGTTTTGGTTGTTGAGGGAGGAGGCAGGGAGTAAACAGATAAAAAATTTAAAAATAAAGACTATCTGGAATAGCTCTGCTCTATCTAAATGCTGAGGCTGGGAATTGCCGTTCCACCTTGGCTATATTTTCGTTGTCATTAGTTTTCCTATTTCTGGCCAGAATTTCTATCCACCTATCCTAACAGCAATATTCAAAACAATTTCACTAATAATACAAGAAATAACTATCAAAAGAGGTCAGGGCTAAGACAGAAATCTGAGGATGAGGGAAAAGTCATCAACTAACCCAGGAAAATATATTTCACTTCTTTAATTTAAATCATGTAAACATGACCCGAAAACTGCTTCCAGTATCAGGGGACAGGGTTGAGCAGAGTGCTGAAGAAATCATGTGTCAGGCCTTGTGGCTATTAGGACATTAGATTCTGAGGACAGCACAACTGTCTTCTGCATTTTCTTAGATAAATGGAAAAGATTTACATTGACATCTTGTAACTTACAATACAAAGAACCCATAGTACAAGTCTCTACAGGTGTTTTATTTTGACAGGTTTTTTTAAAAAAGTCATGTTATCATGCCCCCACAGTTGGTGAATTCAGAAAGTAATTAAGCATTTCTTTATGCCATTAGAATTCCCAATGACAAACCACACACCAATAACTTATAACCTCATCTTCTACTGCAACAGCTTCTGAGCTTAAATATTTTTGTTTTTCATGAACCTCAGGTTTTCCTATAGATTTAAGGTTCTTTTATAGTTTAAGCAAAATACTTCATTTATAATATCAGTATTAATTCAAATTTCTCAATGATTCTGCCCTAAAGATTTTTATCCCTGTTATTTTAATTTTGTCAAATGATTTTAAGGATGAATGAATTTTTAAAAATGAACATTTTTTAAAAAAACATTCTTCATAATTTAAAAAAACCAAACTGCTTGGATCCCATAAGATTGAAATCACTGTGGCTTCCATACCTCTGCGACTTGCCCTGATTAAGACCTGCCAGCTACCCAGAGTGAGTGTTATCAGCACAGAATCTAGGGCAAACTCACTATTTTTGAGGGAAAAAAAAGGAAATTAACAGGGAAATAAGAAACTAAAGAGAAGATATATTACCAAGTCTGAGGTTTTGGTAAGGAATAGCTAAGAAGTACCATCTACTGAGAGTTCAGATTGCCTCGTATGAATATATTTATATTAGCTTTGTCTATAGTTCAAAATGTGTCGGTTATTTTTATTAACACAGGTAGTCCCCAAAGGACCAATTGATTCTATTCCAAAGATTTATTTTGCTGAGTATTTGAAACATATTTTTCTCATAAATACTGACAGGTTATGGAGACAGTTCAATAAATGTTCTTTGATGTGATTTGTCTAAGATCCATATCCCCTAATATAATTCTAAAATCCAGAAAGTTCTGAGAGTCTTAAGTTTTTAAAAAATTTTCTCCTTCTTTCTTCTCTTTCTCTCTTTCTCTTTCTATCTCTCTCTCTATCTCTATCTCTTCTCTCTCTCCCCTTTCTCGTACTGGGGATTGAATCATTTTTTCTTTTTATAATTTGGCTCCAAATACATTTGATGTCCCAACCTGACTTGAATCTTCTTGAAATCTTTATGTATCCCATTCAGAGTGAATAATTATGTTTTGTTATAATAATATAATATTTTGTTATAATAATTATGTTTTGCTATTTTAATATTATAGATTATAAAAATCTATGAAGACCCTGCCAGGGATGATACATAATATATAGTGTATGTATTATACTACCTTTTTAAACTTAAAAAAATTCTCATTTCTGAGACATAATTGACCCCAAGGTTTTAGATAAGGCACTGTGGTCCTTAGTACATTTTTGCAATTTAAAATGGTAAGTGACAAGTATTTGTGCTGATGGATAGGTTAGATTGTTTGATTTAATCATCTCACATTGTGTATGTATATCACAACATCGTACCATACTCCATAAATACATACAGTCATAAATTTGTCAATTTACAATAACATAAAAAAGTCTTAAAATTAAAATAAAATTTAGTGGCAGAAAACAGTCCCTGTGGAGAGCCATCCGTGGACGACGTGTAGACCAAATCAGCATGGAAGCCCATGGAATAGAAAAATCTAGTATTTGGTAACTTCCAGTGGCAATTCTGCTGGTAAGATCTCCCAGATACATGTGAGTCCTATTCAGCTCTGCCACGCCCCACACAGCACCGGAGATGGGGTGACCTGCTGTAGCCACACATCCTCTCAGAGATGGCTGTAGCTTGCCAAGATGCCAATCAACCTGTTCACTGCAAGACATCATGAAGCAAGACTCCACCCCTGAAACCTTATTTCTGAGCCAGGCGCAGTGGTGCATGCCTGTAATCCCAGCACTTTGGGAGGCTGAGGCAGGAGAATCACGAGTTCAAAGCCAGCCTCAGCAATGGCAAGGTGCTAACCAACTCAGTGAGACCCTGTCTCTAAATAAAACACAAAATAGGGCTGAGGATGTGGCTCAGTGGTTGAGTAGCCCTGAGTTCAATCCCTGGTACCAAAAAAAAAAAATCCTTATCTCTGCCTTTGATGCTCCCCCTTAAATAAAACCACTGGAGCCATTTTCTAATTGTTCAGCTCTAGCTCCTGTGTGGGCTGGACCTATAGGATGCTCCATGCTTCTTAAAGCTAATTCTGACTTTGTCTTATTTCTTCACTAATTATTTCAGACTTTATTTTCCCAGGTGGCTTATCTCTTCCTGAGCAGGAAAAATTACTGTGGCGAGGAGCTGGCGGCCGCCCTGACATTGGCTTGCCACAGGATTCCCTCCACTTATTTAAGAACTCACTTTCTCCTGCCCTCCCTATTACCATCTAAATCTCCCCACTGATGATGTAAGAGGTGACAAAGAAAGGGCCATGCAGGAAGATTCCAGAGACAACACAGCTGGTGTTGGTGTCTACTGCGAATCAGGCTGTGCTTAAAGGCTGCCTAAATATCACGCATAACTAAAAAGAACCAATAAAAGAAAAAAAAGCTGTCTAAATGACCAAGGCTATGCCTGTTCCCCCTCTTCCTATCCTGGCCACTAGGCACCACCATCTACCCCTCTCCAGCATCAGAAGACCACACAGAAAGGAAATGCATAATAAATGGACCATTTTCCTCAAACCCCAGAAGAATCCACTCCCTCCCTCGATTTAATTCAAATCCACAATTAATATGCTCTAGTTGGAGAATGCCTAAATCTAAACTGTTTTCCTGGGCCCTTTATAAATGTCCCAGAGATGTGTGGCATAGAAGCAGTGCTAATACACCTCAGGGTTCTATACTACATTTCTAAATATGAGTCGAGTTGCTGTTTTTATTCATCTGCCCATATGTATACTACTCAGCTTGCTTAGAATTAGACTAACTTGCTGGAGACCAGAGGTAATTTGGAACACCCTCACCCAAAGGACTCTCAGTGTATCCCATTTTCAGAAAGAAAAAAACTCCTCGCTGTCTGGTTATTTAAAAGAAATTGTTTTTGTAAGGATGTTTGACAACCTACAGAATAGGAAAATATATGTGCAAACTATACATCTGGCCAGGGATTAATATCCAGAATATATAAGGAACTCAAAACCTTAATATCAAAAGAGTAAACAATGTGATTTTAAAATGGGCAAAAGACCTCAACTGACATTTCTCAAAAGAAGAAATTTGAATGGCCAACAGATATTTGGGGGGAAATGTTCAGCAGCACTAATCATCAGAGAAATGCAAGTCAAAACCACAGTGCAATGTCACCTTGCTCCAGTGAGAATGGCTATTACCAGAAGGACAAAAGATAAGTGTTGGCAAGGATGTGAAGAAAAGGGAGCCCTTATAATCTTTTGGCGGTAATGTAAATTAGTACAGCTATTACGGTAAACAATAAGGAGATTCCTCAAAAAACTAAAACTAGAACTACCATATGATCCAGGAATCCTTCTACTGGGTGTAGACACAGAGGAAATGAAATCTGTGTGAAGAGGCATCTGCACTCCCATGTTCACTAATACATTACTCCCTATGCCAAGTTGTAGCACCAACCTAGGTGTCCATCAATAAACAATGGAATATTATTCAGTCATAAAAAGGATGAACATCTATCATTTGCAACAACATGGATGGATCCAGAAGACACTTGTTATGTGAAATAAGCCAGACACCAAGAGACAGATGCTGTTTGATCTCACTCATCTGTGAATCTAAAACAGTGTTCTCAGGATCACAAGTTCAAAGCCAGCCTCAGCAACTTAGAAAGGTCCTTAGCAACTTAGTGAGATCCTGTCTCAAAATGAAAAATAAAAAGGGCTGGGGATATGGCTCAGTGGTTAAGCACCCCTGGGTTCAATCCCTGGTCCTGAAAAAAAAATTTTTTCATAGAAATAGAGAATGGAACAATGATTACCAGAGACCAGGAAGGTGAGTAGGAAAAGGGGAGAGATTAGTCAATAGGTACGAAGTTACAATTAGCCAGGTGACTATGCGTGCCATTACATAGTAAGGTGACTACAGTCAACAATAATGAGTTGTATATTTCAAAAAGCTAGCACAAGGGAATTTGAATGTCTCACCACAAAAAAAAAAAAGATAAATGTCTGAAGTGATGGATATGCTAATTACACTTGCTGACTCATTTACAAGATGTATACATATATCCAAACAGTACATCATACCCCATACATATGTACAATTATTATGTGCCAATTAAAATTTTAAATATAATTCAATTCTATTTTTTATTTTTGTTTTTTACAAAAATAAAAAAAAGATGTTGGTGACTCCAGACTTATCCAGCTGAGGTAGCAATATCAAAGGCGGGTGATATCCAGTACCTTCAAATATATCACTTCAAACCACATCTTTCTTCAAAGAACCCTGTTAGCAACTGTCTCTCCTAATCTCAAAGAGAAGGGTGCCTTGGTTTCCTATGACAGTTGTGTGGGTTTCACATGGCTTTCTGCAGTGCCAGCCATTGAACCCATGGCTTCGTGCCTGCTAGGCCAATGCTGTACCATCAAGCCACATCCGAGGCCTTCGCACTGCTTCTTCACAGCACACAAAAAGCTGATGAGAATAACAATCTGCCTTTTCTGACTGACTTCCAAGCCCAGGGGCACTAAGGGCAGTTCAAGTGGATGCTGTGGACGACAGGAGCCAGAAACACCTTCTCAAGGGGCAGAGCAACTACAGAGTAAAAATACCATGGTTTGGTTTTCAGAGGACCAATCCTTCTCTGCAAAGCCAGGCTCTGCTCTTTTCGATGAGAAAACTAAGAGAATGAATTGCCCAAGTAACACTATTGCTCAGCCCAGCAGATCTGGATGTGCAGCTCAGTCTATCTGGCTGCCTTGACCTTTTCACTCTCTGATTCATCCAAAGGCATAAAAAAAGGGCCAAAATATTAACTGCCCATAAGAAAGCTTGCTCCTAGTTCCTTTTGGAACCAATTCTACTGGAAATCTGTTTGGAAAGCATTTCAGCCACTGCTTTTACAAAAACAGCTATGGGGTACAGATAGTTTCGATGCGCAGAGTGCTTGGATTTATAACTCTCCTAAGTACTAAACCAAATCCCTGAACTATTAACAATATACACCAAAAAAAAAAAACAAAAAACAAAAAACGTTCATTGGAGAAAGTTTTGCTACAGATAGACTTTCCAGGAAGTTCTGGGCAAAGAAACATGAGACATTTATTTAATGTTCTATTATGGGGATTTTAGCAAAATACTTACTTGACATGACTACGTTTTCAGTTCTTCCTAACTATTCTCCTTTTGAGATTTCTCCTGTGCCAGAGTGTGGGGAGGGGTCTCCTGAATCACTTGTTAACATTTGCTTCTCGTTCCTTATTGATGGTCCTTGGTCTGTGCCTTCCGGGTACACTAAGTATCATCCTAAGCATCTTCATTTGGAGGCTAGTAACCTCCTCAGCACACCTATGGCCTTAATGAAGCCCTAGCCTCCAGACATGGCCTCCTGATGAGTCTGAATATTTGGCCAAGGTGGTGTGTTGAACACAGTGGGATCCCACCCACTGCTCCAGGCACAGTAATGATGGTGAAATATCTCCTGGAGAAGCCACAGCTGGACTCATAGAGCTAGACAACTCTTGTTACAAGTCAGAAAGGAGCCCTAAGCACTGATTGAGGGACCTGCAAAGACTTGCTCTTTGCAAGACACAAAAGCAGAGGCCCGATGCTCAGCTCCTGGGTGGTAATGATTTAAATGTACCATGTAAGAAAGAAGGGACAGGGCTAGATTCTGCTTGAATGATGCTGCGTGAATGACTCAAGAAATGAGGTTGAAAAAAAAAAAAAGGCTATTGTCCTAGTTCCAGGAGGCAGGGCTTTACAAAGCTGAGATGAAAGGATAAATCCTCAGGATCAAGAATTAAATTTGTGGAGCTGGGAATGTAGCTCAGTGGTAGAGCACTTGCCTTGCATGCATGAGGTACTGGGTTTGATCCTCAGCACCACATAAAAATAAATAACGATATTGTGTCCACCTACAACTAAAAAAAAATAAAAATAAGTTTTTAAAAAAAAGAATTAAATTTGCTTCATACTGGCTCCCTAAATGCTATATCAACAATATTCCCTCAAAATAGAGTAGGAGCTCCAAGCTGTCAGGAGAAAACCTGACTAGACTGCAGGGTCAGGGACAAGGTAGAGGTGCTTAGAACTATAAAATTATTAAACAGGGCAAGAGACAGGGATCAAAGCCAAACCCAAAGAAGCAAAAAAAAAAAAAAAAAAACACACACACAAGCAAAATAAATGCACCAGCTGAATTCCAAGGACAGTCACCAGTTGCTCAATGGTGGGACACAGTCTGAGACATTTCACTGGACAATCTCATTTCTGTGCAAAATCATATTGCTTAAGTACACGTTCCTAGATGGCGTAGGGCAACTAAGAGATGCAGTAGAATGAGACAGATGAGGCTGCTGCTGGAGTAATGTGACCAGCTATTTATGGAAAACTTTTTCCTTAAATAAATAGGAATACCCTCTAAACTAACAGTAAGAACTTTAGTATAGTAAATACAAAGCTAGACTTTTTTCTTTTTGGTACCAGGGACTAAACTCAGGAGTACTTTCTCACTGAGCCACATCCCCAGCCCTATTTTGTGTTTTATTTAGAAACACAGTCTCACTGAGTTGCTTAGCGCCTCACCATTGCCAAGGCTGGTTTTGAACTCATGATTCTTCTGCCTCAGCCTCCCAAAGTGCTGGGATTACAGGCATGTGCCACTGCACCCAGCTAGAGCTAGACTTTAATACAACTGGCAGTACCACAGTTTTGTTCTCACCAGCATCACCATAAACAGGTAATATATTGTGCTAGACATCACAACAGCTCTGGCGTCCCCAGGCAATTGCAATTCTTCAGGTCCTTTATAGTCTTATGGAACCACTGTCACACATGAAGGCTGCCATCGACTGAGACACCATTATGCAGTGCATTACAGTCTTAAGACTGCTGCTCCTAACCAACGCAGGCCAATAAAATTACCCAATAAAATGATTTCACAGGTCAGAATGATGTTCATGTTGTGGAAGAGCCTAATAAAGAATTTTTAAAATACGTATGTTTATCAAAGAGATAAGTGAAGGCATGGTATCTACCAAAACAAGCAGGCAAATATGAAATAAAAACAGGTTGAGATGAGAAAAAAACAGATACCAAAAATAACTTGCAGGAAATCTTGGAAATAAAAGTCATGACATGGGGCTGGGATTGTGGCTTAGCGGTAGAGCGCTTGCCTCGCATGGGTGAGGCCCTGGGTTCGATCCTCAGCACCACATACAGAGCAATAAAATAAAGACATTGTGTCCATCTACAAAAAAAAATTAAAAAAAAAAAAAAGTCATGACATTTAGACTAACACAGGCTTCTCATGAGCAGTTACCAATGTCAGAAGACACGATGCTGGAAGAAAATGAGTGTCACCCTCACATTTTACTTTCAGCCACACTACCATTTATCAGTAGAACTCTGCACTTTAAGCCCTACAGATACAGAGACTGAAAATTACTAAAAGATGTCTGGTACTTTGGTGCAGGATCAAAAAGCACAATAAGTTGCTGATGATATATTAGTATATGCAAATAACTGGATTATGAAGCAATGCTTTTGTAATTAACAAAGATGTTTACAAAAAGGCATAAAATTGGATGCACATCATGAAATGGAGGTGTTTAAAGTGTCAGAGGAGAATAGAAACACTGGATAGCTTTAAATTTAGATTCAGATGTGACGAATGGTTTTAGATTTTAAGTTAGTAGAGACATTTATAGTTATGTATCTTTTTGAAAATTAGGGGCAACTGCTTGAAAAATGGAAATAATTTGGTTACATAAACCGAATGTCTCTATCATGGATTAAATGTGCACCACAGGAAGATAAAAAGTGATTCACTGCTGTGAGGGAAAAGAATATTAGAACTTCTATTAACCTTTATTTTATATAAAAGATAAGAAAGTGGACGGGGGCGTGTAGTTCAGTGGTAGAACATTAATGAGTCCTGGGTTTGATCCCCAACACTGCCAATAAATAAATAAATAAGAAGAAACCACTAAGCTATTGTAATATTTAATAGGTGCATTTCCCTGGCACTTTCTATGTGTCTGATTTGAGAGGCGTTCCATAGTACGGAGTTGACACAAATTAGGAAGCTGAATTCTTAATCTGGTTGTAAAAGTTTTGAAATGAAGAATTTTAGTGTATTTTCAACTCATTTGCTAACATACAAAAGGGGAACACATACCAATTAGCTTTCAAGAACAACTGAGGACAACAGCGGAGAGCCCTGCACTAACTGAGCGTCCATCATGCAAGATGCATGAAAGGTCAATGGGGTCAGATCATGATTGACAAACTCAGCCAATGATGTACTTCTTCACTGAGATATTTCTTTCAACTCTGACTGTCATTAAAACCAAGTATCAAAATAAACTTGTTGAGACTCAAGTCACGAACTTGCTATTCCATTAATTATCAAATTAAAATTTTTTTAAATTATGTACTTAGACATTGCCCTCATTAAAAGAAATTCATCATTTTTGTCCATAGAAATTTGTCTTATTAATGCAATATACTTTTGCTATTTTTGAAACATTGTTTCACCTTGATCTTGGCCTTTTAGGTATTTTATTTTCATGCCCCATAATATGCATGATACACAGCAGTCCAAATATGTAACTTTTAAATTCAAATATATGCATATATTGAAAGAACATGCCGATTTTCTTGTGACAAATTACCACAGTGCCTTGCTTGCCAGCCATCTGAAACACATATTCCTTCCATCAAAGTTCTGTTTGTTTTCCTGACTCTCTTCTGCATAATTTTTTTTTTAATGTAAAGGTAGGGTCCGCTGTTGTTATCACCGATGAGGTCTATATGTCCTCTCTGCTGGTCACTGAACTTTCAGGCACATTTTCTTTCCTACTCAATCATTGGATCACCTTCCTTCCTTCATCCAAGAAATTACATCATTCTCACCTTCTCTGTGGAACCTTCCCTAACGAACAGGACGCACATGAAACTTCCATTACTCTACTTTTACTTACCACCACACAAAATGTAATCGCTGCTTGGTTTGTTCATACTGACACTTTATTTCATGTGTTTTTAAAAATTCATTGTGAATAAGTTCTTTGTATTTTTTCTCTGCACCAAAAGGACAACATTCTCTTTACTATTCTAGAATGGGGAAAAAAGTATCAGATGATCTGGGTTAGAGTCCCTCATTTCACTTATAAGCTTGTGCAAGTTTGTAATACCAAAAGACAACTGGCATCATGATTAATTTGGGATAACCAGTCTCAGGGAAGTTATCAAAACACTTGACTCACTGAGTCACCTTTACCTCCCCATACCTTCCTTTTTTCAGTGTTAGGGATTGAACCCAGGGCCTTGCACACGGTAGGCAAGGGCTCTACTACTAAGCTCGGCCCCCATGCCACAAGTCCACCATTTTTCTTCTACCCACTCCCCTTAACTGCTGCAGATCCACGTCCAGCTTCTCAGAAAAGAGATCAAAGGAGAGGTATGATTGCACATGCCTGCAATCTCAGTGACTCTGGAGGCTGAGGCAAGAGGATCACAAAGTTGAGGCCAGTCTCAGCAACTTCATGAGATCCTTTCCCAAAATAAAAAAGAGACAGGGAAATGGCTCAGTGTTACAGCACCTCTGGATTCAATCCCCAGTACCGAAAGAATAAAATAAAATAGGGAGTGGGCAAGAGCTGAGTGCGGGGGATCTTAGGTGTGAACTCCTCTCCCAAGTGTGATCTTCCAAGGTTTTCTCATGCTAATCTCAGCTAATCTTCCCTGTCTTTCACCCTTTTGGCCATAACTCTTAAAATTCCCAAAGAACTAATGTTCATGTGGGAATTGGAGGAAAAGTTCAGGGTTTTGTTTGTTTTTGTTTGCAGACTAGGGATCAAACCCAGGGCCTCTTGCATGGCAGGCAAGCACTCTACCACTTGCCCAGCCTAGAAAAGTTAACTTTAAAAATGAGTAGTTAGCACAGTTTTTTGGTCTTGAACATTGTGAGCACTTACGTCTGTTGCTTAGATTGCTACTATAGCATGAAGAAGACAGGTTTTCCAGTGTGGGCCTAGGGAAAGGGTCCTGAGTAGAGTAATCCCTCTGTAGACACAAAAAGGAAGTCCAGGAATGTGTTTTGGTTTCCTTTGATAATGCAAAAGAGTGAGAGAGAATGCAGGACCATCTGAGACCCATGAGTATACACTTGCTAGCAGTGAACCTCTAAGTGACTGTACAGTGGCTATAGAATTAAAAACAAAAATAAAAACCAAACCAAACCAAACCCCAGCAGCCCACCTCAGTGCAAGAAGTCATACAACAGTGGATTCTCAATATGTAAAGTATTTTTAGCTTTGTAAATAAGGCCAGTATACCTGGGTGCACCCTAACAAGCAAATTCTGGCATGCAAATTAGATTTTCTAGGTGTCTGTCTAGAGTGTCTGAACCTCAGAATTGGTTCCTACAGAAACTGAAAGTTGCCCTCCAAGAAGGAAATTTAATGTTGACCTGGCCTCACTAAGACAGTAAAAGCTCTGGTAGTAAAGTCAAGGTTAATTTATCAGACCAGCAACCCATCCTGATCCAGGTCCTCAAAAGGCCTTTTTCTAGATGATTCTTACTCAGGAAACCATTCATAGGTTTTCTTTCTTGTTTGCAGACCTGTTACGCAAAGTTGACACCTGCTTTAATTCTCAGTTCAGGAACTGTAATAGCAGCATACACTTTTTGAACATTGGCTTTTTACCAGGTGGAGCTGAATTCTTTTCTTAGACATGCTCTCATTTAAACCTAACAAGAAGATTGAGTCTGGTACAATTTTTATTTCCTTTTCTAGATGTATATACTAAGGCTTGGAGAGGTTATGAAACATGCTTCAAGATGCACAAATGGAAGACCTGGATTCAAACTCAGATCTTACTATTTTCTTTTCTTTTTTCTTGGGAGGGATGGGTGTACAGGGATTGAACTCAGGGGCACTGAACTACTGAGCCACATCTCCAGCCCTATTTTGTATTTTATTTAGAGACAAGGTCTCACTGAGTTGCTTAGCGCCTCACTGTTGCTGAGGCTGGCTTTGAACTCGCGATCCTCCTGACTCAACCTCCTGAGCTGCTGGGATTACAGGCTTGCGCCACTGTGCCTGGTCTCAGATCTTTCTTATTGGAGCATCTTCCTTTGTAATGTCTACATTGATCAGGAGTGGAAAGGCTCAATGTATGGGTCCAACTCCTTTTTATAAAATCTGATCTTGTTGAACTCCTGATTTTAATGTGAAACAATAATTTATTTTAAAGCTGAAGGGTTTTGTCTCGATTAAACATTAAAATATTTAAAGCTAATCTTTTTGTGCCTTGGCAAATAAAGGAACCTCTTGGTTTTCAATAGCTCTCAGTGGTCTTGGTCTGAATATAAACCTGGTAGAATTTTTGCCTCACTATGTCAAGATACAAGCCTCTTTCTGAAGTCCAAGAGACAGCTACATTTAAAAATTATTTCTGAAGGAAGACTGAATTATAAATCTATAAATCAAGGCAGAATGATATATGCTTACTATTATTCAGATCAATTTATTTATCACTTCGAGGAGTTTTAAAAATAGTTTTCAGGAACTTTACATAAACTTTATGGCGAATGCTCAAATAATGATTGAGTCGACAGCAATACAGACAAGTCACCAGAATGTAGTAGAGGCAAGCATCTGTCTGATTTGGTGCTGAGTAACTGGCCAAAAAGAGTTCTTGTCCTATCGATTAACAAAAGGGTGGCCTGTGGCCTACAGGGCACTCATAGCTGCTTGTGGATGAGTCTATTGCTATAAAACCATTAAACAAAGGGGAAAAAATGCTTCTGAGACTCTGCTCCAGAAATATACAGCCTAAACTAATTCTCTCTTCAAGATATCATTTAGTTAAAAGTGTGATGGGTACCCACCCCAGCCAGAGAGCTGTTGTCTTCACATGACAGATGGTTGGTAGCTTAGGGGCAGCCTGCCACCCAGACTCACTAAGACAATGCTCTCTAGTAGGGTATAAGAAAGAGTCAAAAGCTGAGTGCAGCGGGACACTCCTGTAGCCTCATCTACTTGGGAGGCTGAGGTGGGAGGATCACTTGAATCCAGGAGCTCAAGAGAAGCCTCAGTAACATAGTTAGACCCTATCTCCAAAAAATTGAGGATGGCCAGAGGTCAGACTATTGTTCTCTCAGATGAGCAATCAAGGGCTGCTAACTTACAGTCTAGTCAAATCTAGCCCACTTACATGGTCATTTGGCCAGGCCAGACTTTGGAAGTTTTAGATAAGGCATATGCTCTGAGTTTTCCAAAGTCCCCACCACTCCCTATAGTCTTACTTGAGCTGTGAACATGTATATGGCCTGCCTAGCTCCTGAAAATATTTGTGCCCAAGTTAGCTGAGTGAACTGATGACCTCTTACATGCCTTCCAGATTTATGATTCTCTAAATAAAGAGTGGTATAACTTAATTATCTATATAACATGAAAAGGTAGAAAGACCTACACTGGATCTTAATGAGCCACTTTCATAGGAATGTAGTTTTGCAACCCAAAAAAGTTCCTAACATGGGCTACTCTTCTGGGATTCAGCAAACAAGGTACTCTAAGCCCTAAGTGAATTAAATTTAAATTGATAAACATTCTTTAGTAATAAGATGTTTGTTACCTAGGGTGATTTCCTATCAATCATGGATTAATCACCTCCACTACTATATAGTCTAGAGAAGTAGGAATCCTGACAGTCTTTTTAGCTCCTACAACATGACTGAGTGCTGAACAATCATTTTTAGAATGAATTCCTGACCAGATAAGTCATAGATAAATCAACAGACACTGTGGTCCAGGCAGGGTCCATTCTTATTCTTGGCACGTTCCCATTTCATCAACAAGAAAATTCTCAAATTGGCCCAGTGTTGTGTGCATGCACACCAGCTACTCCAGAGGCTGAGGCAGGAGGACAGCAAGTTCAAGGCCAGCCTGGGCAACTTAGTAAGACCTTAACTCAAAATACAAAATAAAAAGTGGTAAAGATGTAGCTCAGTGATAGACAGCCACTGGGTCCAATCTCCAGGACTGCTAAATCAATCAATCCATCCTAAAATGCCAAAACAGCACTTCTCAGTTCTTTTTTAATTTTTAATCTCATCAATTGTAAGGTTGTAGAGGTCTTCCTAAAGAACACTTACCAACTATTAATTAAAATATAGGGTCAGGGTAAATATTAACATTTAGCATTCAGATAATTTGGAAGAATGATTTTTTTCACCACACGCTTTTATCTCCTTATCCAAGTGCTCAACAGAGAAAGAAAAAAACATGGAGGTGACTCAAATCTTTCTCATCAGCCCACAGCACCTACAGCAAAGTGCCAAGTGCACAGTGGGTAATCAATGAATGCCTGGCTAACTTAACTGGGACTAAGTTCTCGGACTTCTCTCACTGCCACCATTCTAGGGTCAAGGTGAGAGCCTATCTAAGTTCAATCATGATGGGCTTTCCTAGTGTGCTCACCACCAAACTTGGCACAGATAACAGTGAGCATCAGTGCCATTCATCTAAATGGTTTTAGGAAGAATTGTTGGGGGCACAGCAAACATCTAGCTACTGCCTGCAAGATGGTTATAGAAAAGTTCCTGGAAGCAATGGAAGAAAAGGAGATGAACATTCGTAGCTGATATAGAGGCAAGACCAGAAGAGGCACTGGGATAACAATCAAAGTTTAACCAGGTTCTAGTGTAGGAGCAGGGAAAAGTGAGTGAGGAGGTGAGGGGCTTGGGCAATTGTTCTTAGAGAAGTTCTTAGCCGTCCTCTGACTGCTTTCCCTACCTAGTTCACAGTTCTCCTTTCAGTTTCCTTCTTCTACTGTCTTTTTGTCAGTATTAGTTTCCTGTTGCTGCTGTAACAAATTACCATACATTTAGAGGCTTAAATCAATTCAAATTCATTCTTGCAGTACTAGGTCAGAAATCTAAAATGAGATTTGCAGGGCTCAAATCAAGGTGTTGACAGGGTTGTATTCCTTCTGAACGCTCCAGCTTGGTCTCTTCCAGCCTACAGGCTATGTTGAATTCTTCACCTTGTTTCCTCTTCAAAATTTGCCCTATCAAAACATTGCTCTCTCTTCTTATGACCTTGTCTCCCTCTTATAAGGATCTTCACGATTATGTTGAGCTCAGCTGAAAAATACAGTATAATTCCCTCAATTCAATATCCTCAAGCACATCTGCATAGTCCCTTTGGTATATAAAGTAGCATATTTGCAGGATTAGAAAGTGGGATATAGGCTGAGTGCAGTGGCGCATGCATGTAATCCCAGCGATTTGGGAGGCTGACGTGGGAGGATCACAATTCAAAGCTAGCCTCAGCAAAGGCAAGGCACTACGCAACTCAGTGAGACCCTGTCTCTAAATGAAATACAAAATAGGGCTGAGGATGTGGCTCAGTGGCTAAATGCCCTTGAGTTCAATCACCAGTACCACCCTCCCCCCCAAAAAAGAAAGTGGGATGTAGACTTCTTTGAGGTGCCATTATTCAACCTACCATATCCTCATTGTCTTAACAAACTACATGCCATCAAGTCATCTTAATAAAGTTCTCTCTCCTCAGAAACAAGCTCAAGGGTGACCAAAATCCCCAAGGCTATTTCCATAGGTGCACAGGAATCTATGGTTGAAGGAATTATCAAGAGGGGCAAGGGCAGCCGGGCGCGGTGGCTCAAGCCTGTAATCCCAGTACTTAGGGAGGCTGAGACAGGAGAATCGCAAGTTCAAAGCCAGCCTCAGCAATGGCGAGGCACTAAGCAACTCAGTGAGACCCTGTCTCTACATAAAACACAAAAAAGGGCTGGGGATGTGGCTCAGTGGTTGAGTGCCCCTGAGTTCAATCCCCAGTACCAAAAAAAAAAAAAAAAGAGGGGCAAGGGCAGTGGGATTTGAGCAGGTAATGAAAGAATATTTAGCAGGAGAAAAGTAGAAGAATTAAAAACAATGAAGAATATCAATATGATGGACGTAGGGAATTTCCAAGATTCTAACCCCAAATAGCATGTATTGAGTGAGGGTAGAATGGGGGAATCAAATTCTTCTAATGCCTTTATCTCTGACTCCCCACCAGAGAAAATAGAACAGAAGAGAGGTTCAAGAGTCCAAGAATAATTAAAACTAAACTCTGCAGAGACCACAGATGTAACACATCTTATTCCAAACTTGCATGCCTACATTTGGCATGTAGACTGTGGGGAATAGTGATTTCACCTGAGTTTTAGGACAGTCTGTAGGTAGAGAATGATGTTCATATCTAATAAAAGAATTCCTATCTGGACATTTCATAAAAATACATGAGGCCTTCACCACTCACCTGGAAGCCAGAATCACATTTTAGTACAACTGCCCAAGGCGAAAAAGCAAAGGAATTCTAAAGGAAGGGACAGCAGGGAGCTCAGAAGTGACATTTCTAAGCAACTGTCTTCCTGGAGGTCATTTGTATTCCTCCCTTAAGACTGGGGGCAATCAATGTGCTCTTCCTCAGCACGGAGAGGGAGAACACAGAGAGGAAAATATATGTGAAGGACAGAAAGAAAGATCCAGAGCATAGAGTAGAATGATGTGGGCTTGATGTGGCTTCTGGGAGCAACAAAGCAGGCGGTGAGAAAGGCGGCTGTGGACAGCAACAGGGCTACTGACGCAAGCCACAGGCCAGAGGGCAGGGGATCCGGCCAGCCAGTTCATAGGATTCACAGCAACAACTGTGAAGCCCCAGCAACGGCCTCATGGTTGGATGTGGTGATTCTGATAAAAGGATCAGAATCACCAAAATGTATTTCCCAAAACATTCTCTTGCTAAAATCTATATTACCCATCCAAAACATTACTTAGTAAACATTTATCATGGATGTTCCGCTTACAATCCTGCTTACAATCCAACAAAAGAAAAGGTCTCTTTCTGCAAATGAGAATCTCAGCAACACATATATAATCACCAAGAAACAAACCCAAGAAAGGCTGACTAGCTCTCCTAGCCAGCCCCAGCTCAGGAAATGATCCCGTGATAAAAAAGATACAATATCAGGACTGAGAGGAGAAAGGAATAGAAGGACTCTCAGATCTTACTTGCTGGGGTCAAGGTTTTCCATGGTCAATTTTGCTAAGGATCATAATTCAATGGCCATATGTCCAGTAATAGAAAGTTTCTGTGATTCATTTGGAATAGTTAAATTATTTAATAAGCTTAATGATTTGTATATTGTCCAACTTTATAGCATCTCTACAAACTGAATCCTCAAATATTCTCTTATCCTTTAAAGTCCCATTTTTAAGAGCCCCCGGCAAATAGTAAGTATGTCAAAAATAGTTTGAATCCTAGGAAAATAAGAAGGAGGTTGACAGGAACAAACCTTTCCAGAAGTAAATCTACCTATAACCTACCCACTCAGTCGACCGGAAGGGAGTAGGAAAAGGTTACGGAATTAATGTTAAAATAGTACCATCCGCATGTCATGATTCACCATAGTGTTTATCTTTGGAGGGCTAAATTAAGTAGAACATTCTGGTAACATTCTTTTTCTTTATTCTAACAGCATTCTTTTTCTCTTTGAAATCAACAACAGACCACCTCTAGCCCTCTTCCTGAAAGCTTTCACTAAGGACTAGAACTAATGTGGGACCCCATTCCCTTGAAATTTGGATAAGTTTACATTTGTAATGTGAAACGTGGGCACTGAAATAAAAGAACTTTAAGTAAACATCAGTTTTTCAGGGCACATAGTATAGCTTGTGCTCTCAAAGTCTGAATTAAAAATATGTTAGCTCATGGGTCATTTGAGTCTGGAAACATTTAAATAATTAAGTTGCAAACACAGGCAGCACCAGAGAAAGCTCATGACCCTGGAGATGTCACAGGCTTGTCTGCTCAGCTTCAAGAGTTGAAAATCTCCCCCAGAGCCAAGGAAATGTGGCCCAAAGCCTTGCACTTTAGTTTTATGCCAGAAATATAGAGTTACCTTAACTTTTAAAAGTAGACTATGGGAAGCCTATTACATACACTGCTTCTTCTACCCAATTAGCCTTCAGCGTGACATTTGACATACTTACTTTAGTTCATATATATTTTAGTGACCATCCTCTAATTGGACTTCTTAATAAGAAACACCGTCCCTTGTCCATCTATATTTTGCATCAAATGCGTCACACCTTATGAAGGTTGCTAAATTTGTTCTTACTATAAGAATCTAAAATTGTCTTGCTTCTAAAACCCGATTTGAAAATGTAACAAAAAAAGACTGACTTTAGGAAGCTGTATGTTATTCATAAAGTGATTATGTAATGGTCTTCAATTTCAGAACTTCTTCCCTCCACTGATGTGTTTATACAAAGAAGCTCTGCTAAAACAGGCTGATTAGAATAAGAGGGGACCTATGATGTCAAACGTCCCCACAGACCCAATTCACCCCACCTGACCAGCAACGGCAGCCAGCAATTCTGACCTGGTTAATGAGAGGAAAATGGGGCCAAGTGCTCTTTAGTGGCTCCAGCCCAGCTCTGTGCACATGCGCCCTTGCTCAGGCTGCTGGTTCCAGACCAACAAGGTAAGCTCCAGGGGATGTCATATGCTGGTCAGGGCAGTGTATATGAAGGCGTCTTTTGCAAAAGCTGGGGCTTGCTCCTTAGACTGGGCTTTTCCCACTTGACCTTCCTATGGGTGCCATCATACCAGTTTCATTCAGAAGAGAATCAGTGGTATTCACCTCATGTCAACCCCCTGTGTATTGATCCATTTTCACCAGAATGCACTTGCTGATTCTAAACACAAGTCATTCAATGGAGTTTCAGGTGGACAGCTGTCAAAAACACAACGTTGTTCTACAAATTTGTTCTGTCAACACTAACTGAGCACAGAGGTAGGCCAGGCACTGAGCAAGGAGATGGGCACTCAGTGGTGAGCCAGATGTGTCTCTGAGAAGTCACAGTGGGATGGAGGGACAGTACGGATGCAATGTTAGTGACTTTGATTGGCAGTAACATGAGCAAAACACACAAGTTCTATCTTTTGACAAAGTTAGGACTACTTTAGAACCTTTGATAACAGTGGGGAGAACAGAGAAAAAGCCTGCCATAGAGATACTGTTGAATATAAGAACTTGGAGAAATGAATGCCATTGAAACAGAACTTGCAAGTTACTTTGACCTTTCCATTTGCTTTTTGTGGTGCTGAAGATGGAAGCCAGGGCCTCACATATTCTAGGCAAGTGCTCTGCCTACAATGAGTTACACCCCGAGCCACTTTTGCCTTTTGCAGTGAGCTAACATAGGGAAAATGTTCAGCTCAGGGCCTACCACATTTATCATCTCTTCACTAGTATTTGATATTTGAATGAATTGATGTTTCAGCTAAAACTTAATCAGATAATGTAGGAATTGCTTTTCAAACATTAAGTGGTTACCCTTTACAAGTTTATATTAACTTAAAACATAAACAAGGTCATGAGGAACTTCTCCAGAAAAACTACGTAAAACTAAGTTTCCCTTAAATTGCTTAGCCACATTTCCTACTGGTTTTGTTCCTACAAATACCCATTGTTCCTACAAATACCCATTCCCTAGAGTTCCTACAAATACCCATTCCCTACAGTCAGAAAAGAATGGATACATTTGATCTGAAAATAGACCTGTGTTTTTAATCTGAGCCTAAAGTCTCTCCTGTAATCATCTGAAGCAGAAAAGAAGATACGGCAATAATCTCTCAGAAATTTAGATACCACTTCTCAATCACACAACTCCTTCTTTGAGGTTCAACTAGCGATGCCAGTTTTTCTAGAACACCTTCCTTGGCCTACCAAGAACAGATAGACATTTCCTGTGTCCTCCTTGGGGTCATGTTCTTCCATAATCTTAAATACTTCTGTGGAACAACAGCCACCTGGCCACATCACCACAGAATTTCCTGTGAGGACAAGGGCCTTAATTGGTTTTGAACTTCCAGCATCTAACACATACCCGACACCTAGCAGGTATCCAATAAATACCTTTTCAATGAGTATACAAATATAGTATATGTGATATATCAAATATATATGACATACAATTTCTTCTCTCAAATAGACAACAATATCACGAGCTAGGAATTCTTAGCAACAGCTAACTTATATAGGCAATAAATTAGGAAGGATCAAAAAGTTCTAAATGGCAGGAAAGCTTTATAGACTAGTTGGACATTATACAGTTAAAGGAAACAGCATAGGCCAATGATCAGAAAGAGGACCAGTGGCTGAGTCAAGGGACCCCCCTACAGGGGATCAGTCCATGTGATCTGTGCCCCTTGGAGCACACATCCAGTCTGAATGGTAGAGCTAGGTTTTATGAAGTCTCCGGATGGAAAATCCTCAGTTAATTTGGGGTTCCTACCCTTACTTGTGTTTCTCTTTCCCTAGAGTCAGATGAAGCTCTAGAAACTTTGCTAAGTAATAGGGAATATGTGGGGAACTTGAGTGAGGAGGATGTTTATCCACCATTGTGTTATCCAAGCCTGCTCTTTTTTTTTTCGGTATCAGGGATTGAACCCAGGGTACTTGACCACTGAGCCACATCCCCAGGCCTATTTTGTGTTTTATGTAGAGACAGGGTCTCACTGAGTTGCTTAGCGCCTCGCCGTTGCTGAGGTTGGCCAAGCCTGCTCTTAACATTGGTGTTACAGGGTTTGGGGAAGTGAACATATGAAAGTCCACATCCTCTATGTTTACATATATAAAAGTAAAAAATCAAGCTAACAAACTACTAATTCCAATAGGTTCTATCCTCCAACTTTAACAAGTACACTTTTGTGATAGCCCAGAACATGGTGGCACAGAGAAGCCCACCTGGCTGGAGGCCCACCTCTTCTCTGCCCACCTCCATGTCTGTCCTGCCCTGTAAGAGGCTGCATGCACCTCTCATGTTCACATATATACTTTCTGTCAGAACACGTCCACAGTCAGCCAGCCCCGCTACCAGCTCTGGTCTAGAGGCACAAATACCAGAAGTACAGTCTACCCTCACCCTCATGAAGATGGATCTAAGGAAGCAGCCCAGGCAGCTGTGGAAGTGGGCTGAGGATTCTGGAACTGGGAATTCTAGGTCCTGGTGGGGTCAAGGCATCGTGTAGGAAAGGGAGTCTGGACTCCAGGTGAGTACATTGCTTTGGCCTATGTTCCCTGCCTAGGAGAGAGAGTAACGCGAGGCCAAACTGAGCCCCTGAGCAGAGCCTCCTTGTGCCTGAGGCTAAGAGTGACACTGGGGTAAATATCTGTCTCTTCTGGCATCCTCTGAGACGTCCCTTGATCCCATTTGGTACTCATTGGCCATGAGCAAGAGGTCCAGAAGGTCCCTGCTATGTCCTGTTCCTTCCTGACCTCACAGCCTCCACAGGCCTCACCAGCTCACCCCCGGTTCTTGTGCCAGACAATGAGGCAGGGAACCTGGTGATGCACTCTAGCCACCTGCCAGAGTGCCACACAGACGTGTTTTCTTTCTCGATGTTTGAGGCAGGGTCATCTCAGAGCATCCCCAATCTGGGATTATCTGCCCCCATGGTTATCTCCAAAGCATTCTTCCCAGTGGGTATCTTCTGCCAGAGCTGAGCTTATGAAACTCAGAAGTCAGAAGCTCACTTCATGGTTCTGGACATTCCATGCTGTCGCCCTTTGTGGTGGAAGTGAATGTGGTTCAGCTGACTGGCTAGAGGAACTATCAAAAGGCCCAGAGACAACAGGGAAAAAAATCTTGTCTCAGATGCCTAGATAAGATTATCTTAATTAGTGTCATCCTTCATATACAAATCAAATCATACACGGCTCACCATCAGTAGGATATAAACACTGAGCTTTTCTAGTTACTGGGTATGGACTTGTCCTACTTCATTTAGGAAAAGCCAGTCCACCTACTGGCTAGCAGCCAGCACTGGCAAGATGACCAGTGGACATTGGAGGACCGACGGAGGCCAATGGAATGGGTGAAACTGGTTCATCTACAGAAAGACATTCTAAGAGACTCTTTCTGACATGAATTTCTTCACCACAGTAACCTCAGCTAATAAGACATAAGGCTTTTTCTTTAGATGTTCATATATATAACAGCTTATTCCAAGAGATGAGACATAGACAAACAAACAGATGGTTTATTGAACTCCTAGGGTGAAGTTTAAGCCTAAATAGTGCACTGAATGGTGTCGCCTAGCTCTGTCTTCTTCTTTTCTCTTTTTCAATAGCACCCACTTGTGATCGCAAATGCCCCTGCACAATCCAGGAAGCTCTGATTAGTTTCTAGCACTGGTTTTATATTAAGGCATGTAAATAACATGGGGAGGTGAAATGCTGCCCTCCTTTTGATTAATGTCTGAAAATAACGGGCTTAAGCAGCCACAGGCTGACAGACATTTGCTCCAAAGCACATTTAAAGCCACAGACAGGCATTCTCCTCTGCTCAATCCAGCCAGACCCTCATTAGGACTTGCGTGAAACACCAGGATGTTTTCATGAAAGTGGATCCTTCAGCTTCACGGCTGTGAGTTCCTAAAAGGCCTCGGAAGTACTTGAAGAGTTTTAATGAGTTTAAGACCAAAAACAGGGACAATACCAAAGTAAGACTGGGTCTTATACAAAGATTTGTAGGTTTTAATGAATGTAAGACCACTCAAACTTTCAATTCAAGTAAAGCAAATTTGTTTTCAAATAAGTACATTTTCTTTAATCACTAAGTACTGGTAAACTAACTGATTTTAGACTCTGCTACCATGAATTTTAATTGCCAAGCCCAGAGTTTTAATGACTGTAAGATTCTGTAATAAACTAAACTTGGGCATGATTGTTAGATTTTCTTTATTGGTGCATTATAGCTTTATATATTGATGGAATTTGTCATGTATTCGTCTATGCACACAATATGATTATTAGATTATTAAATACATTGTTGGTTTAGGTTATGTTTTGTTTATAAATTTTCCATCTACATTTTTTCCCCCTTTTTTCTTTTCTTCCCCCCACCCCCTTTGGTACTGGAGATTGAACCTGAGGCACTCAATCACTAAGCCACATCCCCAGCCCTTTTTTTTAGTATTTTACTTAAAGACAGGGTCTCACTGAGTTGCTTAGGGACTTGCTAAGTTGCTGAGGCTGGCTTTAAACTTGTGATCTCCCTGCTTCAGCCTCCTAAACTGCTGGGATTACAGGCATGTGCCACCACACCTAACTTTCCATCTACATTTATGGTAAAGATTGGTTTGCCATATTCCATTCTCATACTATCTTGCCTAGTTTCAGAAAGAGCCAGAATGTATTTTATCATTTTATCCAATATAAAATAGTTTGTGAAGATTAGCATTATGGATTGAATTATTCCTATGTTGAAACCCCAATCCCAGTGCCTTGGAATATGACTGTTTTTGAAGAAGGGACGCTTACAAAGATGACTGATTCAGATGAGGTTGTTAGGGTGGGCCTCAATTCAATGTGGTGTCTTTTTTTTTTTTAAACATTTATTTTTTAGTTTTAGATGGACAGAATATATTTTATTTTTATGTGGTGCTGAGGATCGAACCCAGTGCCTCACGCATGCCAGGCGAGCACGCTACCACTGCGCCGTAACCCCAGCCCCCAATGTGGTGTCTTTATAAGAAGAAAACATTTGGACCCAAAACAGACAGTAGAGATGAACACAGAGGAAAGACCATGGAGTACAGCAAGAAGGTGGCCATCCACAAGCCCAGGAGAGAGACCTCGGAAGAAATCATTCCTGCAGACACTGTGACCTTGAGCTTCTAACCTCCAGAACAGTAAGAATACGAGTGTCCATTTTAAGCTATGCAGTCTTATGGCTGCCTCAGCAAACCAGCACAGTGAATGTGACTGGGTCCTTGAACTCTAGGTTAAACTCACTAATCAAATTTTCTTAGTCTGGTGAGACATTTTGATTCTTGATTCAAAGCAGCTAACATGGAACTTCTCAATTTTTTTTTTTCTTCTTGAGACAGTTTTAGTAAGTCAAGTTTTTTTAGAAACATGCACATCTTCTGGTTTGGAGCCTCTTGCTTTTGTTTATGAGATCCTCTGGCCATCTTTTAATCTCTGCAGCCTCTCTAGGTATGTTCCCTTTTCATTCTAACGTGGCTCATTTGTGTGGTCCCTCACTCCCTTTCAGGTATCTCCAGGTGTGTTGTTTTCTTTAGTCTTTTCACAGAACCAGCTTTTGGCTCTGTGGATCCTCATGTACTTGTTTTAGATTTCACAAATTCCTGCACTTACCTCATTTCCTTCCTTCTTTCTCTCTGAGTAGATTCCAGGATGACTGATATTTGGGCCATTCAGGGTAGCTCAGTGGTTTTCAAATCCTGCTCTGCAAAACTCCAGTCTTTCTCTTTGGTGGTTGCTGTGGAGGGTCACTTACTCCTTGAGAAAACTCAGATGTCACCATCACAGCAGGTCTCCTTTGATCTGTTTCACCTATAGGATTCCCATAAAATTTGGGAGGGAAATGATTCCATTTTCTAAAAAGAAAATATTTTAAAAATTTTGAAGACTAATGAGCCACTGGGACACTGAGGTCTATTTCTCCCATATCATAACATTTCATACTCATAGACACATATATTTCTATTGACAACATTACTAAATACCAATTTATAGCTGGGAAAATCTTTCCATATTCATCAATGCCAGGAACCCTTCTAAATTGGGATCCTGTAATTCTATCCACTTCTATAAGATCAATTATCTTAAGTACAAAAAAGCTTTAGATCTTTCATTGCCAGCAACATTTAGAATTTGTGCTGAGTAGTAGACTAATTTTTTAATCTTAATATCCCTTTGGGTAGAGTTCTTATGGGATGAATGAAAGAACAGTGTTAGGCAATTTGGAAATATACGTCTTGGGTTAGGGCTGTGGCTCAGTGGGAGAGCAATCACCTACCATGTATGAAGCCCTGGGTTTGATCCCCAGCATCACAAAAACAAATTAAAAAAAAAGAAAACCTCTTGCTTTCTCATGTCTCATTAGTTTGTTAAACATGTCCATGAAAAAAACATAGTCAGAAGTTTTTGTTCTTGTTCTCAACTAATTCCGGATTCAATCTTTTAGTCTAATATTATGTGAAGAGATGACAAGATGTAGGTAAAATTATTGCATTATAGATCACTGCGATAAATTCTTCCATGTTGCTGAGAGATGAGTTAAAAGTAACATCAGATTGCACTTGTTATTATGAAACTTTGGACAACATTAATCATCTAATATCAGCATTTGATTCTACTGACCAAAAGAATTTATGGACTTATGAATATGTTTTGACACAGTCTATAAATGCTTTTAGAACGTCGATATCATATCTCATCACCAAAAATTAAAGTATGACGGTTTCTTAGAAAAATAAAATGGAAATTTGAATGTTATAGAACAGCACTGAGTCTTGGTTACTGCTCTCTCTCTCTGTCACACTTGCAGCCAAGTAATTTGATTTAAACTTTGGAATAATTATCATGTCTTTCCACTGTGGCAAGTAGATGATTGTCTGTCTTCACACAGATGATGTGAACCAGGAGCAGTAATTAGCCGAACTTGTTAGCTAATTACCATCAGGAAAAAAAAAAATGACTCAACAATAACAAAAATCTCAACTGCTGAGATAAAAACTTCTCTTCCATTTAATATGATGCAGAAGGCCGGGGTCTCATCCAAGCACATGATAATGTGTTTCCAAGGTTTATGTTTTGTTTTAAAGAAGAAACAAAATGTGTCCTTGCCATGGAGGGCTAGTGGCCCCAGCTTAAACTCCCCTGTGGCAGGGCTTCTCCGCTTCGTATTTCGACATCCAGGGCTGCATTAACTTCGAGGCCAAATCTAATCTAAAACAGAAATTACCTAAGAAGTCTCATATCCTTCCATATCCTTTAGAAGGGATGGAGGGTGAAATATCTCAAGGAGTTCATTCACTCCCAAATGGTTTTTGAGCACCTATAAGGCGCCATGCCTGAAGGTAACTAGGGAAGATGCCTGTCTTCACAGACCTTGCTTTAGGCTCCTGGTTAGTCTTTGTCAGAAAACAGTATTCCTAAGATGACACCATCAGATAGATGGCTGTATGTTCCCTGAGCTGCAGGGAACCAAAGAAGGATCTTCTGTCCCCAAATCAGCCACTCTTTCTGACCCTATACCCATCCTTTCCATGAGAGCTGTGGCTAAGATGAACACCCGAGTCTGTCAGTCTTGGGACGACTTCTGCAAGTGAAGAAGTCAGTACTGACAGACAAACACATTTGCTCATTCCTTACATATATGTGGTAAAAACTGGCCAAGGTTTGTTGAATAATTATGTCAAATCCTACATATCATTTAGACCCCTTGAAGTCTTCTGGGATGGATGACACTCTGCCTTAGGTTGTCCAGGGAACACCATCTAGTCAAGGCCACCTCATCCAGTGCCAGGTGATGCCTTACTTGAATCTGACCCTGTTTGATCCACTTGATCCTTTTTTTCTCCAGAATGGGAGACTACTTGGCCTTCCCTTGGAAATTTCCTCCTCTCGAGTAGCTGGACCAGTCCTTTCTGTACAGTTCAGGGATTCGGGATGCTTTGTCTAACACCATGAGACAACACCTGAAATCACTTTTTGAGCTTTTTTATACTGGTTCTTCAATTTTCCAGTGCCAGTCCACGTGGGGCTCCAAAAATATAACCATGACCTCAAGGAGTGATTAACAGTTGACATCTACAGCAGGAAGCAAGGTAGAAAGAATATTTCTCATGGAAATGGTGATGAGTCAGAGCTGCTTGGCGGAGCATGGCAGTGGGAAAGCCTGGTATGGGAAGGACTCATCAGAGCTAAGAGGCAGACCAGGAGGGAGGCACTTTCAGTAGGATACTTAACCAGTTGGTAATAGAACCTGAGCCACCATTTGCAAATCCATTCCTTTATCAAATTTTTACTAACAATATCCTGGGTGCCAAGCATAATGGCAAGAAGAGCAGGAGAAGAGATCAATAAGTCACAGTCCCTGCTCCATAAACCCTCAGAATCTTGGAAATGCTCCTTTGCATAAATCCTGGTTCCTTACTCTAGGTCCCTCCTCTGTATGAAGCCTGTTACCTTCTGTCCGGGTATTTTCCAAACAATGAATCCATCAATAAATGACAGTTTGCATCCAACATGTATTAAGCAAATATACTTTTAGACAAATGTGCAAAGTCTATGGGTGGAGGACTGGCAAAACTGAGCTGGGAAAATCATAGCATTCAGCAGGTAATGTGTACAAGACCCACTTTAGCCCTCGCTCTTGCAATCAAGAGAGAGGTAGCTTACACACAGCTCTGGCTGCAGTTCTGTGTATTTGTACTCTATAGATTTCTTTCCATAAACTCTTGCCAGAGTCCCTGTTTTTGTGATTAAGCAAAGTACAAACATGTTATTGTGTCACTCAGCAACTGTGGGATAAACCTGGAGAGCATAAAGCAATTTTCCATCAAGCACAAAAGCGAGAAAGGGATTGTTTTTGCTGTAGATGGTTCTGTGCAGACGAGAATCTGAGAATTACTGCTAGCAGGCATTTCTGGAATCCATCCCCGTGTGGTATGACAAGTGCTTTCATTAAGGAAATCACTATGTAGTAAAAAGAATTCAATCTTCTCAATTCACAGAGATGGAAAGAGTGTAGAGGAACGCTCTTTACTGCTGCTATGTGTCCCCATGGTGACATCGTCGGTACCTAAGTGGCCTGTATCCTAGCTATTACAGAAGAATAGTTGCTACATAATTACATTCAAAGACAGGAACAGAACCTTAACTCACTTCTAAATTCTCTGAGAAGTCTTTATATCCAAAATAGAGAGACTCAGGACAGTGTGCTAATTAAAGTATGCGAATGTTGTCTGCCAGTTTTAAGCACACCAGAGTTTGAAATTAAATTCTATTTGTGAATACTATTATTTATATATCCTTATACTTAAATTATCTGTGGCCTTTTCTCTTTTAATACACCTGAATCCTTCAACAAAATCTTAGCAAGGCCATCAGTTTTCCTGCGCCGTTCATGTTGAATATATCAAATACCTACTTAAACAGAATGATAGAAGAATGAAATATTTCTGTTTATCTAAATAATTTGGAGAGTTGAACACTACCACATTTAACAGCTTCTTATCTTACTCTTGTCCCTTAATATTATATTATGAGCACATTCTCATGTCACTAAAACTGTTCTTAAGTATGAATAATACCCTACAATTTTTACCATTTTCTTGTTTATTACCATCTTCTTAGATATGCAGGCTATTTCCAAGTGTTTTTTTAAACTATTATAAATAACACTGTGATGAATATCACTGCATGTCCATATCTGATCTTTTTTTTTTTTTTCCAGAACAAGTTGCAGGAATATGTGACTAAACAAAAAGGAATTAAAGTTTTTAAGACTTTTGACTGAAATAGCCAAATTATCTTCCAGGTATGGGTCATTAAATCAAATTACCTGTTTCCTCTCCTGGTATCTCTCTGTACCTGACAGTTTGGAATTTACATTTCTGATCTTTTTTCCTTCTGATTCCTTCTCCTTGTGGTTTGTTTCCTGGTATATTTTGTAATTTTGATTTGTGAGCTCATGTTCAGTCTCAACTGAACCCTTCATGTATGGGAAAGGCGTGAAACTTCAGCTGAGATTCCATTTCCAGAAGGGATTTGCCCTGGATTGTGCTGGGTATCTTATGATTCTCCAATCTAGAACTGCTTTAAGTTATTCGTTTGGCTTGGCATTTACAGACCTAAACAGGAAGGATAAATTCCAGCCTCAAACCTGCAAAGGGATTTATCTATTTTTGATCCTCTGATTTGTAGGGCTTCTGAAATGGAAGACTTTTCCAAGATATCTTATCCACTGGAGTGCCAGGACCGGTCCCTTCTGTAATCACTAGATCTCTTGTCACTTTCCCTCACTCCCCAGAAGTTTTAGCATCCAGCTCACAGCTTACCTCTGCTCCAGGTCCCTCTTCATTCTGAGTCACTCCAATTTTGACGTGGGTGACTCATCCAATATCCTAGACTCTCAGTTATTTGAAATGCTCATCTTTAGTGACCTCTGTCTTCGTGTTCCCTCAGCTACAACACGATGAACATTTTCCACTACATCAATGATAGCACCTTAAATTATTTTAAATTCTATCATGTCACTCTTGCACCACAATCTGTTATATCTCCACTTCCCTTATTTGATTAGCTCTGACATTTCTGGACCCATGATTCCTTCATGCCATATGTCAGAGCTTCCTGTCTTCCTTTCCTGCCTATCAAGCTTCCATCCCAAGGTCTAGCTCTCACTCCCAGACTCCACTGTCTTGTTCCGCTGCCCTTCCGTTGCCCCCACCTGAGCAAAAGTTCCAAACTCTGCAGATCCAACAGTCTACTCTTTCCACCCCTTTGCTTAGGCTGCTGGGGAAGTCCATACACCCATGTAGATTGTGCCTCTTGAATTCACGTTCTGTAGATGGTGGCCCTAAACTACTTCTAAATCTCCATAGTTAGTTCTCTTTTCCACAGTGCAGAACAATCATTTCTTCCAGTGAACCTGTGACTCTCTCCACAAGCTTCACAACAGGACTGGACCAAGGAACTGAGATTAGTTTGCCCAAAGTTTGTGACTTCTGTCTTGCCTGCCCCTCTTGCTTTCCTATCTGACTTGCCGTGTTGTAAGCTATGGAAAGGTCTCCTCATGGCAAGAAACAGGGTGGTCTACCGGACATCTGCCTGTGGAGGAACTGAGGTCCTCAGTCCCACGGCTCACATAAAACGGAATCTTGCCAATAACCATGCGAGTGAGCTTGGAAGCAGATCCTCCCTCGGTCGAGCCAGGAGATGACTGCAGTCCTGGCAGAGACCTTGATTGCAATCTGGGAGCAGTTCTGAGCCAGAGAACCCAGTTAGGATGCTCCTGGATTCTTGACCCACAGAAATAAATAAGTGGATTTTTTTAAACAGCTGCATTCTGGGGTCATTTGTCACACAGTAACAGGTAATTAGGACAAACGCCCACTCATCTTTCCTGCTGCTGCCCTCGTGGCAATGGAGCAGCTCTCCACCAGTCGGACATCTTGGGGAGAGGTCTCCTGCCATCCCTCCTTCCCAGGATTCCTGTGCCCCCCCAGATAAGCTCCTGTGGGATCGTGCCCCTCCTGGACTCCTCAGGCCTACATATCACTCTTGTCTGTTGCCTCTTTCTAGAGCATAAGCTAAGAGAGGACAGGGATCATGCTAGCAGGCTCCACAGTTCTAGTCTCAGTTCCCACCATCATCCTTTGCATGAAGGAAGCCCTTGATAACTACATGGTGAAGGAATGTATCATGAAGGGATATTAACATTTTTAAGACACAGTCTAATGAGATGTCTTTGGTGGTTAGCATTCAATGTTTGGAAAACATACATATTTAAGTACGAAAATCTAGTTAAAAACTACACGTGTATCAGGGTGAGTTGCTAAAGTTGGTTCTTTTACCAGGTTTTTTTTTTTTTTAATTGTTATTTTGTTTTCTACTAAAGAATCACCTCCCCCCCAAATGAAAATATTTTTCTTCCTCCAACCAGGACCTCATTTATCCCATAAGGTCCCTTTATGCAACTTTTAAAGAGAGTGCCTTTTCCTCTTGCAGAAATGATCCTGTGCCCTGCTTGGCAAGCAAGGTACACACTGGATTTCAGGCCTTATGCTCCCTCACAGCCAAGGCTCTTATTCAGTGAATAACCTACACATCCTTACATTGTCACCCTCCTTGATCTTTCTCACAAAGAAAGCCTAATGCCAGATATTTGTACTCTTGAGTTCAACTTCCCTTTCTTCCTTGAAGAAAGGTAAAAACTAAAAATAATTGACTTAAACTGGATCTTCCAAGAAAGGGAGAGATAAGGATGAGGCTTTGCATTGATAAGGGGGAGCCCATAAATCTGGCCATGAATTCCCTCGCCTGGACCAGGAGGGTGGCAGGTCTAGGGGTCTATCCTCAGCCACTGTGGAGCCCAGCGCTTAGTTGTTATGGTCTGTGACCAGATCTAGATTCATTTAGGAAGATAAGTAATGAGTCCTTGTGTGCTCAGTGTGTTATGTTACACCACGATCTTTGTGTCCACATTTCCCTCACCAGAGCTCACATGCACCCTTTGTTTCTGAAGGGCTTGAATCTTACAGAGGCTCTGATAGTGTCATATGTAAACTATTTAAACAGACGCTTTGTGGCTCTCTAGGCTTCTCTCTTCTCTTTCTCTCACCGAGTATGTGGTTATCAGATTTATCTCTTCTAAACCTAGTTTTCAGGCTGTCACTCTGGTACACAAATATTTTTTGAGTCCCCATCGACTGGTGGCTGTTCAGATGCTTCGCCTGAGGCTCAAGGCCTTGCATAACAGGGACCCAACAGGTCCACTTGGCTTCATCTTCCATTCCCTCGCCTGTGACTCCAGCCAGGCTGAGAACTCACCTTGGGTTTCTCATCTCAACACCTCTGCTCACCCCATTTCTCTGGCTGGGTTGTTTTCCACATTTTGTTGTTGTTGCTAAGTCTAAATCTGACCCAATCTTTAGTCCCCTTTGAATTTTTCCTTTCCCACAAAGCTTCTCCCGACTCCTTTAACCCCTGGAATCCTTCTCTCATCTGCTTTTGTTGTTTAAGGTCACATCTTCATTTCCCTGTGTTATGTAGTATTTCATTTTTAAAATGCCGCCGCCCTAGACTGTGAGTTCTCAGGGTCAGGGACCAAGCTGTCTCCCTTTTTGTGTTTTCCATGTTTCCCGGCACAGGGTTATACACACAGAACATCTCAAACAAAAAGCAATTGATTGAAACTTCCCTTTATCAGGAGAGCCAACATAACAAATTTCTTGGTGTTCTGGAAATATGAATTTTAAAAGCAAAAGTTGTTTTTATATATTTCATTCAACTTCTTAAAGGTAAATTTTATACATTTCACAAAAGCAAATCATAAATTCTGAATCACAAATCCTATCTTACAAAAATTAAAGGACATAAATATATAATCTGATATAAAAGTGTTTTGCTTTTTTATATGTGGAGCGTAGAATTTTAGCACAGTATATCTATATATCTGTGTCATAGAAAGTTTAGTCTTTTGCAAAGAATTTTCAGGTTAGCCTGAAAAACAGCAAATATCACCTTTTTCAACTTGTGCTTTAGGACTGACTGAAAAGCTAAATGCTAAAAGTCTTGCCCTTTAAGCCAGTTAGTGGTAATAAATACAATGATAAAAGTTAATAAATGTAAAACTTGTTAAACTTTTTATTTTCTTATATTTTAAAGCCCAGGTTCTTTGCTGAATGAATACAATTTAGCAAACTTGCTTTTTCAGGAACAGAAAATCTTGTGACTTGTGAAATACGTAATCTAGAAAATGCGTGAGAAGAAAGACCTTCCAAAAACTGTCATGAGAGCTGAGTGTTCTACAGCAGCATCTCTAACTGATTGTCCCCTGGGCGTTATATAACTCAGAGGTAATTAAGAGATTCAGGCTTGGATTGCAAATTCCATCCCACAAAAAGTAATCCAAGGTGAAGACGTCAAGTTTGCAGATGCTCCGAATTTCCAGCCAAGATAAAGAAACAGCCTTTGGATGTATACATCAATGTTAATCCTGCTGGACATCAATTTAGATGAGTTTCAATTCATCCAAGGACATTGGCTTTCTCTGACATATCTCATTCCAGAAATGTGATTATGCTCAATTGGCTGAAGACAGCAATTTTTTTTAACATTTCTAAAAACTTTTTAAACATTTGTTCACAGACTAGAACACAGGTTTTTTCCCCCCTAAATTGAAAACAAATGTCCACTTAGAAAGATTTAATGTACTTAAGAATCAACTGTATCCTGAAAACAGTTTACCCTAGGAAGGGTTGGACATTTTTATTTAACAAAACAGTCCAATAATGGTCTTAATAGATTGGAAGGTAAATAAACATTAAGTTGTTAAAAACAAAGAGCAAATAATCTAATAGTGCTTCTCAAGGACTATAGTACTTTACAAGAGAGAAATATTCAAACAATACATTTATAGGTAGTGTACATCTATCTTCTCTGGATAGAAGCTATTCAGCACAAACATCTAGTTCTGAGTCCAAATGACTTATTTTATCAGTGTGACCACTGCACCATCTAGTGTCCAAATTTAAAATGGCAGTTAAAGAGATTTTTTTCCTCCAGGTTCATCTTTCTAAATGATATTTTGTAAACGAGTTTTTGAACAGTTTATCACCAAGAATATAAAGGATAGACAATTTGTGTCTAAGTTATTCAGCACTGTGTAACATTTCCAAAGGTGCTAGAAAATTTAGATCTTTTACCTAGACAGTCACACATTCTATTAGAAATTTTAAAACACAGGTAAAGATAGGAATAAGTTAACCAAGTTATTTTTTAAAGACCATTTGAAAAAGAAAAATCTAAGATAGATTATTGAACCACTAGCCATGTTTAGGAATTATGGCATTCATATACGATTATTTATACAAACAAAATTGGAAAGTTAACTAGCAGATATAAAGTCAAACCCATAAAAATATGAAAACATACACAAGAAAATAATTTATTGGCTAGAAATGTTTTCAAGAGTTGTTCATTATTATCGCTTATTTGCCTAGTTATAGATCTTAATTATGTTTCATACAGATACTTTGTTATAATAACTAGGCAAGTAAACACTGAGAAATCTAATCTGAACGTCACATGGAGCCATTCTGCGTAGATAAAAATCTTTTCAAATTTCATGGGTCTCTGTGAGAAAGTTGATTTTTTCTTCTGTGTGGTATGAGTAAAACAAACAAATGGCAGAGGGCAGCTGTTAGATTTAGAACGAAAGGAAACATCTGTATGGGATAGCACACAGTCCTTTGGGCATCTCTCTAGTATGCCTGTGGGGTCTTGCATTGTTTGGAGCATATCCACATCAGATTCCAATGCAACCAACTCAGCGTTAGTGCTTTGTTTTTCTTTTCCCATCATCATAAAAATATTTTGAAAATTTAAACATGTCACAGAGACTCATTTTACGAGTATCTTATTATAAAATGATTCAGCCTAAAGAAAATGCGAGTGATCACAAAAAAGAAATTTCAAGCTGAATCTCAAGAACTTTCCTGAGGAGAAAAAAAAAAGCAGTTAGAATTTTTAAAATCAAATTGAATTCTATGAATGCTAGCACATTGAGTGACATAAAACCCACTTACGGAGCTAAAAGAAGACACTTTACACATCAACATAAAGATAGTGTGGAGGGCAGACCCTGATGTGACTTGTTACTAGCAATGCCCCCATAGAGTCGCACGATCCCCACTCCTTGAATGTGGATGGGACCTGTGGTTTGTCTTCAACCAAAAGACTGTGGCAAAGGGAATGGGCTGCCACTCTGAGTATGGGAGACCAGAGAGTGAGAGATTCTCCTTTCTGGCTTGAGGAAGTGAAACAGGGAAAACCTGAAAAAACCCTCTCACTTCACAGCTTTTGGTTACTTGCTTTCAGTTGACTTTAAAATCCACTAGTTTGGGAAGTCATGCAGCTGAGCCATGTATCATTCGTCTCCTGCTAGCTTTGCTGCCAATGACACCCTTGAAGTGTGGGTCATGGTGGTAACCCCTTGCCTGGGTTGCTTTTCAGGGACTTGAGGCTGTTCTTGTGGGCACCACTGACCCTTCACGTGGGTCTATGCACACTACTAACAGGTGACTTTTTGACGTCAGAGGGCCAAAAAGTCCACCCCCAGATCACGTTAATGCTGCCATTTTCTAAACATGTGTCCTATTTAGAGCTATGAAGATTATACATGAATAAACCACTGATTACTTCACCTCTAAACCCCCTCCATGCCCTACATGATCCTGCTTCTTTATCCCACAAACGTCCCTAGACTCTATCCATCTCCATACTCTTGGCTGCCTTATGAATAAATCACGGCAAAACCCACTGTTCCAGTGACTGACATACTATGCCTGGTCAGACACAGGTCCAGTTGGGTAACAGGTGTGAGCAGCCAACAGAGGGCACCCACGAGAGCCTCTAGCAGCTTTCACTTGATAGCCAGCAACACTGGGCCCTTACACCACTCAGCCTCTGCCCACCAGCCAAATGAGCTTAGAAGCAGTTCTTTCCCAGTGGAGCCTCCAGAAGAGAACAGAGCCCCTGACATCCTAGCTACAACCTGAGAAGACCCTGAGCAGAGGACCCAGCTGACTTGTGTTAGCCACAATAGTAATAGAAAATGAACACAGGTCGTCTATTCTATGAAATTCACAATTCCACAGTTATTGAGACCCAGACTCAGCTCTGGGCCGGGTGGATGAATAAACAAATAGCTCAGAAGAGGCAGCTCTTCCTTACAGAAGAATTTCAATAAATAAATGTGGAAGAAATGATAGACATAGGAAGTTACCATTTAGGAAACACCACAGTAACAACTGTGGCAGGGAAGAATCATTGGAAGTCATTAGTCATTTGCATTAGGTGTTTTGATTTGTTAGTATTTTATCAATGTTCACTTCCTGGTTTCAATAATTGTTCTCTGGTTCTATAAGATGCTATATACGGGAAGCCAGTGAAGAGTCTATGAGAATTCAACTTGCTAGAGTTAAAGTTTTAAAAATTTCTTGAAAAATATGAACACCATCTTTAAGTCTCAGGGTTGTCATGTGAACATCAAGCACCAATTTCAGAGCCATGACTTTGGTTAGAGAATTCAGGCAATGTCCTCCACCTGAATTTTGGAGGAAGGAAGGATACAGATAAGGGCTTTGGCAGTCGAGCAGAGACTCAACTGATAAAAGTATCTAAGTGATCCACACTTGATCAGGTAGAGGTTCCTACAGGACAAGTGAGAGGATCTGCTCCTTCTCCATTTGCACAGGCACCTCACCCGGGCCACCATTTTGTGGACCTTTTTCCATTGGGAATATTGCTAAGACTGCTACTAAAATAATTAATTTCCACAAAAATGTGTGAAGATAAGGGAGGGGAGAGCCATAGCAGAGTGAGGAGGGGCTGACATACCTAGTGTGTGCTGGGCACTTCCTCAGGAATAGCTCTGGTGGCTGTATTAGAAAAGCATTAAAGCACCCATCAAAGCCAGGCACCATGGTGCACACTGTCATCCCAGGGACTGGGGAGGCTGAGGCGGGAGGATCCAAGTTCAAGGTCAACCTCAGCAATTTAGCGAGACTGTGTCTCAAAATAAATAAATCAAAAGGGCTGGAAATGGAGCTCGGTTGGTAGAGCGTTTGCCTAAAGCCCATCATTACAAAGCTACTGATACAACATATTCTTGGCTGTATTTGAAATGCAATATACAGTGTTATCACACAAGAACAAAGCTTGTCATCCATGTCACTGACCTGCATTTATTCATCTCACACTTTAATATTCAGCATGGCGAGAAAAGTCAGAGTACAACACTGCACAGAGTGACCATGAATACAAAGACATTTGTGATTAGGGCCAGAGGTGGCTGAATGGAGGCACCCCTGTGACTTCAATCAGACCAACAGCAACATCCCATCCTGACTGAATGAAAGAACAATAAGTCATCATTTTAAAAACAGCCACTCTGCACACACAGCTTTACATTCTTAAAGGTCATGATACCATGAATGTGAATCTTTGGTTAAATCTGATACTTTTAGACAAAAAAAAAAAAGAAAGAAAGAGAGAGAGAGAGACTTATTCTGCTATTACATGAAAAGTTTTTAAAGTAGGAACTGTCATCTGACCAGGAAAAATTCTTTACACTTTGAACTCCCAAAAGGTTATTTCTGTGCAATCATATACGTATTTCATGCCTTTATATGAACACAATGCTCATGATCCTAAAAGTCCTAAAATCAATACAATTAGATTATTTGGATAATATTTATCCTAAATAGAAAATAAGAAATAATCCCTGAGCAAGAATAAAGAGGACATAATTAGGGACAGTGAGACGGGACTAGGGGAGAGGAGGAAGAAGACTGAAAACAATAAAAATGAGGTAAAACTCTACACTTGGATTTTAAAAGATAAACCCAGAAAAACCCACATTACATGCAAAAACATTGGAAAAGCCCTCCAAGGTAAAGGTGAGATGGCCTTGTAACCCACTGTGTTCTAGATAGATGCAGCCAGTACATCACCTGGAAGATCTGCTCTTCAGGGACAGGGACCTGTTGATCTTTACCTAGCACTGAAAGTCAGGGTGGCAGCAGAATGAGGGCTCCAGAGCCCATGGACAGGGCATGCACTGGCTGTGTGGTCCTGGATTGGATGTTAAATCTGATTTGAGCCAAACACACATACTGAAAACAGAACTTCTTAAGACAGGGAAGAGTGAGAGAACAACAGAACTGACTTTAAAGGACTGGCCTAGGACCTTTATTATTTAAGCTCCTGGATTTTAAAAAATGTGTAATATTATCCAGTCAAAAATATCCACTGACCCTAACGCTAAACTCTAAATATCAAAAATGAAAATCTCCCTATCTCATGGCAATCTTCTTGAGTAGACATTCCACTAAATAATTAACCATACACACTGTTGCCCATACCTTCAGTCATTTGAATATCTCTCAGATTTTTGCCATAGCTGCATACTAATTATACTTTAATCTATCGCACATCTCTCTTTCAGTTACTTCATGTTCTCCACAATCATGTTAAAAGCAGTATTTATGCAAACACTAAGAACGGAAAGCAAGTATCATTTGCCTTAAGCAGAAGCAAATTATAAATGTAAATAAATATCTAAAATAAAAACAAGACTATAGCCCACATAAATTGTTTCACATGCCATGAGTGGTATGCATACCCAGTTTGGAAAATATTCCTATATAATGTAAAAAATGCAAATACAGTAACATTTTCAGGATTCACTATCTACATACAGGAAAAATGAGAAAATCAAACACTAGGCAGTCTGAGGCAAGGTTAGAGATGGAATGTGTAGTAGTCAGAATAGACTATATTGTGTTACAGTAACAAATAATGCCAAGACCTAATTGTCTTGACAAAACTAACATTACATCAAGTGCCAGGCAACTCTCCAAGGAAATGTCTTGGTGTGATATGCCTCACTGTCAAGGCTGATGGGGGCTCTACTGGCAGGTAGCTACAATATCCTGAAGTTCTGGCCTCTTTGGTTGAAGAGTTGAGGAAAAAATGCCTAGGTAATTAAGCTAAACCTTCTCACTGGCTCAAACCATAAGGAACACACAATGTTTCTTCCCAGGCCACCAGCCATAATGAATCATGCAGCCCTGCCCAGCTGCAAGGGAGTCAGGAAAGTGCAATCCTTATTCATGGATCTCGGTTAGTATTATAAGTCTCCACCAAATATGGATTGGGAAGATTAAGAGAGTAGACCAGAGGAGAAATGGTCTGAGAACAGGAATAGAGAGAAGAGCTGAATGGACAGGACCTATCATCAGACTACCTTTGCTACTCTGATTCATAAGATCCAATAATGTGCACTTTTTTTTAACCTTTACTTATTTTTATGTGGTGATGAGGATTGAACTCAGTGCCTCACACGTGTGAGGCAAACGCTCAACCACTGAGACACAACCCCAGCCCCTAAAAATGTGCACTTCGATCTATTACACTGCCAAAATACTGTGGTTACCTGTCCAATGATGAGAGAACAAATAATTACCATAATTGCATGCATTATCTTCTGCATCCAGCTTTAAATCAGGACAACACTTATCTATTGGACTCCTACAATGTACAAAGAGCATGCTAAGCTGGAAGTACTTCCATTGTGAACAATGAAAATACAAGGACACATGAAGATTGGGAAAGCAGAAGCGACCTTCATGAAAATATCAGCAGCATCTGAGATTTGAGGCTGCATTTATAAACAATCAGAGTGACAAGTCTGCCACTGTATTGCCTTCTGGATTTAACCTTTAAACTATGCTGGAGCAATTCCCACTGCTTATCCACAGGAGGGGGAGGATGAGTGAAAGAGGGTCTCTTCCACGGGTGCAGCCCCACAGCGGCACACTCAGCCCCTCCTTGGAGCTGGCAAGTAGCACAAGCGGAGCCCCAGGGTTCCTCCTCTGCTGTCAGGCTCTGGTTACAGCGTTTGGGTACCTTTAAGCAACCAGAAAAATGAAGTATGTAGTTCCTATAGCCTTGTTCACCGCCTCTAAACATAGACACTAACAACTTATTTCCAAATATTAATTTAGAGTCAACAAGGGCTCTACAACCTTACTAATTCATTTCACCTTGGTCACAAACCTGCAAAGTGGAGGGCTTTGGTCATACCTGTGGGACAGGCAGGTGTGAGATTTCTCCTGATTCTGAGTGTTCATCTCATTGCACAGGACACTCGTCTTTCTACTAGGAAAGAAGTCCCAGGACACCCTGGATCTATTAAAAATCAAGGTCAAGGGAACTATGTGACAACATAAAAGAAGTGTTCATGGAGCCAGGCGCGGTGGCGCATGCCTATAATCCCAGTACTTTGGAAGGATGAGACAGGAGAATCATGAGTTCAAAGCCAGCCTCAGCCACTGCGAGGCGCTAAGCATCAGTGAGACCCTGTATCTAAATAAAACACAAAATAGGGCTGGGGATGTGGCTCCATGGTTGAGTACCCCTGAGTTCAATCTCTGGTACCCAAAAAAAAAAAAAAAAGAGTAAAATCTTGCAAGTTCCATGTAAAGGACACATAGCAAGCATAATCAAAATCCCCTCCATGACATCAAGAGAGATCTGGGAATTGCTGGGACCTTCCTGAAGGTGGGGTTGACACTCGGTGTCTCCTTCATCCATATTTTCAAGATCCCTTTCTTCTCTCCATCCCTCCTGCAGAGCATAACTCAAGCTTTCTCACATTTGAGTAATACCTTGACAGGTCAAACGTCTACCACAGCAAACCATGAAAAGGGAAGCAGGCCATGCCTCAACTTGGCAATCTGTCCTGTGTGGCAAGATCCAGCGGGACCCGCTTAGGGAAGGTTCCACCTGGAGCAAATTGGCATTTGCAAATCATGAGGAGGAACAGCTCTGTTTTCCTCTTGGAAACCTGTGTATAGCTGCATAGCTAGATCTTCAGGGGTTTTTAAAGGCTAAACACATCTAAACCACATCTGCCACTTTCAAAATGACTCCAGGAGACTCGGGGCATTAAAGCCACCTCGGTGCTTAGAGGCAGTGAGTTCAAGAAGTGAAAGTGTCTACTGTCATGTATATCTAAAAAGAACAACTTGAAAAAAAAATAAGAAAGCAGAGGGAAAAGATAAATGAATATATTGTCCCTAAAACCTGTGAAATAGCTTATAACCATTATTTACTTTTGATATAAATTATAGGTCCATCATTCATTTTTTTTGCACAGATAAATTTGTGCTCTACTAATATGCTCTTTCCAAAATAGAAATATCTCTAGTTTTTTTATTATAAAAATAGCTGAGATTATTTGATCACTAGTCTTCACCAGTACATAAGTTTTTATAACACACTATGTTTCCTTACCACATCAGTTATAGTTATAATAAAATGATCATTTGAATAATTTTTTTAAAAAGAAGTAAGAGTGTTAGAGTAACACAAGGAAGGCCACTGCCCTGGAAAAAGACAATGATGCCCATGACCTGAAGACCATGCGGAACACATAACCCAGCGTTTGCTGCTAATAGCTTCAGACAAATAACCAGTAGCTGCATTTCAAAAGGAAATTGTGAACCAGATGAAATGGATCAATCTTATTTAGTTTCTGGTTCAAATAATCATTTTATGAGACCATGAGGGGAAATTTGAACACTGACTGAATAGGTAATGGTATTAATGGTACATTTTTAAATTACCATAATGGTATGTGGCTTCGTTTTTTAAAGAGTCCTTATTCTTTAGTGCTACGTATCAAAATATTTACAGGAAAACTGATCTGATGTCTGGAATCTGGTTTTAAATATTCTGAGGTGGGGAGGGAGAGCAGATGCGCACACAGAAGAAAGGAGTTGGAGTTAGTAACTGTGGGGAACGGGCGCCTGAGGTGCCTTAGACTATTCTGTCTACTTTGGGTTATATTTCAATACTAAAGAATAAGCTGAAAAATGAAAGTTAAAAGCATTTTTGGTATGACTCTAGTTTTTGCTATACCAGCATTCCTTCTAGAAATAGTCTCCTTCCCCTTTATTCTGGGAACTGCCCCTCCTCCCACTCCAATTGGTTCTTTTGGGACCAACAGTCACATCCACTAGGGTGGCAACAGGGTCCCCATCAAACTTGCTGTGTGACTCGGGCCCCATCAGAACCCTTCTTTGGAATTTTTATGTGTGGATCCCACAAGAGAGAAGTTTTCTATCTTTTCTCTAGGGTTTTCCTTGAGGCTGATTGAAGAATGAAGTTTCTGGCAACCAGATTCAATGATCCTGCCCAGAAGGCAATGAACTCATCCAGGACACGGGGGACACTGGGGATGCAGGTAGGCTGTGGGAGGAGATGGGGAAGAGCATTCAGTTCTACTCTGTGCTATGTTAGGGGAGCCTCAAGTGCCTTCTTTTTTTTTTTTTAATATTTATTTTTTAGTTGCAGGTGGACAGAATATCTTTATTTTTTTTTATTTTTATGTGGTGCTGAGGATCAAACCCAGTGCCTCCCGCATGCTAGGTGAGCACGCTACCACTGCGCCATAACCCCAGCCCCCTCAAGTGCCTTCTTAAGCACTTTAAATGACAGCTGTTTACTCCAAACCCAAATAACTTTGCAGATACGATTAAGTCAATGATTTTGAGACATGAAGAGCATCCTGGATGGTCCAGGAGAGCCCGATATCCTCATCTACATGAAGAGGAAGAGAGGCGAGCATCAGAAGGAGCATGATGATGAAGAGAGCTTGGGGTGCCCTCTGAAGATGGAGGAAGAAGCCACGAACCAAGGAATGCCAGCAGCCTGAAGAAGCCACAAAAAACAAGGAAAAGGATCCCCTGCTCCCAGAGCCCCACCAACATCTTAATTTTAGAACTTCTGACCTAAAAAACTAGAACATGATAAAACTCAGATACTATACCTACCAAATGTGTGGCAGGTTTCACAGCAGCTATACGAACAAATATACCACTCACCTATTCAACATCTGCCCTCTAGGTGTCTCAGAGACACCTCAAACTCCAGGTGTCCAAAATGAATTGCAGATCTTCACACCAAACCTGCTACCCCCATGGCCTTCCATTCATCAGCGCCACTGAGGGACTCCATGCTTCTGTTGCTCGGGGCTAACACCTCTGAGCCGGTCGGGGCTTCTCAATGCCAACTCCATCACAAGTACAGATTCCATCTTCCAAAAATACTGCCAGTCCTGGACCCTTTCTTGGCACACTCAGGACCACCACGTGTTCTGCTGCTCCACGGTGTCTCACTGGGAGTGTAGGAATAATCTCACAGCCCCTTCCTTCCAGCCCAGCCCCAGCTATCACTTTGCAACTCAGCAACCCACAGAACACTTTGACCATCCAAGTGGGGTCAGCTCAATCCTCTACTCAGAACTGGCATGCACTCCCCTTCCATGTGAATTGATAAACCGTGAGGTGGCTGGGCTGATCAGGTCCCCTTCTGGGTCCTTCTCTCATTTTTTTCCTGGAACATGCTTTCCCCAGTATCTGCTAGCTCCCTGCTCCAATCCTTTGTCTCATTATCACTGTTGCATGGCAGTGACCCTGGTCATCTAGCACAGCCGTACCTACCGCACTTGCCCCATGCTCACCTCTCTCTGACAGTCCTGAACTTCTTTCTACTATTCTGTTTTTTCCTGTTTCTGGAACACCACTTGCTAACAGATTATGTCATTTACTTATATGCAATGTTCCTTTGCAATGTTTATTTATATGCAATGTTTATATGCAATGTTTAATGCATAATTATTTATATGCAATGTTTCATTTTCATTATATGCAATATTTTATTATATGCAATATAATGCAATAATTTTCATTATATGCAATATTCCTCAGTTGCTATCTCTTCTCACTAGACCATAAACTTCACATAGACAGAGAACTTGGTTTGGTTCCAAGAAGTTAGAACAATGCCTGGCCTTCAGTAGGTGCTCATTAAACATGAGAACATGAGAGAATGACTACATGAAAGCTGACTTTTGATCCATCCCAGCCACTTGCAACCAGAAAATTCCTCATCCACACCATTGACCTGAGCTGTCACTTCCACTAGAAGACTTCACTGACAGGGATCAATATTTTATACCACCAAACTTTGTAGAAAAGGGAATCTCTACTTGTGATCACTCTTCATGTATCTAGATAAAAATACCAATCAATACATTTCCCATTATACTTCCCACACAGAAGGGCTTTCAGTTTGCTAGGGTTGCAGTTGTTATTTTTAGGGCCTGTTTACTGTTTGTGACTTTGCCATTTGGATTCTGCCGAAGCCTCTGCTTCTGATCAGAAGCCCTTCCGAGAACTGCCATCTGATCAGTCAGCAGCAATGTCTGAACACCTTCTCTGGGGCTTGAGCCCTGAATTTATCCAGAACACAGTCACAGGCCCCATTGGCAGTTCAGACCTTCCGGTGATGCTCTGTGTCCCCCACAATCTACCTCCTGCTCTTTAACTGTTGTGTGTGGGGAAATTTTAAACACAAATTTCCCCCTCTAATGAGTACCCATAAATGTGCATAAGGGCCAAAAAATACAAAATCCAAGCAAAAGTTCTACATGCTGTAACAGAGGTCTCTAATCCAGGAAAATAAAAATATATAGAACCATTAATCATGCTATAACTGTTTACCTCTTGAAAATTATTTGTGCAGGTGTATACATAAACATAGTTAAGACAGATTAAAAACTAAGAGTAACCAATTTATTACATTTCTAAGGAATTTCAGTAACCCAAATTTGAGTTCTCTCAGCTTATTTGAAATAGAATTTTATATATAAGAGAAGTGTAATTTAACATTGAAAAATACTTGCTGATGATAGTTGTGCAGAAAAATAAGAACACAGAATGCTCATTTTGATGAGATCTTACTGATACCCTAAAAAATGTCAAGAAAAATACAGGTCTTTTTGTTTTTTCCTGTTGATAAGGAGTCTGTAGTGAGTCACGTCACATTTAATTGGTGTGCATACTTTCAAACTACTCTCTGCTGTTGGGTCATTAGAATGTTGTACTGTTGATTTTTTCATTTCTTTCTTTTCCACTCATTGCTATTTTAAAATCTAGAGTAAAGACACATAACCCAAAATTTACCACTGGAACTGTTTTTCAATTCATGGAGTGAATACACTCACCACCATTTCTGAAACATTTTATCCTTCCAAACAAAAACACCAGACTTGTTAAATAATGATTCCTTCTGTCTCCTTCCTCACCGTCCCCAGATTCTATTTTCTGTCTCTGCGTTTGCCTACTCTAGGTATCTCCCGTACATGGAGTCACAGTGTTTGTCCTCCTGTGTCTGGCTATTTTCCCGCAGCAGAATGTTTTCAAGGTCCATCTGTGTTGCAGCACGTACCAGAATGTTCTTCCTTTGAATGACCTAATGATGTTATCTTGTATTGTGACACTGTAAAAAGCATGTTTTGCTTCTCTAGCTACTCACTGCCTTTTAGAAACAATTGTGGATGGTCTGTTTGCAATGACTTAGACGCGTTCTTTAATTTTTTTCCCATTCATAACCAGATTCTGTGACTTGAAGTAGAGTTATGCAAATTTCAAAATGGGATCCAGTGTGCCTCTCCAAGGCACCAGGGAGAAGCACTGTGATAGGCTATGAAAGAGCCCATGAAAGAGACCCAGTTAATTAGCTGGAGGGACAATGAGATTTTGGAGTGAAGTTGCATTCACTGGCCAGGATTTTGAAAGATGGGTGGAAGTTCTGTCAGAGAAAGAAGAGCTGGATGGCTTCCAATCACAGGGAGTGACTTTGAGACATGGGACAAAACAGAGGGCACATTGGAGAACAGGGAATAACTGAGAGGCCAGGAACTATGCCATGGATAAATCAAAGGAAGAGAAAAATGCTCTTGAACCTCAACCAATTGTAGTTCATGGAAGTTAACATCAAAAGCAACCTGTCTTTCCTCAGATTTCTGAGCCAGTGGTTAGGGGTGAGCTCATACAAGCAATAATAGGCCAACTCTCCTGGGCTTGTTGCCCAGGCCTCCTGGTCCCCCTCAAGGTTGTGCCCATGAATCTGGGAGTCTTCCTCCCTGTCCTTCCTTCCCCTCAGAGGTTTATGCCTTCAAGGTCTTTGGATGGCATGTCTCACTTTACTGCTACGGGAATGTGGAGCCCTCTGGAAGCCCACAGAGACTGCACTCCCCAGACACTTCACTGTGCAGAGCCACAGGGAGCTCTGAGCAGAGGAGAGGCCCAGTCATGTCACCTATGCTCAGAGCTACAGCAACCCCAGAAATCCAGCACAGGTAAGCCTGCATCTCTGTTCTGCAAAGAGCTGAGACCTACACCAGTGGGCTTGGTTAGTTCCCACCACAAAACCTCTTTCTGAAAGTTCTTTCCCAACAACCTCCTACATTCAGTTATTTGTTCAACAGATATTTTTTGAGCAACTACCTAATATTTTAAATCTTGGAGACAGAATCAAAAGTAAGACAGAGGTCCCTATTCTCACAAAGCTTATTTTTTAGCATGTGTATATAGAAAGAGGGGGGATACAAACCATGAGCAGTTACACAATTCTGTACAGAAAGGCAATTTCAGCAACTGATAGGTTTAATAATAAGTTAGAATACAGTGTAGCATGGAGGAGAATGACTGCTGGGCTGTGTTAAATGGCCAGCCAGGGACGGTAGAGGCGCATGGCCTCAGGTGCTGGTGGAGGCACAGCGAGGCCCTCCCACAAGAGCACTAGGAGACCTGGAACCCCATGTGCCCAAATCACAAGACATCACCTACCTCCCTGTGAAGAATGTTGTCTTCTGACCAGAACAAAAACCATGAGTGGATTGAAAGCAAGTTAACATTTAGTTTGTATAAGCCTACGAATATATCTTAGAATTACAGAATCAATCTCAGAATAGAATTTTAAAAACTCCTTTTAAATAGTGTTTTTAAAAAGAGACATGCTATACACTAATCATATTTTATGTTCAAATTAAATAATACGTTTTTTCACTTTCATTTTTCTCTCCATATGTATTAAAGTTACTGACAAAGAAATCATAGAAGAAAAAAGACATTTTGGTTGGTCATTTTCCTTAAGGCCACCTTTTATCTGGCCTCTGACAGGGGTGAAGTCACCCTGTCTTTTTGAATGAAGTCCAATTTTGGAGGAGTAAGCTTGAAGAAGTAGGGATTACAACCTTTGTCGTATCCAAGACCCCTCTGTTGGTCTTTGACAATCTGAGGGTCTTTGTACCATCAAGCTCAGAGAGTTAGTAAGCAGGATGCCCTGGTTGAATGGTGCTAGATGGACCAGGCCCCCAATTAGTCCATGGCATCAGAGCTAAGGCTGCTGTCACAAAGTGGACAGGGAAATTGTGCTCAGAGTGGCTAGAACCTTCTAGGAGACAGAACGGCTCACCAACGTGCACACACACTTCACAGCACACACGGGCATGGTGTCAGGGTCAATGGACAGTTAGTACCCATTCATTCTTTTCCCCCAGTTCCTGCCTGTGTTTGAGATGCTTTGGGCCTGCACCAGGCTGGCTGCTAGCTAAGCCTAACTGAGCCCAAACTGAGATTCTGAGTTGGAACTTCTTCAGCCCTTGACATCATTTCCTGCCTGTGCCTCATGCCTGATAGCACACACTAAGGTTCTGTGTTGGAACTCCTTCAATTCTTGACCTCATCCCCTGCCCATGCCTGATAGCACACACACGGACACACACACACACACACCTTGCATTTTATATTATAATCATCCGGGGATTTTTAACTATTCCCCAGAGTCCCTATTCACCCTCTCCTCTGTGTACCCACTGCTCCTTGCAGGAAGCAAGCTCTTCTCCCTCCCCTGGCCATCACTTACTTCATGACTCAGTTCAGGTATCTGTCACCTCTGGTGATCTCTCATGGCTACCCCAATCTAGGTCAGGTCTCCTTTCTCCATATTTCCTTGTGTTGAAATGTAATTGAAATGGACCAGTCAGAGGTCTGTTTAGGCCACAGAAATAAACTCCTAGATACAGGGACTAATGACATCATTCTCCTTTTGTGCTCCTGGCACATTCCACATAGTGTTCTTATTCAGAGTTGATTAAATGAACTAATGGGTAAATGGTTAACTTGAAGAAAAAGGGCTCAAGACAGTTGCCACAGATGGGGTTTGACTTCTTGTCGTTTTTAATTAGCTAACAGTCACATGGTTTGTGGATGAATTAATTGAACTGAAAGACACAGAATTGAATACTTGCTTCAGTTTTTAATCAATTAAACCACTGATTAGATCAGTCCATTGAAACTGCAGAGCTTTTTTTTTTAAGAATGGATATTCTGTAACATACTTTTCCCAAAAGTCTCTCCATGAGTATGAGTTATTTGACATCACCTTTAGAACTTAATAAATTTTATTTTACTATTTTTTAGACATTGATGGACCTTTATTTTATTCATTTATTTATATGCAGTGCTATGAATCAAACCTAGTGCCTCACACATGCTAGGCAAGCACTCTACCACTAGGCACAACCTCAGCCCCATGAATTTTATTTTAATAAAATACTATGTAATTATTACCAAAAACTATAAAAAACGCAAAGTCTTTGTTTTCCTAAAGCAATCCTTATATGTATAAGAAATCCACATCTTGGTAATATTTGCATAGCAATCCTAAAGAGCCATGTTTGCAAATTTTTTGTATTAGAAATAACTGGTATATTTACCAATATTTGTCATATGGCAAAACTAAGAGAGGAAAGAGGAGGAGTTACCTGACATGCTCAAGAATGAATTATATTCAGTTCACTTCTCCATTGTCCTCCTACTGCAGACCCAGCAAGAGTTAGGAGTGGAGGGAAAGATGCTCAGATAGAGTTACCATTGACATCCAGAGCATCACAAACTAATAAATAACTCATAAACGTCTGTGTCTTCCTCTCCTTCCTTTCTTCTGATATTTTCTCTGGATGATCTGTGACAATTTGAAACAGGTCAATTCACATTAGATCTGGGAGATCTTGACTCTGAATTCTTGGTAGCCAGGGAGATGCAGCTGGAGCTGACCTATTCAATCAGATGCAAAGAAAAGCAAATTATGGCAATGAGAATGTTCCAGCTCAAATCCAAAGCTACTCCAAAAGGTGGCATTTAAAGGTACAGGCTCCATCACATAGTCTTATATATATTATAGCTGGGGACTCAATCACATTCCAGGATACCCTGTTCCAAACCATGGAAAATTAGACCATGATGGAAGGGTGCTGTGATGGACTTGGGGGTGCTACAAGCTGCTATATCTGCTTTTGACTGCCAACTATTCCAGAAACTCCTTCATTAGACTCTAATGGATCTTCCTCCTTCTAAGGACTGGGGTGAAGAGACCTAAGCCATACCCCATGCATTTCAGCTGCTTAATCTTCAGGGAGGTGTTTATGCACCTCCAAGCTACCTGATCACTGGGCCACAGTTTGCTGCAAGGCTCTGCAATTTTCTTCAAAGGCCTAAAATTCCAAAATTATCTGTGCTCAAAGCCAGTGGGGAAGCAAAGAGCAGTAACTCAATTTTGAAAGAGAACCACTAGCTCTTCACCTTAAAAAAAAAAACAACAGCATGAATCTGCCTTGCTACTACTAAATTTACTTCCCCATCCTCTCCTAGAATATTACCAAGGAAAATGTCAAAGGTGATATGGATAAATAAAATTATGAGCATCCTGCTCTCTCTATCACATAACCTAAAAAATGAAAATGGACATTTAATTAGATGTAAACACTGCATTTGGTTCTTATAGTAGATTTGATACTCATGACTTATTTTTAAAACCTACTACTTTTACTATACATGAATTTAGAAACATAATATTTCTAAAGCAAATAAAACATGTTTATAGGATAAAGGGAGGGAGGGAAGTAAAAGATTTGAACCTTTTAGAGAAAAAAAAATGAATATCTTTTTTCTCCCATTATATTTTTATGTGGAAATAGAAGGAGATGCATTTTTTAAAAAATGACCACAATATCATTTCATACCTGAAAGGAATGACCACTGATTCCTTAATATCATCAAATATCTAGTATACCTTATTTTATAGTTTGACTCCAAATAAACCCATAAGACTCCTACATTTGGATGGTAGACTTTCTTTTAGTTCTCTTTCAATGTATAGGTTCCTGATTGGGAGCAAAAAATATCGACAGAAGGACTGTTAGGTAACAAAGCACCAGCTCTGAGGCAGGGTGGACAGGGAGGAAGTGGAGGAAGAGCTCAAGCTGGGTCTCCTGTGGCAGGTGAGGCTGGGCTTGGACCTGATGTCCACCCATCCTCCAAGGATGTTACTGGTGCGAGAATGAGGGACAGCGGTGGGGCTGAGCCTGTGGCTCAGTGGTAGAGCGCTTGCCTCGCATGTGTGAGGCACTGGGTTCAATCCTCAGCACCACATAAAAATAAGTAAAACAAAAATAAAGACACTGTGTCCATAAAAAAAAAAAAAAAGAATGAGGGACAACGAGGATAAGGGAAAAGAGTGATTTTCATAGATGGAAGATGGTTCCAGTTTATTCCATGAATAATAGGCCTAAGCATTACCTATTCAAAGACAGGAGTAGATTTCTCTTTCCACTTGCCAGATGCACCTTTTACATTTCTTTCCAGGTAAAACAAACTGCATGCCTCCATCTCAAAGGTGACAAAATGCTGGGGGGAACCCAGGTGGGATGAAACATGTGAAGGATTGGTGCCTCCGGGGCCTGTGACAAGCCCATAGGAGGAGTTCAGCCAAGAGGAATAACCACAGCCTGGAAGAGCTGGACCAAGCCCGATGTGAGGCACTTACTCCATGGATGAGGCCCCGGGTGGTGAGCCTGGTCCTCTCACCTTCAGGCCTACCTCATCTGCCTCCCCCCATACCTCCCTGCTTCCCCATCCTTTCCTCGGTCCACACAAAGCTCCTGCTCCCTAAGGCATGGGAGTGTCATCCATCTGATGATCTGGGCAGGTGGCCACACTCCAGGTCTTGGATTCAGAAGACCTAATTTGGATCAGGACTCGAAGCTCACTGATGATGCACTGGTTACCCACCCCTCACCTTCTTCATCTGTGCAATAGAGTGTTAGTCCTACTAAACCCACAGGGTCAGGAGGATGAAATCCAGCAGGGAGAGAGAAGCTTCTCCAATTTCTTTTCAATACTAGTCACAAGGTGGAGGAGGATCAGGGCAACTTTTACACACACACACACACACAAATGTGAATGGCCACTAAATGGCCTTTACCCTTTTGATACTGTTTAATCTTTCAAAGGAAAAGCATGTCCAATTAAATGACTCTCCTATTGGTGAGCTACATGGAAAAAACATTTTTGAGACAGGTACTTGGCCAGTTCCTCTGGTCCTCTGTAACTAAGGCTGGGACCAGGAAGGCCCTTTCATCTGATCTCCTTTTACTTCCAAAGAGAAATATGGTCTCTAGGAGGCAGGAAGGCAGGCAAACATTGGCAAACATCTGAGCATTGTTTTGATTAGTTCCTGGCCCACTTCTTTTTTTTAAAAAAAAAAAAAAAGCAAAATATTTATTTACTCTTAAATAATACACTTTGACACATCAGAATTCGCTTGTCTAGATAATGGCAGTTGGACCCCACAGTGTGGCCAGTGAGCCAGTCTGAAAGTTCTGTGATGGCCTATTGCTCTGCTGGTGTGGCAATCCACATCTTCCTTCCATTCTAATTGGCCTTGATGAGCTGAGAGGCTCACATTTGATAGCAGCTAGAAAGTTCTTAGCTTCATACCTAGAGGACCCCGAGATGGGAAACCCAATTGTTGCTCTAGAGATTTATTCATATTGATTTTCTGGATGCTGTCCCTACAAGTGAGCTAGTTGATTTTATCTCAAAATATTGTTCTCATTTTCATTTTTCCCCTCTCCAATCTGACATACAGAGTTATAAATGTGTAGTCTAGTCTGGGTTTATTCCTCAATTGTTATTTCTGGTTATTCTATCAAGATGCTTGCCTTCGATCTTTTTTCCATTTACTAAAATGTGCTATTTGCTCTAATGGCCCTCATCTGCCACCCCCAGGTTTCCATTGTGGCAGCTCGCTTCTTGTGCCTGGCATCCGGGAGTTTTGGAGATGCCTGTGCCAAAAGTCTATACCTTAAAGTCTTGAAATAAAGAAATGAATTTGAGGAGAAAAAAAAAAAATCCAGAATAAGCTGAGGTTAGATTATATCAGTAACTGGTATCATAACATTCCGTATCACAAAATTCTAATCAAAGCCAGGGAATTTGGTATTTAATCTATAGAAAACAGAAAACTTCCTGACATCCTAAAAGTCAATCCCTTCACTCATTTATTCCATTAACATGTATCTCACCATCCCTTCTACACTACCCCCACTATCTTCAATTTAATGCTACAAGTTGATTAATTACTAAAAGGTTTGGTTTCTTTTTTCTTTTTGTTTTTTTAATTAATTGTGAAACAGCAACTTAGAAAACAACAGTCATTTCAAAAAAAAAAAAAAAGCTAAATGTCAAAGTGTCCTAAATTCTTTTGTGTGTGATTAGATTATATGTCACGAAACCATTCTGAGGTGATAATTAGATTTTATCTGCACTTGGAGGTGGAGGATAGGAGTAGGTGGCGGTGTCAACATTTCACCAAAACAACAAGACAATTCACGTGATCAGGTAGGAAAAAAAAATTTACACGGTTGGTCGGGGCCATTGTTTGATCAACTACGTTTTGACACTGCCATGATAAAAGGTGGGTGGAAATTTTATTTGCATCTCTGTGGCCAGAAATTGAAGAACACAAACTGGTATAAGAGGAAAAAGCGGGAAAAATACAATGATATATAAAATGTATAATTTCTCTGTTGCTGATCATCATGAAAGACACTAAAACAGAGTAGAATGACACTTTTTCCCCTTAGGTTTTCCACAAATGGCTCTATTAATTGTTTCAGAATTAGTACAAAGTACCTAGGATTGGAGGCAATGAAACTTCAAAGCAGCTGGTATGGAAGCGATAACGTTTTTTTGGCTTCCAGTGACACCTCCAAATTTGCACAATAACAAGGACTCCTGGTGATAGAAATTTGCTGCAGGCCCAGTGATGTCCTACATTTCAACTCACCCCCAAGAAAATATCCTCAATTTCACAGGTGTTCACAGTAATATGACCTGACTGCAAATCTCTTCTGCATTTTTCTCTAGGTTAAAATTAAGCTCTGCAGGTTCAAAGCAAATTGTGCAGACAAGGCAAAGCAGGAAGTTTCCCACACAAGAAGGGAAGATAAGAATTGCAGACGCCAGATTTTTTTTTTTTAATTGATGGACATTTCAAAGCAAATATAGACATATATGGCATGTTTGTAAATCTTTTGTATGTGTACATAAACATGCGCCTTCACACGTCAAAACTGGATTCATTCCTGAGCAACAAAGGTGCTAAAAACAAAGTGAAAGCAAGTGAAATGGAAAATACTTCCAGCGAAGACACAGGATTTTTTATTACCCTCAAGAGACCAAGAGTTAAAAAAACAGTGCAACAGAAAAATGGGCAAAGGAGTTGACTACAAAGACCTCAGAGAAAGAAAATAAAACTGGTTAATAATATCAAATACTTCTCGAGTTCAATAGTGATCAGGGAAATGCAAAATTGGAAACATACTCTGACCTCTTAGACTAGCAGTGACAAAGATTCTTTGCTTAGTCAAACTTGAATCAGGCTCCTGAGCCTACTCTGGGCTCATCTGTTGTTAATTAATTCAAACTCAGAAACTGAAGAAGCAAAAATATTTTATTTGGGGCTTGAGAACTGCCATTTGGGACAGATAGATAACAGAAAGTTTGGAGTGAGTACTCCATAGATGCTCAGATTGTACATGGCTTTGAAAGGGAAGAAGAAATTGAGGACAAAGAGATTCCACATGTTCCATTATAAGTGTGTCTGGTGTAGAAAAACTGTCCTAACACTAAGCTGTGCATGTCTGGGCTACCTACCCATAACTGATTGCCAGGGCTATCTCTAGGTGTAAGGTTTGCTGGTGATCAGGACAGTTGATCAGCTGCAACCACCAATAAAAGATGCTAATGGTGCCATGTGCAGTGGTGCATGCCTGTAATCCCAGTAGCTCAGGAGGCTAAGGCAGGAGGACTCAAAGTTCAAATTCAGCCTCAGCAATTTAGCAAGGCCCTAAGCAACTTAGATAAAATTAAAAAAAAAAAAAAAATTAAAAAGGGCTGAGAATGTGACTCAGTAGTTAAGGCCCCCTGACTCCCTCCCAAAAAAAGATGCTAATGGCTTTGCAGAAATTGGCCCTGTTCAAAAGCTAGCACTCTGTTGTCATTTTCTCAGGCCTAGTTCAAGGGTTCACCTTCCCAGACAGGAGCCTGACATGTGCATAGATCCTGGTTCCTTCATGACTTTCCGACTCCAGGGTGAAACACTCTTTAAAAATTGCTTTTCATCAGGATTTTCTTTGGAATTTCAAACTGTGCTCTTGCAGATGAAATAGAGTTTTGGCAAAAATCCCTGCTAAGTCAGTTTTGGCAAGAACATCCCATGCTGTCCCAGGTGATGTCTGAGCACCCTGGCCTGTCTTCAACACCACCACTGCTAGGTTAGTTTGGCCAGAATTTTCCCGACCCCGATGTTTCCTCCTAGTAATTTGTCATCCACTGACCCCCACCCTGCTCCTTGGCTACAAATTCCCACTCTTCCTTGTATTCAAAGTTGAGCCCAGCCTCCCTTCTCCACTACAAAATCCCATTGAGTGTTTCTGAATAAAATCTGCCTTACATGCTTCATGGAATGAAGTTTAACAGAGGCTACAAAATGTTAGTAACACCCAGCCTGGCAAGCTTGGAATCTTCTCATGGAATCATGCTCATATATGCAAAAAGACACATACATCCAAGATTTACTGAAAATTGTAATATCAACAATTTAGAAAAAATTTGAACATTATTAACAGGGAAGTGCTTATATAAAATGTACATGTAGACCATAAAATTCTACGCAACCTTTAAAATGAATGAAGTAGAATCATGTATATTGACATAAAGGAATCTTCAAGAAAATTTTTGAGTACAAAATGTAGTCGGCAACAAATAGGCACAGCATAGTCCCAAATCTGTGGAGGACAAAGTTATTCCTATTGTGTTCCCACAGAAGTAGTCAGAAAAGACAAGCTGAGCCCAAGTGGGGTCATTCAGAAGGAAGGAGGTTGGGGAACATGAGAGGAATCACACTTTCTATTTCATACTTGTCTGTTCTGGATCAACTTATTTTTTTAAAATATTTATTTTTTAGTTGTAGGTGGACAGAATATCTTTATTTTATTTTTATGTGGTGCTGAGAATCGAACCCAGTGCCTCACGCGTGCTAGGCGAGCATGCTACCACTGCGCCATAATCCCAGCCCCCTGGATCAACTTTTTACTCTAAGAATATAGATAGAGCAAATATAAACCAAGTTTGCCAAGACTGGAGATATGGAACATTACTGTTTTACTTATTCTTCAATCACAAAGATGAATTGGAGCTTAGATAAAGACATTGCAGAACAACTTCAATTAGTTTGGCTACTTCCACATAATGTGAACTTGAGTCTTCACTAATTGGCTAATTACTGTGGACTGATTAGCAGGAAGTGGGGAAAAGCAGACACCACAGCCTTGCATACTTCATGACAGCGTGTTGATGACCAAAACCTGTCCTTGTTACTTCAGTGTCCAGCTTTGTGCATCTCTGCTATCCATCTACATACAGCTCCAAGGGTGGCATTTTTGCTTTCTCACTGGCCCATCAGAGACTCAGGAAATACTTGCTCAACATGGTGGATGGATCAACAATGGCACACGGGTCTGAACTTCCTCAGCCATACTTCCAGGCTGAGATAACCACATTGAAGTTTTGAGATGAAACTTCATTGCTCATTTCAGACTTTAAAAAAACATCTGGCCCACTGAATGCAGTGGTGCACACCTGTAATTCCAACAGCTCAGAAGCCTGAAGCAGGAGGATCCTGAGTTCAAAGCCAGCCTCAGCAACTTAGCAAAGCCCTAAAGAACTTAGCAAGACCCTGTCTCTAAATAAAATACAAAAAGGGCTGGGGATGTGGCTCAGTGGTGCCACCTGGCCAAATATCACAGATCATACCAGTTTTCCTACCTTACCTTTAATTTGTTTTTAATCCTAACAGGGCACCATCTACTACACACTTAATGGCATCCATAAACATAACGCAACCCAGCAGAGAATACCGCGTAACTGAAAGATGATGGAAAGGTACCGTGTGAAAAGCATCAACTCCACGGGACTCTTTGTCCTTACTTCCATACCCTCTACTCCCCCAGACTCTTGGTGGGAGAACACATGTGCAAGGCCCTGGATTCAATTAAAGGAGCAGGGGCTCTGGCTGTGAATCCCAGTGACTTCCTTCCGATGCATTCCAAAGATGTCTTTTCAGTCCTTACAGGCTCTCTTAGTTGATGTGGGTGCTGCTAACCTCCCTTGCCATGCTTTTTCTCCCTTGTTCTTCTCTTTTTTTCTTTCCAGCCATGGATCCTCACCATTTTTAGCTGACTACAAACAGCCTTGAGTATAATCAGTGACTTTTAAGAGATGCTTTAGTTGGAACTGCTAAGGATGAGGCGCCATGGAGATCACAAAGTTCTAGTTCAAAGGATGCACTGAAAGAGAGGGGAGATAGTCTATGCTCATACAAAAAGTTAAAGGTGACGGCATAGTACCTGTTAATAATTGCTTATTAAATGAAGTAGCTATGTAGGAGAACTCTGGCGATATTCAAGGCAATAAGCAACCGTCATGTTATTGTTACAGTCAGTAAGTTAAAGTTCTGCACTTACAGCTGGAACCTTCCCATTGTTACATTGTTACATTTACTTCTGTACAATATTTCCCATGGGTGTTACAATATGAACTGTAGTGAGCCAAACTAACATAACTCCTATTTCAGAATCTTCTAATTTCAGGTTCAAAACATGTAGTTTCCAACATCCTCATAACCAATAATCTTATACTAAAGTGCATCTTAGCATCTTCCATCTCCTTAGGAGGTAACAGTTTCAAGCCCTCCCTCCCTACCCATTTCTTTGGCCACAGCCCTAGTCTGAGCATGATAACAGCAAAAGCTCAAACTCTGCTCCAAACCTAGGGCATTTCAACAACATCCCCAGGTGACTCCCAAGCATAGTAACATTTGGGAAATGCTACATTAAGTAATATGACTCTGTCACTAAACTATATGTGAACTCCGGTGAGTGCTCTGATCAACAGGCCATTGCAGTTGCTTTGACGGGTTCACTGACACACAAAAACATCACTGCACTGCCCATCTAGCAGAGGATGGTAGAGTAGGCCCCTTTTAGTGTGGCTCACTAGAACCCACCGGCCCTTTGTGCTGTGCCTTGGTTGCCCATTGCCTGTTAACAGAGCAGCCACGTGCAAATGGCTGAGAATGGATATGGGATTAAGTGCATCCTTGGTGAGACACAAGGACCCCCCGAATCATACCAAGACAGCTCCCTGCTTCTCAGCAAGGCTTTAACACAGGTGAGAGCCTGCGAAAGTGAACTTGAAGGGAGGCCAGTGAGGAAGAAAACTCAAAGAGCAACTGTTAAAGTGGGTGAGGGTAGAAGGGGAGGGAGATATGGTGGCCAGGCAGCCCAAGAGGGGAGGTGGGACAAGGACCTTTGTGTGCAGATGTATGAGGCAGGTTGTCCCCAAACAAAAGGTTCAAAACATACTATTCTCCTTCTGCAGCTGGAGAAAACTTCAAGACAAACCTGGGCTTTGGGCAAACTGTCCCTTGTTGTTACGGCCTGAGGCCAATAGATGACCTTCAGATCCCAGCCCTCTGGGAATGTGTCAGCTGCCTAAGGAGTAGCCATCCCAGTGAAAATCCACAAGTCTTGATGGAGGTGATCACGCATGACTTCATGCTAGCTCTAAACCCTTGCTAAGTGTCTGATCAAATCGGGCCACAGGAATACCATCTCATAGCCAGAACAGGCACCTAAAGCCAGGGTCACCACCTGGGAGTATGCAATTCCTAGAGGGCAAGGATTTGAATCAGCCCCACTGTCCTATGGTTCCATTTGGACAGCAGCGCAGGCTTGCTCTGCTGTGTGAGGCCCAGCATCACCATCAACGTTCCTGAGGGAATGAGGAGATCTGGTAAAATAGCCATTGAGAGCTGCCTCATGGCAACAGGGCCCAGATGGCACTGTGGCAATGCTGATTCGGGTGGTAGTCATTGTGGAGGAGTGGGGGGACCAGGCATTCTGTCAGTTAAGGAGAGTGAAGAATGCCTGTCTTCATGCCAAATCTTCCCCCTGGATTTTTGATGCTTCCCTAGCCATGAGATCTATCTCTTGTGACTTGCCCTCCAAGTGTGCCTTCAGCCTGCACCCCACCCACCGACTTCATCCCCAGTCTGCACCAGACATTCAATTTACAGGTGCCTTGATCTTGGACTTCCCAGCCTTCATAACTGTGAGAAATAAATTTTTGTTGATTAAAAGTCACCCAGGCAGGGCTGGGGTTATGGCGCAGTGGTAGCGTGCTCGCCTAGCACGCGTGAGGCACTGAGTTCGATCCTCAGCACCACATAAAAATAAAATATATTCTGTCCGCCTACAACTAAAAAATAAATATTTAAAAAAAAAAAAACCTTTAAAAAAAAAAAAGTCACCCAGGCAATACTATTTTGGTATAGCCATCCACATGACTAAGATAGATAGATAGCTAGATCTCCAGATAGTGATAGAGAGTCTAGTTTCTGGTTCTAGGGCCTCACAATGCTCAACTCTTCTGCCTGGTTTGGGGCTGATCAAGTATCCTCATTAAAAGGGGAAAAAATAATAAAAATAAAAATAAATCAGCTCTCGTCTTTCACTCAAGCAAGGGAGTCTCTTTGGCTGGGAAATGTGTTCATTTTGATCAAACCTCACTAGTATTTAACAATCCTCAGCCATAGCTTATTGAGTCCCTCCCACAAGTGTCGCGGTGGCGACTTCAAAGCTTCTTTAGTTCTTGATCTCCGTCTCTATGTTAACCGTCCAAACCAACCTGCTTGGTTAGCATGTGCTATCTTGCATGGTTTCATATTTGGGGGATGTGAGGCACTACTAGGAAATAATCCGAATGACTTAGCCATCCAAATGACTTATGATCTCAAAATAATCATGTTGTGACACAGTAATTGTATTTCCACCATGTGGCCTCTGTCCCTGCCATTTCTGGAGTGCCTGTTCAACTCTTCCTCTGTAATAGTGAATCTGTCACTCCCACAGGTAGACATGATTTTCAAAAGAGTGACACTGAATTGCAGTCAGGGTAAGTAAATGGAAAGAGCAGTCACACATTTTAGTTATAAATATTACTGGGCAAAACAGGGTGCTCTATAGTACTTGATATCAAAAACCCATTAATCTCATAATTAGAATAAACACATACTCTTCCTGTAGGACAAACTCTAAAAAATAATAGTAATTTGAAGACATACGTTCTATTACCTTTACTAAATATAAGCCACATTCTTTATCATCATCACATCTTTCTGTCACTGTCATTTAGGCCTCTAGAGTAGAAATCAAAAGACTTATGATGTCTAGTACTCTGGAGAAGTAGGGTTTAATATATATTTGTTATTGATGTTTAGGTTTCTTAAATGATTATTCAATAGAAATTATACTTCTAAAAAAGAGTCAGATATTCAGGTAGGTCAAAATATATATGAACACACAAAAAAATTATAGACTAACATCAATAATTTGATTCACTGTCATAGATAACATATCACACACCTAATTATGTAAGACATTGATCCAAAGTCAAAGTATTAGACTTATGAAATTCTTGCCCTCGCCACAGTCCAAAGCTCTGGATAGATATAATGTACACTATTTTTTTCTTAAGTCATAAGTCTCTTCCTGTTATGAGGGATAAGCAGTAGCTACTTTTTTTTTTAAGACTTCACAAAGGCATCAAGAAACTGCAAAGTAAGGTATATAAATGTCAAGTTTTAGTCAATTGATCACAAAGTGAATTAGATCTCAGAAACCTTCCTAAGGCAAGCCAGTGCAACCTACTTCTTGGTGCAAATTTCAGCTAGTGTGATCAAAGATAATGAGTCATCCAGCCTGGTATTTTAAAAACACTAAAGCTGCTTCAATGTTTTTTTTTCTTTTCCTGAGCTTCACTGTAACTGAAACTACACTTGTGCTTTGAGATATAGTTCTTGTGCATGAATTATACACGATTCTAACACTGAGTAGCTTTCAATTTAAAGAATGCACCTAGGTGTGATCCTTGTAGTGAGCTAGCCTGAAAATGTTGAACTACCCCTGGGTTCAATCCCTGGTATCAAAAAGAATCTTATCACCATGAAGTCTAATTTGTGTCTACAGTAGAAATTTGAGGTATTAGATATACCTTAAAATGGACAGACAACTGACTAAGGCCTTAAAAGGCTTTTTGGTAGAAATGTTTATTTTGATGCTCTCTCACACAAAGGTATTTGCAGAGTTTTTTAAAACATGATCAGTTTTGACCCTCTTGAGAAAATGAACACGTTGCTTCTGCAGGAATGACGGAATGCACTAGGGTAACTTGGAGGAAAAGGGTGTGTGTGAGTTTTGAGGTCATCAAGATTTGAATGCTGGCTCTATACTTCCCTGCCACCTGTGGCGCTTGGGTGGGTTACTCCACCTTTCTGAAACCAGGCTTCTTATCTCTAAAGTGGAGCTGCGACATCCCCCTGTCACAGGGCTGCTACAAAGATGAAGTCCGACAGTATGTGCAAACAGGGAAGGACTGGACCAGCCAGAGTTCACTGCCTTCTGACCCTCCTTCCCACTCTTGCATCTGGTACCCAGTACAGTGTTCCCAGGAGGCTGAAGAATTCCTGTGATTGGGATTCCATCACCCCCAGCCTTAGGCGGGACAAAGGTTTGAGTCAGGAGGACTTCCTCTCCACAGTTTTCTCCTACAGGTGTCGCCAAGGAAGCTTGTGTGATACTGACTGCACAAACTCTAATGAATTCATGGTGTCTCTTTGAAAAGCAAAACCAAAAAACTTTAGTTATTTTTAAATTTTACAATATTTGGAAATTAAGTCTGTATCCACTCATATATACTATCACTTCAGACTAGTTTTCAAATTATAGCTATTTGATGTCAAAAGAGCTGACTTTTAGTTAATTTGTGCATTCATTCCATAAATGTCCAGTGAGAGCTTCACATGTACTGGCCTCTGTGGTAAGCATTAGAATGCAAAAATAAACTTGCTTTCTGTCTTTGATGATTTCACAGCTTGGGGAAGGAGGCAAAACCATCCTAAGTTCAATGCATCATTTTTGGAAGTAAGCAAAAGTGAACACTATTTGCAGAGTACTTTAAAGTTCAAAGTACTTTTCCCACATTTCAGCTTCACAATCATCAGATGAGCTAGGTGTCGATATTACTAATCATTTCCAGGTCAGATACAAGGAAGCCGAGCATGGGGAGGCAAAGTAACTTGACCAAATCACACGGATAATAACCATGATTCCATTTCACTCTGCCTCTCAGTGTCCATGTGAAAATACATTCAGAATATATCTCTATCAAACTTGCAAATGCCATACAAATGTCACCTGAATTGTGTCTCCCAGGAAACAGGCATGGGCACCTCTCATGCTCTGACTGTGGCCTCCACTCTATACTCCTCTTCCCCAGGAACCCAACTCACAGCCAGCCGACTCTGATTGTGCCAGGCTGTTTCAGGCCTTGAAGATTTTGTGGGTACTGCTTCCTCTCCCCAAACACTCTTCCCCCACCCACCCAACTCCATCGTCCTGTTCCTCTTCATGCATGAGGGAGAACACAGGTTTTACCCTCTTCAGAAGCCCTTCTGGACTACCCTCCCCAAGCCATTTCCTACAGCTAGATGCCCTGGATTCTCCCCCAGGTCAGGCCAGGCCAGAGCACTAATCACAGACTGTGAGTTCCTTAGGGATGTCTTTGTGGCCTGTGTTCAGCCCATTCACTGTGTGTTGACTGAGTGAATAAATGAACATCTAGATAACGCTTCCTTGCCTAGAGCACCCTCTGCAGGAGCTGAGGCCCACAATAAATCCACAGCTTTCCAGCAGCCTCAGAGACCCTGCTTCAATACTGGTGCAAACTAGAGCTTATCTAGTTTAAGTTCAAACTAGAGTTTACCCAGTTGAAGTTCAAGAACAGCAGTAATCATCACCATCATGTTGTCTATTGCCCCTCATGCATGGCGGATGTCTTAGATCACTAGAGATGCTCGTATGTGGCCTGCCACACCCTTTTGGAGTGGTCTCCCTGCTTTCCATCTAACCCCCACTCTAAATCACAGAACCCTATCTGCCCACTCCATATGTCCAGTGCCTACAACAATATCTGGCACACAATGGCTTTCACCTAATACTAGTTGAATGAGTGACTGAAAATTGCCTAGGCTCAGTTCTATCTAAGCAGCCACACTGTCACTGTGGCACCTGACCCTGTAAAACCAGCTTGGGCTTGGCTGGGTATCTGAGTAAGGGCAACCAATCTGCAGGATTCTCTGTGATCTATGATCCATCCTTTGCTATAAAAAGTTGGCTTCACATAGTATATCCTTTCTAGAGAACTTGAACTAAGAAATATAAAGAAAAATTCCAAGGCAAGTATAGGGTCAAGGGCTAAAGGAAACCAAGGTCAGGTTGTTGCAGGCTAGTAGGATCCATGTACCTATGAGCAAGAGAGCCTTGTTCAGACTGGAGAGTAAGAAAGCTGGTCAGCAGAGAGGCCAACAGAGGCTCAGTGTCAGCTCAGCCCATGCCAACCTCAAATGCTAAAGAAAGAGGAACCAGTTGCCTCAGTTCCTGATAATTTTCTTATTTCAACTTCAAGTCAGGTGCAACCTGACTTTAGTGGGGCGTCCTTACTTTCAAGAGAGACTGATTTTTAAAATGTGCCAGCTTAAGGTACAGGACCACCATTCACTCACATGATGCCCTGTGATAAATAGATCAAAGGGCCCCTCCTGGCTGGATGAGATGCCGCTGACCTTTGTGCAAAGAGAAAGGTCCCCTTGTTTCCCTCCTTGGAGGAGTGGGAGGGCACACATGTCCATGCCAGGTGCACAGTTTGTCCAGGGCAGAACACCAGCTGGATTTGAGCCCTCCAGCACCCGCTCCACCGGGCATCCTTCTGCACTGTCTGCCTTTCCCAGCAGGGTAGCCTTGCTGTTCTGTAACCAAGCAAAGACTCAAAGTAAACTTAGAGCCAGATGGTCTTTGGTAAAAAAACACTTTGAGACACACAAACTTAAAGTAAGCAGGTGTTTGTTGTTCCTGGTTTAGGGCACATCCAGTCTAGCTTGTGGTGTGCAGAAGCCCTTTGAGACCCAGTCACCTTGGCACAGTACTACACTTTGGGGAGCAAAGCATCAACTTCAAGAGTTACAACCTTGGAGGTCTGTAAGAGGCACCCTAGGGGTGACCACCCACAAGCTGTGGACAAGCAAGACCTCCTCCAACCGAGCAGGTGATCCTCAACTGCAGAACTGCCCTGGGACAGCAGCACCTCGTGACAGTGACCAAGAACCAGAGGACACGGACAGACAGGACATCCAAGTTGCTAGATTCCTTACTTCACTCCGAACTGAACACACCAGGCTCAAGAAAAATATGAGTTTGCTTTACCTACATATCTATATATACCAGGACATAGGGGTGCTGGGGTATGATCAGAGTAATAATAAAAGAGCTGAGACTGGCTGGGTGCAGTAGTGCACACCTGTAATCCCAATGGCTCAGGAAGCTGAGGCAAGAGGGTCACAATAAGCAACTTAATGAGGCCCCATCTTAAAATTAAAAAAAAAAAAATTCAAAGGGAGGCTGGTAAAATGGTGAAATGCCCCTGGGTTTAATCCTCAGTACTCAAGGTGGGGGGGGAAGAGCTGAGACTATTTTTGTTCACTAAGATGACCATCTGCCTATACAGCCCCTTTTGGAGGTGGGTGAAATGGTTCTGTTCCGTGAGCCCACAGTGCATCCTTCAAGAGACCTCTAGCCCCCATGGGCCCAGAACTGTGTTTGCAATACAGTGGGGTATAGTTGGCAATTTCTGAACACTTACAAAAGGAATTCTGGGTGGTGTCCTAAGGCTCTCTGCTTCTTAAACATTGGGCTTTTCTATAAGAAGAAGCTAATTTAGGGCTGGGGCTGTAACACAGTGGCAGAGCACTTGATTAGCATGTGTGAGGCACTGGGTTTGATCCTTAGCACTATGTAAAAACAAATAAAATAAAGGTATTCTGTTCATCTACAACTAAAAAAAAATGGAAAAAGAAGCAGCTAACCATACAAAAGCTCCCAACTTGGAATAAGACTGATCTAAAAATTAAGAGAATTCCTAACTATATAAGTCTTGTTTCAAGATTTTACTTTTAAAACTTAATTAAAACCTCACTTTATTCACAAAGAAATACTGGATTTAAAAAATCCAGACCTTGGGCTGGGATTGTAGCTCAGCGGTAGAGCGCTTGCCTGGCATGCGTGAGGGCCTGAGTTCGATCCTCAGCACCACATACAAAGCAATAAAATAAAGACATTGTGTCCATCTACAACTAAAAAAATATATTTAAAAAAAAAAAAAATCCAGACCTTTTGTTGCACTCAAGAACTGTGAGTTCAAAAACCGTAAGACAAAAATCAGTCGGAGCTCTTTTAATGCCAAAGCAATTCCAGTTTTTATAAAGTCAATAAAATGACTTATTCATTAGTTCTATTGTGATTTCAATTTTCTTTTTTTAATTCTTTATTTGAAAACACTTGAGTTTCTTCACATTTGTGTATGGATTTTTAAAATATAAAACTAAAGGCTTTGCTGATAAAGCACATGCATTTTTATTATGTGAAAAATGAACTCCTCAAACCATGAATCAAACAAAAGCCCCTGATGTCTGAAATGACTTCTTTTTGGGGGCAAGAGGTGGTACCAGGGATTAAACTCAGTGATACTTGGCCACTGAGCCACATCCCCAACCCTATTTTGTATTTTATTTAGAGACAGGGTCTCACTGAGTTGCTTATTGCCTTGCTTTTGCTAAAGCTGGCTTTGAACTGGCAATCCTCCTGTTTCAGCCTCCTGAGCTACTGGGATTACAGGATTACACCATTGCCACCACAGCCTGCCTGAAATGACTTCTTGATAAAAGTCTAATAATAGTTGAGACCTCTCAGGGAATGGGGGTTCTCTAGGGAGATCCCCACAGCGGAAATACAGTGCCAGCACTGAGCAGGTCTTTAAAAAATAGGTTTGGTATTAGTCTGTAATTGAAGTACCTGGCAAAATGTTAGCTTTCATTATTCTTTCATGGAACAAAGGACGGAGGGGAATTGGTGGTGGGAGGTGGGCTGGCGGTTGTGGGGAGCAGGTAGTGACCAGTTGTCTTTGGAGTGAAGCTGTTCTCTGACAACTCATGGGGAAAACCCTTCCTTTCCCTTCCTTTTCACGCAGCAGGGCACACAGCATTACAAAAGTGATTTCCTTTTCCCCTCAACCTCTCCCAGGGACTCCTACCAGGGAGATCTTAGAAATGATCCCAGAGGAAGAACTATTTGACAACTAGCTGAACCAAGAAAGAGAATGAGAAAAGCTGTTTGGGAGGTTGCCTAGTGAAAGGAGGACTAATGGAAATGGGGGAAGGTACTCAATGCTTCAAGCCCACACTTACCCAGGCCAGTCCTGGTCACAGAATCACAATAACACGTGGCCATAGGACAATCGTTCTCAAGCTTAGCCTCAGGGAATCACCTAATGCTGGACTGCACCTGATGTCAATTGAATCAGTATCCCTGGGGGTGGGACCCTCCACAAATTGTTTTATTGTTGTTTTTCAATTCCCCAAGAGATTCCCAGTGTTGGAAAGAAAGCCTTTTCAAACTTTAAGCTACCGAAGAACAGCCTGGGGATCTTATCAACATGCAGATTTGGATTAAGTAGGTCTGGGGTGAGGCTGAGATTCTGAGATGAGGCTGGTGCTGCTGGCCCAGGGTTGGGTTCTGGCAAAGTCACATAAGACCTAGCTCTCAATATTGCCTCCAAGTATACCCAGAGTTGCTGGGGATGGCCCGGAAATTGGGCTATTCCAGGAGCAGGCGAGGAATGTTTTCACAGTGTGTCAACTGCTTAATTCAGTTAAGAAAATTCAGGTGTCATCTTGCTTGTTCTCTAATCCATCAAAGGCTGCGGCATTCTTGGAAAATAACTGTTAGTGAGCGACTGTCTCATTAATTTTTCCTCAAAGATTCCAAGAAAGGCAAGGATCCTGGTTATGTCCAAGGCTCTGATCTGACAATGGATTACAGTCACATGGAAGGCACCACTGAGCTGAAAGCTGTCATTTCCTAACATCCTATAAGAAGGCATAGAAAAAAACAGAATCCTTGGAAGTACAACTAACTTAATAAACATGGTTCATGTGATGTACACTTTGCCCAATCACATTTGAAAGACTTTTACTGTCCGTTTTCTGAGTAGAGGCCTTAATTTCTATCTATAAATATGCAAATTGGAGATATTAGCTATGCTTGTTTATAGTCACTAACAGGACTAATATTCAGTTGTCTCTTTAGGACCATCTGAAGGATTAATCTTTTTTTTAAAAAAATCTATCAAGATTACTCATGGTTTGAGTTCAGTTTGTCTGTGACACCCAAAGCTGGAGGTAACATTCATTTTTATTCTGTGTGTTCGTAAAATAAGTTCAGAGGAAGGCTCTTTACACAAATTCCGTGATCAATGTCCCACTAGCTAGATTTAATCATTCTGACTGGCTTTATCCATAGTGATCTGAAATATCAGGTCAGTAATGGCTTTGATGCTTTTCAAGTACACACACTGGGTGGCAAAACTATATTACAAGAATAAGACAACAGAAGGCTTTGGTGGAAAACAGCTAGCTAACTGAAGTGGAGATCGAGGCATAGAAATGTGCCCTTTGTGAAGCAGAAACATGGCCTGATGGAGCAGAGCGGTTGAGTTAGAGATCACAGAAAGCCTGACCCCAGAACACCCAACCAGAAAGAGGTAGAGACCCAGGTAGTACACACATGCACACCACAGCAAGGGCCTTTGTTGCTGTTGGTGGCACTATCAGTTTCATTTCTTGTTTCCCAGCTTCCATGCGTTCTCCATAGATTGCAAATCATAAAACAATCAGTGGAAACTTATCTTGTGGACTTGAAAACAACAACAACAACAACAACAACAAACAGTTCCACGGCTGGGGATGTAGCTTGGTGATAGACAGCTTGCGCTCTGGGTTTGATCCCCAGCACTGGAAATGAATTAATTAATCATAATAACAATAATATTCTAAATTTTTTAGAATAATTCAAAAGCATTTTGAATTATTATTTAATGTATGGAATCTCCCCATGTGATAGTTTCATAATATTATTCCTACGTTAAATACAGAGATATGAGAGACAAGGTCAAGTGATTTGCCCAACATTATACAGCACGGCCTGACAGCATCGGGCCTCAGCTTGTTCCTTGTTCTGCCGTCCGGGTGCACCAGGCAGCCTCTGAGGACACAGCACAGAAAGCCAGTGCTACAGCAGCGGTGCTGGCTCCAGTCTTTTCCAAATAACAATGAAGAATGAAATACTCAAACAGCCTGAACAAACTCTCACCATCACCTGCACCGGTTTTTACAGGAAGGAAAACTCTCATTCCAGCTCGTGTTACCAGCAAACCTTCAAAGAACCCTTAATTTCAGAAACATGAGCAGCTGCAAGGACTCCTTATAACCGCACTAGCCCTAGTCCCTTAAGTACTGGGACCGCACCCTTCCGAGGGACCAAAGTCCCACTGAAGACCGAGAAGGTTCCTCTTCCTGATGGACAAACCTAAGAACCAAAGCTGCCGCCCGCGCTGCCTGGCGCCATGCAACCGAGAGGGAGCGCTCAGTAAACCAGCCGAAACCGCACACTGCACTCGCCCAGGCAAAACGCGCACCCACCCGGCGCACCTACTGGTTGTCTGGATTTAGCATCCTCCACCGAGGGTCACCGAGCCTCCGCACCCGAGCAGGAAGCGGCAATCGGGGGAGATCACTTTCACTCCCAGTCCCCACCAGCCTGCCCGGCTGGTGCCCACTAGCGCCCCGGGCTGGCTACATCGCACTCGCCGCCACCTGCCCGGAGCCGACCCTTCCCCGGCCCGCGTCCCAAGCTGCCCTTACCTGAGCCGGAGATGTGGACCCGGAGCGGGCGGCCCCTGCTGGAGGACGATGAGAGGTCGCTCTGGGAGCGGCCGCGGGGACTCAGGTCCCCGGGCAGCCAGCGCAGGGCAGACGCCGGCGGCGGGGTGGGAGCCTCGGGCTCCGCGGCTGGAGTAGCCGCCGCCTGCGCGACCAGCTCTCCCGGGAGCCCCGCGGGACTCCTGCCCGCCTCGGCCATCGGCTCCGGGCGCTGGGCCCGCGCGCCGGGTGGGGCCGACGCCGGCGCGGAGGGCTGCGCTGCCGGCTGCTGCCCCGCACGTCGCGACCCCGAAGCAGCGAGGCGGGCGAGGCTGGACGCCGGGCGCCGAGAAACCGGTGGAGAGGGCGGGAGGAGGAAGAGGACAGAAAAGTTTGCACAGGAAGGAGCCGCCTACAGTCGACTCTCGCTCCCGCGGGCGAAAGCCGCAGGGCTTGAAGCTGGGCCGCCCTCGGTGCCGGTGAACCTGCCCGGCTGCTCCTCCCCCAAGCCCCAGGCACTGCCCCTTTGCAAGACTGCAGCGGTGGGTCCCCCTTTGTGGGACGCGGATCACCCAGTCAGGTGGCCTCAGAAAAGTGGAGTCTGGGCTTCAGGAGCTGGGATGCAAGTTCAAGGTTAATGGTACCTTTTCCACACGGAGGCAGGAGGAGGCGCGGGGGACGACTGGTACAAGCACTTAAGCCGTCTTGTAATAGGACAGGACTGATCATACCCAGTTTGCAGGTACAAAACGGGCGCCAAAGGGCCTTGGGCTTACGGATGGGTTAGTGGCAGATCTGGAATTGTTTGCTAAGTCAAGCCTAATGACCTTTCCCATCACCAAAGCCCCCTGCCCTCAAAGCCCATCTCTACTCTCACCATTGCCCACATTACTGGGTTTCTATCTGCTGGGTCAAATTCAAAGGACATGTTTAAAAAGCCAGTCTTCTGAGAACAAAACAAGCATTACAGATTGAATGTCTGAGTCAATTTGCGGGGGGAGGGGGATACTGGGGATTGAACTCAGGGTACTCGACCACTGAGTCACATCCCCAGCCCTATTTTGTGTGTTATGTAGAGACAGGGTCTCACTGAGTTGCTTAGCGCCTTGCCATTGCTGTCTCAGCCTCTTAAAGTGCTGGGATTACAGGCATGCGCCACCGCACGTGGCTTGAGTCAACGCTTTCTATTAGCGAGAAAGCTGAGTTGATTGGAAGTATCTTGGTTGACACTGCATCTTGTAGGATGTTACAAAATGCCCCATGGATATTTAGCTAATTCCATCTGTGATTTCAGAACCTGAGCTTTATCAGTTTCACACCTGGGTCTCTCAGTTGTGGCTTGTCCAGAATTGAAAGGCTCTAAATTAAGCTCAGGAGTCATCATTTCTGGAAGTTCCTGGGAGAGAAGGAATGTCCCCAGGGTTAACCTGCAGATCATAGACGGTGTGCAGGAAGAGAAGGAGACTGTGGAGGGGAAGGACAGAGTTAGCAATTACCACTTACCACACACACTCACAGCCGTGATCCAGGCACTACATCAGGCACTTTGCAGGTAATATATTATTTAATAAGAGAACAAACCCAGACAGTGAATATAAGAGAAAAATAAAACCAGGAGTGCAAAGAGGAGAAGCCCATGGATACCCACAAAGCAACTAGGTCATAATAATAATAGTTTGCCCTTGATAATTGAAAAGGGTGTTCCCTGTAATTCTCACAGCAACGCTGTAGGAAGGATATGAGTGTTCCAGCTTTGCTTCAAAAACTGTCCAATTATAGGTCCGTTTTCTACAAAGCTCACCAAGGTTGCCTGATCTTGCTCTAAATATTTCCTATTAACAAGCCCTTTAAATGTATATTACCCCAAATGTGACTTTGCTTCCTGGATATATCATATAGTTTATGATACTAAACCAACGGGCTTTGCCTACAGAGAATTGGCTATGTGTTATTTCAATGATAAAAGTAAAAGTGCACTTAGATGGATTTTAACTTACCCCAAATAATTAACATTGGGTTACATCTAACTACAAGTAGATAACAAATGAGATTATAACCTTGAATAATAAATGTTAGATTACAATGGTATTCTTACCACTGTTGGCAATCCGGTGTATTGTATTACAGGATGGTTGGTGACAAATGCTGTCTATTCTCCTTATGTCCACTTCCTTGACAGCTAACTCCCCCATGTGAGATCTTCCTTCTGCCCAGGGCATACATCCCCGTGGCTCCCCATGGGTCTCCCTACCATCTGCTGTCCCCGTTGCCTACTACATGAGTGCTCACAGTCTTCCAGGCTGCTTGCTTCTCCTGTCTCTGCTTAATCCTTTATGTCATCTCTTGTGAAGAGAAATGTGTAATTAGATACTTTAAAACATAAGCAGTCTTCCCTGACTCATTATTCAGCTATTCAGTAATCCATTATTTCAACTTTTATTCAAGAAATATGCATTTGAGTGCTTTTTGTGGGCCTTGTGGGCCAGGCACTGTGCTAGACATTCCAAGCCCTGTGTTCCTCCATTCATTTTCCCTTTGCAGCCAAGCTTCCAGAGAGTAGCATACACTTGCTATTCTTGTGCTTTTGTTATGTTCCCTTTTCCATTCACCCCTTTGCTTTCTGCAGTGTGGCTTCTGCCTCCAGTAATGTGTGGTGCTGCTTTAGCAGCTGTTGCTTTGGAGCACCTAGATGCTGGTATACTGGAGACCTCCAGTTCTCGCTTAGTCTGACTTGTTCTGCAGCCTTTAACACTTTCAATAATTTGCTCCTCTTCTAGACTCTACTGTTCTGATTTCTAGGCCACTCATCTCCCTAGATGTTTCTCCAGCCTCTTGATTCCTTTTTACCCTCTTCTCAGGGTTTCTTTTTGCCACCTTCCCTTAGGTAGTGTTGCCTAGAGTCCCAGCATCAACCTTTTTCTCTCTACAATTAACAAATTTTGCTTGGGAAATCTCACCTTTGGCTTTGAGCTATGTACAGATGACTACCAAATCTCTACCCCAGACTTCTACCCTGAGCTCCAGATCCCAATGTCCAGCTGCCTAATGGGCTTCCCTTCCTGACGTTTCCTTGACACTGACTGGGTAGTCAACATTCCCAGAGTTGAATTCCTTCTCTGTAAATCTGCTCTGCCTATTCTCAATCTTAAGTGTCTTCAGAATCGGTTTCTTCCTGCAATTCATGGTCACCTGTGTTGTTAGAATCTTCATCTTCTATTTTCTTTTAAAAGGATTCTGCAGTCACTACAGTGCCTCTACAGTCACTTTCTCCCTCTCTGCCCCCACCTCATTCCTAGGATGATCTTTCTAAAACATTCTCAAGACTTTTTCTGCTCCTCCATTTAAATTCTTTTCAGAAGGCTGCGAGTGTAGCTTAGTGTAGAGCTCATGCTTGGCATGCACAAGGCCCTGGTTCAATCCCCAGCACCCACCTAAATAAATGAATAAGTTATTTTGACACAGTGGGCAGTCACATAGATGATTGTTTTCCTTCTTCTTTTTTGTGGTACTAAGGATTGAACCAGGGCCTTGCACATGCTAAGTCAGCACGGAACCATTGAGCCCACATACCCCCAGCCCCTGACACCCAGAATGAATATGTAATCCTCAGCATGTATATCGGGGCTTCCAATCCTGCCCAGGCTCCTCCCTCACTGCTATTGCACTGCTCTGCTCTCTAGCTAAGCAGACCACCAAAGTTCCTGGAATGCAGCCAGCTCCTCTTCTCGCGATACCTCCATGAACCTGTTTTCTCTGTCTACAGCATCACTCCCCATGTTCCCTAACGTTGCCTAACTGACCATCCCTTATTGTTCCACCCTTATGTCAAATGTCTCTCCATACATGAAGCTTTTCTGACTCCCCCCAACTGCCAAACCAAGCTAAATGCCCCTGCTGAACTGTACCATCAGGCCCATGTACGTCTCTTATATTACTCTTCACGCGGGTTTGTGATTGGGCACAAATCTGTCTTCCCTACTCCCTGTGAACTACTTTAAGGCAGAAAGTACCAATACTTGACTTTGTCCCCCAGCACCACGCTATGCTGAATGGATGAATGAATCCATGAAATCTATTTGGGGAGACAAATGTTAACAAATAATCATCTGGAAATTCATGGCAATGGGTAAAACGGAAATGTATATGAAAGGTGCTCTGGAAACCTGAAAAAGCAGACACCTAACCTTCCTGGAGCAGAGGACCATGGAGGGCATCCCAGAGGAAGTGGCATCTGAGATGCAAAGGTACCCCAAGTTGAGGGAGGGTTTGCAATGACAGGGAGACTTGGGCCGAGGCTCTTCAGGACATGGTAATGTGGGACTGGAGGTCAGGAAGCTTAATTTTGAGTCTGAAAAAGTGGAGAGAAAGTGAGTTAGGAGTAACTTTTCAAATACCATATGTCTGCGCAATCATAAAATGAAAAAACTTCTGTTTATGTGGGGGCTTGTTTATTCTCAATTTTGCGCATCCTGTCTCACCCATGCTGTAAGAGTTCTGTTTCCTTAGAAATGTCCCTCAACACCAAAAACAATATTTTGTCTAGCACCTAGTAAATATAGCCACTTGACAAACTGATACACACATAAAGAGAGAGAGAGAGAAGTTTCAGTTTTTCAAAGCAAAATATTTCTAAATGCTGTTTTTGTTAAACTTAGCTATTTTCATTAAATATCACAAAAGATTAGAAATAAAAAATGAAGATAATTGTTTTTAATTGCATAATTAATTTTAACAGAAAGACACATTGTCATTCATTTGTGGAAAAAAATAAGTCAATCCTGTAGAAGAATGGAATGGAAGAGTGGTCACTAGAGACTGAGAAGGGCAGGTGGACAGAAGGAAGTTCAATAAGAGACGTCAAAACAGAGTAGAGGAATGACTTCTGGTTCCTATTCAGCACAGTAGGGTAACTGTAGACTCAAACAAGCTATGATATATTTCAAAAGACTAGAAGTGTATGAAATTTCCAACACATAAAAATGATTCTTGCCAGGCATGGTGGCATACAGCTGTAATCCCAGAAGCTCGGAAGGCTGAGGCAGGAGGATGGAGATTTCAAAGCCAGCTTTAGCAAAAACGAGGCATTAAGTAATTCAGTGAGACCCTGTCTTTAAATAAAATACAAAATAGGGCTGGGGATGTGGCTCAGTGGTCAACTGCAGTGAGTTTAATCCCCTGTAACCTTTCCCACACAAAAAAGTTTGTTTGAAGAGATGTAAATGCTACAATCCTGATTTGATTGTCACATATTGTATTTATGTATCAAATCACCATAGCATATCCCATAAAATGCACAGGTATCATGCCTCAATTGTAAAACCAAAAGAGAGAGAGAGAGAGAGAGAGAGAGATATTAATCTCATTGTTTTATCATGTTCGTTAAAATTAAGACCCATGCAATATTATAAAGGACAAAGGAAAATTTATCAACTAGTCTATTTCATGTATTAGTGCTTTCAACAGGATGGAAGATGTCTCATCTGTGGCCAGGGAGCACAGTGGCATGCACCTGTTGTCCCAGCTACTCAGAAGGCACAGAAGGATAACTTGAGGCCAGGAGTCCCAGGCCAGGAAGATGAGGTCTCTTAGAACAAACAAAAACCTCAATAGACTAAGTTGAAGGCTCTTTATAGGTTTTCTTTCTGGTGGAAGGAGAAATTTTTATTGGGACTTGAATATGCAAGGAAGGGTACCACCAATTCTTGAATTAGACCAACTAGAGAGATAAAAGATATTTTGTAACTGTATTTATTGGTGTTTCATAGTACTGTATGGTGATTTTTAGATACCTGAACATGGATTTTTCATGGGAATACAAGTGATTGTGCTACTCAGGTTAAAGTCAAACTCCTGAAGTTCTTACTTGTTATCAATACCAATCCTCTTCCAGCTTAGCTTGTTTTTATATTTGTAAGTTTCTGTTGCTATCGTCCCCACAACCATATGTTTATATGTCACCCAATTTATCATCCCTTTGGGGGAGGTGGGTACCAATGATTGAACTCAAGGGCACTCAACCACTAAGTCACATCCCCAGCCCTATTTTTTATTTTATTTAGAGACAGGGTCTCACTGATTTGCTTAGCACCTTGCTTTTGCAGAGGTTGGCTTTGAACTCACGATCCTGTCTCAGTCTCCCATGCCGCTGGGATTACAGTTTTGTACCATCAAGCCAGGTACAGTGGCACAAGCCTGTATTCCAAGCCCTCAGGGAGGCTGAGACAGGAGAATCGTGAGTTCAAAGCCAGCCTCAGCAACGGCGAGGCGCTAAGCAACTCAATGAGTCCCTGTCTCTACATAAAACACAAAATAGGGCTGGAGATGTGGCTCAGTGGTCAAGTGAGTTCAATCTCCAGTACCAAAAAAAAAAAAAAAACAGTTGTGCACCACCACACCTGGCCAATTTATCATCTTTTATGTGTAAAAAATGCACACAAAATAAGACAATTCATTTTCTTATAAAGTATTACTCCAATACACATGGCACTGTGTATCAGTGTCTTTCATTGACAATAGCATTTTCTTAATATAGATAGATAAAATCACTGTGGGCAGGGGAAAGGAGATTTAAATAATATCTGAAAATAGTGGCAGAGATCAGAACTGATGATATGCAACCAAAATTAAATAGCAGAAAGACAAGGAACTCAGGTAACAAGCAGAATTCGGTAACAAAGCAGAGATAAAACACTATCATATAGTAAAAATGGGCCTAAATTTAAAGTTGCATTATTTGAAAGAAAAGAAAATCAAGAAATAAGAAATTTGTTTGATAACTTATAAGCTCTCTTCTGGTCTGGGATTTTGATGAAAATTTTTGTTTGTATTTATTTTAAAATTGAAGATGAAATTACTTATGAGGCCAGAACTGGTTCATAGTTTTGAGCCCACCCTACTATTTCCTTGTATGGTACCAGTCTGCAAAAGTCAGCAGCTTCACTTTGACCCCCCTCTCCTCTCCCTTCCTTTCCTCTTCTCATTATAAAAATGAACTCCAAAAGTAGAGTATAACGAGGATAACCAGAGGCTGGGGAGGGGTTGTGTCACAGCATGGAAACCATAGTTAATAACACTGTATTTTATTTTCCCAAACAACCAAGAGTATTTTCAATATTCTTGCCACAAAGAAATGATAAATCTTTGGGGTGATGGCATACTAATTTGCCTGATTTGATCCTTCCACAGTCTACATATACATGTATGTATGGAAACATCATATTGTACCCCATAAATATATGTTACTATTTGTCAATGACAAACAAAATAAAACTTAAAAATAAATAAATGCATAAAACCAAGATACTATTTCCTGCTGTTCCTAGGCTATGTGCCAGGTACGTGGAGGTGAATAGGAATCCATTTTGTGGTAACAAACTATGAGATAGGGTTATTCAAACTTCAGCGGAGAGAGAAAATCGCCCCCTTTGGGGTAGATTGGGGAAAGCTGCAACAGAGAGGATACAAAAAGTCAGTCAGAAAACAAAGAAGTGGCTGCATCACTGTAGTATGCTGTTTTTAAGTCTTTCGATATAGACCAAGGAGTGGGATAGCTGGGTCAAATGGTGGTTCCATTCCAAGTTTTCTAAGGAATCTCCATACTGCTTTCCAGATTGGTTGCACCAATTTGCAGTCCCACCAGCAATGTAAGAGCGTGCCTTTTCCCCCACATCCTTGCCAGCACTTATTGGTGTTTGTATTTTTGATAACTGCCATTCTGACTGGCATGAGACGAAATCTTAGAGTAGTTTTGATTTGCATTTCTCTAATTGCTAGAGATGTTGAACATTTTTCATATGTCTGTTGATCGATTGTATATCTTCTTCTGAGAAGTGTCTATTCAGCTCCTTAGCCCATTTATTGATTGGGTTGTTTGTTTTTTGGGTGTTAAGTTTTTTGAGTTCTTTATATATCCTGGAGAACCTAGATGCCCTTCAATAGATGAATGGATAAAGAAACTGATATATATATACACAATGGAATATTAGTCAGCATTAAAAGAAAATAAAATTAGGGCATTTGTAGGTAAATGGATAGAGAATATCATGCCAAGTGAAGTAAGCCAATCCTAAAAAAACAAAAGGCCAAATGTTCTCTCTGATAAGTGGATGCTGATCCATAATTAGGGAGGGGGCATGGGAAGAATGGAGGAAATTTGGTCCAAGGGGAGGGAGAGGAAAGAAGGGGACATAGGAGTAGGAAAGATGGTAGAATGAGATGGACATCATTGTCCTAGGTACCTGTATGACTGCACATATGGTACGACTCTACATCATGTACAACCAGGGAAATGAAAACTTGTGCTCCATTTGTGTACAATGAATCAAAATGCATTCTGCTGTCATGTATATCTAATTAGAATAAATAAATTTAAAAATTAAAAAAATAAAGTAAAATGAAAATTAAGAAGGATAAAAAGAGAGAGAGAGAGAGAAGTCACGCCAGGCAGGAGAAATACTGTGTACAAGGGACTGAGGTAGGGACAGAGGAGAGAACAAGGGAGAAGAATGTGCCTGGAGCCATGGAGGAGAGTGGGGAGAGGTGGAATATGAATCAGGGGGCTGTGGAAGGATTTAGTAGAATTAGAACATGATCATAATAACTATCTTTTGCTTCAATTTTAATACCTAAAGGATGCATATATTTAATTTGTTGGGTTGTTTTAAGGACTGAAATGAATGTATGTAAGATGTCAAGTTAAAGACTGACATATAGCGGCAGCTCAATACAAAGATCTGAGATACTTGGGACACATTTAAAATTTATTTCTATAAGTCACACCCAGCACAGCTCCTCTACAAAGGTTGCCCCAAAGACACTGTTTTGGTTTGGATGTGAGTTGCCCCCCAAAAGCTCATGTGTGAGATAATGCAAGAAGTTTCAGAAGAGAAATGATTGGGTTGCCAGGTAATTAACCCAGTGAATTAATTACCAGATAGGATTAATTGAGTGATAACTGAAGGCAGGTGAGGTATGGCTGGAGGAGGTGCGGCAGTGGGGGGCATGGCTTTGGGTTATATTTTTGTATCTGGCAAGTGGAGTCTGCTTTCTGACCATCATGTGAGTTGCTTCCCTCTGCCACACTCTCCCGCCATGATGTTCTGCGTCACCTCCAGCCCTGAGGAATAAAGCCTACTGTCTATGGACTGAGACCTCTGAAACTGTAAGCCCTCAGATAAACTTTTTTTCTAAAGGTTGACTTTTTTATCATAACTTTATTTTTATTTATTAATTTGTATGTGGTTCTGAGGATAGAACCCAGTGCCTCACCTGCACTAGGCAAGCGCTCTACCACTGAGCCACAACCCCAGCCTCTGCTCAGATAAACTTTTTTTCCTCTTACAATTGTTTTGGTCAAGTCTTTTACTCACAGCTGTGAAGAAGCTGACTAAAACAGACATTTTCCAGGACTCCCTCCTTCTTCTTGGTCCAAACAAGAACTTTTGGGCATATGGGTCTAGGAAGAAAGGTGAGGACTGCCTTGGTGGTCTTGTGCTTCACTGGCTCTCCCATTGAAGGCAGGGAGTTCTCTACTGGTACCTTCCATTCATGCCAAGCTCAACATGGTTTTCTAATTAGACTTCCAAGGCATCACATGTACTGCTCAGGACACCCAGGAAACCAAGAGCACCCCCTCCCATGTTCTGATTCTTTAGATCACCTGTTGGAGGGGAAGTTAAGGTGCCCATTACTCAGAGGCTAAAGGTCCCTCATTCTCAGATGGGGGGTCAGAGATGTCCAAAACACCTGGGGACCTGGCCCTCCTCAGTTTAATCCTCAAAACACTAAAATCAATTGCTAGTAGAAAAACAAAATGGCACTGATACTTTAGAAACTAGTGTGGCAGTTTGTTAGAAAGTGGAATGTATATCTACTATATGACCTAATAACCCCATTCATAGCAACTTACCCAAAGGAAATGAAAGTTTGACATTCATGCAAAGCTTTGAAAGCAAGTGTTTATAGAAGAATTTTTCATAATCTCCTAAACAGAAACCCCAAATCAGTATAGGCATACAATGGAATACAGCCTGGCAGTTCAAGGAAAAGAACTACTGATACACAACACAGAAGATGCTCAAATGCATTATACCAAGTCACACGAGGCAGGTTCAAGGACTCCTTATCATATTGTTCCATTTAAATGATATGCTAGGAAAGACAAACCTATAGGGGCAGAAAGAGAGATCAGTAATTACCAGTTGTTGGAGGTAGGGAAGAGGATGGCCTTTAAGGAAAGTGAAACTGTTCTAAATTTTGGTTGTGGTGATATTTATACAATTATATTTCTTAAGCAGCATAGAATTGTGTGCCAAGAAGAAATTTAAATTATACCAACAAAAATAACAACAACAAAAATCCCATCAGATTACCTTCTTTTCCTTCCCTTTGGAGACAATCCAACCTAATTCTCTTGAATGAAAAAGACTTTGGACAAACAGTGAGCCAATTAAAGCTTATTCTGTGCTTTGAAACTTCTCTGGCTTGAGAACCTTGAGATGACATAGAAAAACATTTGAACAATTTTTTTGTTTGTTTGTTTCTGCTCTTTTATGGCTTCCAGGAAGCAAATGTCTGGCTTCCCTTCTAGAAGGGAGACAAGATTTTCTTTTACCTTTCTTATGCATCTCCAGCTGTATGGGAAACATCACATACACAGAGGGGAAAAAAGAAGAGGAAGAAGAGCGAGAAGAAAAGGAAGAGGGGAAGAACAAGAAGAAGGAGAGATGGAGGGAGAAGAAGGGAGGAAGGGAGAGACAAAAGAAAGGAAGAAAAAAAGAAATAGAGGGAGGCAAAGAAAATTTTTAAATATGAAAAGACAGAATGGGTCAGTTTAAGGGTTACCATGGATCTTGGCAATTTCTGATTTGTTTGTTTTTAGGTTTAAACTCCCCAAAGAGGAAATGTCAGATAAAAATTTAAAAAAATAAAAATAAAAATAAAAATTCCTCAGGGAAACTGCACCTGAAAAGAAATAAGAAAGTAACCCTTGGTAAATTTTCTGGTACATTGTATCTCAACATAACATCCCAGCTCAGGATTTCTTCTCAAGGTTAACTTGTTTCCTGGCTGTGAGGAGGCAAGAGGCCCTGAAAGGAGCTCACAACGAAACCCAAGTGTAGGAAAGGGAGACTGAAGCATGAGTCTGGTTTTGTTGTTGTTGTTGTTGTTTTGCTAATAACACAATGCCACAGACTGGGTAAGATTTAACAAAAAGAGGTTTATTTGGGTTCTGGGTTCTAGAGGTATAAGATGGATGGGCCACATCTGGTAATGGCCTTCGGCTGGCTGCATCCTGAGGTTGGACAGGACATCCATGGCAGGATGTGTATGTGTAAATCTTCTGGTCTCTCTTCCTCTTCTTCTCAAGCCACCCAAGTTCAGCCTTAGGGCCTCAACCCTAACAAGCTTACCTAATTCTCATCACCTCCAATGGCCCCATCTCTAAGCACCATAGTCAGACTGAATTTCTACCCTCTCGATACCTGACATTGAGGATCAAATTTCAACAGATGAGACCTTGCAGGTCACAATCTAATGATATCCAAATGGCAACAGACAAACAAGATAACTTCTCAGAGGTCTAACTTCTCTGAAGGAAGGAAATAAGGTGGTCTGATAGAAAATACCTAGAAGAGGGGGCACTTCAGCTAGAATGGCTAAAAAATGTAAGTACTAATAGACAGGAGGCCTTTCTAAAGATGGGACCTTTGAAAAGATTTAAAACTCGAGGCATCACTCATACCAAGAATAGACCTAGGGGCCAGCAGATGCAAAAACTACCACAGAAGGACAGCCAGGGAGGCAGGGGAACAACAAGCGAGGGGATGGTGACAGAGGGTGACAGAGGTCAACCAGGCCCACATTCCCCAGTAGTCCAAGTGGAAGACATTGACCACAGGAGCAGCCTGATCAGAATTACATCTGAAATAATCACCCTGGATTTTTAGCTGGGCACAATGGTGCACCCTGTTATCCCAGTGACTGGGGGAAGCCCAGGCAAGAGGATTGCAAGTTCAATGCCAGCCTCAGCAACCTAGCTTGGTCCTGTCTCAAAACAAAAAATAAAAGGGACTGAAAATGAATTGCAGTGGTAAAGTGCCCCTGGGTTCAATCCCTGGTACCTAAATAAATAAATAAATAAATATTGCTCTGGGGTTGTTGTTGTTGTTTTTTTAATGTAAGTACTGATAGACAGGAGGCAGAGGAGAGGGGGAAACTAGAGTTTCAAGATGTTAGTGTTGAGAAGAAAGCAGCTTACTTTCTAAAGACATAAATATGCAGAAAAGTTATTTCATATTTTAAACGCAAGACAGAGTAGTAATAATTGAAATAATGTGTTGTTGGCTACCACTTACTTGACTTGTACAATGGATCGGTCCTTACGCTAAGTGTTTTATACATATAACTCAGTTAATCCTTACAAAAGTTGCACAAGAGAGATATCCAGTAGCACTAGTTTACAGATGAAGAGCAAAGCTACAGAAAGTGTAAATAGGATGTCCAGGCACAAAGCTCATAAGCAGTTACCCCAGATAGTCTGGTCCCAAAGACAGGAACCATACACCCCATCCTGTAGTTTCTCATCAGCTACTACAGATCAGACAGCTAGACCCTTAGATGAAGATATGGAGTCCTCACAACTCCCAAATATAGGGCTGGGGCTGTAGCTCAATGGTAGAGCGCTTGCCTAGCATGTGTGAGGCACTGGGTTTGATCCTCAGTACCACATATAAATAATAATTGAATCAAATAAAGATCCATCAACAACTAAAAAAAATTTAAAAAAAAAACTCCCAAATATATCTAAATCTTAGTTTATCATGAAAGTATCACTACAAATCAATGAAAATTAATCAATAGTGGTTGCATTACTTCCAAAGTATTTGGAAATTATTTTCAGCACATTCACTAATGAAGACACACTAAATATAAAGAGTTAAATGCAAAGAAATCACAAAAAAGTTACAAGTAAATATGGGATGAATTCGCACTTTCTAGAAATGAAAGTGAAGTGAAGAAATCACATCAAGAAAAAAATCGATAGGTTTGACTTCATAAAAATTTAAGACTACAAAGTAAAACAATTCAGAAACAAAATTGCTTTCCAGAAGACTGTATAAAGTCTATATTATGATTCACAAGATTATGTCAATTTCTTACCTCACTAAAGTACTTAAGAGTATCCATCATAATTTGCCAAAACTGGCCATAAAATTCTTCCTAAAAATTGTTTTTTCCAAATTGACAAGAAAGAAAATAGTAAGCTTCTGTTGTTATAATCAGCATTTCAGAAAGTCTGGTGACTTCGAACATTTGTTTGATGTCTCCACTGACCATTTGCATTTCCTGTTTGCAAAATGATCGTTACTGCTCTTTCTCTATTTGTCTGTAAGGATCTTAGTCTTATTGATTTGTATGAGCACTTTATAGATCAAGGAGAGTATAATTTTTTCACATTTGCCGAAAATGTTTGTCTAGTTTGTAGTTTATCTTTTAGTTTATATTTTATATTTTTTTGTTGCTATTGCTAATGGAATGATTTCCATTGTTACTGTTATTCAAGCCAGTTTTGTCTAGGGAAGCTATTATTTTTATATCTTTGTAACTTATTACCTTATTGAACTCTTTTTAACTCAGAGTTTTCAACCGATTCTTTTTTGGGTTTATGATAATATCATCTACAGAAAAGCAGGAGGGAGACAGGGAGGGGAGAAGCAGGAAAGAGACAGAAATAGAGAAAGCAAAAGGAAATGTTTTCTCAGCCAGGTGTGATGGCTCACGCTTGTAATCCCAGCACTCTGGGAGGCTGAGACAGGAGAATCGCGAGTTCAAAGCCAGCCTCAGCAATGGCAAGGTGCTAAGCAACTCAGTGAGACCCTGTCTCTACATAAAACACAAAATAAGGCTGGGGATGTGGCTCAGTGGTTGAGTGACCCTGAATTCAATCCCTGTACCAAAAAAAGAAAGAAAGAAATAATAAAATTCTTTCTGATGGGGAGGGGTACCGAGGATTGAACTCAGGGAAACTTGGCCACTGAACCACATCCCCAGCACTATTTTGTATTTTACTTAAAGACAGGGTCTCACTGAGTTGCTTAGCACCTTGTTTTTTGCTGAGGCTGGTTTTGAACTCCTGATCCTCCTGCCTCAGCCTCCCGAGCTGCTTGGGTTACAGGCATGTGCCACTGCACCCAGCAGAAGAAAATTCTTGTTCAGATTTGATGGTTTTTTTAACCAGAATTTCCAGAAAAATGATAATAATAAATATCTACCCCCCCCATTTGAATAGCAATATCTCTGGAATTTCACTATGAAGTATGAAGTTGGCTTTTTATTTTATATAAATATTAATAGCTATCTTAGGGACTATATATTCTAAGGTTTTTTAAAGGACTTTTTTTAAAATATTTTTTTGGTTGTCAATGGATCTTTATTTTATTTATTTATATGTGGTGCTGAGAATCGAACCCAGTGCCTCACACATGCTAGGCAAGCACTTTACCACTGAGCCACAACCCCAGCCCCTTTAAAGGACATTTTTGTCTACCAAAGATAATAATAAGAATGAAAGCAAAATGTTCAACATCATGCAGAAAACATACTAGCATTAGTATAAGTAAGGCAAGAAAAATTTTCAACTCTTTTCTCTTTGTTGTGGGCAATTTTTCTCTTTTCTTAAATTACCAGTCCCTTGATTTTCCACTGGATCATGACTCCTCTCATTTAAATCAACTCCCACTGAGTTTAATTTGAATGCAATAAATTTTATGTATTTCAACCAACAATTTAATGAATTTGAACAGAAGGACTCAGTAGTGAAACTGCCACCATCAAGACACTGACAATTTGCAATTTACACCCCCCCCCCAAAAAAAAACTTCTTCTATGACCTCCCTACTCTGTGCCTTTGGCTCATAGCCCCAGGCAACTACTGATCCGCTTTTTTGTCATTATAGATCAGTTTGCATTTTCTGGAAATCTGTTTCAGTAGAATTGTGCTGCCTGGGTTCTTGAGTCTGACATCTTGCGTGTAGCTCCAATCTCACTTGTAGAAAGGTATAGGTAGCACCTTGAAAGGTAGATAAAACCTCAAACTGCTAAAGGTAGCTTCCTTCAGAATGAGCCATAGGGTCCCTTGGAAGCACCAAGCATAATAATCTCCTTTGGGGAAGTTGGTGAATAGCTACAAAGTCAGTGCCCCCAGAGAGTTAGTCAGACCCTCTCTGTTTTAAGGGTCTACAAGGAAATGCATTCCTATTCTTGGCATTAAGTTCTTTTTCCTGGGGAAGGAGACAACAGATGTTCTGGGTCCATGAGGAATCTGATTCTAGAATTGGTCATGTCCCCGTGCTCTGAAATTCTAGAAGATGACTGTGTGTGAACCGAAAGGTCTAAGTTCAGAGACCCCGGGCACTTCAGAAATTCAGAAACATGACTTTCATAAGCCAAAATTGCTGATTGCAGAAATCTATCACAAAATCCAGGCATGAGCACTCTGGGAACTTAGAGAGATCATGTGTATATATTAGTTTCTTATTGCTGCCATAGCCAACTACTTTAAATAGAGTGGCTCAAAACAATACAAATTTATTATCTTACAATTTTTAGAGATTAGAGTCAAAAAATGAGCACACTGAACTAAAAACCAAGGTGCATTAGAGCTATGTTTTTTCCTGGAAGTTTTGGGAAGAATCCACTTCCTTCCCCATTCCAGCATTTAAAGGCTGACCACATCCCTTGGCTTATAACTCCCTTCCATCTTCAAAGCCTGTAATAGTCAGTCAGGTTTTCTCATGATGTCCTCTCTCTGGCTCTGATTCTTCTGAACCTCTTCCTCATTCAGAGACCCTTTTGATTACATGGGGCCTACCTCCATAATCTAAACTGAACTGTTTATTTCAAGTTGGCACATTAGCCACCTTAGTTCCATTAGCAATCTAAATTCCTCTTTGCCCCCATGACAACATAGCAACACATTCAGATTCCAAAAATTAGAAGAGGACATCCTTGGGAGGAAGGCATTAATTTGCCTTTAAAAATTTTTTTTTTAATTTTTTTTAGTTGTTGATGGACCTTTATTTTATTCATTTATTTATATGTGGTGCTGAGAATCGAACCCAGTGCCTCACACATGCTAGGCAAGTGCTCTACCACTGAGCCACAACCCCAGCCCCTAAAAATGTTTTTATTGGTGCATTATAATTATATATAATAGTGAGATTCGTTATGCCATAATGTGAATTTGTTTTTCACAGTGTATAAACTAAAAGAACTGACCACAGAGTGCTGTTGTTTTGAGAACTCACATACAGGATCTGGCAGGCAAGAGATGGCTGTCCATCTGAATTAAATGAGCTAGTCATGAGAACTAACCATTTTGAGGACTCATACACAGCCATTCTGGGTACTCAAAGACGGATAGGAATAGAAAATAAAGAATATGGGAGGGGTCTGGTTGTAGCTCAGTGGTAGAATATGTGCTTAGCAGGAACAAGGTCCTGGATTCAATCCCCAGCAACACACACACACATAACCACAGACACACACACAATTATGTGTATATATATATAGAGAGAGAAAGAATGGGAACATCCTCTTTTGAAGAACCCAGAGAACTAGTACCAGATGAGCCACAGCACAGAACCAGGGCAGTTGTGGGAAGCCAACCCCTGGAGTCTCTCTGTCAGCATGTGCAAGTTGGGCCTCCTTCCTGCACATCATGGGTTCCCACAACAATTCATGTGGGAAGGCCAGCCCCAGAGCCAGATATCAGGCTTTCTCTTAAGAAGGTAGGTGGGAGCTGGAGGCAGAAGTAATGCAAACAAACAAACAAAAGAGGATAAACAAAATATCAAAATTTTAAATTAAGGCAAGACCTAACTTGTCTTTTACAACTGACCTCATTTGCTACAACCTCATCTGGTACCTCAGCCATGGTAAAACTTCATTTACAAAAATGAGTGGCAAGGTAGACAGCTATAATTTGCTGACTGACTTCTAAAAATATAGCATTTGCCAGGCGTGGTGGCGCATGCCTGTAATCCCAGTGGCTTGGGAGGCTGAGACCGGAGGATCATGAGTTCAAAGCCAGCCTCAGCAAAAGCAGGGCACTAAGCAAGTCAGTGGGATCCTGTCTCCAAATAAAATACAAAATAAGGCTGGGGATGTGGCTCAGTGGTCAAGTGCCCCTGAGTTCAATCCCCAGTACCCTCCAAAAATAAAATAAAAATAAAAATAAAAATATAGCATGAAAATATTAATATTGATTACTGAATTTTTTGTGATCCCTGATATTTTGCTCGAGGAGTGAGTCTCACTTACAGAAGACAAGAGGCCCTTATTGAATTCACAACCAAAGAGTGCACAGAGAGCACGCTTACCTCATGGACTACACGCTTCAGATCAAAGCTGCTCCCCTGGTCTGTAGGGCAGTTGCCTTTGTTCACATGGGAAGGCAGTGGAGGGTCTTGGCCAGCATGAACCTCCCAGTAAGTTGGACCCCAAGGCCTTGTGCATGTTTCCTCATTTATGAAGAGGGAACAGTGCTATACAACTTGACAGATGTTAGGAAGATTATGGGGTTATCAGTAGTGCCTAGCATTGAGATTGCACAATGGGAAGCAATATATATGAATTATTTAAATGGTTGGTATACATCTCTGCTAAAATCATTCATACAATAGAGGTTCGTATTTTCAGAAGTAAAGACAAGTAATAAAGACAAACAAAATACACAGACGTTGTCTACTTTGATATCTAGGAGCCCCAGACAGTCAGAGAGGGAGTCAGGAAAGGAGGGGTGACCATAAGACCAAGCTGGTTAGATGGCTGCCAGAAGGTACTCCCAAGAAAAGTCTCCTCTCTGTCTGGCCTAATTCTCTCCATGGAGAGATGTGGGCATCCAAAACAAAGTCCTCAGCTGTGCTGGAATTTCAGAGCTCCTGGGTTAGAGAAATGGGAGTGAGCTCAAATAAGGAGCATCCCTGAGGCCCTTCAGGCTCAGCATCTTGGGTATGCATCTCTCCTTAGGAATGAGGATGAGACCCCAAACTTTAAGGCCTTCATTCAACTCGGAGTGCCGGCTCTGGATCTAGCAGAAATTCCTCTGTGATTGCCTTAGGACAGTTCGTTTACTTGGTTCAGAGCTGAGGCAGATGTCTCTCTTTGCAGAATCTGCTGATGATTAACCCATGAGATTTGGTAGGGAAGGGCAAGGTGGCTGAGGTGGTGCCTCCATCTCACTTTTGTTTTCTGAGCAAGAGGTATCATGGGAAAAATCTATAATGAGGAAAATTATTCTACCTTGCTATGTGGTGACTTGTGCAAGGGATAGAAGAAACTCATTCATTTATTGAAACCATCTTTTAATTGAATACTTAACCATGTATTGACTTTCTTCTAGTCACTGGGTGTGCTATGGTGGGTAAGAGCTTAAATTCTAGATGAGTTCTAGCAGAATAATGGCTAGAATGGAATGATTCTAGTGGAATGATGGCCCTTCCAAATGTCTACATCCTTACTCCTGGTACCACAAATATGTTATATCACATGGCGAGGAGAAACTAAATTTGCAGATGGAGTTAAAGTTATTCATCATCAGCTGACTTTAAGATGGGGGTTTATCCGAGTTCATTAGCCGAGCCTGATATTATCATAAATGTTCTTGAAGGTGGAAGAGGAAAGTAGAGAGTCAGCTAGAGAGATGGTATCACAAGAGAGACTCAAGCTGCCTTTGCTGGCTTTCAATATAAAAGAAGTTCACTAGATAAGACATGTGCAGCCTTTAGAAGCTGCAAGAAAGAAACAGAATCTCCTCTAGAGCCTCAGAAAGAATGCAGCTCTGCTGACACCAGTTTTATCCAATTGAAACTTATTTCAGATCTTTGACCTCCAGTACTGTGAGACAAGAAGTTTGTGTTGTTTTCGGGCCACTAAGTTTGTGGCAGTTTGTGGCAGCAATAGAAAACTAGTAGAGACGTATTGAACAAAATGAATGAACAATTGAATAAAATAATATCAAGAAAATTACATGTTAGGATGAAAACTAAAGAGATGTGGAATGAAGGGATAGTGTGAGAGATGAAATAATGGAAGTGATGTTTTCAGAAGAGGAGTTTGGGATCCAGAGAGATTAGAGATGCGTTGAAGGAGGAGACAAATGCTGTCATTATAAGACATGACTTTGGTCCCAGGAGGAGGCAGCTCTGGACAGGTTTTCTCATTGGACTCCTTTAACTAAATTGTGCAGCTGAGCAGGTTGTTCTACGTCGCAGAGATACTACTCATACAAGCCTGTAAACTGAGTTCAGTTCATAAATAGAAATTGACCTTATGTTCTAGGCAAGTAACTTGGGAACCCAGTAGCTTCATCTTATCTGATCCATGTCTGAGTCATTTTTGTAATTCACCCATTTATTTATTAACTTATTTGTTCATTCATTAAATAAACATTTCCTGAGCACATTTCTGAGCCTTGGAGATACAACACTGAGCAAAACACATCTGCTCTCTGCCATCATGGATCACTGAGTTGTACTATTAAAAATATTTAAACAAGCACAATGTTTGGCATCAACCAGTCAGAGGGGACAGCCCCACTGTTAGAGCCTTCTCCTACCTGGAAGAAGCGGTCCCTGTCATATCCATCATTCCACAGTCAAATAAATCTTTTTTTTTTTTTTTTTTTGGTACTGGAGATTGAACTCAGGGGCACTCGACCACTGAGCCACATCCCCAGCCCTATTTTGTGTTTTATGTAGAGACAGGGTCTCACTGAGTTGCTTAGCGCCTCGCTGTTGCTAAGGCTGGCTTTGAACTCGCGATTCTCCTGTCTCAGCCTCCCTATGTGCTGGGATTACAGGCTTGAGCCACTGCGCCCGGCTCAAATAAATCTTTTTTTAAGAAAAAAATCTATTCCTGACACTCCTCTGATTAAAGTCCTCCAGTGGCTTCTCATTGTATACTGGAACCAGTCCATCCAGACTCAGAGAGAAAGAGCATCCAGACTCAGAGAGAGAGTAGAGGCACAGGATCCTCATCCCTCCAATCTCCTCTCTCCTTGATGGCCCCACATGCCCATCTCTCTCCTGCTCAGTGTCCTTGCCAAAGCTGCCCTCTCAGCCTGCAGTGCAGTGCACCTCTCCGCTGACCGGATGTGCAGATGTGCCATGGTTGAGAGCAGAGTCCTTGGAAGCCCAGAATCCTGGATTTATCTAAATCCTGTTTGGGCCACTCAGAACTGGGTGACTTTGGGCAAGCAGCTCAAGTCTATGTCTTGGTCTCTCATCTGTTACAATGGGAATATCACAGAGTGGCTGAGGCTCCCATTTGCTCATGTGTGCAGAAACAAAGAACTGAGAACCGTGCCTGGCACAGAGAAGCAGTAAATAGATGTCCACAATTGTGGGGTCTCCCCGACAATCCACGTGGCTCTTGCTGTACTACACATATTTCTACAGTTGTACTGGAACTCCTTATTGTATTTATTTATTTTCATCTCTACTAGGCTGCCAGAACTTTGAGGTCAAAAATGCTCTTTGACTGAACCTTAAATCTGGACTTAGTGCATGTTGTGGTTTGGATGTGAGGTGTCTCCCAAGAGCTCCTGTGTGAGACAATGCACAAAGTTGAAAGGAAAAAAGATCAGATCATAAAAGCTTTAATCCAATCAGTGAATTAATCCCCCGTTGGGGATTAACTGAGTGGTAACTGAAGGCAGGAAGGATGTGGCTGGAGAGTGGGTCCTTGGGGGCATGGCCTTGGGGTATAAATTTTGTATCTGGTGAGTAGAGTCTCTCTCAGCTCTCTGATCATCATGTGAGCTGCTTCCCTCCACCATACTCCTCTGCCATGAGGTTCAGCCTCATCTTGAGCCCCAAGGAATGGAGTTTGCTGTCTATGGACTGAGACCTCTGAAACCATGAGCCCCAAAATAAACTTTTCCTCCTCTACAATTGTTCTGGTCAGATCCTTTAGTCATAGCAGCAAACAAAGCTGACTAAAACAGCACATTTGTTAGCATATGGTGGTTGTTCCAAATGTAGTTATTGAATGGATAAATTTAATAAAATATGATTTAAAATAAATAAATGAAAAATTGGAAGAAACCTGTTGTTGGAGCATATCTAAAGCTATTATGAAGTAGTTAAGTGTGGAAATCTTAGTGTTTTCCATGTATCCATAAAGCTAATATCACTTTTCAGCATTTTCAATAAAAGTAAAGCAATCTAGAAATCCTTGTTTTCTATTAATGTTGTTAAGTAGCTGACATAAAGGGATTCAAATATGGATCTTGACCCCCAAATTAAGCAAGAATCCAGGTGAGGTGGTGCACACCTGTAATTTCAGCAAGTTGGGAGCCTGAGGCAGGAGGATCACAAGTTCAAGGCCAGCCTCAGCAACTTAGGGAGAGAGGCCCTAAGGAACTTAATAAGCCTCTGTCTCAAAATAAAAAGGATTAGGAATGTACCTCAGTGGTAAGGGTTCAAATCCCAGTAATGCAAAAACAAATAAACAGCTAAAGTAAGCAAGATTTCGCAGGAGGTTGCAAAGATTGTAACAACCATTTCATTTTCATAACTCCATCTTGCTTCATGTGTTCATGGATACCTACATGGCCTAAGGTTAAAATTTTTATTAATAAAAGTAACCAAGTTTGAAGCAAGCTAGGAAGATAAAATATAGAGTATAAATCTCCCACAGATATTTAAGGGAGTCTTATCTTTTGCTATGAATATTTGAGCAACTTGGTGGGCAGATAATAATATGGGCTTCAGTGATCTTTACAGAATAAATGAAGTTCCTTCTGACAAGTTCCCAAGGTATCTGTGTCCCTGAGGAAGTGTGGACATGATGAGGTGGCTCCACTAGATACTCCGAGTGACTGTCACCATGCATGTCACATTCCCCTCTTTATCCTGTCACAAGAGCTTCTTTGAGTAACTTGGGAAATGAGTGTCCAGCTTGGTCCCAGCATGAGGACAGGCTCATTTCCAGGGAGCCATAAGATCTGGGGTAGCTCTGTAGGTCTTGGTTGTGGTAGCCTCACATGGGCTCTGGGCATGAGGAGATTTCAGCAATTTCTTCCTTCCTGTACTATCACGGGGCTGTCTTCAGCTATGCTGGTAAACAGCCCCTGGGGCTCTAAAATGGATAAGATCCTCTGTGGGTCTCTTAAGGAAATTGCTAATGGCTTATCTAGTCTTTACAGATCTAGCCTACATTATTTTCATTGATTTAAATAGCACCTCTCTCCCCATCAGCACTCCCTACTTGTTTTAGTCATGCTTTTTTGTTGCTCTGTGACTAAAAGACCCAACCAGAACAACTGTAGAGGAGGAAAAGTTTATTTGGGGGCTCACAGTTTCAGAAGTCTCAGTCCATAAACAGCTGGCTTCATTCCTTGGGGCCCAAGATGAGGCAAAACATCATGGCAGAAGAGTGTGGTGGAGGGAAGCAGCTCACATGATGATCAGAAGACAGAGAGAGACTCCACTCATCAGATACAAAATATATATCCCAAAAGCATGCCCCCAATGCCTACCTCCTCCAGCCACACCCTACCTGCCTTAAGTTACCACTCAGTTAATCCCCAACAGGAGATTAATTCGCTGATTGTGTTAAGGCTCTCAGAACCCAATTATTTCTCCTCTGATCTTTCTTGCATTGTCTCACACATGAGCTTTTGGGGGACACCTCCCATCCACACCATAACATCACTTAAATGCTGCACCAGCTGTCTCACAGTAGCAGCTCCTCACTGCTCACCTTCAGGAATTTTTTCTCTGTTTACAGCTGAGAGCTGATTTTCTACCCTGGCTATCTGACCCAGGCTATTTGCCTCTGCCTGAAACACCCTTGCTGTCACTGTTTACCTAGTTATTCATCCTTGAGACCTCAGTTCAAATTCTATTTACTCTGCAAAACCTTCTCTGGAGCTCAAATTCAATTGGGGTCCAGTGACACATGCTTGGATGGAATTCTACACTTCACAGCACAAATTCCAGTTTACAGATCATTTGTTTAATGTCAGTATTTTGTACTAGAGAGAAAGCCAGAGGAGGGGTAGGGCCAGGTCTGCTTTCTTGCCTTTGCAACCACTGAACACAGTTTACTATTTTGCACAAAGTAGAAGCTGAATAAACGTATATTTTGACCCAATGAAATAAAAATGCAATGACCAAAGGAATGGGTGAGTGAATGCAGTGTTTTCTTTCACATCACAAAAGCAGCTTTCCTCAGTTAGCATGATGGCTAAAACATGGGCCATTGGCCATTCTACCAAAAACAACATATAGATTCAATGCAATCCTCATCAAAATACCAATGATGTCCTTCACAGAACAAGAAAAAACAGTCTGAAAATTCATTTGGAAGAATGAAGGACCTAGAATAGCCAAAGCAATCTTAAGCCATAAAAGTAACCGGAGACATCACAATATCTGCCTTCAAATTATACTACTGAGCTATAGCAACAAAAACTGCAAGGTACTGGCATAAAAACAGACACATAACCCAATGGTACATGATAGAAGACACAGAGACAAACCCACACTGATATATTCATCTGATCCTTGACAAAGGTGCCAAAAACATACATTGGAGAAAGACAGTCTTTTCAATAAATGGTACTGGGAAAACTGGTTATCCACATATAGAAGAATGCGACTAGACCCTTATCTCTCACCCTGCACAAAAATCAACTCAAAATGGATCAAAGGCCTAGGAATTAGACCAGAAACTATGTAACTCCTAGAAGGAAATGTGGGGTCAAAACTCCAGCATGTAGGCACAATGACTTTCTCACTGGGACCCCTAAAGCTCAGGAAATAATGCTAAGAGTTAATAAATAGTATGGCATCAAACTGAAAGTCTTCTGCACATCGAAGGAAACATTAGGAACATGAAGAGAAAGCCTACAGAATGGGAGAAAGTTTTTGCTAGCTACACTTCTAACAGAGGATTAGTATCTAGAATATATAAAGAACTCAAAAACCTCAACACCAAAAAATCAAATAACCTAATTAATAAACAGGCAAAAGAATTAAACAGATATTTTCAAAATAAGAAATACAAATGAGTAACAAATAAGTGGAAAAATGTTCAACATCATTAGCAATTAGGAAAATGCAAATAAAAATTACACTCAAATTTCTTCTCATACCAGTCAGAGTGGCAATTATCAAGAATACAAATAATAATAAGTGCTGGAGAGGATGTGGAGAAAAGGGAACACTTTTACACCGTTGATGGTATTGTAAATTTCCACTATGGAAATCAGTATGGAGGTTTCTCAAAAGATTAGGCATGGAACTATCATTATGACCCATCTATATCACTTCTTGGTATTTTTCCTAAAGAATGAAAGACATCACACTACAGTGATATGGGAATACCCATGTTTATAACAGCACAATTCAAATTCACAAAGGCCAAACTATGGAACCAGCCTTATTGTCCATCAATAGATGAATGGATAATGAAAATGTGGTATAGGACTGGGTTTGTGGCTCAGTGGTACAGCACTTGCCTAGCATGTGTGAAGCTCTGGGTTTTATCCTCAGCATCATTACAAATAAATAAAATAAAGATATTGTGTCCATTTACAACTAGAAACCAAATTTAAAAAAGAAAATGTGGTATATATACACAATGGAGTTTTATTAAGCCATGAAGAAAAATGAAATTATGTCATCTGCAGAAAAATGGATGGAACTAGAGACCATTATGGTAAGTGAAATAAGTCAAACTCAGAGGATCAAAGTTGTATGTTTTCTCTCATATGAGGAAGATAGGGAGAAAAAGGAAAAGAAAGGTGGGGGAAGATCCCATTAAAATCAAAGGGAGATCAATAGAGGAAAGAGACTAAGGGGTAGGTGAAGAGGAGGGAGAGGGAAGTGATATTGGCCAAATTATATTGCTATATTGTTATATTCTGGGGAGTGATATTGGCCAAATTATATTGTTATATTGTGTGCATGTACGAGCATGTAACAACAAATCTCATCATCACTTACAACTATAATGCACCAATGAAAAATGAACCCTTGGCTATTTAGGCAAGTGATTTAAATCTCTATGCTTCTCATCTTCATCTGTAGAATGAAGATCATAGAGATACATTTTGAGGTACTTTATAGACCTGAAAGAGTGTTCAATGGGCGTTCAATGGGAAAAAATAAAGATATGTCACATGGGACAGTGCCTTACATATAGTAAGCATTGAACAGCATATGCCAGCACCTTAAAAAATTACCTCCCTCTGGAATTAAAAAATCCCCATGATCATTGCTTCTAATAGCTGCTATTTTAATGCACTTAACCTGGCTCACATTAATATAAATATTTGATGTAATCCCTTTGTATATTTTTAGAGCTTATTATTCTGTGTCTCTACATTGTTTAGGGCTGTCTTATCCACCAGGCAGCAGACACAGTGCCTGTGACACTTGTAGAGTTCCATAAAAATGTTTTCAATTCTTCTAAAATGGGAAGGGAGAAAAAAGAGAGCCATTAGGTCAAAGAAAAAGTTTTAATATATAATATTAATCTATTCCCCTGTATCTCAACATAGTCATAAGATATTTTTGTTCTACAAAAGAGGAAGGGGAGTCGGGCGTGGTGGTGCACGCCTGTAATCCCAGCACTCTGAGAGGCTGAGACAGGAGAATCACAAAGCCAGCTTCAGCAACGGCGAGGCACTAAGCAACTCAGTGAGACCCTGTCTCTACATAAAGCACAAAATAGGGCTGGGGATGTGGCGCGGTGGTCAAGTGCCCCTGAGTTCAATTCCCAGTACCAAAAAAAAAAAAAAGAGGAGGAAGGGGACCAGGCAAAAGGGCCCAGGATCCATGCCAGACAATACAGCCTAGTGAGTTTCCACTTATCCCTCTGATTCAGAATCAACATCCCAGAAAGGGAATAAAGATACCAGTGTGGCTTCAGGACACTCATGCACCATCGGAGTGTTTTATGGCTAGAGTAGACTGCTCCTGGAGGAAGGACCTCTGGCAGGAGGGAGGCTTTCCATTGCAGGTCTGCCCTCCCCAAGCACATGCCCTCAGATGTCCCCAGCCAAAAGAGGACTCCTATTGGTTTCCCCTCTCTCCTACCTACCTTCTCCAGCTTGTTTTTGGCCCTCCCCACAGATGTCCTGTACCTGCTGCACTGGTCTTTGCCAGTCACCCCTTGTTCGCTGCCTCGCTGGGCTCAGGACTCACACACAGGCCACCAATGTCTCGCCTGGGTTTCATCCTTCTTCTTCTGTCTTACCATCCCTTGAGTTTCTCTCACTTTGTTCTTTTACCATTGTTACTTTCTTGTCTGCTTTTCTTTGTTTCAGTTTCTTTTTTATTCCAGTTTTGGGACACTCTCTCCTGTTACCCTTTTATGCTTTTACTGACTCCATTCTCTTATAAATTTATTTGTGTGTGGGGTAGTGTGAGGTGTGTGTGTGTGTGTGTGTGTGTGTGTGAGAGAGAGAGAGAGAGAGAGAGAGAGAGAGAGAGAGAGAGAGAGAGAGAGAGAAATATCTCCTTGTCCCTCTTGCCCAGTCTTCTGTTCTCTACTAGTTCCTATTTTTGCTTCCTCTTCCTCTTGGGACCTGGCCGCCTCCCTCACACTCCTAACAGGGCTGTGGAAACTCACCCTCCACTCTGACTGGCCTAGACCACAGGACATTTGTCTCCCTGAGCCAAAAGGGCCATGAGAAATGAGATATGATGCGTAATGCAAACACAGGCTTCTTCTGTGTCTCTTCTGGGCCTCCATGGGCAGGCACTTACTAGATTATTACTTTTTCAATGGAGACACTGGGAAGGAGGGAAAAGGGAGGCAAATGTGATGCTTACCTGCATATCAGGGACAAAAATTTACTTGCTGCTACCCACCACGGTGCAGAAAAAAATATGACTTTTTCATTTGATTTATAGTCACCCTGCTCGCCTGGCAGACCAGCATACCCCACCCCGCCCCTGTGTGCGCACCGACTGGTCTGTGTGTCACAGGAGAATGGGGAGCTGAAGCTCCGAATCTCAGTTCTTGTGTTCTGATGAAAGAAAATGTAAATTCAGACATAAAAAGCAAGAGAAGTTCATTATAACTGAAAGTAAAGTAAGGCTCTAGCAAAAAGCACTCTCAAGAGAGAGTGGAGGGGCTGGGGTTGTGGCTCAGTGGTAGAGGGCTTGGCCCTCACGCGTGAGGCACTGGGTTCGATCCTTAGCACTGCATAAAAAAATACATAAATAAATAAAATAAAGGTTTAAAAAATTATTAAAAAAAATAAGAGAGAGAGAGAGAGAATGGAACCTCTCCAAGCATAGAAGGACAAAGGGTACAATGCTGCTTCCAAATTTATTTTTTGATGCTTACCAGAACTGGGCTCCACTTTCTGCAGTCTCTAACAATCAGATGTTTATCTCTTCCTTCACATCGGGTGGGGGAGTTTTTAACCTTAGTTGGTCTTTTCTGGAACTGTCATGGTGACAGTCGCATTCAGGGGGGCTGCATCTGCAAGTCAGTCCTATGTTAATGCAGATGCTGGGGTCAGTGCCCTGCAGACTTTATCTTACTACAGAAATTTCCCTTCTGAAATACATTGAGAAACCTACGGCCATAAATCCTAACTTTACAGTGACTTAAGTGGACTTTGCCAGGAGCTAGTCCCATTGATCTTTTTTTTCCCCTTTCTTTCTTTCTTTTTTTTCAAATATTTTTAAGTTGTAGTTGGACCCAGTACCTTTATTTATTTTTATGTAGTGCTGAGGATCAAACCCAGTACCTGGCATGTGCTAGGCAAGCACTCTAGGGCTGAGCCACAACCCCAGCCCCTAATCTTTCTTTCTTGACGTATTGCTTAACCGGCTCCCTTTGTTTATTCTCAGGGTGAGTGAACCTCTTGTTGTTCTACAAATTATTTGATTTGTTCACTAAAGGCCATTTCAAAGAAACCCCATGACCCTGCTGTTACTGGTTCACACTTCACTGCTCATTTCTAACTACTACCTAACTCATGGGCAAATTTCATTGTGCCACCTGGAGTAAATGTAGACACCAAAACAGCTGCCTTAGTAAATATTTAGGCTCTTCTTTGCGTATAAGTGCTCTGTTTTGAAGATGTCTCCCCCTGTCCTGCATCTCCCTGGGGTGGCAATGGAGCTGGGGACAGGAGCCTCAGGTGCTCTCCAGATGCCGGGAAGAAGCATGATGTCCCTGCCTCCTCTGGTCCTGGGGTGCTGACCTTTGTCATCTTGTCATTCTCAGATGAGGCCTGAAATTGCTATGACTCATGATCTGGTCTGCGGCTGCATTGGGGGGTGGCACCGTAGCTTCCAGGGGTATGCTGGGGTCTACTGAGGCATGGCTGTGAACCGTACATTCATGGAAAAGAGGACCTGCCACAAAAAATCACTCTGGTCAAATTTAACTTTTCAGCTACTTCTGCATCCTGTGTCACTGAAATATCAAAGTCAGGACCAGAAATATAAAATGCAGATTCACTATGCCTAACCGGGCTCGACCTTGTTAAATGTGCCCATCAGCTTATGATGGGAGAGAAAAGGCCCTTCCCTGAGGCCTCCCCTTACTTTCTCACACCCACAAAGATAGTGTTCACACTTACAAGAGGCTTTCTACGTACTTTGCATAATTTAATCCTGGGAAGATGTCCTATTATCATTCACATTTAACAGGTGAGGACACTGAGACTCAGAAAGGTTGAGTGCCTTATCCACGGTTCCACAGCCCTGTAGCTGAGGGTGGAACTGTCTGGGAACCCAAGTGTCCTGGCTGCTCTCAAACTCTGTTTTCTGGGGTGCTCTTCCTATTTGGAATCCTTTGTCCTCCTCTCTTTACTCCTTTTCTTTGTATTCCCTGACTCCAGGCCAGAAAAAGGAAGAGTTTTCTTTCATTTCTGCTATGTCACAGGCTCTTGCTACCATGAAGCTGGGCTGCTTACCATATAAAGGCTGGATGCAGTTCGGTCTGTTCTGAACACTCTCCTCCTGTGTGTTGATGTCAGCTATGGGGCGAATGTCTCACTTCTTCCACTGTCCACTTCAGAGGAGTTCTGGGAAGTGCTGAGACTGGTTGGTGGCCGTCATCCAACTCCCATATGGAGATCCAGAATGTCACCACGAGCCTCACTCAGATATCAGCTCCAACCTTGGCAGTCTGTGACATCCCTGAGGATACAACTGGCAGGACTGCTTCCTCTGGCAGCGACAAAGAATCTGGTGGGGGTTGGTCCCCCAGCCTTTCCTGACCAGGTGCTGGGTGTGCCAGCAGCTGCTAACACCTGGCTGCCAGCCATGGTGGCTCCATGAGCATACCTGTTGCTACAGGATAAAGTCCTCACGTTTCCTCCAATTGGCTCCTCCAGACAAGCAGGATCAGATCAGGGCTCCTTGACAATGCTCCCATGGAGGCCCAGGGCTCCCAAAAGTCTTGTTAATAAACCATGTCCCTGGGGCTGGGATTGTGGCTCAGTGGTAGAGTGCTTGCCTCGCATGTGCGAGGCACTGCGTTCGATCCTCAGCACCACATAAAAAAATAAATCAATAAAGATATTGTGTCCACCTACAACTAAAAAATATTTAAAAAAAATAAAATAAAATAAACCATGTCCCCCTGAAGAACATGATACGTCAGATTTCTGGACCTTCTATCAAAACCTTTAAATACAGAGTTTAAGCCTTGGTGTGGAGCAGTTCTAATACTCTACCAGCAAAGGGTTTTTTGTTTGTTTCTTTCTTTTTGTTGTTGTTTGTTTGTAGTTTTGGTACCCAGGACAGGTCACTTAACCACAGAGCCACATCCCCAGCCCTTTTTAAATTTTTTTTTAAAAAATTTTAAGACAGAGTCTCAATAAGTTGCTTAGGGACTCTCTAAGTTGCTGAAGCTGTCTTTGAACTTGTGACCTTCCTGCTTACTGGGATTACAAGCATGCACCACAGTGCCCAGCTGCAAAGACTATTTTTACAAAGTATTATCTTATAAAATATGAAGTGAATATGAAATCTACTGCATGTGGGTCTCTCCATGGTACCGTGTCCTAAAATAGCTCATAGGTTTTGTTCTTACAGTTATTTCACAGTTTTTTTTTTCAGTAGAATCTCTCTTCCTCTTCATTTACAAATAATACAATTTGCCATTCTTTTCAAATCTTATGTCAGTGGTTAACCTGGTATTTTAAGATCATGTATGTCTTCGGATACACTAAAGGAGGTTTTACTTTTATGATAACATTGTACTTACTAATTAAAATATTTTCTTTGCCTTCAAGTGAAATGATAAATGACCCAAGTGCCATTTATGTAGATCAGACCTAATTAGCACTCTTAAAATGAAATGCATGGGAATGTAAATAACTTATCACATGATAAAAGCATAGTTTAGAAGACAGGATCTTTTGCAACATGGGGTTCACATAGGAAAGTGATGCTGATGAGAAGACCAGGCCTCACTGCTGCATTGTCACCATGACCATATCTACAGTCCCATTGATTGTTCACAATATTTCATTGTCACTGAAATATTGTGACAATGTCACAAAATGTCACTTGCATTTAATACGCAAACCTCTGATTAGGGATGATGTTAAAGCAATAGTGGTGAGAAGTCCACCTTATTGTTCCAGTGTGCCTTGGGTTCAGTGGCTACTGGGGTCTTAGATCATTCTGGAGTTTCAAAGACTAGGTAATAAAAATTGTAACTTTCATTTTATATCAAACTGGGACTATTGCAATTGGTAGTTCATATTTAGCAGATCCCTTGTGCCCTCTCTTCCAAGAGACCCTCACTGTGACTAAACTGGGGACTCTTATGGTGGAGCTGCAGTCCTGAGGAGCCACTGGCATTGTATTAAGAGGAGGAATGCCGCTATACCTGTGATGTCAGTGGCTTCAGCTCTTCAGAGATGGAAGAATCCAGACAATGTGCCACTTCTTCTTCGTTCACTAATTAGAACCCCAATTCTGTGAAGAACTTCAGCGAACACATTTTGAGTTCTTTTTCAGGCTCTGCTGCACATGCACGCACTACAAAAATGAAATTCACTATTATTGCCCTCAAGAAATGCACAGTCTAAGGAGAAATGGGGTCTGTATGTACCCACCTACAAGCCAGTGCATGGAATCCTGCCGTAGTGGTTGCAATATAGTGTTATGGAGATACACGGGAGGACATAAAATGTTTTGAGAGGGAAGCAGGAGGCAGAAAGCATCACACAAGAGGTGGCGTTTAAACTGACCCATCAAAGTGGGAGGATTTTTTTTTTTTTGGTACCGGGGATTGAACTCAGGATTACTTGACCACTGAGCCACATCCCCAGCCCTTTTTTGTATTTTATTTAGAGACAGGGTCTCACTGAGTTGCTTAGCGCCTTGCCGTTGCTGGGCACTGGTTTTGAACTTGCGATTCTCCTGTCTCAGCCTCCCAAAGTGCTGGAATTATAGGCGTGCACCACCGCGCCCAGTTCGAAGTAGCAGGATTTTGCAGAAGCGGAAGGGGTGAGGATTCTTTCTGGCTTTACTCTGAAGATATATAAGAGGCGGGAGAGGTAAATTTGTAAAGCAGGCCCTTGATTAATTATTCCAAGTTTCTGGCTCCTTTCCCAAAGCCAGCTTGCAGATTTCTGAAACATTCATTTCACAAGTGTCATCTGTCTCAGATCACCTTGTTTTCTAATGAGTAGTTCTCAGAAAAGTTTGGTCCACCCACTAAAAACATGAGACTCATTAGGTCATGGGTAGAAATGTAAATTCTTGGGTCCCATTCCAGATCATCTGAACCTGAAACTCTTGGGACTTCACATGACACAAATTTAAGGTTGGCAGCTACAGTTCTAACATATCCAGAAACTCTGGGGCAAATGTAGTGACTAAGAACAATTGAGGTTACCTTCTGAATTCCTGCCTAGAGGAACTCATCTGAGACTCCTGCCTCCAAGTACATGGTTGAGATACATCAGCAACCACCAGAGGGGTCACGTTGACTTCTCTGGTGATTTCTTTAAGGGTCATATAGTTATAGGGTTGGGGCTTTCTGAGAAATTGAAACAGCATGAAGGCCTCCTTTTAAACCTTGATTCTTAGAATCAAGTAGGAAAGATTTCAGACATGTTGCTCAGAGTTACAGGCATGAGTTTATTAGAAGGAATGGGGAACACTCCCAAGAAAGAGGGTGGGTCCTCTTGGAGAGGAGAGAGACAATGTACCCCTATTTCCCTCCAGTTTCATTGGACATCCCAGGGAAGTTTCCAGAGTCCTCCTTAGGTCTACTTCTGAACTTCTGACTGACAGCCAGATAATACCAATCTTTCAAGTCCCCACTGGCATGACAACTCTAGGTCACTTTGGAAAATGCTGACTGGTTTTATTTGGAATCAGTTCTTACAGATTTTATGCTTAGGCTTTATCTCCCGGAGTTCTAGGATTAGGTCTATGTAAGGGTCACAAAAGTGTCCCCATTTCAGAGTAACTTGTATTCTTCTTATGACATTTTGTGCTTGCATTTCTCCTTCAGATAACAGGTTATTTTTATTTTTAAAATTTTTTTAGTTGTAGATGGACACAAATATCTTTATTTTATTTATTTATTTTTATGCTGTTTATTTATTTATTTATTTTTATGTGGTGCTGAGGATGGAACCCAGTGCCTCCTGCATGCAAGGCAAGTGCTCTACCACTGAGCTACAATCCCAGCCCAAGGTTTTTTAATTTTAATTTAATTTAATTTTATTTTATTTTTTGGTACCAGGAATTGAACCCAGGGATGCTTAACCACTGAGCCACATCCCCAGCCCTATTTTGTGTTTTATGTAGAGACAGGGACTCACTGAGTTGCTTACCCTCTCTCCATTGCTGAGGCTGGCTTTGAACTCGTGATTCACTTGTCTCAGCCTCCCAAAGTGCTGGCATTACAGGCATGCGCCACTGCACCCAGCCAGATAACAGATATTTTGCAGAGGAATGTAACATACTCTGTTGACTTTAGCCAGGTAGGGCTACACGTAGAAAAGAAAGCATTTGGGGGTCAGCACAGAGGGCCCAATTTATACATTTCCTTAACCTCAAGTTCCCACCACCCATGTCTGTTTCCTATCAATATCAGATCGAGGGCAGAGTTGCTGGTCACAGGTCCCTGATCCACATTTATTTTTTTCTCCTCAAAGCAGATAAACTGGGAGTATTAGCGGAGCAGTCTCGGGGCGGGCTTTGGGGTAGTAATTGGCCTTCTTAGTTGTGCAGGTGAACCAGGCAGCCCTCCTGGCTTCATTCAGTCTAAGGGCCCCAGAGCGCCACCCTCTACCCACGGGGAGAGGGTGGTCGGTCATCTGACCCAGGCCTGCTTGGTCAGGTGACAGTGGCAGAGCATACTTAGCTAGAGACGCGGAAGTACAGCGCTTCAGAGGCCGCCAGAGCGTGCAGGCGGGACCGCCGCCGCCGGGGGACATGTTGTCCCGGGACCTGGCGCTCACGCGCCTCGCGCTCCTGCTGCTGCTGCTGCCGCCCCCACCCGGCCCGGCCAGCTGCGCCGCACCCTACGACCCCACCTGGGAGTCGCTGGACACCCGCCCACTGCCCGCCTGGTTCGACCAGGCCAAGTTCGGCATCTTCATCCACTGGGGCGTGTTTTCTGTGCCCAGCTTCGGTAGCGAGTGGTTCTGGTGAGCGCCCTTCCTCCTACCCCTGTCGCCTTGCACGCTGCTTTTTGTCCTTCCACCTAGGGATCCCGGACACGCCCCAGCACACCTGTGTACCGCCTATGGCTGCCCCCTTGTCATTCACCTGCTCGGGTTCCAGCGTTTGGCGTTTCCGGTTCCTTGACAGCTCCTGGAGCTAGATGAATATTGGATTGTCCTTCCGCGTGGTTGAAGTTTCCAGACACCGAACACGCATCTGGCTTCTCACCTCCTGGAGAGTCGCGCGTATTCAGGACACTATGTATGCCATGGAGCGACCTGAAAAATCAGTGTATGCTCAGGGGCTTGCATTTGTTTTTGTCTTGAAACCGGGTCTTACTATTGCTCATGCTGGTCTGGAACTCCCGGAGGACTTCTGCCTTAGATTCCGGAGTAGCTGGGATTGCAGGCATGTGCCAGCCTGCCTGGCTAGAACCTTTTAAAAAAGTTTCTGGAGCGACACATGATATCATTTTAACACAGCACACCAATAAGTGAAAGGAGGGCATGATGGATGGTGTGCATCCACGAGAGATGCTGAGGCAGGAGGATTGGGAGTTGGAGGCTAGCCTAGGCAACTTAGTGAGACCCTGTCTCAAAAAACAAAACAAAACAAAAACCTTTCAATCATTAGTAGACTGGCATATGAAAGGTGCTGCACAAAAATGTTTGTTACATTTATCTTGCGATCTATATGAAAACGTGCATGTGATCTTATAAATGGTTACGCATAGCTTTCCTGATTGCTTCAAGTATTCACCTCTTCAAATGAGTGTGTATATGTGTGTGTGTGTGTGTGTGTATTTGTGTTCAGCTGATTGTCACAATTTCTTTTGTAGTTCAATTCTTTTTTTTAAAAAATATTTATTTATTTTAGTTGTAGGTGGACACAATAGCTTTCTTTTATTTTTATGTGGTGCTGAGGATCGAACCCAGTGCCTCCTGCGTGCTAGGCAAGCACGCTACCACTGCGCCATAACCCCAGCCCTGTAGTTCAATTCTTTTTTTTTATGGTGGAACTGGGGATTGGATCTAGGGGTACTCTTACCTCTCAGCTACATCCACAGCCCTTTTTATTTTATTTTTATTTTTTATTTTTTTTATTAGTTTCCACAGCCCTTTTTAAATTTGAGACAGGGACTCCCTTTCTTAGGCTGGCCTTGAACTTTTGATCTTCCTGTTGAGGTAGGAGGAACCTTAGTTGCTGTGCTTACAGGCCTACACTACTATGCTAGACTTGTAGTTCAATTTAAAAGATAAAAATGTTGGCTGGGGGTATAGCACAGAGGTAGAACATTAGCAGCATGCTGGAGACCCTGAGCTCAATCCCCAGCAGTAAAATATAAAAACCCAAACCAACACCAAACCAAACAAAAGGTAAAAATGCACTATAGATCAGTTGTGATATTTTCACTTTGAAACCCAGGTACAAGGTGTAATAATAAGACTTTATTGTCTCACAAAACAAGAAGTTTAGAAGTAGTTGGCTCACTGATGAAATCAAAGATGTAGTCTCTGAGGGCTTGATCCTTTATAGTCACATGATAGTGTCCAGGCATCAAAAAAACTCACATAGCCTGCAACCTAGCCCAAATGCCTGTTTGTCTTTTTGCTTGGAAAGAAACCATTCCCAGACACCCCTATGTCACCTTTCCCACAAGTCCACTGGCCAGCATAGTTCTCACTTCTGTGTTCTAGCTATAGTGGAAGCTGGGAAATGTGTGTGTGACTTTTGGCCAGCAACAGGACAATGCTCACTATGTATTATGTTCACCAGCCAAGTATTCACAGCCAGCAGAGCCTCCTAGTCATCTTTGGGGGTGCAGTGCCGACTGTAGATTTACTCATCCTGTGGAAGTACTCTTACAAAAGGAGATGTGCCAGAGAAGGCAGAAGAGGGGTCAGAAATATGGCTTGCATCTGTTTTGTGAGGATAGTTACTGTTGGGCTGATCTCACATGTTTTAAATGTACATTTCCTTATGTAGCCTTGTGGAAGCAGTTTAGGCGCAGTATACTATTGTTTAGAATGAATGCATATGACAAGTAATCCTTGAAGGCAGAGTTAACTTGTTAAAAACAGCATCCTCTTAATTTTATGGTGGCTTCTTTCTCTCATACCCAAAATGCATTTTCTGCTAGTGAATATAGTAAGGGTACATTATCTTCTCTTTTGAAGCCTTAGTCTCTTATGTTACAAAGGACTTAATATGTAAGAATCATCCTAGATGTTGCGATTTAATAGTGAAGAACTAAGAAAATAGCCAGGCTGTCCAGAGAGCTTTAATTTCAGAGTTGAGAGAATTTCACAAGGGGATGGGGGAAAATGAGAGGGGAGTTTTGGTTTACACTAGCTTTTCTTAATGCAAAGTCAAGTTGATGGGGAAATGAAGAGGATCTGGATAATTTTTGAGGAAATGGGAGATATTAGAGAGAACCGGGGCAATTATTTCCGATGGTATGTCTGTGTTGTTTATGTGCTGCTGCTTCTTTTCCCATAGGTGGTATTGGCAAAAGGAAAAGAGACCAAAGTTTGTGCAATTTATGAAAGATAATTACCCTCATGATTTTAAATATGAAGATTTTGGACCACTCTTTACAGCAAAATTCTTTAATGCAAACCAGTGGGCAGATATTCTTCAGGCCTCTGGTGCCAAATATATTGTCTTAACTTCCAAACATCATGAAGGTAAGCATAGCATGTGTACCCAGTTGCTGAAAATGCTTAGGAAGCGAGAAGTCATTCCTTTGGAAGAAGAAGCTAAAGCAAGGTCATCCCTATGAGATCAGTTTTCTCCAAAGTGGAAACTGACATTTGCTTAGAATTTAAAGACCACATGTTCCACCTACATTGAGAGCAGTAGGGATACAGACAGATCACATATTTCACAGAACAAGATGGCCACAATTTTTTGTATGCACATTTGTTTCCAAGCATTACTTAAAGCTATCTGAAGTGGGATAAGAGTGGCAGGCTAAAGTTTCCAACTGGAATTGCATACTTACCTTTCTTTCCTTCTGAATACATTCTGTGAAGGCACCGTGAGGTCTATGCTGCTGCAGTCTTGCAACATTGCTAATAAACCTGACTGCAATTTTGGCTAACTCTTAGGTGGCCAAATGGTACAAATAATAGATGAGTTACTAGTGATCAACACAGATTACCTGGAGGTAAAAGGATTGTGGAACTGCGATGGTGCCTAGAAATATCACAGTTGGTGGAGGAATATCTAAAAGACAACACATTGGTTCTATACTAATAGACTGGACTCTACCCATTACCACTCAGTATCCACAAGATCAAGGGCACATCAACAAATTATTGAGCCAACCTTATGATAATTCATTAGGTAGTTTCATTTCCATGACCATATTTGCCTTGATATAAGAAAAATTACCTCATTATTTTCTCTAGGATTACGAAGGACATAGGAAGGGAGGACCAAAAAATCTGGAATTATCTTAGAATATTTTCCCCTTTGCCACAGTCTTCAGCTTCATGATTCTTCCTTATAGATATTTTTCCTGCTGAGATGAATATTTATTCAGTGTATTTGCTTGAGATCATGTTTATTTCCTGATATCTAGGAACTTCCCTAACCTATATGGCACAAAGTTTTACATAGTGAATTTATTAAAACACCACCACCAACAACAACCACTGATAATCTTACTCAAGCTGTGAGGACAGATGACACAGCCACATTTATACATTCTCAAGGACCCATGCTGTCAGATTTTTTATTGCTCATGGACAATGTGCTGCTGGTCTTAGTTAGAAGGGACCAACATTGTGTAAGCATAGGGTAGAGATACTGAGTCAAAGATCCAAGTGGTCACTGCACTGCCTGATATTAGGGTCTGTCGAGGTGAAGATTTTTAAGTTAAGACCTCAAATATTAACACTGCTTTGAAGATTACCATGAACATAGTTGGAATAAGTGCAAACTATTTTAAAAACTTCTTAAAATAAATCTGAAGAGACACTCGATCTTAACACTTGTCCTAATTTATAAGAGTAAAGTGATTCACCAAAGGTGTCTGATGAATGTCTGTTCTCAAAGATTCTCTTAGACTTGACTGGAACACTAACACGATACCTATGACTCCACTTATGTTCTAGTCTTTCATATTGTTTCTTAAGCATTTCAGTTTATTTCTCTCTCTTTGAACATGTTTATATAGAACAACTAGCAATCTATATGCAAATTCCTGTTAAAACAAATTATTTCAAAATGTTTGTGTAATGGTATACTACTATTTATCTCAACTATTTAATTGGTAAATTATTCACTTTCAGGTAATTTAAAAAGCAACATCCAAGCTTATGAGTTTAGAGTAGAATGAGTTTACAAATTGTGGGTAGCATGAAACTACTGGAAAGCAGTGTCTTTTTTGCCTCTTGGTTAAATGAATTATCAGGCTCAAGGAGATGAGCCTGGATCCCTTTCACACTGAGAATCGCACTATGATAAAATAGACAATCCTACAACCAAGCAACATACCTTCATGTTTGGATGAGAAGTCAGACAAGAAACTTGCAGGAATGCATCTCAGGATCTTCGTTGAAAACAGTGGTGGTCATTGCTTAGCTTGTGGGTGTGGAAGGTGTCCCCACTTAGCAGTGATCTGCTATTGTTGGTTGTTTATTTTGCTTTGACCCTGTGCTGGCAGTTGGCTGGGCATAGTGGGGAGCAGTACAGACATGATACCGCCCCTCCAGGATCTCAAAGTCTTAAGAAGAAAAAACATTGGAGATAGATCACATGATACAAACCTTACAGTGTACTTTGAAAGATGTTTTTAAAGATCTAGGTTCTACCTTGTTTAAATTCTCATTGTTTCTCTTATAAGAACAGAATATGTACTATAAAAATTTGCTAAACAGTTGTCACTTGTTGAAGTAGTTATTTATATATCATATCTGAGTTGTTTTGGCATTTTTATGGGTAGAAATTTATTGAAGTAGAATTGATGATGCTTACAAAAGTTTTTAATGTCACCTTTCAGGCTTTACTTTGTGGGGTTCAGAGTATTCCTGGAATTGGAATGCCATAGATGAGGGACCGAAGAGGGACATTGTCAAGGAACTTGAAGTGGCCATCAGGAACAGAACTGACTTGCGTTTTGGACTGTACTACTCCCTTTTTGAATGGTTTCATCCACTCTTCCTTGAAGATAAATCCAGTTCCTTCCATAAGCAACAATTTCCAGTTTCTAAGATGTTGCCTGAACTCTATGAGTTGGTGAAAAAGTACCAACCAGAAATTTTGTGGTCGGATGGAGATGGAGGGGCACCAGATTACTACTGGAATAGCACAAGCTTCTTAGCCTGGCTGTACAATGAAAGGTATGTGTGCTGTTAGGTGACTGAAGATGTCCATGAGCTCCTAATATGCATATAGCATTTAAATTCACATACTTCTGGAAATATTTCCTTTTAGGCTCAGTTGTTGATATGGAAAGTATTACAGGGTTGGGGTCTGCCAAGAAACTGAGGTAGCACAGAGACCTCTCCTCCAAATCCGCATTCTTGTGATCAAGTCAGAAAGATTTCAGACATGTCACTTGGAATTATAGGTACAAGTTTATTAGAAAGAATAGGAAAAGGGAAAGGGGGACACTCAAGGAAAAAAGTGTGTCCTCTCAGAGAGGAGAGGGGCAGTGTGCCTCTCCTGCCATCCAGTTCTATTGGGGGTTCCAAGGGAAGTTTCCAGAGTCCCACCCAGGTCCACCTCTTGTCTTTTGACTGATGGCAGGATGATATCAGACTTTGAAATTCTTACTGCCACGACATCTTTAGGTCACTGTGGACAATGCTGACTGATTCTACTTGGAACCTGTTCTTGCAAATTTTATGCTTGGAAGGAATGATCCTTACCTCCTTGAATTCTGGGGTTAGGTCTGTGTTAGGGTCACAAAAGTACCCCCACTTCAGAGAAACTTGTACTCTTCATATGACATTTTGCACCTGCATGTCTCCTTCACATAACAGGTAGTTTGCTGAGACATATCATGATGTCTACTTAAGCCAGGCATGGCTGCAGGTAAATTGTTTTTTAAAAGAGAAAGCATCTGGGGGTTAGTAAGAGGGACTGGTTATAGAATTATTCCCTTAACCTCATGTTCTCACCACTCAAGTCTGTCTGTTGCTTATCATTATAAATAATGCTTATTAGCTGTATTGATATTTACTTGAAATTACCAGAAGTGAACAAATCAGAAGTGAAATATAACTTTGTTATCTAATTTTCAAGTCAGACTAAAAATCACAGAATCAAGAACTTTAAAAGTATTATTTGTGTGAGTCCTTCTTTTAATCAACTACTCTGGTCTGTTAAGGACCATGTACTATGCTTTGATTACTTTTCGTTTCCTTTTTTCATTTCCTCTAATTGCTTATTTTTATCCTCCTACCTTCCAATAATCTTTGCCACCCTGTCAGAGCTAACCTTGTCTATCTTCTCTTTCCAGTCATCATCAGCATCTGACCTCTTCCTCTTCTTTTTTTTTTTTTTAGTTGTAGATAGATACAATACCTTTGTTTTATTTATTTATTTTTATGTGGTGCTGAGGATCAAAACCAGTGCCTTCCATGTGTGAGGCAAGTGCTCTACTACTGAGCTACAATCCCAGCCCCTCTCCCTCTTCTTCCCTTTGCTTCTTTGCATGTTCAAGCCTGTCCTGTATGAACTGGGAACTCTCACTGAACTCCTCCATTAGGCTAGAATCATGAGAACCACATTTACATTTGTAAAGCACTTGATACTGTGCCCTAAAGTCAGGAAGCCTTCTGCTTTTGCTTCCTGGGTCCACAAAGCACATAAGTACATGTTCTGGAAAACTCAAAATGATAGTGTTTCCATGTGCTCCTTCCAAGGTAAAGGATTAGAAGCTATCTCCTTTGGTTTGTAAATCGAAACTGCCCCCTTAGAGGTGCTAAATGCCTTGCAGAGGAGGGAGATTTTCATCTTTAGCAAAGGAATTTCTGTCATTTACAATAAATATTTTGAAAACAATGGAAAAACATTCTGAATTAAAGTCACATCTTAGTTACATTTGCATCAGGATTATGTTCTCAGAACAAAATCCACCAACTCCCAGGACACATCCTAGTTGTCATGGGTATAATATGCTGAAGATTGGAACATTTGTTCTTGACACAGCACAAACTTTTTACGTTAGCTTGGGAGAGGAGGCAATGACCTTAATTTATGTGCAAGAAGTTGTATCTGACTTGATCTGAAAAAAATTGATACCAAGACCGGTTATAAGGTGTATTAAAATGCATTAAATGAAACAGTAGAAAGTAAAGATGTTGTTAAGGATTAAATATATTCTTTATGACAAAAGAAAAAAAATTGCCTCGTAAGTGCAATGAGTTCCCTTTGCATGAGCTACCGGTCATGATAAGAAATGTTATGAAGATATTTCATATGATTTAAACAGTTGATTTTTCTGAGATTTTTTTTAATAGTGAGCACAACTAGAAGAGGAAGGCTAGAATATACATTTGAGATTATTGGAGAAAAATATCTTGAGTCTAAATCTAGTTTGGAGTGCCATTCACAGTATGGGAGGCAGAACTTCCACTAATAAATAGCACGATGCTCTTGTAAGTGCGGTATGTGCTGGGCACTGGGCTGTGTTACATCAATTAATTTTGTTCTAATGATAATGAGGCAATTGGTTATTCAGAGGAGTTAGACAACCTGCTCTAGGTCTTGGAGCTAGAAGGTTGACAGAGCCAGGACTCCAATCAACCCAGGTCTATTTGACTTCAGAAATTTGGGGTCCCACTCTGTCATGCTGTGGTCATTTTTCAGGAGTGGATTTCAGCTAGACCTCTTTTCAGTGACATTTCCTTTTGCATATAAGGCACTTTTTCTTTGAAAAAATATTATATTTCTCATTTCAGCCCAGTTCGGGACACAGCAGTCACCAATGATCGCTGGGGAGCTGGCTGCATCTGTAAGCATGGTGGTTACTACACCTGCAGTGATCGATATAACCCAGGACATCTTTTACTACATAAGTGGGAAAACTGTATGACAATAGACAAATTTTCCTGGGGCTATAGGAGGGATGCTGGAATTGGTGACTATCTTACAATTGAAGAATTGGTGAAGGTACAGTAAAATGTCTGATGGCTATTATTGTCATGTTCCTAATAGTGAGTTGTGTGGGAACAATTTCTTACAAGTGGGGTAGCTTGATGACCTGTAAACACAAGGCATTATTCTATGTCTAGGTCTGTTCTTCCAGATAGTGACTACGTGTGCACAGAAAATTACAATGTATTAACACATGGAAGATGGATTTTTTTTTTAACCTAAGCACTGTATTTATTCTTAATTTTCTAGCAACTTGTGGAGACAGTTGCATATGGAGGAAATCTTTTGATGAATATTGGACCCACACTAGATGGCACCATTTCTGTAATTTTTGAGGAGCGATTAAGGCAAATGGGGACCTGGCTAAAAGTCAATGGGGAAGCCATTTATGAAACCCACACTTGGCGATCCCAGAATGACACTGTCACCCCAGATGTGTGGTAAGTCTTTCTGGTTACCAAGTTCCATTTGATAGAGGAAGACATTTAAATTTCTCAAAGATAAAAGGAAGAGCAGAATGACAAGGGAAATTAGATGATATTACCCATTCAAACACTTTCCAACTTTACTCAAATACAAAAAGGACAAGAATTAGCATATTTTCGAACACTTAATGTTTATCAAATTCTAGATATCTCCTACAGTGGACAAGTTTTAGCTCAAAGTTGTCAGCTCTTATAAGATTGTAAGCCATTCAAAGAAGTTAAAAATACTAAGTGGTTAATCTAAAACAGACTACTGTTGAATCATTTCAGTAAATTTTAACTTTTGCAGATGTTCCATCCCATCACATTAGCAAGCAAGAGGTATTCAAGGGAGGAGGAAATATCCAAATTACAGAGGATTTTGGGAAGATGGCCAAGTAGGAGGCACCAGATATCTGTCCCTCTACTGAGACAACAGTTGTACTGGTAGAATTTGTCTCATGGCCAACAAGCACAAGATAAGATACTTAACATCACCAATCATTAGGGAAATGCAAATAAAATCCGTAATGAGATACTACCTCATGTCCACTAAGATCGCTACTATTAAAAAAGAGGAAGCAAGTAAGTGTTGATGAGGCTGTGGAGAGACTGGAACCCCTGAGCACTGTCAGAGGGAATGTAAAACGACACAACTACTGTGAAAAACAGTATGGCAGTTCCTCAAAACATTAACCATAGAATCAACCTATGACTCATGAATTCTACTTCTGGGTCTCATGTGCCAGGCAAGTGCTTTACCACTGAGTTATTATTGTACACCCATGTTCATAGAAGAATTATATTCATAATAGCTAAAATACAGAAGCTACCCAAGAGTCCATTGACAGATGAATGGATAAGCAAAACGTGTAATGTACATATACTATGGTATGTACATATTATTCGCCTTGAAAAGGAAGGAAATTCCAACATATGTTACACATAGGTAAACATTCATGTTGTTATATAAAATGAAGTAAGGCAAAAGACAAATACTATATGATTCCATTTTGAGAGGTATCTAGAGTAGTTAAACTCAGACAGAAATTATAGAGTGGTAGTTGCTGAGGGCTAGGGCAGAGGAGGTGGGAAGTGATTAATGGGTACAGAGCTGAGTTCTATAAGATGAAGAGAGTTTTAGAGATGGATGATGGTGTTAGCTGCATAACATTATGAATGTATCTAATAACACTGAACTGTACACTTAAACAACTTTAAGATAGTAAATTTTGTTATATCTTACCACAATTTAAAAAATTGGAAAAAAAATCAGCCCCAAACAACATCATTTTTCTTGTTGATTAAAAAATGTGCTACTTGTTTAAACTATGCTAATAAATCTAAACCTGATGTTTCTATAAAATTATCTTAACTTGCTTAATTTTCTTTAATATCTTCCATAAAAGCTTTTCCTTAAGCTTCTCTCTGATCTTGGGAAATTTCTATGTGCCAATGAGTACCCAAATTACACTGCAAACCTAATGGTTTCTGATATGGTGTCTTTATATGTATACACAAGTGCAGTGTCAGTGAAGTTCTAAAATTGCACCCCTATGCCACCTAAGTGAGTACTCCCTGATCAAATATGAATCAGAAGGTTAAACTAAATGTTCCTGCTCAATCTTACGTGACTTACAACTTAAAACCTATAGTCTACTCACTAAACTAAGGCAATCTATACAGAGGCAAATCATTGTAAAATTTTTTTTACAATTTTAGCATATTGGATCTTGGAGAAGCCATAATGAGAACTCAGTGCCAATTCTTCATGTTACAGATAGTTTAAATCTAGTTTTGGAATTTGCTTCTGTGCTTTTAATTTCAGTCATTAATATTGTTCTATCACATGTTTATTGCAATAACTAAAAATAAAAGACAAAATATTTAATGTGACCTATGAAGCTGAGTGTCTGGCTCCATGACCTTCTGGCCCAAGTTGCCCTCCCTCCCCCTTGCTCTGGAGCTCTTTTTAGCATTAGGCATCCTGCCTGTCTCCCCTTCTGCTTATGGTCATCTACACACTCCCAGGTCAAACCTTAAAATCCTTTGAGAGTTTAGCCCTGGCTCACTATCCCTGTTCCTGGAACAATTCTTAAAATACTACTTAGTGATTTTACTTTATCTATTCACAGTTCTAACTTGCTGTGTGACCTCTCTCCTAGGGATCTTGTCTATTTTACCGTTGCTACCCCTTCCTTTGGTCACAACTTAGATTTTGCCTTACCAATAACTGCACACTTTCCATGGCTTTCATTTGAAGCATTTTTATATTTCAGCTCACTCCACCAGCCCGTCAGCCTCCAGAAGGATTTATAATTCAATGATCAGACATCTTTAATCCTATCACATTTTCCCTGTCCCTCAGCCCTCTTGAGTTTTCTTTTCTTCCTTTTCCAGGTCAGATCTCTGGCCCATCACTGCAATTAATCCATTGCACATGCCCTCAGCTCCTTAGCCCTCTGTTGTATTCACTTAATGGAACATCAGCTTTGGTTAAGTTTAGCTCTATATATCCATGGCTGCTGCTAGACAGATAAATGTCACTATAAACACGTATACATGTATAGTGTCAATTTATATCACTTTTGAGTTAAGGCCAATTCTTAGGGGCTTTTTGTTTGGTTTTTGTGGTGCTAGGGATCTAACCCACGGCCTTGCACATGATAAGCCAGGACTATACCACTGAGCTACAGCCATAGTCTTAATCTTTGTTTTATGGATCCCATCCTAAATCATATACTCAGGATTACTGTAGCAATTCTTCTTTTTTACTATGCCAATAACATGCCCCTTTCGTTACTACAAGTCTGTAGTATAATTTAAGGTCTGGTATTGTGATGCCTCCTGCATCATTTTTCTTGCTAAGGATTCTTTGGCTCTTATTTATTTTTTGGTACTGAGGATTGAACTCAGGGGCACTTGACCACTGAGCCACATCCCTAGCCCTATTTTGTATTTTATTTAGAGACAGGGTCTCACTGAGTTGCTCAGTGCCTTGCTTTTGTTGAGGCTGGTTGTGAACTTGTGATCCTCCTGCCTTAGCGTCCTAAGCTGCTGGCATTACAGGCATGTGACACTGCACCCAGGAAGGGCCTCTTATTTTTCCAAATGAATTTCATGACTGCTTTTTCTATTTCTATGAAGAGTGTCTTCAGCATTTCGATAGGAATTGCATTAAATCTGTATAGTGCTTTTGGTAGTATAGCTATTTTGACAATATTAGTCTGCTATACTACCTAATCTGCCTATCCAAGAACATGGGAGATCTTTCCTCCTTCTAAGGTCTTCTTCAATTTCTTTCTTTAGTGTTCTGTAATTTTCACTGTGGATGTGTTTCACCTCTTTTGTTAGATTGATTCTCCAATTTTTTTGAGGCTATTGTGAATGAGGTAGTTTTCCTGATTTCTCTTTCAACTGATTCACCATTGGTGTATAGGAATGCAGCTAATTTATGGGGTTAGTTTTATATCTTGCTACTTTGCCAAGTTCATTTATGGGTTCTAGAGGCTTTCTGGTGGAGTTTTTTGGGGTCCTCTAAACATGGAATCATGTGGGGCAACTAGGGGTAGTTGGAGCTCGTCTTTTTGTATTCATACCTCTTGAATTTCTTTCTTTTGTCTAATTGTTCTGGCTAGGGTTACAAGGATAATGTTGAGTAGGAGCAGTGAAAGAGGACATCCCTGTCTTGTTCTGGTTTTTAGAGGGAATACTTTCAATTTTTCTCCATTTAGAATGATGCTGGCCTTGACTTTAGCATATATAGCTTTTAAATTGTTGAGGTATGTTTCTACTATCTCTAGTTTTTCTAGTGTTTTGAGCATGAATGGATGCTAAATTTTGTCAAATGCTTTTTCTGCATTTATTGAGATAATTGTAATTCTTGTCCTTAAGTCTATTGATGTGATGAATTACATTTATTAATTTTTGTATGTTGAATCAGCTTTGCATCCTCGGAATGAACCCCACTTGATCATGGTGCGCTTTTTAATATATTTTTGTATGTGATTTGCCAGGATTTTATCAAGAATTTTTGCATCTATGCTCATCAGGGATATTGGTCTGAAGTTTTCTTTACTTGATGTATCTTTGTCTGGTTTTGATATCAGGGTAACATTAGCTTCACAGAAAGAGTTTGGGAGGGTTTCCTCCTTTACTATTTAATGGAATAATTTGAGGAGTATTGATGTAAGTTCTTTGGAGTCTTGTAGAACTTGGCTGAGAATCCATCTGGTCTTGGGCTTTTCTTTGTTGGTAGGCTTTTGATGGTGTTTTCAATTTCATTGCTTGAAATTGATCTGTTTAAAATTTCTATGTCCTCCTGATTCAATTTGTGTAGGTCATATGTCTTTAGAAATCTGTCAATGTATTCATAATTTTCTATTTTATTGAAGTATAGATTTTCAAAGTAGTTTCCTCCTTTTTCTAAATCTGTTCCCATCAGCATACAAATGTTATTTCTTTCATCTTAAAAAAGTACTTTTGAATCTACTTATGTTTCCAGCTACCTACCTATTCTTTCCTTGATAGTAAAACATCTTGAAAGAATCTCCAACTTTTTGCTCCAGTTTTCCTCTTGAAACCACTCTGGTCAGACTTCTACTTCCAACACTCCTCACAATTGCCCTTACCAAGTCCCACGATAACCTCTGGTGGTTAATTCCCGGTTTCTCATTTTCTGAACATATTGGCAGCATTTGCCTCAGTTGATTGCTGTTTCTCCTGGTTTTCATTGTACCTCTTGCCTGTTCCTCTTTGTTGATCCCACCTGATTTTCTCAACCTTGGAATCTTGAAGGCCCTGTGGCTTACTCCTTGGGCTCCTAATTTTCTCTCTAGTTCTTAATTCCCAAGTTGATCTCATCCATTTTCTTTTTAATGCCATATTGATGACCCCTCCACATGTCTGTTTCCACTTGGATGCAGAGGATAGTAAAGCTGTATATCTACAACACAAGTCTTAATTTTAAAATTTTACTATAAACTAGCTGAGTGCTGTTCTCAAATCCCTAACCCAGCGCAGTATGACAGCTGACACAGGAGTATCTGGGAGGATTTGAATTAGCAGGTGGAAAGTCATCTAGTTCTTGTGTCCTACCCACTTAGTTCATTCCCACCCTTCTTTTCCAGCTCCATGAGAGTAGTCTGAGAAGAGCACTAGCTATAGAAAATTATTTTCTCCCAAGAGCTTCCATTTAGTACTGGAGGAGTAGAGAGAGTGCTTTATATACCACTAGGGGGCTGTTTTCATCCCTTGTTATTAGCGGAGACCTTGGTAAATACAAATAGAATTATTTCTAAAATAATTCTAGACCTGACCCACAAATAAGGAGAAACATGGGATGTAATTTGTTACTATGCTTTCTATTTTTTCTTTTAACCAGGTATACATCTAAACCTAGGGAAAAATTAGTCTATGCCATCTTCCTTAAGTGGCCCACCTCAGGACAGCTGTTTCTTGGCCAACCCAAAGGTATTCTGGGGGAAACAAAGGTAAGAGGAAATTTTATTTTTATTGTTCCCTTAAATTGCTGACTAAAATATCCTGATGAAAACAGAACTTGTTTTAATTTCAAGGGAGGCTTATATGTGTTTTTCTTATGCCTAATAAGAGTAACTTTAAAATGAGCTTCATCAATTGCAAACATTTGGCCAAAACTTTTTGAAATTTTTTCTAAGAAAACAAAACTTACAAAACAGATACATTATCTCCATGCATATCAATATAAAATAGAGACTGTTCTTCAGTCATTTTATATTGTTCAGGTTGACTGATTTTTTTCATAAAATTGAAATTCAGGTGCTTCTTTTGACACCCCAGCCCAGAATACATCTGATGTATGATTTAAGACGTCATGACCTTACTTTTTTTTTTGGTACCCAGGGGTAATTAACCACTGCCACATCCCCGGCACCCCCCGCCCCCCCGCCCTTTTAAAAGAGTGTTTTTTTAGATGTTGATGAACCTTTATTTTATTCATTTATTTATATGCAGTGCTAAGAATTGAACCAGTGCTTCACACATGCTAGGCAAGCACTCTGAGCCACAACCCCAGCCCCATCCCCAGCCCTTTTTAAAAAAATATTTTTTATTTAGAGACAGGGTCTTGTTAAGTTGCTTAGGGCCTTGCTAAGTTGCTGAGGCTGGCTTTGAACTCACAATCCTCCTGCCTCAGCCTCCCAAGCTGCTGGGATTACAGGCATGCACCGCTGCACCTGGCTATTACCCTACTATTTTAATCTAACTGTTGTAACCACCAGGTCTGGTGGTCAGTCCATTTTGACATATTTTATGGCTTATTCTTTAAAATGTTGATGATTCCTTTGGAGGTGAGGTGCCCAAATACGCCTTCTTGTATCATTTTCCACATTTCATTTGTGATACTTATGGTTGATCAGGCATAAAGAAGATGGAGTTCAAATCTAAAGTTTAAGTACACCTTTGAAATCTGGACATTACATTATTTAATTTTGTGTTTTCTTTGGCACCAGTTAGTATCATTATTTAAAAGTGCATAGGATCCTGGGTGTGGAGGTGCATGCCTGTAATCCCAGTTATTTGGGAGGCTAAGGCAAGAGGATCACAAATTCAAGGCCAGTTTGGCCAACTTAATGAGATCCTGATTCAAAATAAAACTGAAAAGGGTTGTGGCCTAAAGGTTCATTAATATGAAGTTATTGATGAATATTTTATTGGTAGACTGCTTATCTAGCATGTGGAAGGCTTTTTGACAGCAAAAAATACAAGTAGAGGGATTTTGTTCTTACATTGATCCAACTGATAAAGTTATGGTTCAAAATACTCCTAGCATATGTAGGGAATAACTTGTTTTAATCCACGTAGTATAATTAAGATTAATACTGTAAAACAATTGCAGCAGTAATTGATTAAATTTACATATTATTGATCAGCGGAGGCTACTGGAAAATCTAGGGAGGAACAGTGGCTAAAGAAGGGAGTGTTTCTCCAAACATTCAGTGTAAGAGCTGGGCAGGTCTTGGTTGGGCAGACTGGTTTCAGTCTTTTTCTATCTAATTCTCTCTTTGGCATTTCCCCACCTTAGACACTCCATTCAAGCGTTACAATTCTGTATCCCCTAACCTCTGTACAATTTTAGTTCCTTCTTGAGAGTAATAAAGGAAAAAGTAGATGTATTTATGCAATTGAGTTAAAACCTGTGACTCACTAAAGGTAAAAATGTATCTTCTGCTGGGCTGGTGATGCATACCTATAATCCCAAGGGTTCAGGAGGCTGAGACAGGAGGATTACAGCTCAAAGCCAGCCTCAGCAAAAGTAAGTAAGGTACTAAGCAACTCAGTGAGACTCTCTCTTTTTTTGGGGGTGGGGGGTACTGGAGATTGAACTCAGGGGTACTTGACCTCTGAGCCACATCCCCAGCCCTATTTTGTGTTTTATGTAGAGACAGGGTCTCACTGAGTTGCTTAGCACCTTGCCATTGCTGAGGCTGGCTTTGAAGTTGCAATTCTCCTGTCTCAGCCTCCCTAAGGGCTAGGATTACAGGTTTGTGCCACCGTGCCCGGCTGAGACTCTGTTTCTAAGTAAAGTACAAAATAGGGCTGGGGACTTGGCTCAGTGGTCGTGTGCCCCTGAGTTCAATCTCCAGTACCAAAAACAAAAAAAAGTATTTTTTGTCAATTGTGCTTTTTTAGAAACATCAATCACTCCTTCCCCAAAGAAAGTGGGTGGATCCGAGAGATGCATCTATGTATCTAGAGACATTGTATGTCTAATATCTCTAATTTCAGGTAAAACTACTGGGACACGGCCAGCAGCTTAAATGGATTTCTTCAAAGCCAGATGGCATTATGGTAGAACTGCCACAGTTAAGCTTTCCTCAGATGCCCTGCAAATGGGGCTGGGCTCTTGCACTAACTAACGTGATCTAATGTGCAGCAGAGAGGCCCATGCTGCAGTTAGCTCTAACACTAGGAAATGTTAGGTGTCCGTAATTATACCACATGGAGAAAGCAAATAGAAAATTGATCAAGAAAAATCAAGTAATGAGACAACACAGTCCTCTCTTCCCTTTTCTCCCTTGTTGCCTAAATTACACATGGTATCATTTTAACCTTTCACTGCACTTTACCATTTAAGTTTCTTCTCTTCACATTGAATTCATTTCCACGTGTGAGTCAGAGGTGGAATTATTTTGTTTTAGTTTTGCTAGGAATTAGTAGTGCTATGGGTTGCATTGTGTGCCCCCCATTCTTATGTTGAAGGTTCTAACCCTCATGTGACTATATTTGGAAATAGAGATTTATAAAGAGGTAATTAAGATTAAATGAAGTCATAAGGGTAGGGCCCTAATTCAATAGGACTGGTGTCCTTATAATGGAAAGAGGTACTAGAGATGCAAGAGCACAGAGGAAAGATATGTAAAAATATAGCCAGAAGGTAACCATCTGCATGCAAGCCCAGCAGAGAAGCATCAAATCAACCAAATCTGCCAATACCTTGATGTTGGACTTCCAGCCTCCAGAACTATGAGAAAATAAATTTCTGTTGTTTGAGCCACCCCAGGCTGTTTGTGTGTATGTATGTGTGTGTGTGTGTTGTTTTGTTATGGCAGCCCTAGCATACAATACAGGTATTTAAAAATTTTGGTCCAATGTATATTTTTAATGTATCCAGTAATAGTCTTTTCCCCTCTCCTTTATAAAATGGATACACATTTATTATAGATATTTAAAAACAGAAATTCTCAAAGATGAAATAGCTGCTCAGATTAGCACTACTAATACTTTAGAACATAGTCTTCCAATTTTGTGGGAAGAGGTAAAAGGAGGTAAGATTGGAGGTGTGGGCCTATTTTTGAAGATGGGTTAATTTAAAGGCCAACTTAAATTCATAAATTTGTTCACTGTATTTGCCTTCAAGCAAATTGAAGTTGAAAACCTAGCTGAAAATTAGGAAGTCTATTCAGATCTTCTCTTAGAATTAAGCAAAAATAATGCTGACTTTTTAATGTAAGTTTAATGAAAATTGATTAAGAAACTCATTCCCCTCAACAAAAGATGTTCTATATGGCCATATCTTTATTTGAAATGGTATAGGTTCCATTTTGTTAAAATCAAATGCAGACATGTGTCCAAAAAATCCTTCAAATAGTGAGATTAAACTTTATTAATTATATTTATTTCCTAAAGTCATGCCAAGGTTGAAAACTTTTTTTTAATTACTCATTGTTGAGGTTCTTGAAACTAACCATTATTTTTTCTTGTTGAGAAAGGGTCTCACTACATTGCCCAGGGGGCCTCAAACTTCCGGGCTCAAGTGACCTTCCTGCCTCTACCTCCCAAGTAGATGGGATTCAGCTGCAATTATTAAATATTTGAAGCTATGCCAAAGCATTTATGTGGATAAATATTTCAGTAGTCCTAAATCCCAGTTAATATTTTATTAGAGATCCACTCTGTGTAGATTTTCATGATCCTAAACACTAGATGAAGAAAAAACAAAAAGAAAAAAAAAAGCCAACCAACAAATAAAGGAAAATGACAAAACAAAATCCAAACCAAATGGTATTAACAATAACCTTAATGCAAAAGTAGGATCATCTGTTTGTTTGAAGAAAATATTTTTGAGCCCCAAACTTGTGAATTGGTTAAATTCTTGCCCTGCTGTTATTTTTTAGTTGTGGTGTGCCCAAAAAGCTAACATGAGAGACAAAGCAAAGTTTGGAGGAGAATGATTGGGTTATAGCCTTAACCTAATCAGTGAATTAATCCCTGATGGGATTAACTGGGGAGTGACTGGAGGTGGGTGGGGTGTGGCTGGAGGAGGTGGGAACTGGGGCCGTGGCTTTGAGGTATATATTTGTATCTGGCAAGTGGAGACCTCTCTCTCTGCTTTCTAATCATCATATGAACGGCTTCCTTCTGCCATACTCTTCCACCAAGATGTTTAGCCTCACATCAAGATCTGAGGAATGGGACAAGCCTTCTATGGACTGAGACCTCTGAAACTGTGTGCCCCCCAAAAACTTCTACTCTACAATTGTGCTGGTCAGGTCTTTTAGTCACAACAGCAAAAAAGCTGACTAAAACACCTCCCCTTTTTGATCCCCTAAAATTGAGAATGAAGTTATGGTAAAAATGGAAATACTTCAGGAAATCATAGTTAGATACAGGATTTAGTAAATGAGTAGCTATAAGGAACTATATTGAAAAAATTCAGCCTCCAGAGGTGCTGATGTTTTGCCAGTAGCCAGACTACATAGCAAAAATTATAAGATCTTAAATTTAGATTTATTTAAGGTGTATCTTGCTTATATGTGAAATGTACTACCACTGGGCAAATTACAACTGTAAAGACACCATTTCCAAGTGAGCTCATATTCAGAGGTTCCAGGTGAATACAATTTGGGGGGAACACTATTACACTACTATTATAACAAGGACTCAAACCACTCCAAATTCTTAAAATGATCTGAGGCATGGAAGGCAAAGATTAAGTGAGGATCATTAAAAATCAGACCTTTTGCTACTATCTAACTGAATAGTTTTTATCCTACCACTAATTAATCATTTTCCTAGAGTTACTCATAGGCACAAAATTGCCTTACTTGAATTTCAGTAACTTCTGATTTACTTTTAATGACTACGTATTGAAGGCAGAGTAAACCAACTATATATTAAAGGCAAATTTTTAGATTGAATTATCTAGACATTGATGTTGATTTTGCCATTTTTGAAAATGAATATCATTTTAATAAGATTTATCTCATTTTCTTTGGAGTGCCATATTGAAGCAATGCAATTGCTCTTAAAGGTCAGACTATTCAAATGAATATGAATTAGAATAAATCTTCATTTCATTCATTTTGGTTAAGTGAAAAAACCTGGTTAGATAAGAATCTTTTTTTTTTGGTACTAGAGATTGAACTCAGGGGCACTCGACCACTGAGCCACACCTCCAGCCCTATTTTGTGTTCTATGTAGAGACAGGGTCTCACTGAGTTGCTTAACACCTCACCGTTGCTGAGGCTGGCTTTGAACTTGCGATTCTCTTGTCTCAGCCTCCCTAAGTGCTGAAATTTAGATAAGAATCTTCCTGCCTAATTTCCAAATAAAATAAATGCCCATATCAAACTTTTATACATATATAATAACAAGCATATTTATGCAAGTTTGGAAGTATAAAAGTAGAAACAGTTTAAAGTAATCTCCATTTAATCATCTCACTAAATTAACTGATGTTCTCCATTTCCTTGTTAAAAGTACACAGATTGATGCCCAGGACAAGCTTCAGGCTTTTATTTGATAAGAACATCCATTTCCACTTGCTGAAATATGTATGAACCAATCATTAGTTGACTATGCAACTATAATGGGTTGAATAGTGTTCCCAACAATTACGAACATGATCTCACTTGGAAATGGTGTTTTTACAGATGTAATTAAGGACTGAGACAAGCACATATTGGATGTGGGTAGGTCCTAAATACAATGAAAGTATCCTTAAGAGACTTTAGAAAAGGACACACATATAGGCCTTGTGAAGATGAAGCAGGGATTAGGGTTATGCTACTACATAAATCAAGGAATGCCTGGGGCCACCAGAGGCTGGAAGAGGCAAGGAAAGACTGGAAGGATCTTCCCTAGATCCTGCAGTGGTAGTGTGGCCCTGCTGATAACTTGATTTTGGATTTCTAACCAAATCTGTTGCTTTGAGCTCCCCAGTTAATAGTAATTTGTTATAGCAGCCCTGGGAAACTAATATGGTTACCAAATTGCTTAGGCAAGGTGTACTTATATTATTATATTAGTTGATGAGTGTGAAGAGTTATAGTTTCTGTGAAAGCCAAGTTTAATACTTTAGAAAGTACATATAAAATGTTGCCTAAGTTTTAAAAAAGCTGTTTGTTAAGTGTAGGCAAAACAGTACTAACAAGTTGGAGGGAACTACAGTAAAAATGTACAAAAATTATGCCCCTCTGGTTCACAGCCATGTAATGAAATGCATGTGATTTGTACAGAAAAGACAATTACAGAACACTTACAGTGAACCTCCTCTGGAAGACAGCTCTACTAACGACTCCACCACCAGTGCCCCAGCTCATCGGACGCATACTGAAGTTAGAAAAGGCCTGGATCCTATGGAAAATCATTGGCAAATAAAGAGTATATTTTAAGTTAAAATGTCTCAAATATATGTATGTATTTATGATAATCTGTTTAAAATCATTTTTTAGATTAACCACCCTGTCTCTGACAAAGCAGCTCTGGTATTCCTAGAAAGTAAATTGGTAATACCTAACACAATTAATTTTAAATATGTATGGTTTTACTTTGCCATCTTTCCAACAGCCACAACTCTACAGATGCACATGATTCCAGGTAGTAATTTCCAGTTGATCAAATTTTGTCCTTACAAAGCTACCCCTGTTTATTCTCAAATTTTCTCTGGATGAAATCCTGGGTAAATATTGCTGGAAGACAGGCATGCCCTATTATATATGTTTCCTAACCTTACAAAATGCAATTTTTCCCTCACTCAATTAGGAATGATAATAACATTATATTCTGTCACACTTTGAAAGAAGTATGTCCCTCTTCTTGATTATACATGTTTTCATTTTTTCAAACATTCTAGACATGGATTCTTTAGCAGTAGGCTCTGGGCCTAGCAGCTAGCCTTAGAAGGGACTTCACAATTCATTTTCTGCCTTTTACTCTTTAGCTATATGTTATGTTAGAGGGACATAAATGATGTTCCTGAAAATTATCTATTATTAAAAATCTACTTAATACACTAATGATATATAATAGTTTTTTTATTTCTGCCATAATTCCTCTCTAAATTCAAAACTATAAAGTTACTACAGACAATGCATTCATTTGTTTTTCAGAAGGTAATGCTATTTATTTTTTCTAAACAAATTAAAATAAAGCAACTATATTAGCAGTTAAAATGGAACCTAAAACTAGCATGCTATTGCTCTTCCAAAATAACAGTAAAAACACTATAGGACAAATAATGGCAGTAAAATATTAACTCAACAAAACTATGTTTTATTAAAATAGTTTATTGCAATAAGATTCATTGTACTCAAAATCATTACAAAGTAAGTTATTAAAATTATTTACATACAAATTAATAAAAATATGCAGTTAATAATAGCTGTCAGTAAAATAGCATCAACACAATTTGAGCCTGTAAATCAATATGTAACTTTCTAAGACTTGTTAGCATAGCCTTAGAAAATATTACAAGGAAATAGCAAAGAAAATATAGCAAAGAAAAAAAACAGCTGATCATAGTTGTTAAAATTCAATGATTTCCTGAAGAAGAAAAGCCCTCCATAAAGGAATATATGAAACAAATAATTTATTCCTTTGAAGGGTAGCTGGAGAAAAGTCCAATTTACTCCTGGTTACTGCACAGTCCAAGGAACTTTATGATTAGTTAAACAGCACATTTTCCAAACTTCACACATTTTAGGCTTATTTCCTGAACAGATTTTTTCCTCAGTATCAATTCCAAAATACATAGCATTTCATAGTTTATATAAAAGTATTACCTTAGCTTTAGTCAGTTTGGATTAAATATCCCTGATGTAATAAGCTATGAACAATTCTTATATTTGCATTATGTGTACATTTAGATATGCCTGCAAAAATTGGTCTGTTGATGAATTTTAAAAAATATATTCAGATGCCAAATTAATCTATTTCATTATGAAATGAAGACTTTGATTAAGAATGTATTTTTATTAGGCATTTTTGTAACAAATTGTCTCTTTATGTATAGTTGATTTATTCAGTGTATTTTTGAAGGTAAATAAATCCCACTGTAGTTTTTCTTGAAGGAAAACTCATTTCTCCAATTGCTGAGGGGTACTAAAAGCTTCGTACACATTAGCAGCAAAGTCTTTCACTTGCTCCATCATCAACAGATCCTAGCAAAGAGGACAATATAACATTACAATCTGTATAAAGTATAGGTAATTTGAATTCATTTCTGCAACAAAGCAATGAATTTGGCTCTAAGTTTTGTAGTAGTTAAGCCCAAGAAATATGCAATTCAAGGAAAAAAAATATATATGTATATATTTTTTTTTCTTTTTTTTTTTGGTACCAGGATTGAACTCAGGGGCACTTGACCACTGACCCACATTCCCAGCCCTATTTTGTGTTTTATGTAGAGGCAGGGTCTCACTGAGTTGCTTAGCGCCTCGCCATTGCTGAGGCTGGCTTTGAACTCATGATTCTCCTGCCTCAGCCTCCCAAAGTGCTGGGATTACAGGTGTGCGCCACCACGCCCAGCAAAACAATTTCAACACTGGTGGACTGATTATTTTCTAAACTTAGAAGAGGTATATCAACAAGTTTGAGGAATACTTATTACTGTGGTGCAAAGCAGTCACAAACAGTACGTAAACCAAAAGACATAGGTGTTGTTCAATAGAACAAAAGCAGGTGGTTGGCCAGATTTGACTCAAAGCTTATTTAGATGGCCAACCCTAGCTCTACCATACAGGGTTGGTTCAGACTCTGTTATGATTTGGATGTGAGGTGTCTCACAAAGGCTCTTTGTGAGACCATACAAGAAGGTTCAGAGGAGAAATGATTGGGTTATGAGACCCTTAACCCAATCAGTGAATTAATCCCCTGATAGGATTAACTGGTAACTGAAGGAAGGTAGGGTATGGCTGGAGGAGGTGGGTCATTAGGAGCATTCCTTTGGGGTATATATTTTGTATCTTGCAAGTGCAGTGTCTCTTTGCTTCCTGATTATAAATGTTTTTTTCTTATGTTATTTGGAAGCTATCTGAAATAATTTGTCTCCTTATATTACTTGAAAATAGCATTGAAAAACTAACTTTCTCAATTGTTTTCCAATTTTGTCCAATTTCCTACCTTTCCTGATATACTACCATCCAAATATCTTCTACCAGAGAGGTCAGTGAAGTATGGCCTACAGGTCATGACTTCACATGACAGATTGCAGTCAAAAGGCAGGTGCAATAAAAATATTTTAAAAATTATCTTCAGGCTATGTGTATAAGATTCATATGAAACATAAATGAAATTTGTGCTTAGACTTGGGTCCCATCCCTAGGATACCTCATTTTGTATATGCAAATATTCCAAAATCCAAAAAAATATCTGAAATCCAAAATACTCACTCTGGTCCCAAGAATATCAGATAAGAAATAATCTGTGTCTGGCCCTTTACAGAGTTTGCCAAGCCCTGCCTACAGCATTCCCACAAGAGTCTCTCCTATACATCTTCATGACTAAAGCAGTAGCAGTAATTTGAAAAGATCAATTTTAAGTATGTTAACATTCTAATCAAGGCAAATGCTTTATGGAAGATAAATGGAAATAAAAGAGCTTAGGACAGGGGCTGGGCTGTGGCTCAGTGGCAGAGCGCTTGCCTCACATGCGTGAGGCACTGGGTTCGATCCTCAGCACCACATAAAAATCAATAAATAAAATAAAGATATTTGTGTCCATCTACAACTAAAAAAATATTTAAAAAAAAGAGCTTAGGACAATACTTTTGGTTAAGAAGATCACTTGGTATTTTAACTCAGAAATTTAAAAAACAAGGTAGAAGCTTTTAAATCAATGGTCTAATATATAAACAGAATCAATATCCAGTTGCACTGAAAAATGATATTAAACACTAATATTAGTCTTATTAGATTGGAACTGTTTGTTTTTATTATTAATTATACAGAATTTATTTATTTATTTTTTGGTCCCAGGGATTGAATGCTTAACCACTGAGCCACACCCTCCGGCCTTCTTTATATTTTTGTTTTGAGAAAGGATCCCACTAAGTTGCTAAGGGCCTCACTAAGCTGCTGGGATTACAGGTGTGAGCTGCTGGGATTATAGATGTGCGCCACTGTGCCTCACTAATTATATGAAATTAAAATATAATACATAAAATTACTTAGGTATTAAGGCTGATGATAATGTTTTACACTTGGTTATATTTCCCACTTATTGATCAAAATGAATGATATACTGGTCACACCAGACACTTCAACAGAAAGTTGAGAAAGGTAAAGTTAAGCTTTAAGTGCCAGAAGTTAGAACCTTTTTTCTCACCCAGATACACATGAAGCTTAAATTCAGTGAAATGTGATCAGCTTTATTCACTATTTATTTTGCAATGTGAATGGTCAGCTCTTATGGGTAAAGCAGATGACCTGAAGACTGATGAGAACAGTGAAGGAAAATAGGCATGTGAAGAACAGGCTAATGACATTACTGGGAAAAGCACAATACTGCTGCCTTGGTGCTCTTCACCTTCCCAAGACTGTGAAGTCTTCATAGAAGATGGACTAAGTTGTCTGAGACACACAATGTTTATGTATCAAATTATCATTCTGTGTCTGATAAATTTGTACAATTAAAACACTAATGAATAAAATAATAAGAAAAGAAAGTTTCCCATCACAGACCCCCAACTTCCAGCCCTAAATAACATTATGAAGATGCCATCTTTACCCTTAGGCCTTCTTTCTGTACATTACTGCAGCAGTTTGCAACTGAGGCGTATTGTAAGTAATTTTTTCCTTATAGTTCAGTTCCTAAATTTGCAAATGACTCAGAAATAATTATGTAGATACAAATAATCCTTTTAATAACATCAGTTTTACTCAATGCATTCCTAAGAAAAAAGATGAGAGCTGTGGGTTGACAAGTGAAAATTTTAAATAACTCATTGTTTATACAGCTTTTAGTGAGCAGACTGATGCACTATTAACAGTTATATTTCATTAATTACTAAAATGCTTCTCCATGAAATTTCTTTTAGTTTTCTTCAAACCCTGAGGAACTGGATCACTGGTTTGTATCAAGGCTTAATCTTCTTACAAGGACAGCTTCATGCAAACCATTAATGATATATAAATTCAACTGACCCCTGGAATATATCTGGACTAAAAGGTAATCCAAGAGGTGTTGGACTACAACATGGGGAAAGGTACGCCCAACCTCATAAATGTTTTGTAATACATTATTGCTCTCATGGGGCATTCTACCACACTCTACATGTGATTCCAGGTTTGGTGTTATTCTGAACCTATATGACAGAAGAGAATGTAACTGTATGTTAGAAAACATGACTACATCATGAATACAATTTGTGTTCAATGGTTCCCCCAAGTTTTTCTTACCTGAACAAAATGACTAGGTGTTTCACTGCAAACTGAATGGATCTGTCCATTTACTATTGGAATTATCTTAGCTAAAGGCAGGCTGACACTGGAAAGACTGAAAAATCATCATAGTGATTATTTCCTGAAATTACCTCATGGTCATTTAACATTTTAATTAAAAAGTAATATTCAGTCATTGAATAATATGTACAGAAATATATTAAAAGAAAAAGAAGTCAAAGCATAATTCTACCACCTAGAAATGACAACTATAATTGAATTCGTGGATAGTTTTTCTCGTAATTTTTACACATAGCCATGCTTTTTTGTGTTTTTGAACACAAAACTCTAACTCCTTGAAAATAGTGTTTTTAATTTTTTGTTATGAGCATTTTTCTACTTTTTAAAAAAGTTCTAAAGTTTTGGTCTGATTTTTTTTTTTTTTTTTTAATGATTACATGGTGATCCATCCTCTAGCTGTGAAAATTTTCATCATCAGCTCCCTAAAGTTGGGGTGATTTAAGTATCTGCCTTCATTTTCTTAATAGAAATAATTCTGTATAAACATGGTCAAAGAGTATTAATGCTATTAAGACTTATGGTATACACTGCCAAATGCCTTCTGCTTCCTCAGCAGTGTATGAATATTCTTGCTCCATCAGGCCTTATTTCCACATTGGGTACTATATTTTTTCTTTAATCTTTATATGTCTAAAAAGTGAAAATGTTATAAATCAAGTCTATATTTCTTTTAATTACTATCAACATTGAATATTTTTTGGCCTATTCTGAACTACACCATTATCTATCTGGCGATATAAGTAGGAAACCTGGGCATTATCTTTGGTACTTCCTTCTGTTGATACTCAATCCTTCCATAATCCTAAGCATTCCTTCCTTTCTTTTCCCCTCCCCCTCCTTCTTCCAACCCTTTCCCTTATGCTAGGGACTGAACCCAGGGCCTATTTCTGGAATTTATATTGTATTCTGTTAATTTAGCTATTCTTTTATGTGTAACATATTATCTCAATAATTAATATTTTATATGTTCCACGAGAAAAGAAAACTCATTGCTCTATTTTTTCAATAATTTCTTGAATAATCTCAGCCCAGTATTTGTCCAGATCACCTGTATTATCAATTGTCAGGGCTTACTATTAACAAAACAATATCCTCCAATCCCCAATGGGGTTTTAGCAGTACTTTGACTAAGTCTATAGGTTAATTTTAGGACAAAAATTTTATAATTTTTAGTTGATTCTCTTGAGTTTCTAAGTTTAAAATCATGTCACTTTCATATAAAAATAGTCATTCCTCTCCCTTTCCAAAACTGGTATTATTTTAAAGACTACATGAATTTAACTTAAGAAAATCAAGGGTCAGTTAATAGTTTGTTAGAATAGTAGGAACATTTGGCAAGTTGTCTATTTTCAAGATAAATATATTAAAAAATCAATGGCTTTCCTCAATTTGGTCTCCAAAAATTGTCTTTTCTTAGCCTTACTACATTAGTTAGAATAAAAGAATGATGCTGAATAAATATAACAATACTGACCATTTTTATATTGTTTCTGAATATAATGGGAAAAATTCTATTTAACTATTAAATATATTTGCTCTTGATTTCAATTTTTTATTATATAAAAATGCTTTTTATTTATAGTAAGAGGTTTTATCAGTAATAAATGTTGTTTTATTGAATGCCTTTTCAGCAACACTGATGATGTTCATTTGTTCTATTAATTTATTAATGTTACAGTTTATTGTAAAACCTTTACTAATATTTTGACCCTCTTTTCATTCTTAAAATGAACTTTATTTAGTCCTAATGTTAGAGAATAATTAAAATTCTGGGCTCTGATTTTCAACAGAAGTTTGACCTGACGTTATTTTGATTTAGAAAAATGAGAAAAATACTAGCACCTATTTCCTAAGTTACTTCAAGAACTCTATGAGATGTTCTGAAAAATATCTATCATCACAATAGCAAACAGAAAAAGTATTGGCCACATATTACTGGATTTCATTTGCTAATATTTTATTTAGGATTCTTACATCTATATTCATCCCTCAAATCTATACAGTTTTCCATTTAGGTCCTATCTTATCTGTTATATTTTCTATTGGGTTACTACTGGTGACAGAAAAGCTTTTCCTTTTAAATATCCATTGTATATATATTAATATATATGCATACATAATAAATAAAGCATTATACATATGCTTTATATATCTAAAACCTTTATTGGTTTGCATCATTTTTCAGTTGACTATCTCCAGAGGTCTAGAGTATTAATCATAATACCTAATACATAAATAATGATACATTTTGTCTTTGCCAATAACTGCAAATCTTTATTTTTCCTTGATACTATAATGGCTAGAACTTCCACAACGTGTTCAATAATAGTGATGATAGCAGGCATGATGTAAATGTTTTTAAGTGTTAAATATGGATTATAAAGTCAGTTATTAATCTGAAATAGAAAATATTGGAGTTTCCAGTACATACATGCAGAGTCATGAAAGGGTATAAGATGATCTCTGTTTTTGAGAGGAGGCTCAAAATTTAACTGAGGAATAAAACTTCAAAGTGTTGCATGTAGGTTGTGAATGAAAGTGCAGAGAGTAAGTACTACATGAGTTCAGAAAATGACAGATTATCAAGGGCTGATGATGTTGTAGTCTAATTTTTGTAATTCTTTAGTATAAGATAAAGCATTTGTTCATGTTAAAACAACTATTATAATTCTTTACCACCACTTGGAAATAACTAATACTTTGCTAGGTTCAGATGATAGCCAAATTTTATTAATTGGAGTATCTGATTTTACAATACAGGATTGGACTTGAGCTAAATTTTTTTAATGTAACTTAAATTGCTAAAAAAGGTTTGATGATCATATTCAAATTGCTTCAGAAAATAAAATTTATGGTTCTAGGCATTCCAAATGCTCATTGTTAATGGCAAATTATTTTTTTCTGTACAATAAAGAAGAGTTTAATAGAATTGGGTAAATAATGTCATATGTATATTTAAAAATTAATCTGGAAACTGCACATACAATTGCATATCAGTTACTGTTTCCTCAAATTTTAGTAGGTGAGTTTATAGTCAGCATTGATTTAGTACCCTTATTTCTGAATGTGACATAAACATCTGCAAAACAGAGCTCCTGGAAGAGTGTAGATCCTAAAATGAGACCAAATGTGTTCATGTTGAGGTGATAAGGATCCACAATGTATAATTAACATTACTAACAATTGCACTACCTAAATAATGTCAATCATATCAGAAGGATGGAAATGAATTTTCCTCTTATATTATAATTATCTCTATTTTTAGAGATAGTTATAACAAGATAATTATAATACAAGGAGAAAATTCATTAAATGAGAATCTACAACAAGAATGCCAAGTTATAATAATGGACAAAGTATTGAATTATGTAAGCCAATAGTGGTTTACAGTACTGGAGTAATATTGGAGAACACATTTAAATTTAAGTACATCATCAGTTTATATCTTAAAAAGTTAAAAAAAACAATAACTGGAATTTGGTTTATACAAAGGTAGTTTCACAGTTTAAATACTTAAATGTGTGGATATTGAATCTAGAAGGAACTTCCACTAATGAAGAAAAAGTAATTGGTTTAAAAGAGTTTAATTTGTTAAAAAAATGAGGTACTGAAATTTATTCTCTAAGATTTCACCTGGAACAAAAAAATAAACATATCCAAAGAGCCATTTTTAAGAGCATTCATTTGTGTGATACCATTTTTATATGTCATCTTACCTATTCATGGAGTTGCTATGTTGTAGGTCCTGTTCAGTAGGTCGAAAGAACTCAGCCATGTTGTCTAGAAGTCTACTAAAACCTCGGTTTAAACAGGTATTCAAAACCGTGCTAAAATCTGGACTACATAAAACAAGAAGTATATGTTATTTTTTACATTATTGCTGAAAAGGAAACAAATTTAATAGTTATGTGGCTATCTTTGAAAGCCACTAACATTTCTAGTTACAATCTAGTTTTTGTAGCCAGAAACATTAAAAATTTATCAAGGAGCCAAGCTTTAAAAATAAGCATAAAAATGAGATTATAATTTAGCACAACACAATAACAATATTCATTCATTTCACTAGATTTTTTATTAGTCAGCACTTTATGCAGTATTTTTTTTAAAAAAATATCAATACTAGTATTCTCTAAAGGAAACTTCTGAATCTTCCCATAGTCACAGATTATTGTTTTGCTTTACTACAGCATCAGAATTCAATGAGATGGAAAATATTATTATCATGTATAGATGAAGAACAAGATACTTGAAGAATGACGAAACTCCCCCAAAGGTATGCAATTAGTGAACTGGGGAGCTCAAACTCAAATCCAGGTCTTTTCAATCTTAATACAGGCTTCTTTCATTACATGGATTTCATACCTTACCAATTCTGATATAAAGAATAGTATATAAGGATACTATCAAAATTATTATTTTTATTCTGATTAGATTGGATTCACTTGAGCAATGAAATAAATGAGAATAGCTTTTTAAAATAAATGACCTTGCTTCCTATTCTACACAGAATAAGCAACAAGAACTTCCACATACTTGTATTCCCTCATCTACCAACTTACACGCCTCTGTACCTATCTTTATCTCTCTCTCACTGACTCCTAAAACCAATCCCTTAGAAAAAAATTTTTACTGACACATATTTGTACATATTTATGAAATGTGGTATAATTCAATAATGTATAAAATGTTTGTAATGATCAAATCAAGGTAATGAGCAACCCTTTTACAATGTATTGAATCTCATTCTTTTTTCTATTTAAGGTTTTTTGTTCTTAAAAGTACTCTACTTTCCTACACCAATTTCTCCCTCTCCTATCACTTTAGGTCAGTTAAGTAAATACTTACTGAGTATCTATTATATGCAAGGCACTATTCTAAGAGTTGAGTATACACTGATGAACTAAACAGACACAAATTTCTAATTTATAAAGTTTAAGTCTACTAGAACCTGTGGTTAAAAAAATGCTTGAAAAACAAAACAAAGGTTGAACAGCTAATATGTAAAAGAGCCAACCTTGACTCTATGTCATGTGATCCGCTAATGCACAGTCTGGTGCTTTTTTCATTTTTAATACTTTGACTTTTAAGTGATTCAAATAATACTACTAAATTTAGGGAAGAAGTGAATTTTTTTTCAGTCAAAGCTTTTAGAAACAGTAGAGTCTATGTTAACAGGTTTAGGGTGGCAGGTAGTTAAGACAGTGTGAGAGTGAGTGTGTGTGTGTACACAAGCATATACAGGCTGGAGCTGGCTACTGCTGGCTTCGAAAAACAACTCTTCCCACTTCCCCAACTTGGCATTCAGAGACTTTAAGTAGAAAGCCTGATCTACTGTGGCTACAATTTTAGTTTTTGGTGTTTTTATTATATTTCACCTTCTTTGGCAGAGCTAGTTGTTAGACTTTTTTTATTATAGCTGAAGTATACCAAGGTTACCTTGGAAGGCATTTTCAGAATATACTTTCTAGCCCCTCATATCATAAGGGTCTATAGTCCAAGGAAGTGGGTGGCCAAGGTTAGTATCTTTAAAAAAATTCCTCCAGTTTAGGTAGGAAATCCTACCTGAAGGCAGGAAAATAAATTCAAAGTTTAACACAAAATTATGTTGAATATGGTGTTCAGGAGAAACTAGAAAAAATGGTCTTACATACATCCAGAATATAAGCCCATTTTCCCTGTTGCATGCAGTCTACATACCTTTCCAACATATCTCTAGTTTCATTGAGGAGTTTAATAGTGGTAATATCTCTGGAAGAAAGTCCACAGGCCTGTAAAATTAAAATGCTGTATTTCAGAATTTCATATATTATCTTGATTTCATGAAGAAACTAATCACATCCACAGACTCAGGAGTTCACGAAATCTAAAAGTCTATGTTACATCAATGATCAAAAAAAAAAAAACCATCAAACTCAAAACACCTGTAATAGTTTGTGTACACAGATAAGTAGTATTTAAAACATGAGTCGAAGTATAGTTTATAAAATCTTTGTTAATTTGGCCCTTCTTGGATAAATTTCTTGCATATGTAGACAATAGGCTTTGAGATTACAGAGGTTTGGGGTTTTTATTTTGCCCTCTTTCACCATGAAGAAATTTTATCAGGATATGTGTGTGTCTTTTTCATCCATCTATCCTGAGGCTCTGTATGGTTTTTTCAATCTGAAGTTTCAGGTTTTCATTCAACTTAGTAAGATTTAGTCCATCATTCTGCTCTTCACCTGTTCCTTTTAATCATTTTCTTTTTTAGTTCCACTATTGAATTTTAAAATTTGGAAACTGTTTTATAGGTCCAGAAAGCTTTTAAAATTATCTTACTGTGTCTCCTTGAGACCGTTCTGTAGGTAAGTTTTCCATGGTTTCTTTCATTAATTCTGTCCCATTTGTCCTCCTTACACAGTTTAGCCTCTCTACTTCAAGTCACAGGTCTACCTTAAATGAATTGCAACTTTCTTTTTTTATTGATCATGAATATTGGGTCTCTTAGCATTCGAAGAGGTCATCTTTGAGGTCTCTAAGGAAAGGCAAAACCTGCAGGCAATGAAATCATAGCTTTTTAGTCAAGGGTACCTTCATGCTGAAGCATGGCATAGAGATCTCTGTTCTGAGGCTTCTTTAATTGGTGAGAGTTATTCTTCTTCTAATTGCAAAGAACTGGTTTAATCTAGCTTATGCATGAAAAACTACTAATTTAAAAATGAGCTACATAATCTACAATCTTTGGCATTTTTATTGTTCCTAATCAATGAATAACTTTTATATAACAACTACTCAGGACACAACAGTGTGTAGCAACACCATAGTTGATAGTTGTTAGATAAGGCTTTGTTTCTCAACTGGATGACTACAACCTCCTTCAGGTCATTTCCTATGAGCCTTATTCATTTTATTTTATTTTATTTTACTTTTCACTACTGGGAATTGAACCCAGGAGTGCTCTACTACTGAGCTACATCTCTAGCCCTTTCTATTTTTTATTTTGAGATAAGGTCCTAGTAAATTGCTGAGACTGGCCTTCAATTTGCCATCCTCATACCTCAGCCTCCAGAGTAGCTGGGATTATAGGTTTACAACATCAAGCCTGGCTGCCTTTAGTTATTTTTAAAAGTGAATTTGAATGTAGTACTAGCTTCATTAAAATTTAAGTTTCTTTGTCTGAAAATTGAAATTTAACCTCCTTTCCTTGGCATACAAAGCTCTGCATGATCTTGTTCCTCGCATGATCTTGCTCTAGGTTCTGCTACTTGATCTTATAGAAATAGATCTAGCCACACTAATTGAATTTGTCTTCTCAATTCCCCAAGTGAAATGAACATGTCTTCCTTATTTTATATCTGCAGCATATATCACAGTGTCTGTCACATAAATATTACTCAAAAAATTTACTGAATATCTAAAATTACATATGATTCTAACTAGAAATTAGCTGTATTTATAGCTTGTTTTCTAAATTAGGTTTTATTTAAATTATTTGAACTATACCTTTTAACCACTTTTCAAGAGACTCGGAAATCTAAATTTCAAGAGACAGTAACAAATTTAGAATATATAGAATAGCTTATTTGGTTAAATGGTTATAAATTAAGCACCTGAACTGCTAATGGAGTTTCTTCATCTGGCATCATATAATGGCATAATAAAGATTTGGATCCATCTTTATTAATCCAAGATGATGATTTATCCTGTTCAACAAGAGTTCTGATTTCTTTTACTTTTTGCTCCAAGTCCAAAAGGGACAAAGAATGTTTAAGAGAAACACTAGAAACAGAGAAAAGAGAATTGGGATAAATTTAAACTATGAAACACATCACATGTACATTTTTTTCTTTATAGGCTACAATCTGAAATCCTGTTTCATCTGATCAAACTTGAAACTGCTGAATGGACTAGAATGGACTAATAAATCAGCTAACAATTAAGGGTCATTACTACAAAGCCAAGAAAAAAATCTTGCTGCAGATTAATAAGAAACTTCCTATTGTAATTATAGATTTTTACTATTATAATTGGGAGATAAAAGCCCCAGAGGGATTTTAAAGGATGTTTTTTTTCTTTTATTTCATGACCCAAATATTTCGGATTTGTTTGGAAATCAATAAATAATGAAATATTAAATGTATCAATAGGTTGATAATGATAAAGAAAAGGGGTTCTACAATGCAATACTCAGGGCTGGTATCTGTACTAGATTACACAGAGTTTCACATATTCATTAAGTTACGTGCTTCACTAAAACAATTTAAATTTTTCTTCTATTTGTCAGAATCAGGGAGTCAGAAAAGTCAAAGAAAAATGTCTTACCTTCCTAAAATCTTCTGCACAGCTTGTTTAATGACAGTGATCAATTCTGTTAGGCCTATTAAAGGAAAAACAAAATTTAAAAAGTCTTACATCAAAAATTCCTCAATAATAAATACATGTAAGTGACCTGAAATTAATACACATGTCACAAGTTAGAATCTTACCATCTCCAAGGAGGTGCTGAATACTTGACAAATATTGCTGTTGGACATCTGGGGGAGCAAGAACTGTCTGTACAAAATATAAATAAGGTTAAATTATCCAAATTTTTGTTAGTGAGTAATATTTTCAGTACAACCTGAGTTGAGATTTTCAGATCTAGAAGGTCAGGGAAAATATTTTTTAACATACTAGAATGCCTATTTTCAAAAGATGAAAAATAATCATAATGCCAAAAGTTTACAATCTCATTTAATACAAAGGTGTTTTTCATAGAAACTGTTATCAGAATAATAATATCCAACTAAACTTTGAACTTCTTGAAAGAAAGGGCAATGTGTATTTAAGTCTATTAAACTCACTGTGCCATTTTTGCCAACTGCCGCATTATCCAAGTAAATATATCCACCAATTATGTTTAACTGGACTCTCAAAAGAACAACCAGCATGCAAGTACTGTATACAGCCACAATACTTCTTGTGAAACCTTCAGAGAGAAAAGAAATTCTTTGGTATTGTTATTAAAACATCAACAAATGTATAAAATACTGAACCATCTCAAAGACTATTCTTTTCATAAGATGATTTTAATGTATTTGAACTGTATCAAGTATAAAAATATATCAATTTAAAATAGTTCATACTTAATCCATCTCCTTACAACTTGTTTAGAATAATACAGGCATAATCTCTTAATTTAAGTAATGACCAATAAAACTATACTGGGTTAAGGAGTTATACAATATAAACTTAGAAAGGAAAACAAGAACAGACTGCACTAAGAATACTAGCCTCTGAACTCAGAGTTATCCAGAGAGTCAGCTCAGATTAAGAAAAGGTGGCTAAGCATGGAAGAACTCCAGCCTTAAATGGCAGGCAAAGTAGGAAAAGCCCAATAAAGGACTGGAGGAAGGAAAACCCCTGAGCCTATACTTTCCAGCAACATACATCACAGAATGTTCATAACAGGAGAGAACAGAAGTGTTGACTGCTGCTGGGAGGACTAGCAGGTGGAAGATGTCCAGTGGATTTAGCAACACAGACTTACTAGTGATGCCTACAAAATCTGCCTGGGTAGAGATAGGAGTGGAAGCCAGGTTATAGTGTGTCAAAGAGTGAGTGAAAATAAAGAAAGGGGATGTAGAAATCTTTGGTCAGAGGGAAGGTAAGCAATAGCTGAAAGGAAATACAGGATACTAGAGAAGTTTCTTTACAAACAGGCAAGGCTTAAGTATCATTCAGTTGATGGGGATTAGCTGAATGGATCAAAAACATGGGAATAATTGTTAGTATGAAGTTTTGAGACATAGGTAGATATACAGGACCCAGGGAAGCTCTTTCTTTCAGTTTCTACCACTAATGAAAGTTTGCATACAATATCAAAGTAAAGTTCCTAACTAGATTAAAAACTTCCTTTAAAATATAATGTTAAACCTATCGGTACTTAACATAGGCATATGTAGTTTAGGAGTTTCCACATAATAAGAACAATAATAATACCATCACCACTAAAATTCACTGAGTACTTTCTTTAAACTGATATGAATCTATTTGTTTTATGAGTATTATTTTATTTAATCCTGGCAATAACTTTATGGGCCTGGTAAAGAAAAGTTATTCATATAATACAGTACAAAAATTTCCCTTTATAAATAGCTTAAGGATGTGCTGCCTCTCAGAATATATAGGCTTACTTATTATCTTCAGATCTTCCCATATTTCTAGCTTGTTTGAAGGCCTAAAGGAAAAAATCAGGAAATATATAAAAATAATAATCCAGATAAGCTAATAGAAAACTTTGAACTCAATCTTTTAAGTTAAAAATAACACAGGTAACTGAAGAAGACAAAGTCCACAAAATATAATAAAAACTAATTATAATTCCAGGAACCAATGATAACCATCATTTTCACTGGTATATATTCTTCCAGTCCTTTCCTTCTTTCTAAGCATATGCATATATGTACTATAAAACCATGAAGGACAATCAGGGAAGGACGTTTATTTCTTTCCCATATTTGCCATTTTACAAACAAGGAAGTAGATCTTGTAATCCTCCAAAGGTAAATAATCTGGTGGGATTTTTGTTTCAAAGTATCATTATAAACACACAAATTTATGCATATATTTGATATCTAATGCACTGTACTGATTATCTCTAGTGATGTTCAAATTGCCCATCTCTGACCACTAGTGGGTTATTTAGGTAGACTCCTGGATCTTTTTGAAGTGACCCCATTAATCTTTGAGAGCTTCCTTGATTTCTGACAAGAAGAACTATTCTGAGTTCATCCTATGCAATTTTTGCTTAAGACATAAAATTATCTGTATCTCTTAAAGTCCTGGTTCCTTGTCATGAGAAATGGTAGCTAGAGACCATACCTTTGATTAAGAACATTCCCTGTTACTGGGTAGGTCATTATTTCTAACCTTTTCAATGGACTAAGCTAGTGCTTAGTCCCCCAAAAGTCCATGAATTAAAGGCTTAGTACCCAGAATATCACTACTGGGAGGTGGTGGAACCTTTAGAAGGTAGGGCATGGTGGAAAGTTGTAAGGTTACTGGTGGGGCAGGGTGTCTTCAAGCGGGATTTTGAGACCTTGACCCATTCAATGTTATTCTTTTTGCTTCCTAGCTATGAGGTAAATAGTTTGCTCAGCCACATACTCCCTGCCATTGCCATGACACTCCCACCAGATGCCTAAAGCAATGTATCTGTCTAAGTTTGCACTGGAACTACTAAATCCATAAGCCAAAATAAACTTTCCTTTTTGTAGGTTTATTGTCTCAGGTATTTTGTTATAGCAACAGGAAGCTAACTAATACACTGGCAAATATGTGTGTATCTACTTATATGTACATGTACTTGAAGAGATAAAATACACCATAAAGTCATACTTCTATTTCCAATTCAAAATAAGGATCACAGGGTTTTAAACTTAATTTCATTGATCTTACATCTGTATTTCATTTTGCCTACACACAAAAAATCAGTGAAACCAACATAATTACTAATTTGCTTCATCCCTCAACTCAAGCACTGTAGACTTAAAATAGCAATATTAAGAAGGGTTTAAAGATTTTTTAAAATACTGTGTATCAAAGGAATATATGTACCAAGAAGGATATATAGTCAAATTTATGTGGTAAAGTCACTTGATATAGTTTCTTTTTGGTTATACCAACTAGTTTTTTTCCCTTTGTTATTGCCAATTTGTCACAGACCAATATTTGTATAAAATACAATAAAAAATAGATTACCAGAAAATAGCATCTTAGCCGGGCACAGTGGTGCATGCCTGTAATCCCAGCACTTTGGGAGGCTGAGACAGGAGGATCATGAGTTCAAAGCCAGCCTCAGCAACGGCAAGGTGCTAAGCAACTCAGTCAGACCCTTTCTCTACATAAAACACAAAATAGGGCTGGGGATGTGTCTCAGTAGTCGAGTGCCCCTGAGTTCAATCTCCGGTACCACAAAAAAAAAAAAAAAGCATCTCATCTTTCTTTGCCAATGAACAGACTCTAGAGCTTTAGTTATGTCTCTTACCTAGATGACACAGGTTCAGTAGAGATCTAGAGTAGATCCTACAAAATACCACTATAACCTTGATATAATTTAACACTCAAGACTCCTGGTGGAACGCCATTCCCCAGTCCTCCTTCTCCTCCTCCTTCTCCTTTTTTAGTGCTAGGATTCAAGCCCAGGGCTTAATTCATGCTAGGCAAACACTATTCCAATTAAACTGATGACTGGCCACAATTGGAGGGTAAGATAGTTTAATATAAGGAAATCACATCTTTTGTCACCTAAGAAAAATTTCCAAATGTGAAATAAGAAAATAATGATCCTCAAAATTTCAGTGTAGGAAGTGCTTAGCAGCAGTTTGCGGAAGAGAAAATTATGGTATTTGAATTGAAATTGTATTTGCTGAAACTATATGTTATTTGGGCTGATTTTCGATGGAGAGGACACAGTAATAGCCACGTAGGACTTTCCTTTGTGTTGGCAGTCACTGTAATTAGGACTTTAAAAGTAGACATAAATATACTGTCCTCAGGACTGGGGACATAGCTTAGTGATAGTGCTTGAGGCCCTGGGTTTGACCCTCAGCATACACACACACACATGCACACATAAACACACACACAAACACACACACATGGCATTCCACCAGAAGTCTTGAATATTAAATTATATTAAGGTATATTAAATTATATATATATATATATATATATATATGCAGGGAGAAAGAGATGGAGGAAGGAGAGAGATACATCTGTATATATGTATTTATGTATTTTCCACTTTCTCTCTCTCTCTCTCTCTCTCTATATATATATATATATACACGCACACACACATGTGTGTGTATATATATGTGTGTGTGTATATATATATACACACATATGTGTATATATATACATATATATATTATTCTGATTCCAAATATATGTAGAAGGACAGGGAAAAATACTTTCTACGCAAAGATTCCTTTCAAATGCTTCATCTGATAGAAATCTATTCCAAGTTAAATAAATCCAGGCTCTTTAGTGTCACTAAAATATACGTTTAAAAATTAAACTAATCCTTACAAAGTAGTCTGTCTTTCTTTTGATGGGTTTTTAAGATATTTTGCCTTCAAAACTTTATTGGTATTTTCAACCTTCAATAAGAATGCTAAATATTAAAAAGTGATCATGTATATTTGCTATTATGAAACTGACAAAACAAAGCTATAAGGTCATTCACTTATTTCTGATTAGTTATTATCAAATTAGTGTAAATAGAAAACTAACTTGCTTTATCAGTTTATATGAGATCAGAGTTGACTGAATACTAATAGAAAAGTAGCCATAAGATTGGAGGCCTTGTTTAATCATACTTTGTAATGGCTCAAGCCTCTTTTTATGGAAATGTTTTTCAAATGGACTTTTTACCCCTAAATTGCAAAATAGTAATTTCAAGTTAAAAGTAAACAAAGAAAGGGCTTGGGGTAGTGGCTCAGTGGTAGAGCACTTGCCTAGCATATGTGAAGCACTTCATACAAATAAATAAAGGTCCATTAACAACTAAAAAAAATTTTTAAAAAATAGTAACATTTAGATATTTAAAGAAGGAATGATGAGGGAGGAGAACAGTAACTCATCCTAAAATCTGGAATTTAAAGAAATTGTCCTATGTTTTGAGTAAAAAAGGAGAATCACATCTTTTCTTTTCCACATTTTTTTATTGGTGCATTACAATTGTACAAAATGGTGTGATCTGTTGTTACATATTTGTACATGCACATAATATAACTAACTTGGCCAGTATCATTCTCCAGCATTTCCCCTTTCCCTCCTCTCCTCCTTTTCTTATATTTTAATGATATCCCTTTGATTTTTATGAGACCTCCCTAAACTTTCTTTTCCTTTTTCCTCCTTAGCTTCTACATATGACCCTTGACATTCTGAGTTTGGATAATTTTGCTTAACATAATAGTTTAAAGTTCTATCTATTTTCCTGCCAATGATGAAATTTCATTTCATTTTTCTTTATGGCTGAATAAAACTCCATTGTGTATATATGCCACATTTTCGTTATCAATTCATCTGTTGCTGTCAACTACCTAGGCCTGTTCCCTAGTTAGGCTATTGTGAATTTCCATTGTGCTATTATAAATATGAGTATTCATGTATCACTGTAGTATGATGACTAATTCTTTAGGATAAATACTGAGGATTGGTATAGCTGGGCTTCACCACAAGGTCAGGTAGTCTTAGCAGTGACCCTATTTCTCAGTTCTAATCTCTGTTTTAGTCAGTTTTTTCATCATTGTGGCCAAAAGACAAGACAATAACAACTTAGAGGAGGAAAAGATTACTCTGGCACATAGTTTCAGAAGTTTCAGTCCATAGTTGACCACATCCATAACTCTGAGCCTGAGGTGAGGCAGAACATCATGGCAGAACGGTATGATGGAGGAAAGTAGCTCAGGAAGTAGCAAGCAGAAAGCAGAGAGTGAGCTCCACTCACTAACAACAAAATATAATCCACAAAGGCATACCTACAGTAACTTACTTTCTTCAATCACACCAATGCCTACAGTTACCACCCAATTAATCTGTATCAGTGGATTAATCTACCAAGTAGGTCACACCTCTCATAATCTGATCATCTAACCTCTGAAAATTTTTGCACTGTCCTCCACATGAACTTTTGGGGGACACTTCATATCTAAACGATAAGAGGATCTTAATTATCCTTATGTATGTGTGTGCTGGGGATTGAATCCAGGACCTTAAGCATGGTCACCACATACAGGCTCTACCACTGAGCTACACACTCCACCCCTATTTTAATTATCTTGAATCCCTCAAAACATGTGGGACCTACGGTTCTTCAGGATACAGATTAACCAAGAAGAAAGAATGCTACTTTGTTTATTACCTCTGTTATGTTAAATAATATCCACCTACTTCATCTGTTCTGCCTCAGTATTACTCAAACTTAAGGCAATTAAAATGCATTTCTTGGGGCTGGGGTTGTACATACAAACCTCATACAAATAAATAAAATAACAACTAAAAAAGTTAAAAAATAAATAAATAAATAAAATAAAATAAAATAAAATGCATTTCTTTTCTATCCCATGCCAATATATAGGTGGTGATTAGGTATTTATTTGGCAGAGTAATCAACTCATATGAATCTTTGTATATAATTATACAAATTAATTTGTAAACCAAACCTTGTATCTATAAGTAGGATTTAAAGTCAGTCTACTCTAAGAATGATTTAAATTTAAGGAGGGAAAATCCCTTGTCACTGGCAGTATACTTACATCAGATTAAAAAAAAATACAAGTACATAAATCCATTGCTATTTGGGGAGGTAGTCTCTGCATATAAAATATTTCAAAAAAATTTTCTAACTTCTTATTTAACCTGTCTGAGTACTAAATTCCTAAGTGCAAAATGGAGATGATAATGTCTATCTCCTAGGGGAAAATTAGAGTACAGAAATTAAATTAAATAGAGTACTTTGAAAATTAAATAAAAACATGTATGCATGGAAGGTCTCTAGCACTGGTCCTGGCATAGAGAGACTCTAGAAATAGCACTTTTTTTCCCCCTGATTATTTGAAGGGTGATTACAAGGAAAATAAATATTTCAGTAAGGCCACAGTGATTAAAATTTAGTGTTGGAGATATAGCTCACTGGCAGAGTAGATACTTAGCATGTGTGGGGCTCAGGGTTTGGTCCCCAGCACTAGGCATACCCACATACACAAGGACATAACATTTACTTAGTGCAACCATCCCACACCTAATCTCCTTCATTAAAAGAAGGAGCCATTTCCTTCTGGGAGTCTTCTCAAACTAACATAAAATCATACTAACTTACAATACCCCTGGGTATACTACATGCCATATGTAAAGTCATATATGTGAAAGTGCTTTGTAAAATGGCATTATTATGTGCAAGTGTTATATTTGTACTGCATTTTGTTAATAATTTAGAATGTAAATTCATGTGCCTTATTTATTTAAAATGTATGTTAACATTCCTCACTTATTACACTGTAAACAGTGTTAAGAAGCACAATGCTTAACATAAGTTTGTCTGCTTCACAACATCTGGTTCAAGAGTATGTTCTGTAATTACTCAATAATTAAATTTCTGAAAAATATAAACATTATATAAAATCTATTTATATAAAACAATGCATAACATATTGGTGCTCTAAATTATTAGCATAATTAGGTAGAGCAGAAATAAACGAACAAAATAAAATATGGACTCAGTGATATAGTCATTGATTTTTTTTTCTGACTCTATGTAAGTTTACTTAGAAAGAAAAGTAAGAAAACAAAAACTTTAGGAAAGTATTTTTGTTCATTCTATCAAGTGCAGTCCATGAACAAAACATGCTGTAACTTGCACTTACCTGTTCTTTAACAGAGCTGTAAGGCTCTCGGAATTGAGTTGCTGCATTAAGGCCTCTCTCAGTGTTGGAAGCATGGATAGCACTGTAATACAAACAGAAAATAAAAAGAAGATCACAAGTGATATGACTGCAATTACTGAGAAATACATATTATTTCAGGCTATATAATAAGATAAGCAACTAGCAAGAGGTGGAAGGAATGTCAAAGCTAGAGAATTCCAATTAATATTATTAGTGACATAAAACTAGTATGTACTAATAAATCTTGTATTTGTTCATGTTATCTCAACAAAATTATACATATGCCATGATCACAGCAATGTAAACAAGAACATGTAGAAGAATGAATGAAAAGAATTACCTCCAGGTGGTTACAATGGTGATCTATGGGCTACGGATTATGAGTAATTCTGTTTTTTCTTCTTTTCTGTACTCTCCATATTTTTTTACAATAAATGTTTATTTCTGATATAATGAAAATGATCAAGACATTTTTATATTTGGATATACCTTTTTCTAAATATTTGATGTATAATGTTATAAACAAGGTTTATTAAATACTTTAAAACACTAAGTACTATAACACAGGAAAAAGTACATTAGGCTAGGAATCAAGAACTACTGGATTGTAGTTCTGATTTTGCCAGTGGCTGCTCTATCACTCACAAGAATAAGATGAAGATAAAATGAGATTCAGTATTCTGTGGAAAAAACTTGCAATTACTTTGTATCTTGCAATTTATTTCTTAAAGAAATGCTAGAGCCACACACACATATAAATTTAAATGAATTTATAACACTAAATAAATCATGAAAAAAATCCAAGAGATCACAAGTACCACCTTCTAGAAAGGAAAATTTTAGTATATGATTTTTATTTCTCAAGTAGGTAAAACAGTCAATATAAAATCCATTTTTTTCTATAGAAAATTCAGGTTTTAATCTACTCAACATTTATTTCAATACTGAACTCTTAGTTTCAGCATATTTCTTCAAGCTATGTTTAAAATCTCCTAAGTTATTTAGACCATTTTCAAAGTTGCATCTCAGAGCCAATATAAAAGGTAGCTTTGTCTCTTGGAGTATTTGGTATAAATGTCTAGTCCAGACACAATACAGTTGGCTCTCTGTATCAGTGGGTTCTGCACCTGCTGATTCAACCAACTTCAGATCAAAAATATTTGAAAAAACTGGGTTTGGGGCTTGGAGTATAGTTTGCTGGTAGAACAGTAGTTTGGCACACACAAGGCTCTGCCTGGGTTTGATTCCCAGTATCACAAAACAAAAATTTTGTCTGTACTGAACAAGTACAGATTTTTTTTCTTATAATTATTCCCTAAACAATGCAGTATAACAACTTTACACTGTATTAGGTATTATAAGTAATACAGAAATGATTTAAAGCATATGGGAGGATGTGTGTAGGTTATTGCAAGAACTATACCATTTAATATATGACTTGAGTATCCTCAGATTTTGGAATCATAGAATAATCCTTCACCAGTCTTCAACTGTCTTCAGCAAGTTACTTAACCTCTCTGTCCCTCAGTTTTCTCATCTGTACATTGAAGGTAACAGAGAAACTACCTCATAAGATTTCTATAAGGACTGAGACATATAAAACATTTAGATCAGTGCTTCTTTGCTCATGGAAATGCTCAGTAAGTTTTAGCTCTTCTTATTATATTTATTTATCTCCTATGTCACTCTAGTTTGTAAACATGTTAATATATGAGAGGTAGAAATGGATATTCTGACTACTTTAGAATATGCTAGGACCCTTTGATGTGAACCACATACTTTATTACTGTAGTTGAAGAATAAATTATTTCTAGAAGTCCTATCATACTATTTGTATATAACAAGTGTATACTTAGCTAGAATTCCTGATCTTTATTCATACGTCCTGTTCCCAAGCAAACACGGGCAATTCTGTAACTTTACAATTGACTCTTCATGTAGAATAATTCATTTATTGTAGCCTAGCACTTAAATGGGTCAAGACTATTTTGTATATTGAAACCTCATTTGTGGTATCTGCTATACATACAAGTATCATGTCATGTGTAAATTCAATAAGCTTCCCTCCTAGATCTTCAATAAAATCATGCAGAAGGAAAGTGAAAATGGAAAGCACAGAAGCATTCCATTAGATATTATATTTCAAGATGGTATCAACTTCTTGGGTAAAAACAAAACAAAAAACTAGTTATAGTTACCCAAAAGTATTAAAATGTTCTAGTACATTCACTACAGATTTCTAAATAAAAGGCTAGAAATTTGATCATATTATCATCAGTACATACCAGAAAGCTAGTCTGCCAAGTTTTTTTTTTTTTGGTACTCAGGAATTGAACTCAGGGGTACTCTACCACTGAGCCACATCCCCAGCCCTATTTTTTTTGTGTGTGTGTGTTTTAGGTAGAGACAGGGTCTCACTGAGTTGCTTAGAGCCTTACTGTTGCTGAGGCAGGCTTTAAACATGCGATCCTCCTGTCTCAGATCCCAAAGTGCTGGGATTACAGGCGTACAACACCACCTCCGGCCTAGTCTGCCAAGTTTTTAAGTGAACCTATATTTTGCATCCTAGTAATCACCATATATTATTTTTAAAATTGTCCATAATCAGCTATTTCTTCATCTGTTGGTGTGATGGTCTTGGCATGTGTCACCCCCATCTTCTGTTGGGAGCAGCATAATCAACTAACAACTCTACCTGCCACCCTCTAGGATCCATTGCTGTATTTTCACTAATCTTGCCAATGAGAGTGCTCAGGTGGGGACTCCTCTACTAGGGAACTCCACTGGCCTGCCAGACTATCCTAGAACTGTACTATAGTCTAAGGCTCTCCTTACCTAGCCTTTCTTCCTTCTATAAATGTCAGACCAGAATTGTGGTATAAAGGTTTTCCTTGCCTTCCCCCTGTTCTCTCCCACCAGGAAATCTCTCACATGTCTCATCCCATCTTAGCATCTGCATCCTGGAGCAACAAAACTGACAAAAGGATCCACGTCAAAATGAGATATATCTTGAGACCCCAGAAGCTGCCTTTTTGTATTTTCTGAAAATCTGAGTGATCACCTGAAATGAATCATTTCTATTCTCTAAAAATTCATCAAAATGTTCTTGGTAGCACCACTACATTAAATGCTGAATGTTAAAGAACTATGCTTTAAAAAGTTATAATTTACTGAGTATTTATTATGTGCCAAGTACTTTATAAGCATTATTTCATCATACTCTAACAAAACATTTCTGAAGTGGCTTTTGATGTTTATTTTGTAGAGAAGAGAAATGAGATTTAGACTGGCCCAAAGACACACAGATAAAACAAGTCAAACTGGAAACTAGACCAGATCTGCCTCACCCTAGGGCCTATGCTCTTATGCACTGTGCCATATCAGAGTAGTCATTGTATACAATATTTCTGATCACTCTCTGCTCTATTGAATAGAAGTGTTTCTCTGTGTATTATTACTTTAAGTATTAAAACTCATACTTAAGCAGTAACTGTGTATGTATCTCTTTCACTTCTTGATCTTAACCTCTTTATCTTTAAAATGAGGCAAGTGACCTAACAATAAAGTCCTTTTAGCTCTGGAAAAATATTCTACTTTTACAGTTTAAAAAGGAGCACTTACCTTTATAAAATATTTCTAAATTAATTGTTCTTGAAAGAAATGTTAGAGAAAAGATTAAGCTTTAAGCAATAAAAAAGATGAACAGGTTTGACACAGATTTGAGAATCAGTTCTTCAAGGAGTTATATCAATTAAAACATAACACCTTGTTCTCTTCAAATATTGGCAATTTGTTTTATTATGGCATTCAATCAGTCAGTTTCTAGCTCCAGAGGTTAAATTATTACCATTACTTAACACTGAGAGAATGTCACTATTGTAAAAGACTTACATACAGGTCTATAATTGCCTCCTCTAAATTTAACAAACTTAGGACTCTTTACTATGATCTTTAAGGCCCTGTAGGTCAGGCCTGCCTTTGTGGCCTTGTTTCCTAACACTCCTCCATTGCTCATTCCTTTCTAGCTACATGGCATTTTTGCTGTTTCTTGATCGGCCCAAACTTGTTCTCACCCCAAGCATTTTATATGGCTTGCTCCATTGTACTGAGTAGTTTCTCCTCAGATGTCACCTCCTCAAAGATACCTGACTGATGATCATCCTCTCTCAAGGGACATCGTCACTCCTCACACAGCTTTATTCTCCTTATAGCAATCATCACTGCTGAAAGTCATTTATCTGTTGTTTATCATCTTTTCTTCTCACTAGAATATAAACCCCAAAGGTCAGGAGTCTTAAAAATATTGTTCACTCTCTGCTTCCCCAGTGCTGGGCACTGCAAGTATTTGTGGAATGAATACATAAAATGAATGAACCATTATTTACATTAACTTTTAAAAATTCATATGGAAGTGATACATTTCAGTGAATGCAAATACTTGCTAGATATATCATTTTTGGTCTTTTCCTCTAAATTTGGTCTTGGAAATATGCAATCACCACAATTCAACAAGTAAATTTATACATGCATAAATATTTATCTCTGCCTTACCTGTCATATTGCAAGTCCTCTGGTTACTTTCAAAATGATACTGTCGTCGTGCTTGAGCAATGTATTCTGCAGCCTCCCTTTCTTGTATTTCTCTTATTTTCTTCTGTCCATATTTCCCCAGAATGTATACTCCTAAAAAATAAGTACATAATTAGTGTAAGTATATAGTTAGTACATACTTAGAGTACTAAAAAATCCCAAATGGTATTTTTAACTTGCTTTATCCAATTAAAAGGTTTATATTGGGAAAACCTAAAAATTATAACTTCTAAAAAAATTATATTAAAGAATTATATACAACTAAACTAAAGACAAGGTACAAGAGATTAATATTTTAATGGCCAATGACAGAGGAAATGATGGGCACATAAGAAAAAGAAAGGAATTAAATGTAGAAAGTCTAGAAATGACTTTAATAGTTAAGTTGGGACACTGTAAATGTCCAGTAATTGGGTATTATTTAAATAAATCATGACCTTATCCACACAATAGAATCTCATACAGCTATTAAAAACCACATTGCTGAATAATTAATGACATAAATAAATATCCATGTTTTATGATATTAGATGATAAAATAAGATCTCAGAACTTTTATTTTTTTCATCTCTCATGGAAAGAGATGAGTTTTAATTTCTAGCCTATAATAGAGTGATCGTTGCTGACTGATGGGATAACAAGTGATTTTTTCCTTCCATTTGCTTTCTATTTTCTATATTTTCTTCAATAAACATGTAGTATTTTTAAAAACTTTTAAGATTAATTTTTAAAAAGGAAGAATGAAAAAAAGGTAAGTTGTCAGGTAGGCATTTATACATCCATGTGTTTGAAAAATCTCTGAAAAGGAGAGAGAATGAAACTTAGACCGTCTAGAAATCAGTAACTTAAATATAAAAGGGAAATGTGTTTACAGTATAAAAGCATAGGTGGTATCATGTGTTTTGTAATTAAACATATTTAAGCATAGATAGTACAATATAAATGTGTATACGCTGGTCTGTACCCAAGGTAGGAAATGGTCAGTTGTCCCAGTTGAGAATGTGAACACATCAGTATTTAGTTAGTATATGATCAAAGGACACACTCTAAAGCTTAAGTGCTTCCGTTAACTTTTATCTATTATCAGCAACAAATATTTTGTTAATTAGTACACTGAATGAATATCAGAATTGGATTTTCATAGATTAAATCAGTGGTGTTCAAGACACTGGACTAGCTAAAACATTTTAGTAATATTCATATAAGTGTGAATACATGAATCTACCAAGTTCTACCACCTTAGAAATGGCTTGGCCTGGGATCTTGAGGATTCTGAGGATTCTTAATGAACATGAGTCAAATGAGTTAACCAGATGACCAGCTGACTTCTATAGCTAGAATATTGCTGCATTTGCTTCAGTAAATCTTTCATACATGTTTTGTCATGTACAAAGAAGTATAGAATTCAGTGAGCTTATAGAACAGGTTGTGTTACTTTTTGTGTTCCTTTGTTTGCTAATACTTTCTTTTAATGTGTGTCAGAACTTGGCTTCATTATAACCAGGCAGAGAGGTTGTACAAGAATAACTAATCCTCATTTACCTCCAACTGTCTGTGGCCTGCAATATCTACTAAAGTGAATCTAAGAACTGAGCATGACCTAAATAACTGGATTTGGTATGTTTGTCACAAGTGAGGAGGAGACAGCCCTGTAAGAACTGCAAAGTAAATATGTATTATATAACTAATATAGATGTTGTAGATGTACTGATAAGATATAGTAGATTATTTAAAATAGTTCGATAAGACTATGTGCTATCATAATTAGAAATACAGTATGATTGTTGTTGCTACATTTGTAAATATATAAATGTATTACAATCATGCTTAAAAAACAAATACAAGTTCACCTAAGCAGCTTCATGGCTACCTTTCTTGTAAGCAATCCTAAATAAACTGATAGTTTCACAATACCAACAGAATGAACAAACTGACTTATATTTCACAAAGTAATACCTTAACAAGTAACTCTGACATAACTAGTTCTGCATGAAATGCTTTTATTTTATTCTCATAACAGGCTACTGAAAGTTATGTGTAAAATGGTTCAAGTTATATTGTAAAATGAAACACTGAAATGACATTCTTTGCAGAGCTAAGAATTTTTCTGGAATAATAGTAAATTTAATTGTTGTATATGTTCTCCTGGGGAGAAGATATACCTATTTCATCAGATTCTCAACAAATCTGATAAAAAATGAGGAATTATTATATTTTATAAAGGTAGTATATATCTAGCTAAAGCTAATAAAGAAAATAAATTGTTATGGGCTAAATTGTGTTCATTCTCTTCCCCTGATAAATTCATATGTTGGAGCTCTAGTACCTTAGAATGTTTGGAGATAAGGTCTTTATAAAAATAATCAATTATCTCTGTATAGAATTGAGATGTATCTCTGTATCTCAATTATAAAATGAGGACATTAAGGTAGGTTGTAAACCAACATGGCTAGTATTCTTTTAAGAAGAAGAAATTTGGACATAGATTTGGACAGACATGTGGACAGAGAAGAGAATGTGAAACCCAAAAGAGATGGCAATCTACAAGCTAAGGAGAGAGGCCTGGTACAGATTCTTTATATCACATAGAAGGAACAAACCCTGCCAACACCTTTATCTCAGACTACTAACCTTCAAACCTGTTAAAAGAATAACTTTTTGTTGCTTAAGCTACTTAGTTTGTGGTATTTTGTTATGGAAGCTCTCATAAACTAATACATGGAAAAGTAGGCTAAAATCCTAAATTCTTTAATTTTGTTTAGTTTGCACTAAAGTTCCTACACAAGGTCCAGTTCACCTTGGCTCTCATAATCAATATTTATAAATTTTGTCATATTTGTTTCCTTCGGAAAATAAGAATGAGGAAAAAAAGTTCATTAGCTAAAACATGGAGCCCTAGACTCTGTATACACTTAAATAGCAGCTTGAATTTGGGCCTGGAAGATAGGACATCTTGATGGTTCTGGTGTCAACTAGTTATGTGACTTTAAAGCAGGTCCTTTTCTCTCTCTGGATCTAAATTTATTCAAAAAATGATATAATGGGATTATATAAGCTTTAAAGTTTCTTCTGTAGCTATAACTTTGTTTATGAATAATGGAAACATTTATTAAATACCTCAAAAAATAAATGTAAAATTTAAGTTTCCCTTTCAGAACATTGCTGGTAAAGCAAAATATCTCTCAGTCTTTCCATAATTCAGTTGTTTTAAAACCATCTTTCAGTCTTCTCTTCCAGGATAAAAATTCTTAAAATGCAACTATTTTACCAGGTTAAACATTTCAGTAACAGTTTGAAAAATAATCTATTAACATTGTTCCCAATCTAACCTAATAGTAGGATCCTCAAATACTACTATTCTATTTCAGAAATATATTTTTGAAATTTTGCTACTTTTCTTTACCATAACAAGTTTAGAACCTGAATTAATGCTCTTGAACTGAACCATCACTAGCTTCCTAATTCTTTTCTTTTTGTTAAACTCTTACAGGTGCACACTGAGAACTCTCTAAATATTTGCTGAATGAATTAAGGAATTCTTGAACTGCACTTCAGACCCAAAGGATACGAATCTGGGGAAGTGGAGTTTTTATTTTTATTAACCCCCTTAAGTAAATTTGCTCCACACTAAAGTCTTAGAAGCATCAATACAGGATACTATCCACATTATTTAGAGTAGGGTAATAACGAAGGCCTTTCACAATTTATGACCTAGTAACTTCTCCAAATCAATCTTTTACTACTTCCCATTGCTTAGCTATAGTGAAATACTTTGACTTGTCAAAAATCAGGATTTCTGAATCTCTTGTACACCTCTTTTTCCTTCTGTGCCCTGATCTCTTTTGCTAGCTTTAGAACTTAAATGGAACTTTTGTGAAGTTTGCCAGACAACTTCATGCTTCTCTCTCCTCTGCTTCCACATACCCTGCTCTATTTTTATACTATAATACTATGATTGTGCTACTTTTATTTCTATTTCTGCTTTCCAGATTGCATCATGAGTTCCTTAAAATCAAGAATTGTGTATTCCCAGAATCCAGTACAAAGTAATGAATAATGAGCCCAGTAATGAGAGTAGGCACTTATTATCATTAAAATGCTTGATGAATGAATGAATGAATGAATGAATGAATGAATGAAAGAAAGAAAATCTGAAGAGTCCAGAAATGACAAAGTTTAAGACATAAACCACAAGTCAACATTCTGTGATTTTCTGAAAATCAGCAAGCCAATATATATGAATCTGGTTGCTTTCTGTTCTGCAATACTTTCTCTAGTGCAATGATTCTCCATGGCTTGGGCATCCCTGAAGGCTTTAAGACTCTTTGAGGGGATCTGTAAGGTCATAACTATTTTTGTAATAGTACTACATGTTATTTGACATTTACATTATCAATCTCTCATGAGTGTACAATAGAGGATCCTAAAAGTGACATAATACATGGTTTCACAACTGATTGAATGCAGAAAAAGATATGAGAATCCAGTTCTCTTCAGTGAAACCAATCATTAAAGAGACTTGCAAAGTGTAAAACAATGTCACTTTTTTCAGCAATGTGTTGTTAATGTTTTTTAAAAATATTTTTTAGTTGTCAATAGACCTTTATTTTATTTTTTATTTATTTATATGTGGTGCTGAGAGTGCCTCACACATGCTAGGCAAATGCTCAACCACTGAGCTACAACCCCAGCCCACAATGTGTTGTTAATATTAACATGCAATGGCTTATTATTTTTAATGAATTAATAAATATTTTTAAATGTCTTGGTTTTAATTTCAAATATAATAAACAGTAGGTACAGAATTTAGAAAGCTCTTTAGGCTCTTTAATTTTTAAGAGTTATGTAAAGGAGACCTCAGATCAAAAAGTTTGAGAACTATTACTCTAGTCTTTCTGAACTGGTCATATTGTACCAATTAGTCTGAAGTAATTACCCATCCAAAATTCAGGGGGAAATAGAAATTCCTACATAAGAAGCCCTGCAATTCAAAATTTGACTCAGGTTTTTTTCCACTAGTGAATGGTCAAACTTCTTTGAGAGTGCATGTAGATACCTTACCCAGCTTTCAAGCTTGTCAAAATGTGCCACTTCTTTTATGAAGTCCTTCCTGATTTTTTACAACTGCATATGCTGTCTGCCAGTTTGATTTGTATAGTGTTTTGTCACCCTTCACAGATTTGTAATTTTAGTATTTGTATGCTTGTTTTTCCTTCCTATTAGACCACAAAGTTCATGAAGACAGAGTGGTACAGTGTGGAAAGAGAATGAGCATTGGGATCTAACACACTAACTAGGTTCCCTGTTACTAACTCTGAGATCATAGGCAAGCTTTTTAAATTCTCTGGGCTCTGGTTCCTACATTTCTGAATGGGATGACAATATCTACCCTGTTGTCATCCCTACTGAATCGAAAGAACTTAGTATAGTGTCCAATATATAGTGAGTACCTAATAAATACTAGCTATTACTATTTAACTAGCTATTACTATTTAGTACCTTTGCTACTTCAGGCAGTTGATAAATATTTCTTAAATTAATTGAAATCTAACATGCTGTTGGACTTTCCCTTGAAGCAGAAAAAATATGAGGCTTAAATAAATAAATGCTAGCTGCAGTCATCTCTCTCCTTTTTTCAGACTGACTTTCTTTGTTACACAATAGCAGGAACAGAACATCAGTTCTATTTCTCTGAACTTTTAAAACGACTCGTTCTTAGTCTTCAATTTTAACCTATAATTATAAAATTTCCATAGATTTAAAAACCCTATAACTTTTTTTTTTCTTTTTTGTCTCAGGGATTGAACCCAGGGGTGCTTAAACACTTAATAACCTCTCCAGCCCTCTTTTTTTCTTTTTCTTTTCTTTTTTTTTTTTTTTTTGAGACAGGTTCTCATTAAAGTTGCTTAGGGCCTCACCAAGTTACTGAGGTTGGCTTTGAGATTGTGATCCTTCTGCCTCAGCATCCCGAGCTGCTGGGATGTGCACCCCACCATGCCTGGCTTCTATAACTATCTTTTAAGAGCAGTCTTTTGTTTCCCTTGTGATTATTTATGATCTACCATTAGGTTGTTCCCTAAGCCTAAAGGTATGCTATTCCTTCTGAAGTTGCTAAAGGGAAAATTTGCCTTCCTTCAGGAGTGGCAAAAATATTGTATTGATATATATTCCATCACAAATATATCTTTAGCTTTTATAAATAGAATGGCCTCTGTGGTCTTAGCATAGCTTAAACATACTTTAAGATGTTTAAAGTATCAGAAGAGGCTGAAGATATCAGAAGACACTTTTTACTTATAAAGGATGTCTTAATGGTAATCACAGCTTGTATATGCTTGTTATCTATTTGTGCTGGACCTAAGACATGCAGAACATAATCCTTGCCTCATCAAGGACCCTACCTCAAACCATGAAGAATCATCATATCTGAATTATTGATGATAATAGTATTATTAATTTCAAATTGCTTGGGGATAATAGAATATAATCAAATAGTAAGAAAAAAACAACCAAGTTCTTTGAGAAACTTTTGTCCTTTATTTTTAAGTACTTATGTAACCTAAACATATAGTTGATAAAAAAAAATTTCTCAAACACCCAAGTTCAAAAACATTCTCTTAAAGTTCCTAAATTTCCTTTTTGTATAATTCAAAAGGCTTTTTATTCTCTCCTTTAAATCCCTGAATGCTATGACATGAATGTCACGTGACAGAAGAGAGTCTCAAGATTTTTAAGTTATATCTGCTTCTAAATCTCCTCTCAGCAGGTGACCTCATTAATGTTAGCTACGTGGGCAATGATCCCAACCTTCACAATCCTGATTGCACAACATTCTAATCCTAAGCATTTTGTTGCTGCATAATTTGTATTCTAAAATGGCAGAAGCAGAGCTAAAATATTGTTTTGCTTCTCTTTATCTAGTACACATCTTCCTTCAGTACAACGTGCTAGAGTTTAAAATCAAGTTCACTTTAAACACCACCCAAAGTACAGACTTTAAATAATTCCCTTAGAATATTATGAAACTCCTATGGAGGGTGAAAGCCAAAGTACTGAGAGTGCCAAAAAGAAATGAAGGATACCACAAGACAGCAACAAAGAGAATTAGCATGATTCTAAAAGAAAGGTGCCTTAAAAGAAAAACTTAATTGTGGTAGGTTCGCCAAGTCCCGTGGGGGTAGGGAGTGGAGAGAAAAGTGGAGTGAGGGGCAGTGACAGGGCAAAGGACGTAGAAACTAAAGACGGAAAGAACCTTGGAGGAATGCCACGCCACTCCTCATCCGATGGTTGAACAAATCGCCTCTACATATCCTGGCCTCTCCCTATTTTAGAAAAAAGCCACCTCTCTCCCACCCCTTTTTCCCAGTGCCCCTTTACAAGCACGCTGTCACCCACCTCCAAGGACTGTGCCCAGGAAAATGCATTTCTTTTTGTGACGTTTCAAAAAATTCCACATAGATCTCAGCATCTTCAAGCCCTGGGGTGCGGGCTGTCTGGGATGAGGGACAGGTTCACCAGGAAACCGTTTCTTCTTCACCTGGACCGGAAGACCCGGCAGGATCGCCGTGCTCCCGCTCGGTGTTCTCCAGAAATCACAAACGCGAATTTCCGCAGAGGCTGTCACCAAAGCGGGGAAGGGGGCGTGGACTACAGAGCAGCTGCGCTTTCTGTCGCTGCCGCCGCGCCGCCGTCTCCGCTCACTGGTTCAGAGCGCTCAGGTCCGTCCAAAAATTGCTCCCGCGTGCCCTGGCCTTCGCCTTCCCCTGGAAACGATGGCTCATTTCCACTGCGTTCCGTAGTCCCAGCTCCCCTTCAGTTTCGGCTTCTGGCTCCCAGAGGTCTCGAGAGGGTGCGGTATGGAGGCAAAGGTGGTTTCCCCACCGGCCCCAGGCGGCTCGTGCGTGGTGTCAGCAGAGGAGACGGAAAAGTGGATGGAAGAAGCGATGCAGATGGTGAGGAGCATGGGAGGGTGGATGGTGCGGGTGCGAACTTTCTCTGACCCCATCCCCACCGTGGTATTGGAGCAAAACTCCCAGGCGCGCTGTTTCACACCGTAATCCTGATGGCCCTCAAATTTTCAGGGTGAACGACTGGCTTTATTCTCTGGAGGAAGGGAAGGAGAAAAGTACAGAAATTATTTGTGTTATTGTCAAGGAGTAGGTGCTAAAGTATCAAGCTGCTTCTTGGTACGGGCTGCCTCTCCTTCCTTCCCGTGGACGCACACTCTCCAATCTACAAGTCACAGTAGTTCGTGTTTGGGGACCCTCGAACATATTTAGTTGAAGCAAGAAAGCTGAAATGTTTTTGTTGGGGAACAGTTTGAAAATACATCCCTGTACAATCAGCATCTATCATTCGTTCGTTCGTTCATTCATTCACTCTACAGTACTTTCCGCTGTCCTTGGGCTTCCTCGCTCGCCCTCTGGAGCGTGGCAGATTGAAGAGGGCTAATCAGATCTGGGCATTATCCAAGCTTTACTCTTATTTGTGTGTGCCAGTGAGCTCCTTAATAGGGATAAAAGTTTGTACGGTATATATATACGTACAGCCTACTGGGACAAGTTCCAAGAAATGCCTCCTGAGGCAATTTCATCATTGTATGAACATTATCGAGTGTACTTAAAAAAACCTAGATGGTATAACCTTCTACAGACTGGGCTATATGGTAAGCCTGCAAATCGTAGGCTACAGTCCATATAGCATGCTACAGAACCGAATACTGTATGTTATGGTAACACCATGGTAGGTATTGGTGTATCTAAACATAGAAAACTTAGTAATAATGCAGTGTAAAAGATTTTTTAAATGTACACCTGTATAGGGCATATGCCTTGAACAGAAATTGCTCTGGGTGAGTCAGTAAGTAATGAGTAAATAGGATATTGCTGTACACATTGCAGACTTTACAAACATTCTACACTTAGGCTACATTTTTAAAAAGATATTTTTTCTTCATTCAATGTGTTAACCTTAGCTTACTGTAACTTTATTTATTTACTTTTTAAACTTTTTGTTAAAAAAAAGAACTAAGACACAAACACATGCATTAGCCTAGGCCTACACAGGGTCAAAATCAATACCACTGTCTTCCACCTCCACATCTTGTGCCTCTGAAAGACACAATATTCATGCAGCTGTCATCTGTGATAACAATACCTTCTTTTGGAGTACCTCCTGAAGGACCTATGCACAGCTGTTTTGCAGTTAACTTTTTTTTTAATAGGTAGAAGTAATAATGATAAAAATGTAGTAAATACATAAACAAGTAACATAATGGATGACCATCATTATCAAGCTTTATGTATTTTCACCAGACTGGCAGTGCAAGTAGGGTTGTTTCCACCAGCATAACTACAAACATGAGTAGTGTGTTGTACAACTTTATTACAACTACAACATCTCAAGGCAATTGGACTTTTTTTTTTTTTTTTTGTACCAGAGATTGAACCCGGGGTGCTTAACCAGAGCCACATGTCCAGCCATTTTTATTTATTACTTTAAAACAGAGTCTAAGTTGCTTAGGGCCTTGCTAAGTTGCTGAGGCTGGCTTTGAACTTGCAATCCTCCTGCCTCAGCCTCCCAAGTCACTAGAATTACAGGCATATGCCACCACCACGCGGTTGCAATAAGAATTTTTTTAACTACATTATAATCTTGTAGACCACTGTCACATATGCAGACCATTTTTGACCAGATTTTCAGCACATAACTGTACACAAATATATATATACATTTATATATAGATAAGTACATATCCATGTATACACGCATTTATGTACATCTACAATGCATGCTTCATATACAGGCATAAATATATATGAAATGCCCTTCAGTTTTTCATTTCTCTGATACTGCTGTAAAATGATCTTTTTCAAACATGTTTTGATTATGTTCTATCCTTTTTTTAAGATTTTTAAACTTTTATTTTATTTATTTATGTATTTTGTATGTGGTGCTAAGGATTGAACCCAGTGCCTCACGTATGCGAGACAAGCACTCTACCACTGAGCCACAACCCCAGCCCATGTTCTATCCTTAATGATCTCTGATCTCCTATAATTAATTTATAATTTTTGGTTTATTTCACAAGAGTTTATTGAGTATTCTGTGCTTTACATTGGGGATTCTCCACTGAAAAACTGCTCTATTCTTCTCTGTTCTGAGAACTCTTACTAAATTAACCTCTCATATTATTCTTCCTGTATTTTTCACTTTAACAACCAAATGTTTTTCAGTTTCTTATGTAAACTATGATGCATGAGAGCATCTATCATTTTATTTTACTTATATAATATTGTTTGAATTCACTAATAATACTTTTTAAAAAGTGATCCTTGGTTAAAAAATCTATTTTATATTATAACTCAGGAAACACATATATGCATATAATTTAAACAAAAGTTTCACAGAACAGTGCTTTTCTTCCTGGTATTTTTATTTTACTGCATTTAAAAAAATGCTAGTCATGACCTAGTAACTGGATACTCTGACTCATTCATTAAGTCCTCTTCCAAATTTATTTCTTCCATTAAATTTAGAGAATGCATAGCCTTCTGATACTTAAAAAATTACTGTGCAAATATGCATTTCAAAACAACTTGTAATTTTTAATATGAATTTATTTGTCCTGAACTCCTTTAATATTATTAAATTCTCCACATTGGACAGGGAATTTTCATCTGATACCAAAATTTCATTCTTCCTCCCAGTGCAAATTAGCTTTCTGTTGTTATAACAAAATACCTGAAATAATTAGCTTATAAAGAGAAAAGGCTATTTTGGCTCAGTTTTGGAGGTTGGATCAATTGGCTCCATTACTTTGGGGCCTATAGCAAGGCAGCACATCATAGTGGGAGTCTGTGTTAGAGTGAAAGGGAAAGAAATCCCTTGTATCAGGAGCAAGGGAACAAAAGGAAAAGACAAAGAAACAAGGGTATCACAATTCCTTTTGAGGGCAAATCTCCAATAACCTAAGGACCTCCTATTAGGCCCCTACTCCTAAAGGATCTACAACCTCCTAAGAGTGTCACACTGGAGACCAAGCTTTTAACATATGGGACACTTATCTAAACTATAGCACTATCCCAAATCATTTCAATAATACCATGCACTAGACAATTTCTAATAGCCAGGATGAATGTAATAAAGATGCATGAAGGCCAAAATATCATAGAATATGTTAGTCAGCTTTCAATCACTGTAAAGAATACCTGAGGTAAATGATCTATGAAGGGAAAGATTTATTCTGACTCATGGTTTTAGAGGCTCAAGTTTGTGATCCTATTTTCTCCAGTGGGACCACGCAATGGTGATGGCAGAGAACATGTGGAGGGGCAAAACTACTCACCTTATAGCTAAAATCAAAAGAAAATGACCCAGTGGTTCAGGAGGCTGAGGCAGGAGGATAGAGAGTTCAAAGCCAGCCTCAGCAAAAGCAAGGCACTAAGCAACTCAGTGAAACTGTGTCTAAATAAAATACAAAATAGGCTGGGGATGTGGCTCAGTGGTCAAGTGCCCCTGAGTTCAATGAAAGATGGAACCCTGCCTCTGAAAGATTCCATCACCTTTTGGGGTCCAATCCTCTAATGTATGGGCCTTGGGAGGACACTGGATATGCACAGAGTAAGCTGCATTTGTATCTTTCTCTAGTTGAGAGATTTGGAGGGCAGATGATGCCTATTGCTGGGAAACCATAATTTTGGTTTCCTCTGTTTATTTTCATGACTTTTCTCAAGGTGTTCATCTGCTGAACTTGCTCAGGTGAAACTTTTAGAGATGCTCTCATAGAGGTCTCATGATGGTTTCAGAACAGCTAAGTTCAGTCATTTGTTGAGATTTTCACTTTTGTATCGGAACTGTTTTCTTCCCATTCTTTCACAAGTCTCTATTTTCTTTTAAGTATCTTTCATCAAACTGTCTCAGGGCATTTCATCCGCCCACCTCTGTACTATTCTGTATCTAGACTTCTGGACTAAACACTAACTCCTTTTACTCCTTTGTGTGACCATGGCAAATCACTTCATCCTCATAGCTTCACTTTCTACTCTGAAATGAGATGGTTGAACTCCAGAGAATTTCTGTGATCCCTATGGCTTTGACACTTGTGTCTCTCAATTCAAATATATATACCTTGTGCGTGATTACATGGTTTACATCCTGTGCAAGGTTAGGGAGATCCTTAACAGTGCTGCTTTTTTTTTTTTTTGGTCAATGTGTGTTTCTTCATGCCTTAAACAAAAGAAAAAAAGGGTTTGTCACACATCTTGTGCTTTTTCCTAAACGACATTTCAAATCTTAAGTTATTTTGAGAATTACTTCTAAGACTTTAAGATTAGACCAGAAGCGTAACTATTGTCAAATCTGGAGGCAGCAGGTTGTTAATTAATTTGTGCTCAGAACTTGTTTATTTGTTTTGGGATGAGGTCTCACTATGTTGTCCAGGCTGGCCTGACACTTGTAGTCCTCCTGCTTCAGCCTCCCAAAGAGGGATTACAGGTGTGTGTCACCATGCTCAGCTCTGTACTGAGGATTTGAAAGTGAAAATGTCTAGTACTATATGTAATGGGGAGGATACAGGTGTCCTCATAGCATGTGGACGGAGTAAACATATTTCTGTGGCCAATATGAATCACTAGAATGGCTGAATGAGATGTGAACACAGGCAGGTGAAAACTCAATCATATCATTTCTGGGTTTCACTTTATTCATGTTTAAACTAAGGGAGTTACACTAGAAATTTTCCATCACTTTAAAATTTTAGTAATAAAACAACCCATAAGCCTATGTTATAAGAAGAGAGGAAAACAGTTCTTTAGAAAACTTAAAATCTATTTTTTAAAAAATGTCATCTAAAGTTAATGAGACAGTGCAAAAATTGGTATGGCCATACCAGTCTAATAGGTTCAATATTTTTGGAAGACAGCCCAGCATAAAATTATTTTTTAAAAATATATATTTTAGTTTTCGGTGGATGTTTTATTTTATTTACTTATTTATATGTGGTGCTGAGGATTGAACCCAGGGCCTCAAACATGGCAGGGAAGTGCTCTACCACTGAGCCACTGCTCCAGCCCCTAGCATAACATCATTAACAGCCACAAAACAAAAGTTTGCATCATTTGGCCCAGTAATACAGTTGCTTCTAGGAATAGCGTAGAATGACAAAAAATGATTGTTATTTCAGTGTTAGACATAATAGTGAAATCAGGGAATATGTGATATTTAGCATCAAACAAGCAGAATACAAATTATTTTATACAATATAAGTTTAGAGGTTTGATATGCTTAAACAGCTGCTGACTAGCAAACTTCACAGGTGCTTACCCTTAAAGCCTCAGTGTCCACTTCTGTAAAAATGAGAATATAATATTGATCTCATGAGGCTATACAGATTAAAAGAGACAGTGTTTATAAAGTGCTTAACATAATATGCTTAATACACAGAAGCTGTCATTCTGTTCTAGTGAATGAAGACCAGAGGAGAACATACAAAATTATTTAACAGGGTCAAATTATGGGTGATTTAGAAAAAGAAGTGTCAGTATTTTTATAGTAAAAATATAAAAATCTAATTGAAAATACATAAAGAATAAAACCAAATAAAAATTAACAAAACTATCACAGAATCCGAAGAAATAAATGGTAGTAGTTATATAATCTTAGAATGGAAGACTCTAAAGTATACCACCAAAGGAAGAAAACATGAAAGAAAAATTGAGTTTTCATTGTATAAACATTCAAAACATCTATTTAAAAGACAGCTTGCAAAGTAACAAAGCAAATGGCAAAGAAGGAAAATTGCAACATATGTAAGAGGCAGGTTGATAACCTTAATGTGTAATTTATAGATGATTAGATAATATATAATTTATATTGTTTTGGTCTTTTCCTGTGTTTAGATTTTGTAGTTAACAAATTATGTAAACATTACCTAAAAGTCCTGCCATCAGAAGTAACATTTAACATTTTGGTAGCATCCTTTCATATATTGCTGTCCATATAGAAACAGCTACATGTACTTTTACATAAATGGAATTATGTATTCTTTTTGATTATTAGCAACTTTTTTGTATTTTTGCAAAAAATTTTTATTTTTTATTTGTCATCCTCTCAGCCTTGCCTTATGGAACTTGTTTTTTTAAATATATATATTTTTTTATTTGTAGATGGACACAATATCTTTATTTTATTCATTTATTTATATGTGGTGCTAAGAATCGAACCCAGTGCCTCATGCACGCTAGGCAAGCACTCTGCCACTGAGCTACCACCTCAGCCCCCGCATAGAACTTTTATTGCAATAGAATAACTACCAAAAGTAGGACAAAAGATGTATATGTGTTTTAAAACCATATAGATATTGTAGTGTTGTTTTTTAGAATATTGCCCAATGTAGTCATTAACCACATGTTGGCTATTTAAATTTAAATTAATTCAAGGAAAATAAAAATCAACTCCTCAATCTTACTAGCTACATTTCCAGTATTCAGTGACATGTGACCACTAGCTACCATATCGGAAAACAGAATAGGGCATTTCCATTGCTACCAAAGTTTCTTTTGGTCACCACTGTTAAGAGTGGTCACAATTCCATTACCAGTGTATAAATGTGTCCTGTTTTATCTGTTGAAGGGCATTTAGGTTGGTTCCATGGTTTAGCTATTGTGAATTGAGCTGCTATAAACATTGATGTGGCTGCATCACTGTAGTATGCTGATTTTAAGTCCTTTGAGTGTAAACCAAGGAGTAGGCTAGCTGGGTCAAATGGTGATTCCATTCCAAGTTTTCTGAGTAATCTTCTGAGGAATCTCCATACTGCTTTCTACAATGATTGCACCAATTTGCACTCCCACCAGTAATGTATGAGTGTACCTTTTCCCCCATGTCCTTGCCAATACTTATTGCTTGTATTTTTTTTTTTTTTGTACCAGAGATTGACTTCAGGGGTACTCGACCACTGAGTCACATACCCAGCCCTATTTTGTGATTTATTTAGATACAAGGTCTCACTGAGTTGCTTAGTGCCTCACCATTGCTGAGGCTGGCTTTGAACTCATGATTCTCCTGTCTCAGCCTCCCAAAGTGCTGAGATGACAGGTGTGCACCACCACACCTGGCTTGCTTGTATTCTTGGTAATTGCCATTCTGACTAGAGTGAGATGAGATCTTAGAGTAGGATGGAATTAGAGAATATCATGCTAAGTGAAATAAGCCAATCCCAAAAAAACCAAAGGCCAAATGTTTTCTCTGATAAGTGGATGCTAATCCATAATGGGGGTTGGGTAGGGAAGAATGAGGAACTTTGGATTGTGCAGAGGGGAGTGAGGGAAGGGGTGGAGCAGTGGGGATGGGAAGGACGGTAGAATGAGACAGACATTATTATCCTATGTACATGTATGGTTACACTACTGGTGTGACTCAACACCATGAAAAGCCAGAGAAATTAGAAGTTATGCTCCATTTGTGTACAATGTGTCAAAATGCATTCCACTGCCATATATAACTAATTAGAACAAATAAAATAAACAAATAAAATACCAAAAGAAGTGTCTGTTTTATCCCTTCTCCACTAGACCTGGAATCATTCCTTTTCAATATTTGGCAATGTGATAAGTGAGAACATACATCCCTGTTACTTTTGTTGTTGTTCCTGAGCCTAAAATAATGCCATCAACTTTATTATTTTTTAATAAACCATTTTTCATGACAGTTTTATTTTGGAGAGCTGAGCATGTAAGAAAGGTTATGATTTTAACCATCATAGTATGCTTAGCACAGCATTCTAGGAATACGGGCTTAGAAAAATGTTTGGTTAAGTAACAGTGTTATCCTCTTATGTTCCACACATAGTACTACACAGTATTTCACATGGGCTATGTCATTTAAGCCCCTCAGCAGCCTTTTGAGGTGGGAGTTGTTAGAATCCTTGTCTTCAGATGGGGACGTTAGGATTGAGAAAGTTATTTCCTCAAGGTGACAGGGCTTGTCAGGATGGAGCTGTGGTTTGAGCCTACCATCCATTCTGTTCTTGCCTGTGCTTCCAGCCAGGGTTGGGTTGCTCAGGGCTCACCTACATGTTCTCTACTCTCCTTTTCTCAAACTTGTTTCCCCAACTTCCACTGTGAGCGTACTAATTGGACTTCTAGTTTCTTTTCCTCTGTGACTTGCCTAGGCATATTTGCCCAGTTTTATTATTCATTTTATTTTTTTAAAATCACACTGTAGGAGTTGTTTGTGTTTTACATCAATTTCTTGGAATAATTCACAAGGAAGCAATAAACATACTATATAGGGCAGTTTCCCACTTGTTTATAATAAATGAAAAATTTGAAGAAATGTAAATGTCAAACAATTGGGGATTGAGTAAATGAATCTGATATATTCATATAAAGGAATACTTTAAACCTTTAACCTTTAAAAAGATCATGTGATAAGAATTATTACCCAACCAAGGGAAATGTTTACAATGCATTTCTAAAAGAAAAAGACAGACTGCTGCACTGTATATAAAGTGTAAATCCTTTTGACTTTTTAAAAAACTACAAAAATAAGCGTGCAGGCACAGGATAAAAGCTAAAAAACTTGTTGCTTTAGAATAATAGTGATTATATTTTGGGGTGTTGGTATTATGAGTTGTTTTGGTTTTGATTTTTTAGCCCCTCATATTTTCTTATATGTTTTATCTTGTGGTTAGGAAAAAAGAAAGATTGACTATATATTCACAAAGAGGAAAAAGAATTGCAAGTTTTCTAGAATAAATTGGGTGTTATCGTAGTATGCATTTTCTGGGCACTTAGTATATAACATTGTGTTAGGCCCTGAGGAAAATTCAAAGAGAAAGCCAAAATAAACACTCATTCATTTTAATGAATGTGGCATGATTAAGTGCCCCCTTGTGTTAGGGCTTATGCTGGGGGCTAGAGCTGCAAAGGTGAGCAGGAGCACTGGATCTAGTGCTTGCCTTCTAGGATAAACCTTGTTCAGATGGAAATTTGGATAAGCAACATGTCCAGGGATGTCAGGGTTTGGATATGAGATGTCCCACCAAAGCTCCAGAGGTGAAATAATTGGATTATGAGAACTAGAACCTAGATCAATCCATTTGATGGATTATGATAATTTGAATGAGTAGTAACTGTAGGCAGGTGGGGTGTGGCTGGAGGAGATGGGTCACTGGGGGTGCTTGGTGATTATACCTTGTCCCTCGTTCTTTTCTCTCTCTCTGCCTCCCAGCTGCCATGAGCTGAGCAGCTTTCTTCCACCACACCTTTCCACCATGATGTTCTGCTTCACCTCAGGCCCAGAGCAATGGAATCAGCCAACCATGGAGTGAATCTCTGGAACCATGAGCCCAAAATAAACTTTTCTTCCTCTAAGTTGTTCTTGTCAGGTGTTTTAGTCACAGTGATGGAAGCTAACTAATACAAGAGCTCAACTTGAGAGACAGATATAAAATACTGTCAGATAATCACTGATAAGGTCCTGAGCCATTCATTGAGATAAATTATAGAATTCCTTCTGCATTTTACAGGAAAAAGGGAGAGAGGTTAGTGGAAAGGAAAGACTGATCAGAGGAACTGTCAGAAACAAATAAATGAAGGACTTTGTCTACTTTCTAGAATAGATAACCTGGGGCCCATATTTTAGGGGGATCTGTGAACCCTGAAACTATATGGAAAATTATTATGTGTATGTGCTGCCTTTTTTCATTAAGAGAGTCTACCTATCCTCAGATTCTCATAGGGGATTTTGGCTCCAAAAAGGTTAAGAACCACAGACCTGGAAGAATAGTGAAAAGATTCCCTGACTTACTGGTGGGGAGGATGAGTGGGAGTGGGAGGCCATGCTGAGGAATTTAAAGTTGATAAAGTGAAAACAACTGCTGGGAGTCATTTGCAGTAACAGTTGTATAGTTTAGCCTTCTTATGATGGTGTACCTAAGAGTTATTCTGGCTTATTGTTGTTTTTTTTGCCCCCATTTTTTTGTCCTTAGTAGGAAATACATCTTTGGAAACTTATCAAGAGTCTCAAACACGGTCTGTGTTCTCCCTATCCCTCTTTTATTTCCGCATTAGTTTTTGGTAGTAATGTATGTAGAGAACATAGTCAAAACTACAACAGCCCTTCCATGCAGGAGTTTTCATTATCTAAGTGGGCAGTCCATGACTAGAGAGAAAAGCAAATTATACTTAAAGACAAAATGGAGACCTGTGTTCGGGCTGGAAAGAAGAGAGCTTTTGTGCTTCAATTTTGAAAGTTGATAATTTGTTAGTTTATGTAAGACCAGGATGCCATTTGAAATAGTGACTGAGCTTTGGTCTCCCAAAAAAGGCAAGGTATGTTCAATTCAGAGCTGCTTGCACACATTTCAGATCCATTTTGCTTGAGCTCTTTTGTGTTTGTAAAGAAATGATCAGACTTGACAGAAGAGGTGGGAGGAGCATAGCAAAGTATGAGAGGGGATAGAGTAAAATGGATTTTCAGCTTAATTAAATCTGCTTTGAACTTGTCAGCAAAGCAAATATATGCATGTATTATTGGGAAGCAGTTCCCCTAAACCCATTTCCATGGAGCCTTGTCCTGTTCTCACCACAGCCTTCCGGGCTTGCCGTTCTTACTGCTGTCTTCGCTTCCAGCATGGCTAACTGGGCCATTCTTCACTGGTGATGGTGTCTGTCCTTTTTAGATATTCTCATCACTTCTATTTTCTAGTGAAATACATTTGCTGAAAGAAAAAGAAAAAAATACAGAAGAAGAAATAGAAGGCACAAGCCAAGTCTTCTGGTGGCCTTGGAGCTGAGAGAGGCTCTCAGGCCAGCAACAGCCTCTGTGGCATTGTCCCTGCTCTTTTCAGGTGGGCAACACGGGTCTGGTTGTCCTTAGTAGGACAGGGGCAATGGGAGCTCCCTGTCCCTCTCACCTCCTACCTGTCACATTCCACTTGGTTTTGGATTCTCTTCTGTGTGTTTGAAATGTTCACGTGGAACTACCTAGAGTTCTTCAGGGGGTATACTTACAGAAAAGCCTTACAAGAGGCCTCCATTTGATTATTCTCTTGCATGTGTTTTTTGTAATCCTTAAACTTTCCACGCTTCACTTTTTTGCTGACTCTTCCCTTTCCTTTGATCTCTTGACCCAGTCTAAACCCAAACCCTGGCAAAATAGCTTGTTAGTGATGTAAATAAAATTAGAGACAGAACAGTGACAGAGAACCTTGGAGCTTGTCATCTGCTAGGTACCCACAGGTTTTTGTTGAGCAGGTAAATGCGTAGAGCCAAGTTGTCTGGGCTGTGGCCCCAGCTCTCTCACATGAGCAAGTTAAGTGATACCCCATGCCTCTCTTTCCTCATCTGCAGCATAGGGAAGATCATTGCACCTATCTCAGGGTTGTAAACTAAATGAATTTATTCATATAAAGTGCATAAGATAGTCCCCTGTGAAAGTAAGCTTTCAATAATTTATAAACTCTTATATTTTCAAGCTCTCAGAATCTGAATACTTGAGATGTAAACATAGCATTACTTCTTGAGAGGTTTACTGGAAAAATATCATTGGAAGCTAGAAATTTAACCCATAGATAAGTTACTTTTTAGACCACTGGTTTTCATTTCCACCATTCTACCTAAATCACTTGTTACTGAGTTTGACACAGCTGACCCCTATTCCTTCTTGGTCTACTTTTTTCTGGGGTTTTCTGTAACACTGAACACTTCTGGTTTTCTTTCTCCCTCAGTCGGCATCTCTTCTTAATCTCTGTTGCAAGATTCTTCTTGTTTACTTGCATTTATTTATTAACTTTCATTTTGAAGTAATTATAAATTATAAATGCACATGAAGTTGCAAAAAAAAAAATGTGCAGGGGCTGGGATTGTAGCTCAGCGGTAGAGCGCTTGCCTCGCATGCGTGAGGCCCTGGGTTCGATCCTCAGCACCACATACAAAGCAATAAAATAAAGACATTATAAAAAAAAATGTGCAGGGAAGGTGCCATTTTTACATGGAGTGCTCCTAAACTTGTATTATCTCACTTACAGTAGAAATTGTGGGACATCATGACATTCATTCTGCTGTTGACATCCATTTATGCTATTGGGACTCTAGAGGATCATTTCTATAATTTTTGGAAAAGCAAGTAGAATTTTACAGAATTCTAATGTTTTAAAACTTAATTCTAAGTTTTGTAAATGTTATTTATTCTTCTAACTGTTTGCAAATATGTATACTCTCTCTGATAAAGGGTGCCCCTGGCACTTTAAGATAGTGGTTAATAACAGTCCTGTGATCCTATGTGCTTCCAGTGAGAAGAAGAAATCAGAGTCTTGGCAACCATGAAGGGAATTTATTCCCAAGCCTTCCTTAATGTGGACACACAGCAGAGAACATGGGTGCTGAATACCGTAACAGAGCTAGATTTGAGCAGAGAAGAAGCTCAGTTGCATTTCTTTGTTCTAGTAGTCATACGTGTGCATCTTGTTTGTGCAGTATCAGTTTCTCTCCCATCGCCTTCCCCATTATTGAACGTTACATCTCAGGTTTTCCACTCTGTGTTTCAGGCCAAACAAGCCCTTGAAAATACTGAAGTTCCTGTTGGCTGCCTTATGGTCTACAACAATGAAGTTGTAGGGAAAGGAAGAAATGAAGTTAATCAAACCAAAAATGTATGTGAGTTGAGTCGTGTAGTTGCAAATGTGCAGTAGTGATGGTGGGAGCAGAGGGAACCTGGGACGTCAATGAGAAGATGAGGCTGAATGTGGTCCCGGGTAGTCACCAGTGCTGGCATAATTTTCTCTAACATCTCTCTCTTTTTTAAAATGCTTTTTTCAGATTACAACAGTGACACCAGGTTTTTTTGTTTTGCTTTGTTTAGATATGGAAAATTAAAAAAAAAAAAACCGAATGAAGTTAAAAAATCTTAGAGGATAAGGTTTTCTATTTTTCTGTTTCATACTTTTACTTTGACACTTGAGTGAAACCCAAGAGTGGATTCTGTTACATCAGTATGACAGTGTGGAAGAAACAAGTCTAGTTCCACTTTAAGCAAACCTAATACCTTAAAACTCCACTTTGCAAAGGAGATCAGTGTACTTCTTCATGCATTCTTCATTTCCTGGAAGTGTTTACTTCTTAATAAATTAAAAATCATCTTCAATTTATAACTTTGGGGGGAGATACAGATGAATTATATAAAACAACCTATTTTTGTATCAGATAATTCAACAGAATAAGAAGCACCAGCACTAACTGTCTGTAGCTGTGTGTAGTGTGTGTGCTCCAATGGCTTGTGGTTTTCTTGTGGTTGGATGGCAATAGCATGATTTAAGGCAGTGCTCCTTAGACATGGTGTCACAACAGTGTCATGGTAGATATACTTGGGAAGTATAAGTCTAAAGGAAATACTAAATTTTATGAGTATAAAGTACCACATGGATTCAAGAATAACTTTTAACTGTAGTGCCATTCACATGGACTTTGATCTTATGTGATCTTGGGAGCCAGAGAACAATCTAGTGTTGGTACCGAGTACTATAAAGCCTTTAAAGTTCATCTATCACATCTATCAAAAATTTTAAAAAGAACTTGAGATTTAGCAAAACAAGTAGAATAGGAACCCAAATTCACAAAGCAAGTGTTGTAAGGATGTTGAAATATCTGTGAGATAAGTAATAAACATAATATAGCAATTACTTAATTTATTGATGCTTACCTAAGAATTCTGGGGTTTGTTGTTGTTGTTTTGGGTACCTAGGGATTGAACTTAAGGGCATTTAATCACTGAGCCCCATCCCCAGCCCTTTTTAAGTCCTTTTTATTTTGAAACAGGATCTAAGTTATTTAAAACCTCACTAAGTTGCTGAGGCTGGCTTAGAATTTACAATCCTCCTGCCTCAGTCTCCCAAGCTGCTAGGATTATGGGTGTGCACCACTGCAACCCAGCATGGAATTATTTCAAACAGTCATCCTACCTCCCAATTTGTGTTCTGTAGTTTGATATAATATCTTTAGCATGAGAATTTTGAATGATGTAACAATATCCATCTAAACCCCCTTTAAAACAGGATAACTTGGATTTTTTCTGTATCTAAAAATTAAGCAAGGTCTATCCTGGTATCCTGTGTCATGTAGATTACCCTTTAAATATGCATAGAAAGACTCTGGACCCTAAGTGAGGAGACCTGAATTCTACTTTTGACCCCAATGCTACAACCACCACATCACCACCACCTTCTCCTCTTGTGCCTTTAATGCATGCCAACATAGCTTAACTTCTGTTTCTCTAATAGTAAAAGAAGGAGTTGACTGAGATGATTCAGTGCAATAATTATTTACTGGGAGATAGGGAGAGAGATGATTCAGGAATTTTGAACCTGAGTTTTAAAGAGAACTCACATTAGGGAAACATTTTTTTAACCTCTCTAGGTAGTTTCAGTATGATGCCAGGATTGGCACTGTCTTTTCTAAAGTACCTTCCATGTGAGTTTCTAATTCTATAATTCACCCATACATCTCCCCTGGCCAGCTCTGCTCCCGTCAGCCTTTGGCTTCCGTGGTGTCCTGGGCTGCAGTGCCAGCACTTCTCACACCATGCCTTAGATCTTAAGTAAATGAGCACCTTTCTGTTAGCCTCACCCAATTTTATGCTTGTTGAGAGCAAAGACTTTTTAATCCTACACAGAATGTATATTTAGCACTGTGGTTTGTACATATTGAGCACTCAGTGTCAATTATTGGTAAATACTATTATAATGGATATTATAAATAAATATTTCATAGAGAATCTATTATATACATTAAGCTATTTTAATAAGGTGGAAGAAAAGGGACAGAAACCTAGCTAAGAACATATATAGCACTGTGCAGCACTGTGCTTCATGTAATTCAGACACTACATGCATTATGAGGTGTGCAGGGGTAGATATCAGTGCACCCCATCTTACATATGGGGAAACCAAGGCTTAGAGAAATTAGATAATTTTCCCAAGACCACATAATTAGTATTGTCACTGTCAGGATTCAAATTTAAATGTAGTCAATTCCACATGCTGTGTGACTTCTCCTGTAGTACGCTGTCTCCCCTGAGGTATCCAAGATTCACACCAAATCTTTGCTCTGTACAGCCTGCTGGTATATAAAATCTCATTCCCCAAAATGTAAATGATGACATTCCAGTAAACTAAATATAGATTTGCTTAGAGTGAGGTCAGTGACAGCCTTGAGAATATATTTGAAACTGGAACTCAAGCTTATGAAAATTTCAAGCTTCTCCTAAAATATTCAGAAACCATAGATTTTTTTTCTCTTTTTTTTCGAAACTTCCCTCTAGCATTTGAGTTGCAAGTATCCCCTAAGGTACTTAGGAACTTAACTAAAAATACAGCAGGATTTGTTCAGCATCTTAGATGAGGGGGTCTTCTGCTGGTGAGATTATGATATGTGAACTGGGGAGTAGGCTGTCAGCTACTATGGGTGTCCCAGAAATGCATTCATTAAAATGGCAGAAATGACAGGCATCTATTTTTGTAGTTATGTTTTATATATTTGTAGAGGATCTGTTATATGAAGCAAATAATATTGATGTGAGCATCTCTCTCTTTTAAGGCTACTCGACATGCAGAGATGGTGGCCATTGATCAGGTCCTGGATTGGTGTCATCAGAGTGGCCAGAATCCTTCTGCCGTGTTTGAACACACTGTGCTCTATGTCACGGTGGAGCCGTGCATTATGTGTGCAGCTGCTCTCCGCCTGATGAGTATCCTTTGCATCATAGTTCGTGTCTGTACCTGCCCTCTCTTAGAAAGTGACCAGACACAAACCTGTTTTCTTTCTTCTTTTTTGACACTGGGCATTCAACTTGAGGCCTTACTGCACATGCTAGTCACAAATTATCATTGAGCTTATGTTTTCTAACATAAAAAAACACAAATTTATAAAACACATTATAAAACATTGTGTATCTTGGCCAAAAAAAGGGGAAAGATTATAATAAAATTACCTATTTCTTTTTGTACCAATATGTGCAGAACTATTGAACAAATAAGCTAGAAAAAGAAAAGCTGGGAACTAACTAAGGATAAATAGTAAATTAAGTTAAAGTAGATTACAGGAGAAGTTCTGAAGAATATGCACCAAAGTTTTAGCTTTGGATAATGGATTATGGATGGTTTAAATTTTTTTCTTTCTATGTTTATCTGGCTTTTTTTTTTTTTTTGCTATGAATACCTATCACAAATTATAAGAAAATTTAAGCCAAAAGTAAATAATTTTAAAAATCATTTATGATACTATAATTGTCTGCAAATGGTAAATTATTAATATTATAATTCTGGGTTGTATCTTACCTAGAGTAAGCCATATAAATACTGGGTGTTGCCGGGCGTGGTGGCACACACCTGTAATCTCAGCACTTTGGGAGGCTGAGACAGGAGAATCGTGAGTTCAAAGCCAGACTCAGCAACGGCGAGGCACTAAGCAACTCAGCGAGACCCTGCCTCTACATAAAACACAAAATAGGGCTGGGGATGTGGCTCAGTGGTCGAGTGCCCCTGAGTTCAATCCCCAGTACCCAATAAATGAATAAATAAATACTGGCTGTAGTCAGCATAAAGATCTTTAAAAAAATTATATGAAAATACAGTTTCACACTGGCATTTTCATGTACTTTTAAAACTACATATGTGTGAATAATTTTATCACTTTAAAAATAATACAGAAGTTTTGTACTAGGGCACAGGATATATTTTACTTAGGGCCAGAAGCAGGAACAATCTGTTATTTTTAAAAGGTGAAAATCCCCAGATTAAATTTCAGCCTCCTCTCTGGCTTCAATTCTCTCATGTTTCTGAAAAAGTGATTTAGGAAAAAGCAGAGAGTGCACTAAACTGAACGCTGAGCAACTACACACTCGGTTTCATCCTGTGGCAATTGTTAAATTATCACTTTCTAAATACTTTAAACCTCTTTCTTTTGTGTAACTGGATTGTGTGATGTTTAGGACTAACCCCAGCTAATTAATTGTCTTGTAGAGCAGCCTGAGCCTTCTCTCCACAGTGGCTGGTATCCATGCCCATTTTGCCACAGTTCTGCCTGTACTATGTAGAACCTTAATTCTGTCTTATAAATCCCGCTGGTTGTCTATGGCTGTCAGAACGAACGATTTGGTGGTTGTGGCTCTGTCCTGAACATTGCCTCTGCGGACTTACCGAATACAGGGAAGCCCTTTCGGGTAATATGATCTGCTTATGCTTCTTCCTCTGACTGCCTTCATCTCACTAATAGGGTGTGGTCAGTGCTCCAAGAAGCCATCAGATAGGATCTTGGGGCCCCAGGCGTGGGTTCCTTTAACCCTCAGTGGAGGACAACAAGTAAGTTTCTTGTCGGTGTCTCCTCTCTTCACTCACAGCCTCTCCTGACCTTCCCCTGACTCCTGACAACATTCACCACAAGCAGGTAGGTTAAGGAGCGGCTGCCAGAGCTTTCACTCACTGAAAGTTACCTGCTCTGGGATAGACCAGGTTTGGGGAGGCTTAGCCTATGTCCATGTTAGTAGATACTATTTGAAGTGAACACAATTTTCTTGCACAAATCTAATAATTTTGCTTGATTGCCACTTACCTTCTAGCAATCACTCTAATTTTATTTTCCCCTGGCCTTCTTAATGTTGAAATTTCCCCCATATCCAAGAATTCACATCTTTCATTTCTTAGAAATTGTACTTGCCTTGTGCTCTTGCCACATCTCCCACATTTTTGTGGTTAACAGTGTAAGCGTTAGGAATTTATAGGCATCCCAGACCAGACTGTGACATGAATTGTTGTTCTGTCCAAGATGGAAGGTTAACCCCAAAGTATTATACTTTTAAAAGAAAAGGATTTAACAAATGCTGAACCTCAGAAAATTCACTTCAAACCCTTGGGTATTCTTAGAATATGATAAGGACCTAGGAAGGGCTAAATTTGGCTGAATCCCACTGAGAACAAGTTTTATAGAACATTCTCTCTGAATTTGCCCAGCTGGACATTAGCTTTCCTAACAACCGCTATACATTTGAGAATAGATGCCTTTAACATCACATCAGAAAGAAACTGTAATGGAATGATGGAAAGTGAACTGTACAACTTGCTTGATAATTAAAGACATCATCAAAGCCATTTGATATTTTTTCCATCACTTCTGTGAGTAGCTGAAACTTTAATTGCATAACTCTTTGCTAATGGATTGCTGACTCTGTACAGTATTTCTTTGTAAGAATGATCTAAAGAATTTCTCAGAGTTTCTGGGCAAAACAAAGATGAGCCCCAGGATATCAGACATGGTTGGAACATTTCTCTCTGAGATGCCATCAGTGTGAGGACACAACTACAGTCCTCTTTCCCTGATGTCTCTGCAGAGTCAATCTGGCTGAGCCTAAAAAAGTCCATTTGCAGTTTGTACACCCAATATATAAGCTCAATTAAAACTGAATGGCCACAGCTTGAAGCCGTGTATCTAGGTTTGATGATGAAGTATGAGTTTTAAAAGTGTTTTGCAATTCTAAAGAAACATGGATGCCTTAGCTTTCTGGATTTTCTATTTTCTTCCTGTATTTGGCTGGATTCTTTTCTTATTGTAGAATTATAGATTCTATAAGCAGCATGAAAGTTCATAGAAAAGACCAACAGAATTGTTCTCTTCAAAGAAGATGTCAATTCATTTATAATACCTGCTTTGTCTTAAAGATTTTTTATTTTATTAAGAATGTGTGTTTTTTACTAAAACCACAAATCTGTATCTATAATTGATACTTGAAAATACTATCTTTGTGTCTTAGAGCAATACAATTTCCTTCTCTACCTGTAATCTCGTGATCCTCTTCCCTGCCTGCATATCTGAATCACCTGGAGGGTTTTGGTGCTCAGTCTTTGCCCTATACCAACTAGATGAGAAGGCAGGACATATGAGCATTGCTGTGTTTGAAGAGAGTTCCCACGTGATTCTACTAAGCAGCTAAGGTCGAGAACCATTGCTCCAATTCCATGTGAGAGGAGAGGGCTTTGCATGTGCAGCTGGGTGCTCTCTAGAGCAAAGTGGGGAGTCCTAGGGCACCGACACCTATACAGTGTGTTAGAATGACAATATGCTGAGAAACCAAAGGAAGAGAAGATGCTAAAATGAGGCAGGTGTGGAAAGGAGGTGTGGAAGAGAAGATGCTGAGATGAGTTGAGGAGGTGGAAAGGAGACCCAGGTTTTGGTAAGTAGGGGCCCTTGGAATATCTGAGCATGCAGTTTCAGTGGAGTTGAGAACACAAGCCAGTGATGATAAGGTTGACAAGGAAATGAGAGTGAGAGTGGAGTCTAGAGCGTCCTGAGGCAGGAGCAGGACAGTTGCTTTGAAGAGACAGGTGAATTGACAGTTGTGGTTACCATGGGGAGGACGTGCATGGGCTTTGTGTGTGTGTCTTTCCTGACACAGACACAAATACACATCCCAAGGAGAAATTCATTAAAAACAAGAGCAGAACTGGGGAGAACAGTGGGACTTCACTTTACACCAATCTTTGTACCCCAGACTCAGGAACCATTGGGACATGGCCTCAGATATGACCTCTAACCTAAGACAGGAAGAGAGACCATGATCTGGAGGACCCACCTACCCATGAGGCCGAATGCTGTGCATTCAATCTTTTTTTTTTTGTTTTTGTTTTTTTTTTTTTTTTTTGGTACCAGGGATTGAACTCAGGGGCACTCGACCCCTGAGCCAGGTCCCCAGCCCTATTTTGTGTTTTATGTAGAGACAGGGTCTCACTGAGTTGCTTTAGCGCCTCGCCATTGCTGAGGCTGGCTTTGAACTTGCAATTCTCCTGTCTCAGCCTCCCTAAGTGCTGGGATTACAGGCTTGAGCCACCGCGCCCGGCTGTGCATTCAATCTTTGGCATCATTAAACTGTTGTTTTAAAGACCATCTAAGAATAATGAGGTGTCAGAGGAGGTGGATGGTGCCAACTAGAGTTGTGCTGAGGATGTGCTTGTGAGACACAGCACACCCAAGGTTTGCTCTCTTAAGATATGCTTCCCTTGGTTTTATCAGCTTAATAAGGATTCCCTTGATCTGCTTTCAACCCCAAGTCACAGTCCTCATTAAGAATGTCAGCAGCCTGGGCCTTGGGTGGACAGTCTTCCTTCTGATGGCATCCAGATGTTCAATTCTCATTGACTCCTCCTCAATCACAGCAAGGCCTTTCTCTTCAGAATGTGTACCCTGGCCACAGACAGGAATGTCATTAGGGATGCTCTGTGCTCCACTGGCTAATGGCCATCTTAATGTCCGTCTGTCTGTCTCTCTGTCCTGCCCCGCTGACCACTCTTGGCAAAGCTAGCCTCTGGGCTGGGAACAGCTCCCTTCTGCTTAGGGGTACTTGTGGGGCCCTGACATAGCCCTGTGGTCCCCAGAGCCTGGGCCCTGGCCACCTGAGGGTCCATGCCTGGCTGCCTGTGGCCTGCCACCCTGAATGCTACGTGACCATGTGTTGTACAGGCCTAGTTGCCAACGCAAGGATATACCCACTTTAAATGTTCTCTAAGATTGTAACCTTCCCCATATATTACCTATAATACCAATCCTTAGCAATATCACAATTTCTTATTTATTCTTTCACATGTTTTGATTCCTCTCTCCAGTTAGATCCCAAAGATAGAACAAACATTTTTTAAAAATCCTCTATAGCAAAAATTGACAAACTTTTTCTGTAAAGGACTGAGAGTATGTATTTTAGCCTTTATGAGCCACAGTATCTTTGTTGCAGTCTTTTGTGTGCGTGTGTGACAAATGTTTAAAAATGCAAAAACCATTCTTAGCTCACCACTCTTGGCTGTGAACTGGCTTTAGCTCACCAAGTGTAGTTTGCCAGCTCCAGCTCTGTAGCATCAAATACTTAATGAGCCACCAATAAGTAATAGCAGATAAAAATAGTTAATGCTTTACAAGCACTCATGATGCACCATGTATTTAATAGGTATCATCTCATGTAATCCTCACGACATCTCTGTATGCCTCCATTGTACATGTGAGGCATAGAGTTTAAGTACCTTACTCAAGATCACACAACCAGTAGCTCCAATAATAGTTGATTGAGAGTGATATTTGAGGCTAAATGTCTTATTTCATAAATGTGCTTCTTTACCCATAGTGATATCTTCAAAGTAATTAATATTATCAGAAATCTATTTGCCTAATTGTGTATATGTTGCTGTCTTTAGGGGCTACAGCACACGCTCAGAGGCAGGTGTTCATTCTCATTTTCTCATTTCACCAGTGCATTCCTGGGTATCGGGCTGAGGAGGCGGTACAGCTGTTGAAGACCTTCTACAAACAAGAAAATCCAAATGGTCAGTTTCCCCCTCTTCAAATAATGTACCTCCCCTAAAGCAGATCAGTGTGAAGATAGTCTTCATTTTCTTTATTCTTTCTATTCTTTTTACAGCACCAAAATCAAAAGTTCGGAAAAAGGAATGTCAGAGATCGTGAGCTTGTTCTAAGACTAATGCCACAAGTGACCTGGACAAAATTCCTGGCCTGAAAGCTGTTGACATTGATGAATCATATGTTTATATGTTGTTTCTCTGTGAGAAAATAGTACCTCTCATCATTTGCTCTGTTAAGGGAACAAATTAGCACTTTTTAAAAGTCTGACAATTGTAAACAACTATTAGCTTTTCCACAAGCTAAAAGAACATTTTAAGAAGGGGAAAAAAATTAAGGTTTGAGGTTAACTTGTGTCTGAGTTAGCGAGTGCCAGGCCAGGACATGTTCTCCAGGACTGGCCTTTCAGAGTTGGATTCCTCCCCAAGGGACCTGGCTTCATTCTAAATTGTATATGAGTTGTATAGATATGACCATGCTTATATAGTCCATAGTACCAATTTTTTCTTTTATAAAGCATTTAGAGAAAATACATACTTAAAATTAGTACTTGAGGGTCATTTTTAAGTTATAGCATATTGCTATAACAAAACCTTATTTATGCCTTTTTTGAAAAGGAATAGTCTTAAAAGTAAAAGATAAAAGCAAAAATGAGACAACTCCTTGTTTTTGAGTAACTGTTTTATGCCAATGTCCGGGAACAAAACAAAGAATCCTGTCCTCGTGGCAAAGGGAAATGGATTATAAATATAGTCAATCACACGATTTATTGAAGGGTTATAAGAATTATACAAAAAAAAAGTGAGGGTAGCTCTAGATAAGGGGGATGGGTGTACCAGTTGGTGGTAGAAATGCTAGTTACAGAATTAAATGGAAAGATCAATTTAATTTAGAATCAAAGTTATTTCTGTTTAAATATAATAAATTTTAAATTTAATATCGAAAATCTGAAACTGTAAACTCGATACAGGAAAGAGTACCCACAGCAAAAGCCCCAGGCAATCATCTCACCGACTGCAGTTAAGGGTCACTGATGCCAAGTGCCACTTTGCAGACCCTCCCTGGGCGCAATGTGCATCTCTAGCCAGAAGGGGGCCTCGCCGTTCCAGCAGAAGCCCAGCGCCAGGCCCAGGGTGGGTGGCAGTGCCTTCTCAGTGCATTTCTTCAGTGGATTCATTTCCTTGATGCAAAGCATCTGTATTTGTTGGTTCTGCCATTTGAGTGATGTCTCTGACTTGTTTGTTTTGAATTACATTACAGGCTGGAATGTAATTGTGGTGGAAGTATTTTTATATCACTGAGAGTAGCAGCTAATCACAGTTACATGCTTCAGAGGATTTATAATTGCTTGGTTTTGTGCATCTGTGTTCTTACTGCATTTGGGAAGTTTTATGGAGAAGAATATGCATGATTTAAAATTTACAATAATGTTACAGGCACCTTCTCTTCAATTTTACCTATTTTTAAAATTGTCTTCTCATTAAATTTTAGTGCCTTGACTAGTGTGTTCTTTTTAGCAGTTGGTCATAATTCACTTCTGGCTCCTTATGCTTTTTTGCAAGCAGACTTCATTTCATTTATTGTCTTTATACCATCTTCTTGAAGATTATTTGTAGGACAAACAACCTGGAAGGACTTTCCTCTGTAGAGTAACATGCAGCAAATCTGGCTGAGCACCTTAAAAGCCAATAGATTCTTAGCAAACATTTGCTAAATTAAATTTATTAGTTGAAATTTGGAGGGAAATGAATAAGGAGACTAAGATAAAAACACAAAGCCAAAAATGGTATGTGGGTATATTTCCCAGAGAGAGTAATTACTAAGAATCAAAATAAAGTGGTAAACAGGGAAGGATAGACAAGAGACTATATGCACATATATTCTGCTTTTGTTGTGTTTTGAAGAATGGGTAAGTCGTATTTTTGGATTCCCTAACATGGATGAACAATTTAATTTTGGTTTACCACCTTTTTAGGTCTCTCTCCAGTGACTGACTTTAAGTCTGTCCCAAATTTTTGGATGCAGGCGTAGTTCCCTCCATCACTTTGATAGAAAATCAGTCAAGATGGCACATTGCCCCTTGGAGGCCAGCACTCCCAGTGCTGATGCAGAACCACTGTGGGTGTCACAGACACCGCAGCTGCAGAATTCAGACAGCAATATCCACATGGTGACCCCACTTCTTGAGTACCAGTGACTTAGCCATTGCTTAAAATATTAATATGTCTCATCTCAAAAGTTTGCATTCAGTTGATTGATACTGACAGTGCCTACCTAAAAGAACAGCTAAGAAACTTCCTTTGTGTATGGATGGTTCTGATAGTTGTGGGATTCAAATAGGTTTTAGAGTCACTGCCCTGTTTAGAGAAATTGGGGGGAAATGATTAGTCTACGCTGCTAGAGAATCCAATGTTTGCTGGTTTTTGCAACAAACTCTGCTGAAAATGGATGGTATGTAATGCTTTGGCAGACTTCAATCACTGATAAAAGATCATGTTAAGATATCTTTGTGCTTTCTTGTTACTTGGCATGAGCACCTCTTCCTGTGTTGTATTTGGAATATAGTGGAGAGAAAATAGAAAGCCAAAAATCCCAAGTACTATTAATTTTTCTTGAAACTTTTTATTTGGAAAGTTGTGCATATATCTTGCATCATGACCCTTTGCTCTGAATTTCTTCAGTATGTGATAGGCATATGATATTTTTTATGTTACCACTGTACAGTGAATGATTTCAGGAAATTTAAAATTGATGTACTTTATTATTGATATTCCAATTTTGCCATTTGGCCCAATTACTCCCTGTTGGGAATTTCCTCTACTCTCGCTACAATACCAGATCCTTTCTAGGGTCTGATGTTGCATTTAGTTTCCTTGTGTTTTTTCACTCCTTTAAATCTAGAAATCTGGAAACACGGCCTTTCTGTTTTATGACACTGGTTTTTTTATTTTTTATATTTTTGGTCTTGGAGTTGACTCCAAGGCTGGTCCATCCTCTGCCACTCTACCATTGAGCTCCACCCTAGCCCCACTGGCATTTTTAAACAGCATGGCAGCATGGTCGTTCTGCCCCTGCCACCACCTTTGCTTCTGCTGCTGCTGCTTTGTTATCTTCTAAATAATTGACTGGTCCTTGTTTTGAATTTATTTGGTGTTTTCTCATGATTAGAGTGAGGCCATGCATTCAGAGGATGCTATATTCCCCTTAGAGTATCACATCTGGAGGCACAAAAGGCCATTGACTCCACTGGTGATGTTAACTTTGGTCACCTGGTCACAATGTCTGAGTTATTCACCATATAATTGGCTTTTCCCCTCTATTGAAGTGAACAAGCCATCTGTGGGAGAGGAACTGTTACATTTTTAAAAGAAAGTTCATTTGACACTGATAGAAAGGAGGGAAGGAAAAATAATAATATAAAACTTAAAGTAGCTATTAAATTATTAGACTGCATTTTCCCTCTGATACTATATCTGCCAAAATACACAAAGTTCTTTTTCTAGTAAGAATATTTTAAATATTACCATCTTAATAAAAGTTAGAAGGAAGCCTCAAAAGTAAGTTCTTTCCCTCTTGACCTCCTCCTCAGTAAAAGCAATAACAATATAAATTTCATTATGACTGACAGAATTTCAGAAAAATAGGTCTAAGATATTTCTGACATTGCGGATGGCAGAGAGTGATCCAGCTGGATATAGAACCCTAGGTACGAAGTCATGTGACCACGAAATATGAGTCGTCTTGGGTTTCCATAGAAACATCTAGGCTTAAAATGCTTTAAACACTGCTACTTAAGTGTCAGTAAAAACAGCAAAAGTCAGGACTTTTTAAAAAATTATTTTATTATTATTTTTTAGTGTAGGTTCCCTGTTAAAAATCTCCAGTGAAGCCAAAGCCTGCCCTTCCCAGACGTTCTGTATCAACTGGCCTTGAGTAGCCCCAGGCAAAAGAGGCTTCAGCAATTGGTTTCCCTGCCTTTTGGCAAAGGAATGAGACTGCATTGACTTCATCTATGAAGACAACTGCCAGCTATTTCCTTACTTCATAAATTCCTAATTGTGTGTGGTGAGGAGAAGAGTGATGGACCACGATATTTTTATTGGTGAGACTGGCATAAATTGTGGTGAGAGTTTGACAACTCTATGGTCTTATGTTTTTTCAGGTTGAGTTAACAAAAGCAGGCTCATGGAATTGTTGAAGGGGATTTTTACCTGGCTAACCACATGTCTCTCTGACTAGCAAGGAGGCTCTGGGTTGCTGTTTCACAAAGGCTGTCCCCTTGACCAAACTTGAGTCAGACTCCAAGCTCTCATCCAGGCCTCAGCCATGGCCAGCTGCACCTCACTGAGCCTGCTTGGCCCATCTTTAGCAAGAATCCTGCTAATTCAGTTTAGAGAGAATCCCTTACCCTCAATATCAGACCCCATTTCTCATCCCTTGCCTTTGATGGGAAAGTCCCTGGCTTGCCTTCAGCAAGAATCCTAAATTGGTTTAGCAAGAACTCTCCTACCCTTAATGTCACCCCTTTCCATCCACTGATCCCCTTATTATGCTCACTGGCTATCAATCCCCACTTGTTTTTGTATTTGGGGTTGAGCCCAGTCTTTCTCCCCTATTGTGCTATTCTTGACACCTACCACTATAATCCTGAATAAAGCCATTTTCACAAGTGTCACAATGTGTGTTTTTTTTCCTCTACAAGTTGAAAATGAACCTGAGAATCTAGAACAAGAATCCACAAAGTATGGCTGATGGGCCAAATCCAGCCTCATGTCTGTTTTCATACCACTCATGAGTTAAAACATATTTGTTTTTAAACGGTTGGGGGAAAAATCAAAATAGTATTACTGACCTAAGAATTTTACATGAAAATAAAATCTCATCAGATCACGGCCTCTTTTTTTCTGTACTGTCTGTAGTTGCTTTAGTGCTACAATGACAGAGTTGAGCAGTGATGGCAACCACATAGCTCACAAAGCCTATTTAGTGTCTGCCCTTTAAAAGCATTCACTGGGGGCTGGGATTGTGGCGCAGTGGTAGCGTGCTTGCCTAGCACGCATGAGGCACTGGGTTCGATCCTCAGCACCACATAAAAATAAAGACATTCTGTCCACCTACAACAAAAAAATAAATATTAAAAAAAAAAAAAAAGCATTCACTGCCCCCTGGCCTAGAGTAGGTGCAGGCATGAGCGTGGCGCTCTCAAGTGCTCATTCAAATTCTGTGAGTTTGGAACTGGATAATTTGTAGATTATTGTGCAGCTTTGCTTCAGCACTGTGATTTTTTAAAAAATTATTTATAAATATGGATGAGAGATTTAAGACACTAAAATATTATGGCTTGGGATATTTTTATTTATATGCATTTTAAGAGAGGCAAGGAAAAAAGATAATTTACCATTTTATTTGGGTTTAGGATTTATGATGAATTTTATTTATGATCATATTTACACTGTTTTCAAATATTTATCCTCTGTAAGAACAGTTACTGTAATGTCAGAAATCTGTCGAACTTCTTGAAAAACCCAGAACATCAACAGAAACCATCTCCATACCATCCTCCTTACCACTTTCCCCAATTTTTTCTGCAATGGGTTTGCTCACCCTCTGATGCTAGATCACATACAATGGATTTGAGGAAACAACAATAAGAAGAAAAGAAATAAAAACCTTATTAAGTATTCAATTCCCGCCCCCCCCAGCACTGAATTCAGGACAAAGCCTTGATATGTATGATAGCCAAATACAACGTCCAGATGCTAGGGCTAAGGAGCTTTGGGATTTAGAAAGGTCAATGAGAGGTGAAGACACAAGGAAGGAACACGGGGCCCTGTTGTCATCATAAAGACCACTCCCTTTAGAGGACCATCCATTCTCTTCTGAGTACACCAGGTTCGGGTGGTGTATTGACAGGGATGGAGCTTCTGACACTATGGTCACCGAACTAAGGAGGTAGGAACCAGACATCAAAATGTTGACCTAGAACTAGAACCTACTGTGTGCCAAGTCCTGTGCATGTGTTCCTCCTGAATTCATTAAGTCTCAGGCTTTTAATTCTGGGAATATTTCAACAGAATTGACACAAGTACATAAAAATAGGTTGGAAATCATAATTTAGAGCTTATATGTATCATATTAATATTATAATTAGTATAATTTTATTCATATTACCATATAATTATATATTCTATACTATATTTAAGTTTTTATAAGTGTTTTACTCAGCTATTTTCCTGATGTGACCAAAAGACCTGACAAGAGCAATTAGAGGAGGAAAATTTATTTGGAGTCTCAGCCCATAGATGGCCGACTCCATTCCTCCAGGCTTGAGGTGATGCAAAACATCGTGGTGAAAGGGTGTGTTGGAGGAAAGCAGCTCCCAACATTACCAGGAAGCAGAGAAAGAGCTCCCCTCACCATAGACAAAATACAAACCCCAAGGGCATGCCCTCATCTACCCAGCTCCTCCAGCCACACCCTACCTGCCTACAGTTACCACCCAGTTAATCCCTATCAGGGGACTAATGCACTGATTAGGTGAAGGCTCTCATTTCATCTCTAAACCTATTGTATTGTCTCACACATGAGCTTTTGGGAATTCATCTCATATCTAGACCACGACAATAGCAGTTCCACATCTGGGACAATGAAAATGGGTTAGTCCTCTTAACATCCCTATAAGTAACAACTGTTATCTTCATTTTATATCCAGGAAAATGAGGCACAGGGAGATTAAGTAACTTGTCCAAGGTCACGGAGTACTAAGTGAGTGATCAGAATGAATTACATTATGCCAATGTAACAACCCTGGAGTCTTAGTGGCTCCAAAGAAGAGTTTCCTTCTTTCATGTTTCACTTGTTCCTCTCTTGTCAGGTCAAAAGGCCTAGGCTGAAGGAAACTGTATGTGGAAACTCTGCTAGAAAAGAGAAGGTAGGCAAATGATGCTCTGTGTCTTAGGGCTTCGTAAACTTGGATGTGCATATGAGTCTCCTGGGAGCTTATTAAACACATGTTCTAATTAGGGAGGTCTGGGAGGGTCATGCGCATCTGTATGGTGGCCAGGTTGTGTAATCTACCATCTCCATCAAGAGGAAGAGAATTGGAGTGTTTGTGAATATCTCCAGTGTAGAGCAAAAACTGACGTGAGAATGTGAATTCCAGCAGGCTGGCCCAAGTTCATGCCAGTTATCATCCTATGCAGTCATGGGAGCTGGTCCATTCTCTATCAGGAAAGGGCAGCACAATGGCACCAGGCCCTAGGCAGGCAGCCTGTTGGGGCAGTTACAATTGACTTGTGTGACCCTGAGGCTGGTTGATCCAAGCCAGCTGTTCTTAGTATCCAAGCCAGCTAGCTGTTCTTCACAACTCTGTGAAATGTTTCAATTCATTTTTATTTTAATAAAGTACCAGTGTCTATGAATTATGATTATTTCTAAATTAAAAGCCTACCTTAGGGTCAGTTCAAGCCTTCACCTATACTCTCTCTTCTCTAAACCTCTACCTTGCTTTCCTGTGCTGGAAAAGGTCTGGAGTTAAAAGCAGCCTCCAGGGAATTGTGCATGAGAGTGCCCGGGAGTGTGTGGCTGCGATATACACCATGCCTTGTGTGTGTTTGCTGCAAAGTGCTGAAGTGCTCGTCTGGGACAGCCTCATGCTTGCAGTTGGCATAATAAACTTGATTTCCAGATGGTGTAGCAGAGAAATATACAAGTATGAGCCTGCACCCTACAACCATAAACTGGGAAATTCTGATATCACCATAATCGATTGAGTAGCATAGAGGTGAGTGGTGGATCCCAGGCCGATTTTATTGAAGTCCTTAAATAAAGCAAGGTGAAGTGGGTTACTTTTAGAGGGGTGCCAAATGAACATCATACGTATTTTGACCTTCTCATGTCCAGTGAGCCCTGTTCTGGGTCCTGCAAGTGCCCGTTTTGCTGTTGGTTCTTAGGCTGGAGTGCCGAGAAATCATTAAATATATCGGATTAAATAAGGCTTCTGTTTACCTTTTGAAAAACCTCATCTTCAGATAATGCTTGGAATCAAAGGAGATTATTCTTCATTTGGGGAAAAAAATCTTCCCCCAAGAGAGAAATAGCACTATATTCCAGTTTTACATAATAATTAGTGTGAGATAAGGTTTCAGAATTAACCCACAGCACTAGTTGAGTCAGTCAGCACTTTTGCTAAATGTGAAGGAGAAAATTTTAGCTAAATGTGAAGGAGAAAAATTTAGCTAAATGTGAAGGCCTTTGCTGCCTTTCTTTTTGAAAATCAAATTTGCTATGTTGAAAACCGCTTCCACTTCCATCCACTTGTTCTATCATTAATCACGGGAAGAGCTAGTTAGGTTTTGTTACTCCAGAGACACTTTGGTCATGTAATACTCATAGTTTTGTTAAAATATGCAGATGAATGTGAAGTTAAAATAGTTGAGGGGAAATAATAAAACAAAGCGTTGCTATTTCCATCAAATACTTAGGTCAAAACCTACAATATGACTTTTGTAAAGTAATGGAACAGACAGAATTGTACTGTTTGATCATGCTAATCCTAGAAAGTATTACCAATTATCTCTCTTGGCTGTTAGCACCCCTTAATCCATTAGTAATCCTGACTGCTCAGGAAAATGCTTTCCTCTTTAGATCCAGCCTGTGCTGGCATTGGTAAAAAGTCATTTCCTCCCATGATATTTCTCTATTGGAGGCTTAAATAAATTAAGGATGTCTGATTTTTATGTCAGCAATGTTACCATCATGATTCAAATGCTAAACAATTTCAGGAAAGATTCAATTTCCTCTGGACCTGAGAGGAATCCCATTTTCTGGATGATGAGTGCTCTGGCGGGATGTGGGAGCCCGGCAACTCCGTCCAGGGTGAATCTCCTCTTCTGACAGGTAAACCTGGTGTGCCCCCAGTGGGCTTCTATCCCAAGCACATTTATCACCATCGCAAACCTCACTTGTTTTGTGGCTCCCTTCAAAGTCCTGCAATTTCTATGAGCTCTTTCCCAAGGACTCCAGCCCACAATGATCATTTTCTTCAAACACCTACTTAGTGTCACATGGTTTAATACTCAATTGGTCTCTAATTATAGTAATCAGATGGTAAGCTCCTCCAAAGCAAGAGTTTAGCTCAGTGCTAGCCCCAGAGGCAGTTTTAGCGAATCCCCTGAGTGATGGATTGCAGTCCTGGATGTTTTCCAGTCAGCAGGACAAATGCATGAATTAGCACTGCCGTGGGGACTCTGTCATGGATTCCTGAGCAAGCCCTCTGTCCACCATCACCTCTGCAACATTGCCAGACTGCTGGGCAGCCAAGGTAGTGCAACTTAGATTCCAGATGTTATCCTCCAGTTCATTTCTGCTCATTGGAAACCTACATTTTGCACGTGGACTTGCAATCTCCCATTTTTGCATTTGAGAAGTCAAGGTGAACAAAGTAGAGGGGCAGAGGGCTACAAAGTTTCTGCCTGCTTTGCTAGAAGCTAACTTTCCTGTGGAGACATAAAAAAATAAAGAGAGGACACATGGCATATTTAACAGCAAGCAAGTGCTGTGTGGAGATTTATATAACTCTTGCTGGATTAGTCCAGAAGCTGGGTTAATATTTTAATCATATTCTCTTGACAGGAAAAGGCAGCTGGTGAAATTGTTGGAGGTGACATGCCAATCTACATAGAAACCAAGTGTGGCTTGGAGACCACCATGGAAATAATAACTCCAGTCATTAAGTGGAGAATGAAAGGGAGAAAGAAACCAGATAAGTTTTCCAGGATCAAGAAGTTATTTTTATTATAAACTAACCTTAGGAGACCACAGGCTTTATTATTATTTTAACATTTAAATTTGAATCCTGATGGCATTATCTCTTCACGGTGATTACTCTTGGCAACAGCAAGTTAGTGATGAGGGCATTACAACATCCTTCACCTTTGTTTTCTAAGTTGTCATTTGAACCAGGTCTGGAAGCCCCTGCTGTGTAGGCAAAGCATAGCAGGAGCGCATGGCACGATTCAGGTCTCCATGCCGGCTTGCTCTGTCCTGTGAAGACTCCCCAAGGCCTAAATTCTCATGGTTGGCACAAATTCACTGGCGTCATTCGCTGGAAGGAAAAGGACTTAGTTCCTCCTTAGACCTGGATAACACCAGATCTTTTTTTTTTTTTTTTTTTTTAATATTTTTTTAGTTGTAGATGGACACAATGTCTTTATTTTATTGCTTTGTATGTGGTGCTGAGGATCGAACCCAGGGCCTCACGCATGCAAGGCAAGCGCTCTACCGCTGAGCTACAATCCCAGCCCAACACCAGATCTTTATAGTGGTCGCTGACACTAGCAATAAGGGTCTGGATTATAGTGTGTGTGGAGCTCTGGGAAATGCTGTCTTTTGCTTGGGAACTACCATAGGTAGAAATAGATGCTTGTATTTTTAATTGGGAATTTATTTGTGCTCCTGAATTTTATGAGATTAAGGCGAGTGTTGTGATATTTTCATGTGCTCTGTTGACCCTTGGGTGTTTTAGAAAAGAGGGAAATGAATGTCTCAGGACTGAAAACATCCATGGCTGGAGGTGCTAATGCTCTACTCCAGCTAACTCACTCCAGAGTGCATCTGCTCAAGTAGGACCCCAGATTCCACCCACACCCCCAAATACCATCCCTATTGCCTGTAAGCAAGCCAGTAAAGGGAAATAGTAAAGGGTAGAATTTTGGACTGAGATTTCTTTGTGGGAGCAGCAGATTGAACTGATAATAGGAGAAAGTTTTGTATTGTTAACTTTTATAAGGTGGCAGTAATTCCAGGAATTTTATAGTGTTGGCATATGAGTTGGACCTTATTTTCATCTGGTGCTCATTGTTCACCCTGCCTGGTTGGGTAGATTTGGCTGAGCAGGATTGAATATGAGCAAGAGAATTGTGGCTGACTTTAGCCTTGGCATTCACAAAAGCCCTGAGGGATGAAATAGCTATCTCTTTGACTTCTAGAGGTCAGGGAGGAAGAGAGGGAAGAATCCAGCCAGGAGTTGGCTCCATGAAGAAGAGAGTGAGGATTTGGGCTTTTCCTCTGATCTCCTTACTGAAGAGGACAGCAATACTCAGGGTGGACTGGTTCTGTTGTTGATTTCACTAAATTAATAATAAAAAAAATAGCAAAAAAATAGGGAGGGGGAATATTGGTGCCCAAGGGAAGGAAAATCTGCTGGTACCCTTGGTTGACTAGGAGGTCATTTGATCTATCTGTGTGCTCACAGGCAGAGCTACAGTGTAAAATTGGAAGTTACTTTGTAAACTTTTCTCCTAGGAGGGTGGGTGGGTGACTTGGAAGCGGCAAAGAAACATCGCTGTTGGCATCCATCCAAACTCCTGGCCCTCTTCTTCTGTCTCACGGATGTGGCCTTTCCCTACACTGAAGCATGAAATCTGAGACTCAGTTTTTGATCTATATCTGAGATGGCTATAGGTGATTCAGTGCTTGTGACCTGTTTGGAAACAAGGCATCTTAAGCTCAGCTAGCATAGATACCTGTGTGGTCCCCAGAATCTAGCTAAACTACAAATGGAGCTGAGAGAACCCAGACTCTTCTGTTAGAATAAGTAGGAATAGCTAATATTTACTGACTGTTTATTGTGTGTCAGGCACAGCTCTAAGGAGCTTTGCAGCTGTAATTTTATATGATCCCTGGACAGCCTTAGGAGGTTACTGTTCTTATCCCCACTTAAGGAATGAGGTAATAGAGGTTTATAAAGTTTAACTTGCACAAGATCACAGAGGGGCAGAACCAGAATTTAAACTCTAAGTCTCCCATTTCTTACCCATCATACTAAATGACTCCAAGAAGATTTACAAATAGGAAAAAACAGAAGCAAGTAATGAACGTTTTTCCCTGCCCAGCCCCTTTACAGCAACAAAACCCCACAGCTTGGTTTCATTCATGAGACTAGCCTTTGGCTTTTCTCAGTAGACTGTAAATTTGAATCTCTTTACTTGTGTGTGTGTGTGTTGGTTTTGCTTTTCAAAATTTTAACAAAATAAATATTCTAGGAAGAGAAGAACTGTTTAACTTTCAAGGATATTTAGAAGCTTAAAAAATACAATTGGATTGTCATTTTGGACATTTACGAAAACTAAAATTGCCTGATTCTGTAAAACTTGTCGATGAAATGTGTTGTTCAGGATTCACAGACAAATTTCCAATGCTTTTGCCTCTTCTGAAATTGTTTCTCCTAAAGAATAACACATTAGCACTGTTGTTGTTATTAGGCACTACGTGAAGCCATTTCCATGTATTTTCCCACTTAAATTGATACACACATGATAGGCATTACCATTGTTGTGGTTTAGAGATGAAGTGTCCCCCAAAAGCTCACGTGTAACATGGCGCAAGAACTTTCAGAGGGGAAGTGATCAGTTTACGAGAAGTGAACCTAATCAGTGGATTAATCTTTGGATGTGGATTAACAAAGTGGTAATCAAAGGCAAGTAGGGTGTGCTTGGAGGAAATAGGTTGCTAGGAGTGTACCTTAGGGGTTTATATTTTGTCTTTGGTGAGTGATGCGCTTTCTGCTTCCTGGTTTTCATGTCCTGAGCTGCTTTCCTCCACAATGCTCTTCTTTTTTTGCAGGGGAGGGTACCAGGGGTTGACCTAAGGGATACTTGACCACTGAGCCACATCCCCAGCCCTATTTTGTGTTTTATTTAGAGACAGGGTCTCACTGAGTTGCTCAGCACCTTGGTGTTGCTGACACTGGCTTTGAACTCCCGATTCTCCTGTCTCAGCCTCCCAAAGTGCTGGGATTACAGGTATGTGCCACTGCGCCCGGCTTCCACCATGCTCTTCTGTCATGATGTTCTGCCTCGTCTCAGATCCAGAGCTCAGACCATGCACTGAATCTCTGAAACTGTGGGCCAAAATAAGCTTTGCCTCCTCTAAAATGTTCTTGTCAGGTCTTTTGGTCACAGTGATGCAAAACAACCATCATGTATCAATAATCTATTGTCAGAGCAGTATTGCATAAGAAAAAAACTAATGAAACCTCAGTGACATACAAAAGTAACTACTCATTGCTTATACATCTGGCATAATGAGCTAAACAGATCTGCTGATCTTGGCTGGACCTGGAGAGTTGGGCTCACTAGAGGCTAATCTACCCTGGCTGTGGCCGGCATGAATGTGGCAAATCAGCTCCACGTGTCTCTCATTCTCCACAAGCAGGTCTGGTTATGTTCTAGGAGCAATTGCTCCAATCACAACTCTGAATAAGCCTAATTAAATCCATTTTAATCTTCTGATTGCAATATGTCTGTTAATAGCTCATTGGCCAAAGCAAGTCACATGGTGAAACCTAAGAAGGTGGGGGAGCTCCTTGATGCACTCCAGCCCAAGTGCTACTTGGGAAAGTACTAGACAATAGCCCTGCGAAAGGAATGGATACAGGGAATGGTAATCTATAATACCTTCTCAGTTTGCAGGTACAGAAATTGAGGCCCACATAGTTGAATGGCGTAGGGTTACAAAAACATGAAATGACTGAGCTAGAATTTGAACCTGCGCTTGTCTTTGCTCAAAGCTGGAGTTCTTAATGATGGGCAGGACAGGCAAGATTTAGAAATGAGCTCTGCCTCCAACTCCTTTCCAGATCTGAACAATCTTTTAACTCCCTTTTTATTCGTCTTCACCGGTGAAGACAAAATGCAGCTGTTGATATTAGGTAATGTGAATGCTGCAAGGAGTGATTATTATTAGCAAATTCTCTGAAATAGTGCTAGGTAGTATGACCGAAGAAATCGATGGGCTTTTAAATCACTTTCTGACTTAATTTACATTTTGTATTCTTTCAGATCTCTCTCACTTGCCATAGGTTAGAAATGTAGTGAGTATAAAATCTTTTAACACTCTTCACTCTCCCACCGTCCAATTATCCCGCAGTGCCCCAATCTGCCTATATTGGCAGTAACTATGATTTAAAATAATGCCTTGTACAAATTGCTTTTGAAGAAAATTGATAGTAGTATCTTTAAGGCTTCTCTAGAAAGCTGTACCTTTTAACAATGGACAAATGTGTCCTCTAAGCTGCTAAAAATCTTGTCTTGCCAGATGTGGCACATACCTATAAATTCCAGCAACTCAGGAGTCTGAGGCAGGAGGATTGCAAGTTCCAGGCCAGCCTGGACAATTTAATGAGACTGTGTCTCAAAATAAAAACAAAAAAGGGTGTAGCTCAGTGGGAGAGTACCCCTGGTTAAATCCCCAGTACTACAAAAATAAATAAATAGATAAAAAATAAATAAATATAAATAAGAAAGAAAGAACATGCAGTCTTGATGTCCAATGCCCTTTCAACACATGTCTAGTTTTATTTTGTGACTGCTTGTTATTGTTACGGTTTGGATGTAAAGTATCCCGCCAAAGACTCGCACATGGAAAGCTTCTTCCCCAATGCAGTCATGTTCAGGCTTTTGGGAAGTGATTGGATCATGAGGGCTCTGACCTCATCAATGGGTTACTCTCTTATTAGCAGACGGGACTACTGAGCGGTGGGAAAACTATAGGCATGTGGGGCATGGTTGGAGGAAGTAGGTCACTGGAGGCATGCCCTTGAGGCCTGTATCTTGTCCCTGGCCCTCTTTCTTGTCGCTCTCTCTCTCTCCCTCTCCCTCTTTTTCTCCCTCTCCCCCATCCCTCTCTCCTTCCTGGCTGCCACGAATTGAGCAGTTTTCCTCTGCCACTCCTTTCTGCCATGATGTTTCTACTTCGAGCCAGTCAACCATGGGGTGAAATCTCTGAAACATGAGCCAAAATAAACTTTTCTTCCTTTAAATTACTTATGTCAGGGAATTTGGTCTTAGTGACCAAAAGCTAAGTAACACACTGGTCTGTGTGTGTGGTGCTGGGGATTAAACCCAGGGGTGCTCTACCACTGACCTACATCCTTAGGTCTTTTTGAGACAGGATTTTGCTAAGCTGATGAGGCTGGCCTTGAACTTGTGATCCTCCTGCCTCAGCCTCCTGAGTCACTGGGATTACAGGCATGCACTACTGTGCCTGGCCCCTATTATTATTTTTGATAAGTTAGTTTCATGGTACATGTTTTGAAGAAAGTTGAAAAGCTTTATATTCTTCTACTGACCCTAGAAGCAAAATAGCATAAAGTGGAGGCATATTCAGACACGCTACTTACCAAAAATGCATTTCTTTAGAAGAAATTTCATGGTGTGCTCTTTGGCCCATGTCCCTCTGGTCTTGTCCTGGACCATTAACAATAGAACAAAGACAATTCCTTGGTTCTCAGGAAAGGACATATTTATAGAGCTCGAGGACCACTGAGAGTCCATCAGTCATTGAGAATGTCCTGTAGATTGGAAGAGTGTTGGGGATCACTTTTGAAATATGGAGGTAGGGAGAGAGACTATGAAGAAGAAAGGCGGAAACTGGAGAGAAAAGATAACTTAAAGATGAAAGGACATTGCCTCAGGAATGAGGAGAAAGAAGAAGGCTAATGAATTTCAGCCAATGTGCAAATGATTCAGGCAGACTAAGAAATTAAATTCTACTTCCTTGTGAACATAAATACTTGGGGAACTTGAGTATGTGCTGCATCTCCTCATGCAAGCTCCCCGCACTCAGTGGTTCTGACCTGCTCTCTCCCAGACTGTATACTCAGGAGGACAAGGGCTGTTCATGTCCTGACTGGTGTTACTGTCACAAGGTAACCTAATGTGTTCTGCTTGGCATGTGCTAAATAAACATTTATCAGCCGAGTGGACCAGTAACAAACTAATTAATACTTCTGGTGTGTTCCTCTCACAAATACTCAGGATTGCTCTTATCTTATGTGACAAGAAAATTTAAGGCTGTAATTAAATAAAGAATAGTTCCAATATTTAACTATGTCCCAAAGGAGAAATTTCTCATTATGGAGGAGCAGGAAGGAAGAACCACCTCTAAATGGAAGCACCTGTCTTCTCAAGGTAGCTCTGGTTTTGATCTTATCATACAACCCAACAGCAGCTCCCTATGTATACAGTAGGAATAACAAGTGACATGCTATATATGAGAAAGCTTCAGAAATAAAATTTCCAAATTAAAGCCAGGTACCATCATTATATAAGACCCAAGTTAAACTGGAGTGTAACTCCAGATAACTCAGGAAAATTGTACTAGAGCCAGAACAAGTAGCATATATATAAATATTTTTAGAAGAGCACAAATCCAGTTTTATTTATTTTTTAGTTTAAATCCTCGAGCAGTACAGCATCACATGGACTGTGTGCCCAATGGCCTTAGCAGAAAGGCTGCTTCTGAATTTGGCCTGAACCATGCTACTGTTTCCATGGGTACAAGTTACCTTTCAGCAGACTACTCTGGTTTTGTCTGGTTTGCCACCAGGACTCCTGGGGTTGTTTTCTGTTTTCTACACATAAGCACATCTCTTGCCCAAGTAGAATTCAGTTTCATCTCTGACATAAACACTTCAATGTTTAGAAGAGCTGTGTGCTCCCTTTTGTTCTGGAGACCTTGCTTATTGGTCAACAAAAATGGCCTTGCACTCCAGCCTCCCAGATATAGTTTTCTTTTTTCTTTTCTTGTCTTTCTTTCTTTCTTTTTGTACTGGAGATTGAACCTAGAGTAGCTTAACCACCAAGCTACATCCTCAGCCCCTTTTTAATCTTTTATTTTGACACAGGATCTCACTAAGTTGCTTGGGGCCTCGCTAAATTGCTGAGGCTAGCCTCAAACTTGAGATCCTTCTGCCTACTGAGCCTCTAGGATGACAGGCATGTGCCACATACTTGCCTAGTTAGATCTTTCTTTTAAAAGTCCTGTTTCCAGCAGTCCAGGGCACCCAATCCCCAGGTGTCAAGGTCCCAGCACCATCAGTCCCACATCTTCATTCCATTCTCCCTCTTCCCAGAATTCCTATAAATCACTGGCTGGAAGAGTCTCTGGGACAAACTGGTGCCTGGCTGAGGTATTTGGATAAACCGAATAGTGTATCTTTTTAATCTTATATACAACTCCAATGCCTACCATAGCGCATGGTCGATAGTGACAGTCACTAAGCTTTAATGGCATTAATGAATGATCAACTTTAACACAGAATCAAAAAATTATCTCAGATAATTATTCTAGTCCTTTTGTTTTATAGTTGAAGACTTTCATGTATTTTGTTATCATGCAGTTATAGAAACTACATAAAATAAATAATTGAATTGTTCAAAACTACTTGTTGCTGAAACCATAATGGAAGTAGTGCTATATGTAGATTCAGTGAAAATTTATAGCCTGACTATGATGTACATAATTTATGTAATGGATTTAGTTATAAGACGGAGTTCTTACACTTAAGAAACTTCCAATCTCACAAGATCTCATTAGCCACTCCTCAAATGAAACAGTAATAACAGGCCATAGAAGAGTGCTGGTTAAGTGCTTTTGGGTGTAAGGATTGAACATTATTCTAGCCAACTTCAAAGGGAAAAGTGTGCAGCTTACAGAAATGAAGGAAATGTGGAAAAGCCAAGCCCAGGAAAGACAAGCTCCTGGACCTGCAAGATCTAGGGGCAGGACTTGAAGTGAAGTCCACCAGGCTCTGCAGCCAGGGTGGTTTGTCTCTCTCTTTTTCCTTCTTTGGTCACTCCATTCTTGATTCATAATGCTGGAAAGGAAGGTCCAGTTGGCATAGCTAGGGACACAGGCTCACTCCTTGGTCAAGGAAGGGTAGCAAGAAATAGCTACATGAAATGGGGCCAGCGTGTTTCCCAGAATATAGCAGGGCACAACTGTGTATGCTGAGAGTAGTATCCTGGTGAACCTTCAGGAGATCAAGATAGACATCTGAGAGTGAGCAGGAATGAGATCAATGAAGAAGAGCAGAGACTTCAGACAGCCTTACATGAGGGGCAAAGGCTTAGAGTTAGGATTGAACCAGATGTGTCCACCGGAGGAGGAAGCTGAGGAGACAGAGAAGAAGGGATTAATAAAGATCCTAGGAGGAAAGTGAAGATAGACGCCAGGTTCAAAGGATACACCAATAATCCAGGCAGGGAAACAGGAAGTGTGGATCTGACTGGATAAAATATACATCCTGAGAATGCAAAAGGGACACTTATCTATTTTTTAAAGAAAATCAGACAAGTGAAGGATACATTGGAAGAAGTTTCTGGATGCAAAATTGAGAATCCACCTGAAGGATGAGTCTTAAAGATGGACAAGGTCCCCACTTGCACAGAGATTGGAGGATCGGGATTGTGAATATTGGGATATCAGCACGACTATTTTATTTTAGATATACCAGATCTTAGCAATTAGGGTAGAGATCACAGCCAGTGAAGGGAGTAGCGTTGGATGAAGACTCAGAGATGAAGGTGTGCTGGGCGCGGTGGTGCACACCTGTAATCCCAGCACTTAGGGAGGCTGAGACAGGAGAATCGCGAGTTCAAAGCCAGCCTCAGCAACGGCGAGGCGCTAAGCAACTCAGTGAGACCCTGTCTCTAAATAAAAACACAAAATAGGGCTGAGGATGTGGCTCAGTGGTCAAGCGCCCCTGAGTTCAATCCCCAGTACAAAAAAAAAAAAAGAAGGTGCTTTGGAGTATCCACTGTGGTCAGACCACAAAGCATTCAACAAGGGATCAGTACAGGATTACCAGTGTCTCTGCTTAGGTTAAAATTAGCATGAATTTGAGATGAATTTCCAAATGACTGGATGGAAACTCTTTTCAGTTAATATCCAAAAGCTAGAGTTTCCAAAACTTTGGAGAAGATTTTGAAGATAAGGGAATTTATTCAGGAATTTAGCCTTTGTTCCTAGACTTAAAGGATTATTAGAAATACTTGGAAGACAGCAGAGTGGAGTATTTTGTTTGTGATGCTTTGCATCCTTATTTATAAATGGAATAGTTGCTGTTAGTTGCTATAGAAGTCCCTTGATCTTATATCCTTTTCACAAAATAAACATATTACCCGAAGCACCAGACATTTCAGTGTTTGATTTAGCACTGAAACAGGATCCTGTGTAGCTGTACTCACCCTTCCTCTGTCCTTGCCCATTATTTGTCCTGGACTTATCTCAAAAGTGGATTAAAAGAGAAAGCGTGAGCCTACAAGCAATCTTTAACCTCAAATATTTGATCTATGTCATCACATTTAAGTAGTTCAGAATCTACTTAGAATAGACAAACCAGAGAGTTTGGCTTCTCCTTGCCCCTTTGACAGAGTCAACATTGTTAAGACTTATTAAGCCAGAATCTCCCCTTGCCTGAGTCACCCAGCGGTGGCCCTTTCTCAGTTTGCTTAAGGCAATGCTTTATGACAGAGCTGTCACTGCAAAATTAAAAGTAAACCAAATTTTACTTGCTTCAAAAGAGGCCTATGAATCATGTCTTAAGAAAAAATAATCAACCACTATTTATCTGTTTTGAAACTTTAAAAATTTCACACATTGGATTTATGTATAGTAAAATACCTCAAAACTTTAGAAGCATAACCTGTAGGGGGGAATCTCCTTGGCCTTCAAGAGGCCCCTCAGTATACCTGTGTAATTTGTTCCAAGGAGTAAGCTAGTCATTGATATAACTCATTGTAACCACCACAAAAGCAACTACTGGAAAAATCTTTTGGCTGAATTTGTCATGGGTTCTATACAAATATTACCTATTGAGTGTAGCTAATCATAATATGGACACAGATATAGGCAACTGCATTAAATCATATAAAGCTGATGTCATTATGATGACCCATTTGAAGGAGGAAAGAGACTTAGAAAGGTTAGGTAACCAGCCTGGCACTGCAGTTTGTAAGCACCAAGGCCAGAGTTAAGCCCTCATCTAAATGGTTCCAAAGCTGTGCCTTCACTGTGGATTACTGTTCCCTTGCTTAATAAATGGTCCCATATGTGACTAGATTCTCAACCAGAAGACTGGCACACTTACTTGCTGTTTGTCTTGATATTTTTTAAATTAAAACTTTCAAGCTTTTCATTTTAAATTAGTTTTAAGCTCACACAAATGTTGTACCATCAGTACAGATAATTCTAGTGCACACAGTTTCCCCCAATGTTACCATTTTACATAACTACAGTACAATGGTCAAATTCAGAAACAACGTCGATATGACCCTGTTAAACAGTCAAAAGACCTTGTTTGAATTTCACCAGTTTTCCCACTCATGTCTAGGATCTAAACCAGGATGGCATGCTGCGTTTAGTTGTCAGGTCTCTGTCAAGGCCGACCCTATACTTGTGTGACTCTAAGAGTAAAGGCCCCCTTAACTCTGCACCTTGTCAGCTTTGCCAGTTTCCCCCAGTCCCTTGAGATTAGAACAATTCTCTGCCTTTCTTGGTCTTTCACGATGCTTTTAAAAAGCACTGACCAGTTATTTTTGCAGAATGTTCCTGAATTTGCTGTTGTCTGATTTAGTTTGCATCAATAATTTGGGTTGTTCATTCATATACTATAGAAGTCACGTTGTGTCCTTCTCAGTGCACAGTACCAAGAGGCACCTGTGTGACTTTCCAATCATGGCTGACTTTAACTTTGATCCTGTGCTTATGGTGATCTCTGCCAGATTTCCCCACTATAAATAACTATTTTGCCTTTGTAATTAATGAGTTTTTGTGAGAGAGACTGTGTAAATATCCTGTTTCTCATAATACTCTGTCCACTAATTTTATCATTCATTGACAATTCTTTCCTAAAAATAATTATTGCTATAGGATTTGGAAATGATGATTTCCTATACCATCTTAACTTCTGCATTTATTAATTGGAATTCTACTGTAAGGAAAAGCTTTCTCTTCTTCCCTACTTATTTGTTCAGTTCTTTATTTACATCAGTATGGATTCATGGATTATTATATTCTCTGGGTTATGTCTGTTCCTGTCATTATCTATTTTGTTTGTTTAATTGTTACGTATTTGGTCAAGAGAACTCCTTCAAGTTGGTGACTGAATCCTGTTGACATGCCCCATCCTTTTTTTTTTAAAACAAAAAACCACTTCCTTACTTTCTGGCAACAGGAAATGTTTCAGATTCATTTAGTATTTTCCTTGCATATCTCTGGGATCCAAGGAACCCTGTTTTCTTTTGTTGGAGAATGATAGTTAGAAGCCAATATCTGGATACTGGATATACTCATTATTGTGGGAGTAGCATTGATTCTAGCCTCTCTTAATGGAGACAGCTAGAAATATATGAGAATATACACACATACTTCTATGTCTATTTATATATTTGTCTTTCGGAATATATATTATATTCTATGCATTAATATCACTTCATAGTGATGCCTGCAATTCCAGTCCAACCCCACATTTATTGTAGATTTTCTTCATAACTCCTTTCTCTGTCAGTGAGAAAACTGAATCTCTTTTGTCACAGTAATTAATATTCCTTTATTTGCTCAATATTGGAATTCACAGAAAGTGGTTTCGAATCCCCTTAGAAGTACAGTTGTGTAAAGTTCATTTTATATTTTGTCTTAGCATGTATAATAAAAGTGCTGGGCTGTGTTTTCAAAGTAACTTAGGTTAGTTGCTTTTTCTGGGTGGATATGCTATTCATTTGTTATTTTATTGGTTTTTTTTTTTTTTTTTTTGTATCTTCTGCCAGCTATCGATTAACTGCCTGTTCTCTCTAAATCGCCCCTTATCTCCAAATGAGGCCTGAGTTTCATCTTTGGAGAGAGGCCCTTCTAAGCCTGTTCATTCTGTGGGTCCTGTTTTTCAGCCCTACTGTATACTTTAAAGTTATGTATACTTTTTAGTTATCTTCCCATTAAAGTTTATATTAAACTTGTCTGCTGAAATTACATGAAATCACATGATTTTTGCCTCCTGATTGGACCCAGACTGAGACATATTCCATTTGGATTCCCTTTCTCATCCTTGCTGATTTTGTGTTTTTCTCTATCTTGAATAAGTAAGTCAGAATCATGTAAGAAAGCATATTCAGAGAAGAATCACTCCTTTGCCCTCCACACCATCCTACATTCTTTTTATTTTTCCATCCTTTTCAACACATTCCCATCTACTTCTTGGTATGAAACCAATCTCATCAGTTCCTAGGTTATCTTTTCTCTATTTTTGTACTATCAAGCAGATATGTGTATAATTTCCCCCTTTTTTTCTTATGCAAAAGATAGCATGCTATTAATTTTCTCAACATTTTACTTTTTTCATTTATTTATCCTAGTAAACACATCATATGGGTTCAAAGAGATCCTTGCCATTGATTTTTAACAGCTGTACCCCATTGAATGGATACACTATAGTTTATTTACCAGCTCTCTTAAGTATGAACATTTAAGTTGCTTCCAACCATTACTGCAATGAATAAACTATGTATTTGAATTTTGTGTTTTTGGAGTTTTATCTTTAGGGTGGATTTCAAAAAATGGGATTTCTCCATTGAAAGGTAAGTGCATGCATATTTTGTTAGTCACTGTCAAATTCCCTCTAAAGTTATTGAGTCAATCTGTTTTCCTACCAGCAATGCATGAGAGTAGTTGCTTTTCTCTAGCTTTGCCAACAGAATGTGTTGAGATATTTTTAAATGTGTGCTTATCTGATAGGTTTTAATTTGCATTTCTTCAATTATGAGTTATTTGAATATCTTCTTATATGTTTGAATGCCATGTATATGTTTTTAAGTGAACTGCCGGTGCATGCCTTTTTCTTGTTTTTCTACTCATTTTGGTCATTCTCTTCTCTGTAAGAATTTGTTAAATATTGAGGATATTAACACCTTGTCTGTGGTATAAGTTACAAATATTTTTCCTAGTGTGTCAATTGTCTTTTGACTTTGGAGGTGGTGCTTCTGCCATGAATATGTTTTTATAACTTTTTTGTTTTGTTTGTTTTGTCTTTTTGAGTGATTCTGGGGAATTGAACACAGGAACTCTATACCACTGAACTGCATCCCCATCCCTGCCTCAGCCTCCTGAGTTGCTGGAACTACAGGAGTATGCCATGTTTTTATCATTTTATGTTGTACAGTTATCATTTAAAAAATTTTTTTCCTGGATTTTGAGACTAATACCAAAGTTAAAGGAGAATGCACCTGTGTTTTCTTCATGTGCTAGTACAATGTAAATAGCTGTGTTCAGAGTCCTGATCCCTTTGGAGTTTAGACTTGTGTGTGATGTGAAGTACAAGTTTTATCTTTTTCCAGTGGCTACTTAGTTTTCTCCAATTTTTTCCCTGGTTATTGAAGATTACCCTTTTGTTATATACTAAATTCCCATATGGGGTTTGATTTCCTTTGGGGAATTCTTATTTTATGCCACTGGTCGGCTCATCTTATCATGTGGTCAGCACCAGATTATTTCAAACACAAAGGTTGATTGTAGGTTTTTCTGTCTGTTGGGGATAGTTTCTCCTCAATCTTGTCCTTTTTTAAAAAATTGTTTTCTTGGTGATTCTTGCACATTAGTAATGTTAACAACTTGTCCTTGATGATTCATGTGATTCGGTCATGTGATGCTAAACTGAGGAAGCACTCCAGAGATTCAGAAGCACATTGGCATCAACAGTGAGTAATTTAGGCATTGGGAGTCCATAGCAGAGACCTGGGTCCTGGAAGAAGGTTGAGGATAAAGCATCAGGAGCCCAGATGGAGCGAGGAAAATCACCCAGGAAGGAGGCAAAGTCCAGGTAAATTCCATTGGAATTCACCATTGTGCAGAGGATCAAGATTAGATGGTCAGAAGGGGTAGGGGGAATTAGGACCCAACCTGATGGTGGTCAAAAACTAGCACATTTGCTGTGGGAGGCCACAAGTTCTGAGCCCTCAGGTAAAGGAAATTTATATTATGCATTTGAAAGAAAAAATTCCAAAACCTCTATTCAAACAGCTAGCAAAGTGGCCCCGAAGAGTTTAAGTGTATCTGCAATAAGCTTGGCTTTATTTTATTCCTGGAAAATCTAAGTTCCTTCTTGGAGAGTTCAACAATTTGAAACTAAAATTTCAAATGCATTTTAAACAGCCCTTTTCCCTCTTCTACCCACACATTTACCAAAATAAACAAGGCGCTCTGATTTGCATAGCAGCGAGAACCCTTGCAAATCCTCACATTCGGGGCTATTTCAGCTTTGGTGAAGATGGCAAAGGGTTCCTTTCTTTAAATAGTCCTGAGCATGATACCGAGGTTGGGCACTTTCTAAAGCACTGTGGTTCTAGAGTGAAAATATTTGAGGAAATAGATGCTGATGATAAAAGACAAATTGGGGGATGGTGCCAGGTTTGATTTTTGCAATAAGAAAACATCCCAGTCCTGAGTGGAAAGTTAGAACTTGGGGCCTGGTGTTGCCTGAGGCTCCTGCTTCAGTCCCAGCCAGCTCCTGGTCTCACTTGCTTCAGGGGACCCTGCCATTCCCCATGAGGGTTCACTTCTGTACCTCCTAACCTGCCACCACACACGCACAAAGAAAGCAGAATCTGACAAATCCTGTTGTACCCGACCTAAGTCTACTCATATAGAAGCATATGAATGGTATATGGCATATGTTTGTACAGAATCTAGCACAGCATATGCTCATAAGAAGGTATATAATGAAGCTTGATTATGGAGCAGTAAACCCAGTTTATCATGTCCTCACCCCCTTCCTATCCCTATCCTGCTCTACTGCCTGGGGGAGCCACGGTCCCCAGTGCAGTGTTCCAGGTCACAAGCATGGTTAGGTAAACTGGGATAATGGCAAGTGAGTGGTCCAGGGAAGGGAGGAACAGGGAGGAGTTCATATCCATAGAACACTGTCTTTGTCCCAGGCCAATGTGCTATAGACACCTTGTTTCAGTTGATGTCTCATTAGCTGCACATGTTCATCCTTGTTTTCCACAGGAACATAGAGATTCAGGATTTTTCTCTTTGTCTGACCAGGAGCTCGTGCTGAATTACATGCCTCTATATTTACTCTCAGTGACTAGGACAGCAATCAGCAAGTAGTTGGGACTAAAGAATTTTATGATTAAGGGCAGTTAAATCATGGACTTTCGAAGACTCAAAGCCTCACCCCAAATAATAATCTTCATGTTTTGGGGACCAGCAAGGATATTTTGTTAGATTCTCATAGTCTCACAATATGGAAGACTGCCTTGTCTGACCCTGAACAAGATTTCTGACTTTTGTGATTCTGCTACTTTTCTTTTCTGTTCCTTTGGCTGACCCCAAATTTAGAAAACCTCATACAGAAGTTGGCCCTCTAGATTTTCTCAAAAGTCAGTCCGTCCCTGAGGACCAAGCTCACTCTCCACTAAGATGCCAGCAAAGCCTGACCTCAAAATATCGAGTCTGCTGGTCCCAGCTGAGAATGTCATTCACATTTAGGGATTCTTCCCAGAACAAGAGGATGCTTCTAGATGCAGCCAGATACGTGTGGCCAGCAAACATGCATAAATGTGCTTGGGCTTACAAATTACCAGGGACATGCTAATGAAAATTAAGAAGAGCCACTTTTTTTTCTTCTTCTGACAGACTACTTCAAATTTAAAAGATTGGTAATATCAAAAGTCAGCACTGGGCCAAGTGTGGTGGTGCACGCCTGTAATTCCAGTGGCCCTGGAAGGTGAGGCAGGAGGATCATGAGTTCAAAGCCAGCCTCAGTAATTTAGCAGGCCCTAAGCAACTCAGTGAGACCTTGTTTCTAAATAAAATATAAAAAATGGCTGGGGATGTGGCTCAGTGTTAAAGCACCCCTGGGTTCAATCCCTAGTACAAAAAAAGGTCACCACTGATATGAGAAAACTCACATTTGAATATTGATGAATATTTTTAGATACTCAGTTAATATAGTAGATCAAAATTTGAAGTATGCATATTTACTTTCTTTCTTTCTTTTTTTGGCACCTGGAATTGAATTCATGCACCCTTAACCACAGAGCCATGTATCTGGCCCTTTTTTAAAAAAAATTTAAGGTTTTTATTTAGAGACAGGGCCTCACTAAGTTGCTGAGGCTGGCCTTGAATTCGCGATCTTCTTGTCTCAGCTTCCTGAACTGCTGGGACTACAGACATGTACCAACACGCCGGGCTTCCTGTTCCTTTACTGTCTTTAAATTTTACTGGCTGAAATCTGTTTTCTCTGGTGGGTCTTCTTGTGATGTACACCCTTCACTGCTTTTACCAATATTCCTTTTATTCTTGTTCACTCAGAGAGGGAAGTACCCACAATCAAACTGTTTTTACATTTGTGTGTGTGTGTGTGTGTGTGTTTGTGTGTGTGTTGCTGGTGATTAAACCCAGAGCCTTGTGCATGCAAGGCAAGCACTCTACCAACTGAGCTATATCTCCAGCCCCAAACTGTTTTTAAATTAAAGAACTTTTCTAAGAGCTTCCCTCAATCTTGGAGCTCCAAAATAAAGGGGAGACATATCTTTAAGAAAATAAATTGGCACCTTTGGTGAAAGGCCTCCAGCCCAAGCTGACTGCCCTTCTGGGAGTGTGAAACTGGTCCTCCTCCCAGACCTGTTTGCTTCCTGGATCTCTTCTCCCTAACTGGACACCTAAGGAAGTCACCTTGTCTGAGCTTATATGGTCCCCAGCCAAAATTTTCCAGCTCAATCCAAGTAGTAGAATTTTGGGCAGATATGCTCAGTGGTTTTGTTTGGGGTGCAGACATTTGTTCCACTAAAGAAAAAGTTTTCTTCCAAGTGCCTTGAGAGAGGTCTCAGGTAAAACCCTTGCTCCTTGGGAGGTGTTTAATTGCAAGTTGAATTTCAGAATCATAGCACTATAGCTTATTTGAAATCCTTTTTGTTTATACTTTCCCCCATGCTTGCTCACTCATGACTGGCTCATGTTAGTCACGCACACTCACCCCAGAGAAAACATGTACTCAGATTGCTAAACATGGCTGGAAAACACTTTTTTCTTGACTTTTTTTGCCAGCAAAATGTTCCCAGTCATCTTTGGCGCTTATACTTTCCTCAATGGTCTTTTACAGTTTTCCCAAGAACACAACCATCTGGGAAGGAGAAGGAGAGGGTTCAACACTGAGATCATGGAGCAATTCACCCATTTCCAGGAATAGTGACAACCCGGGTGGTACTTGATTTCAGAATGCCAGTTGACCATGACGGCCTTTAGCTAAGCTGTCCACTATGACAGGTTGGTGGGGTGGTCTGAGAGGGGAGAGAAATAACCATAGCACCTGACAAAAAAAGCCAGTTCTCTAAAGAATTTTTTATTTTTGTTTGTTTTTCGTTTGCATTTCACTGGGTTGCTCACACTAATGAGAAGACCAGATGCGATTTGGCCACATAGGTAAAGAGTTGGCACCTACATCGCTGGGTGCCATTTTAAAATTCTCTGGTTTATCCTGGTTTCTTAGGAATCGCCCCCTAGATGACTGGCTTTTGTTTGCAGGCAGCCACTGGCGAGGACAGCGCCTGAACATCTTCCTTTCCTGAAGATTTGTTCCTGAGCTTAGAACAGGCTGTTACTGCTGTTCTCACGACCCTCCTGTAAGATGTCACAGCATGCCAAGACACGGGCTCCTTCTCTTGCATGACACAGTTTCTCCTACAGACAGATGTGGTGGCCAGACTTCTGGTTTGAACAACAGCTCTATTTATAAATAGCTTCCAAAAAAATACCTGAAGATTAATTGGGTTTTTCCTATTTTGTAATTTTAGTAAGGGAACAACTTTTTTATTAGGAGAGAATCTTTTCTTTTCTTTTTTTCTTTTTTTTGGTACTGAGGATTGAACTCAAGGGTACTCGACCACTGAGCCACATCCCCAGCCCTATTTGGGGTTTTATGTAGAGACAGGGTCTCACTGAGTTGCTTAGCACCTAGTGGTTGCTGAGGCTGTCTTTGAACTCGCGATTCTCCTGTCTCAGCCTCCCTAAGTACTGGGATTACAGGCTTGAGCCACCGCGCCTGGCTGAGAATCTTTTCTTTTTTAGAAATAATGCTCTTTGGTTTCTGCTATGGTTTGAATGCACCCCCCCACCCCCAATTCTTATGTTAGAACTGTAATCTGCATAATAAATGTTGATAGTATTTGGAAGTGGGGCCTTTGGAGGTAATTAGGATTAGATGAAGTCATGAAGGTGGGGCAATGGTAGTCATTTTATATGAAGAGGAGGAGAGACCCAAGCTAGCATGCTTGCTCTGTCTTGCCCTTTGGCATTTTATGATGGAGTTAAGAGGCCCTTACCAGATGCAGAACAAATGCCAGCACCATTTTCTTAGACTTCCCAGCCTCTAGAACTTTGAGCTAAATAAATCTCTATTCTTTATAAATTACTTGGTTCAGGTATTTTGTTATAGCAACACTAAATGGATTGAGTTTCCAAGTTACTCTGAAAAATAATTTTACTTTTTGATTGACATGCAACAATTATATATACTTTTATTTTTTAAATTTTGATTCAAGTTACTTTCTATGAGGAGAAACCACAAAAATTTATACAGAGGAGCAAGGATGAAGAGACTAGGAAAATAATGCATATATGTTAACAGAAACAACTGTGGCAATGGCTTAGTCTAACCAGCACTGTAAAATAGAAAGAAAAAGCACATCCATCACTCTTCCAGGAGTGAATGTGAGTGTGCTATGTACAGAGGTGTCCAATTTAGGTAGAAAATGTAAAAGACCCAACACGTCCCACCTTAGGATCTTGCTGAGTATTGTAGATAAAGCCATGGTTCCAGTGAGCAACTCCTCAAAAATATTCATAGCCTGGGTCATTTGGGATTTGCATTGAGGTGAAAGTGAAGCTACCTTGTTTCCCAAAACTACTCACGTTTCTTAGCATGAACCAAAGGAGCACACTGGGCTGACTGGACCCGGATGCCCAGGGAAGGCTGAAGAGAGGAGAACTGATCCTTGGGACGACGCTGACCTATACAAATCTTCCCAGGGATCTCACAGAGCTGAGGGGCTTTGCCTGTTTATTTGTGTTCACACCTTTGAAACCATACACTCTGTACAGTTTGGACCATGTTAATTAAAAGCCTTGCAATCTTGCTAAGATGTATCATACTTCTCTGTTTCTTCAAAGCATAGTGAACAAAATAAAATCATTTCTGGATGTCTACATCAGAGATAGCTTTGAAAACCTCATTGCTGCATTGAGGTGCTGGCAGGGTTTGTTCCAGGGTGCGTGGACATGCTCCTTTAGAGGCCAGCTTTTCCATACTGTGCTTGCTCTGGGTGTTGCAAACGCTGTCTGGGGCACCTTCTTGCTGCTTTGAAGGCCTGGCCTATGGCTCTGGGCCCTTAAGAACCTCTCTTCTCTGTATTTCCTTGCAACTTCCAGTCTTCTGGGAGCTCTTCAAATAAGCTTGTGAACTTTATTGAACAGGAATTAGAGACATCAGTGAATGCCGGAGGGGCCCAGCCAGGATCCTCAGTGTGGAGCAAGGGAGTTCTTTTTGCAACATCGGTGTCTTTCTGGCTTACTTTCTGATTTCTGGCTGTGCTTTGTGAAAGGGTTCGGGTAATATAAGATGGATTAGGAATCATCATAATTTGAAGAAAGAGGATGAATGAAAATGTGATGAAAGCTTTACTGTCTTTTACGCTTGGCTCAGATTCTACTGTGGTCGCCGTGGGGAGAATCCTCTAGACTGCTTGAATGCCAAGTAGTGCGGCAATAGGAACAAGGCTGAGTCTTAAGAGGATGGGGACTGTTTTAGTCAGCTTTTTCGTTGCTGTGACTAAAGGGCCCAACCAGCACAATTATATAGGAGGAAAAGTTTATTTGAGGGCTCATAGTTTCAGAGGTCTTAGACTGTAAGAGGCTAGCTCCATTCCTCAGGACTCGAGGTGAGGCTGAACATCATGGTGGGCAAGAGTGGCAGAGGGAAGCAGCTCACATCGTGGTGATCAGGAAGCAGGGTCTCCACTCTTCAAATACAAAGTACATAAACCCCAAAGCCACACCCCCAATTCCCACCTCCTCGAGCCACACCCGACTACTTTAGTCACCACTCAGTTAATCCCATCAAGGATTAATTCACTGATTGGGTGAAGACTCTCACAACCCAATCACTTCTCTTCTGAACCTTCTTGCACTGTCTCACACATGAGCTTTTGGGGGACACCAAATACAAACCGTAACAGGGATTTTACAACAATCAGCTGGGGCTGGCTTTGAGTTGAGTGAATTTGGTAGAAGAGAACGTGACTTCCTGTCTGGGTTCTGTTGTAACCTCAGAAAATTACATATTAACTTCAGATTTTTTTTTTATTATTGTAAATGGAAAGATGAAGAACAAAAACAGTTCTTTTAGCTTAGCATTTCTGAGTTTTCTGTGTGTCTTTCAATTTAAACGTCCTTTAGAATACAGGACCCATGGGAAAAGGCTAAATGGCGAATAGCAGTGTAGTGCCATCCTGAGATCAGATACCAGGACAAAACCAAGAGAAGAGCCCACCTAGACCTCTGTAGTCAGTGCTGACTTGTCAGAGCAAGGTAGACAGGATAGATGAGTGCCATCATTCTAGCACAGTGACCTTTTAACTAGCTTCTATAAGACAAAGGAAGATGGGGTAGCTTCTCTGCTAGGGCCCAGTATTCATGTCAATTGATGAAAAGAAAGAATAATTATGAGATACTCCTGACCAGACAGGATCTGGTTGGTATTTATTGGGCTGCCTGAATTTGATAATCCTCTCTCTTGCCCTACAAACATTAAATCCCATTCTACATGTTCCAAGATGATCTACATTTACTGATTCTATGCCCCTTTAGACTGCCATCTGCATGTTGATATAAGAAGGAATATCTCATTCTGAAAATCTCCAGCAGCTTTTGTTTATAACAAAGCTGCAAAATTCATAAATTTGAAAAGGAAGGAGATGGAGTGGGAAAGCACATTTTACTTTTAACATATTGTCAGAAATGACTTGATACCCGAGATTCTGATCTGTCACAGTGATGAGAACAGACAGACTGGTTCTTTCTGAGAGTCCAGGGGCCCCCAGATGGTGGCTGGTTTGGAATAAGAGTTGAGATTTCCCACTCTTTTTCAGACTGTGTTTGCAGCCCATGCTAAGCAGACGTGATGACCTAGAAAGAGCTGCTGAGAGCTGATAACTATATATAGTATGTATAATGCATTGTATTTTGGGGAGAGGGCAGGTACCAGGGATTGAACTCAGGGGCACACAACCACTGAGCCATATCCCCAGCCCTATTTTGTATTTTATTTAAAGACAGGGTCTCACTGAGTTGCTTAGCACCTTACCTTTGCTGAGGCTGGCTTTGAACTTGCAATTCTTCTCTCAGCCTCCCGAGCTGCTGGGATTACAGGTGTGTGCCACTGTGCCCGGCTCAATGCATTGTATTTGAAATGTGGCTATTGTTCATGACTATACACATGCTTAGGAAATGGAATATCCATGTGTTAATTGGATAATCATGATACAGTATAAATACTTGAGAAAATGCACATGCAAAAGGTATTAGCATCTCCAGTAGCATCTAAAAATTCCTGTACAGATGGGTCTACCTAATATATTCCAGGTACATATTATCCATTCACTAATATCACAGGTGCTCTGAGGCCAAGGAATCCCCACTAAAGTCTAATTTATACACCTGTTTTACATATTCAATGATAAAACTTCTCAACCTGGAGCCTTACCTTACTTTCCTCTTACACATAACAATAAAGTCAATTCCTCACTATGAATTTCAAGGTCCTTTATGACCTCGCCCATGCTTACCCATCCTACCTTCTTTTCTACTCTTCCCCCTCCCAGTTCTCAGCCACTCCGGCCTTTCTCTTCCTAGAATATGCCATTCACTTTTCCTCAGGGCCATTGTACTTTCTGTACCCTCTGCCTGGAATGCATGTCTCACACTAAGGTTGGCTGTTTCTTGTCATTTGGGTCTCTGCTCACAAGTCACAAATTCAGAAAGGTTTCTCCTAACTCCACTACTTCTTCCTCGTCACTTCATCACATGAATTTTTCATTTTCCTTGCAACATTTATTCCTCTTAGAACTGAAGACCATTAATCAACTTGCTGTTTGTCCAAGGAGTGCAAACCCCATGTTGGTAGGGACATGGCTGGTACTGTTCAAGATCCTATGTCAGCTCCTAAAGAGGGCCTGGCACAGAGGTGTGACTGGGTCCACATTTGTAGACTCCTGGGTCACATAGGTGCTGACTGCAAAGCCAGCTTATGTCTTGAGAGTTGAAAAAAACACAACAAAAAATCCTACACTACAAAAATGTCTTATTGAACAATTGTCCCTACAATTCATATATCTGTGTCATATATCTGTGTGTAATGGTTTGGGTAGGAGGTGTCCTCCAAAGCTCCTGTTTATGTGGGAATATTTGGAGGAGACATGATTAGATTAAGAGAGCTGTGACCTAGTCCTAGTTTGAATGACTAGGTAGCACCACCTATAGGCAGGTGGAGCATTGCTGGAGGAACTGGGTCACAGAAGGGTGTGCCCTAGAAGGTGCCACTTCCTGTGGTCTCTTCCCCTCTCTCTCTGCTTTCTGACCCCACAATGAACTGAGCACTTGCCTCAGGGCAACTTGCTCTGTCCCTCTGCTTCGTCCTACAGGTCTCCTCCAAAGTCCGACTCAGAACTCATCCCCCCCAACGCCTTTCACAGAACCCTCTTCTTCTGCTCCTGTGCTGGGGCCACTGTCAGATGGCACCCCAGTTTATGGACTAGCATCGCTGATATCCTTTTATATAAAAGCTACTTCTTTCTTTCGTGTGTTGGCAGGGAAGAAGGGGACATCCTAATCATATGTTCAGGTATTTGAGATAAAACTTGTGGGATTGTTTTCCCTTGTAAATATATATATATTCTTTACTTTGTTATCTTTATTAACTGATATAAGAAACAACCTGGGTCTTCTATGAAATATGCTTGCTGTCATTATCAGAAAGGTAATTTGTTCCCTGAGAAAAGCAACAAAGTCATGTTTGACCAAAGTTTAAAATACCCAGTAAGAGTATATCTGTTCACAACTGTCTTGTCTTCTCCAGTAATGACAACATGCACTTCAATGGTCCTTCATGAAGTCATTTACTACCATGAATCTGGGTTGGAAGGACTTCCTGGTCTTCTCTACCAAACTTCTACCCAAGAATGACCTTGTGGAACCTCTCAACACAGGAGCAGAGTCATAGTATCTAGGGCTAGTCATCTCATCCCTCTCCTGTCTCAGCATGAATTAAGCTAAAGAGTCCTAAGCAAACAGAGAGCTTTCACAAGATCCCCACAAACTCACTTTGGTGTTGCCAAAGGCAAAAACTTGGTGTTGGGATGTCAGTTGACATCACAGGAAGTCAGCCATGGGACCAAGCCCATGAAGCTGAAGCTCAGCCCAATCCCAGGCTCTGAGGCCAGACCACGTGCCTGCTGTTTCCATAGCATCCAAACGTTGTGTGGGCTTAGTCATTTCCAGTAGAAGTTCATCATAAGGCGGCTGCCTCACCCCTGTTGGTGCCAGGAGAGTGCACCCAGTGACCTCATGCAGCAGGGTGCTCCCCCACCTCCTTTACCTGGTGTTCTGAATGTCAAAATTTCACAACTCAGCCTGACTCAGTGTGGGGTGTTATTAAATTACATGATAAAACAGAGATACATGGTTTGCAGTGTTCACACCTGTGGGATGTCAAGCTACAAAAAGCAGGGAAGGAGAAAGAGCGGAGGCCAGCGAAACCCTATAAATCATCTTCATTTCCCACCGCCCCCGTGTCTGATGTTCAGGCATCTCTTCTACTATTTTCTCCTTGCTGAGTTTCCATAGCTCAAGGAGAAAACAAACAAGGAAAGAAACCAAGCAGCTCCATCAAGGAAAAAAAATTCTGGAAGGTTAGCTAGACTGGTTCAGACCTGTGTCTGCACCACACAGCAGTCCTGTGGGCATCCGCCATGCACAGGCCAGCAGCTGGCATCCAGGCTATGCCAGCCCTCACCCCGTGTGGAGGGCTCTATACATACGTGTGCATTGCGTATGTGTGCGTGTGGGTGTGTGCAGAGAAGAGGGTGTGAAAAAGCCTCAAAATTCAACCTCCAAAGAGGATGTTTTAATTCAAGACAGCTCCTACTAAGGAATCTGAGTACAAAACTAGAGACAAACACGTCCTTTTGTCAAAAGATGTTGCCAAGAAACATGTCAGATCCTTGTGCTTTCATTCAAACTTAGAGTTAAGTCACAGTAAATGGCTCATCAAGTCAGTTAAATAAAGATGCTCGAAAGAACAGAATTATCCAGAGCTCCACAAGAAATCTGTTGGTGCCGTCTGTCTCTGGCTTTGAGATGCCTTCTGCTGATGTCACCATGTCCTGAGTGACTCTGAGCTTCTTATTGCTCATGTTTGTACTGCCTGACCATCCCCCACTCCTAACCAGTCATTTATTTGAATGATTTCTCATGTGTCTCTTTCTTCCAAAAAAAGGCGGGGGGTGCCATTGGTGGGTTCTAATGAAGTGTCACAGATTCATGACTATGACATCTAAATAGCAGCACGACAGAGCCAACGTTGTCCCCGCTCCGATAAATGACAGGTCAGAGGGGCACACAAATTACATTCTCTCAACTTCCAGCTGTTCTCTTCTTTAATGCATTTTCAGCCAGGTTTCTGAGAACTATTAATATTCTAAAGCACATTGGCAGAGTGATTGCCCGGTCATTTCTGAAACCTGAATTTTACTGCACTTTATCAGCAGCTCAGTGTTGACCTGGTGGCATGAAACCCTCTTAGTTTTCTTATTTAGAAAAGGCACAGACGAAATGAGTCTTCCATTTACTTACAAGAAGACACGGTTTTTAGAGTCATTTTGAACATTTTAGAAATGAGCACAATTGCTTTTTCTGTTGCTTGGCTGGTTAATAGAGAATAGGGTTTCTCAAAGGAAGATGGCTCTGGGATCAGGGAGTAGCTTCTAGGTCAATGCTTTGTGCCTGCATCACCATAAGCATGTGACAAGCCTGAGCCAGCTGATGGGGTCCTGCTGGGATGGCCCTCCCCTGAGTCTTTGTCCTCCTCCTCCTCCTCCTCTTCCTCCTCCTCCCCCTCACCTGGCCTGCATGGTTTTTTCCACCCAGTGGGGGTCTTTCAGTCCACACTCCCTGTCTCAGCAGGAGGAACCGCACCATGCCTAGTATTGGGGGTGAACTCAGGACAGACTTTTCCCCATCATTCTGAATTTCCTAGGTTTTGTCAGTGTAAGCCAGATGCTTAATGCTATTTTAACGCAGTTGTTTTGTGTGTGAATAATATGCTCTTTTTGCCAAACCTCAAACCCTGGAACTAAGATCTCATAAAAATGCCTAGAGTCCAAAGCTAATAGCTATTATTCAGCTGTTATGGGATGAAGCCTAAAACCTTTCAGGTTGATGTTATCCTCAGCAGTGCAGCGGGTGACATGAACCTAGGGGGGTGGCTGAGGCTCTAGATGCCCACACATCTAGCTGCACCTATTAGGCTGTTTCAGCTTGCCCCTCCAGGCCAAAGTCTCTGATGTAGAACTTTAAAGTTTTAAAGTTCTCTCTTCAGTTTCTAGTGACAGCTTCTCCTTAGTCCCCAATGCAGAGAATAGCTTCACCTCCCACCCAAGCTGAAAGTTCTGGAAGTCATCTTTGACACCTGCCTTCTCCACCCCCACCTTCACCATCTTCAGCATCCATATCTAATCATCACCAGCATTCCTTCAATAAGTGCATCATGTAATATGCAATTACATGCCAGCTATTCTCCCTGTACGATGATAAAGGGAGCTTACTCCTAAGAGGCAGTCCAGGGTCATGGTTAAGAAGATAAACTTGAGGAGCTGAGTGTGTAACTCAGTGGTAGAGCACTGGCCTAGCGTATGTAGAGCCCTGGTTTTAATCTCCAGCCCCACATACACACACAGAAATGAATTCAGAAGCCAGACAGCCAGGATCACATCCTGCCATTGTCACCAATGAGCTGGCTCTGCAACCTTGGGCAAGGTCTTCCTGTCTTCCTCTACGATTAATAACAGTACCTGCTTCATAGTTACTTTTCAACACATAAATGAATCAATATTTATAATGTACTCAGTGCTTGGCACATGTAAGTATATGAAAAATAAAATAATTGGGGAGAAAAGATTGGTATCAGACTTCACACAGACAGGTGGCATGGCTGCCAGGAGCCCCATGTTCCCGAGAGCTCTGGACAGCTTGAGCTGGGGGGGTGAGTGGACATCAGAGTCCTGTGGGCTTCATCTGCTGCTACATTCCTCACTCGGGCTATAGTTATCTCACACCGTGATGACATAGACAACTCTCTAAGGGACAGCTAAGGCCCTTCAGACACTCCTCAGCAGGTTTACGGGGTCTGCATGCTTTCCTTCCCACATCATCTCTCTCCTCCTGTCCCTTCTCAACACCTAGGACACACTTGCACTTGCCACACTCCAAATCCAAGGAATTTCTTTCACTCTTCTCCATGTCCCTCAGTCTCTCTCCCCTCTGGCTTTTGCACTTTTTGTTGCTTCATATGAACTATGCTCCACTCCAAACTTACCTTGGCAAATGTCTATCATCCTGCAGACTTCAGACTTGGCCTCTCTTCCTCAGGGTGGCCTCCCCTGGGTGCCTGGCCAGACTGTATCCTCCTCTTCTGCTCTCTTGCTATCTCTTCCAGGGCTCTATTGCAGAATTGGTCACTTTATTGATTGTGTAATTTCTCTCTTTACTTCCTGCACACTCCAATAACCTCTAGGGGAGTAGAAATTGCATTGGCCGGGCATACCAACAGAATCCAGCACAGTGCCTGGCCCATGGAAGCTTATGATACATACATGATGGGTTGACTTGTCTCCCCTCCAAAATCATCTGTTGAAGCTCTAACCTCCAGTACCTCAGAATAGGATCTTATTTGGAGTTGTTGCAGATGTAATTTGCTAAACTGAGGTCCCACTAGAGTAGAATGTGCCTCTAATCCAGAGTGTGTGGTGTCCTTATAAAAAGGCCTTCATGTGAAGAGAAATATACACGATAGAGGAAAGATTATGTGAAGACATAAAGGGAAAAGGCAGACACAAGCCCAGAAGAAAGACTTGAAACAGCCTTCCCTCACAGCTCTCAGAAGAAACTAACTCCGCTGACGCCTTGATCTTGGACTTTCAGCCTCCCTCCAGAACTGCGGAATCATACATTTTGATGATTAAACCATCCAGTGTATGGGACTTTATTAAGGCAGACTGAGCAAACTAGCATAAGATTTTTTTTTTTTTTCTGCAAGGACAGGGTTTCCAACTCTTTTTAAAATGTGCTTCTGTAAGTAAAGACTTAGCATGTGCACAAATAAGCCCTACACAGTTCCATATCCACAAATAGATGGATCCATAAGAATGGCAGGCCCAGGTGGCTCTTAGTCATCGCAGCAAGCAGCCAATTTTAGCTTCCCATGACCCCCTCTCCCTGGGTATTCCAAGAACTTCACCCAAGTAGGCAAGGGAGGCACCCCTCTCAGCAAGCTCCCACAGCAGGGAGATGTGGGCTGGTGGGCAAACAGGTGCTTGTTTTTCTCTCCCAGTCAGAGGAAGCAGCTGAGAAGGAATCAGAAGCAGTGGGGGCAGGGCTGAGCAAAGAGCAGGGAAGAAGAAAAATGAGAGCAGGAATGTGGAGCCAGAGTCGTGCTCATTCCAGACTCCAGAACCATGCCACAGGATGTCAGTGCAGGCTGTCCAGAAGCCAAGATGTCAGGCAGGAATTTCCCCCCTTAGAAAAGTCTCCTCTGTTTGATTGCAGCCTCTAATAAGCAATTCTTCCAGATTTTTTGACTTCAGAAGTTCAGAGTCTGTTGAGCTGAAGAGACACAAGGCTCATAATTACGGTTATTATAGGGAGTCATGTGCCCATCACCACGGCATCTGGCTGTAATCACATACTTAATGGAAGGCAAGATGATCTGCTGCTTCTAATGGGCAGTTTCCAAGCCAGGCAGCCACCAAGTGCCCACCCTCTCACTTGGAGGCCCAACAGAACAGATGTTTGTGGAAAGAGATAATGCGTGTGTGTCTGGAGGGTCAGTGACCTTGGGGATAGTGCCAGGGAAAGCAAGTTCCCTAACCAGGTCATGGAGCCCATATGGTTTCTGCCAACCAGCAAGGGCAAGATGCGGGCTTTCCCTCAATGCTGGGTGGCAGAGAAAGTGTGGAGTGTGGTAGGTCCCATCATTCAGTTCACAGATGGTGAAGTAAAGGGATGTGACTGTGGGGTCATGGTGTAGCATTTAATCCTACTAATACCAAGCACCTTGCCCCATTCTTCAACAACACTAGAAAGGCAGACTAGAAATTTCTCTAGCCAAACAGATCCTCTAAAGCATAATTATCTCAGGCAGTTCAAGCTGCCATAGGAAAATGCCATGGACTGCTTGGTTTGAACAAGAGAAATCCACTTCTCAGAGTTCTGGAAGTTGGAAAGTCCAAGATCAATGTATTGGCAGGTGCAGCTCTGGATGAGAACACGCTTCCTGGCTTACAGATTCCTGGCTTCCCTTTCCTGCTGGGTCCTCCTGTTGTGGAGAGAGGAACCTTGGAGGAGGCTTCACCTCCCATGGCCTCATCCGAACCTAAATGCTTCCTAAAGGACTTCCTAATCTGTCACATGGGGGCAGAGCTTCAAGATGTGAATTGGGGGAAGGGACAATGAGTTTGTAACAATAATTACATTTCTCCATAAAGTGTGTGTGTGTGTTGCTATCCATTTTCTTCTTCAAGATAAGAAAGATCATTTATGTTGGTGACACTTAAGGGAGGCAGCAGTGGATGACCGGAACAAGAATAAAGAAACCCACTACCTGAGCAGGCCTCATCCCTCCAGACAGGGCCTCTAGTGCCCTGTGTGGGTTGTTCCGCGCTTTGACTGTGTCTTAGCTGAGGTCTTCAGTGGGTACCTGTACACTGTCACTGAGTATACTACTGTGTAGTTATCTCAGGACCATCTCAAAAGTGTCCCAGTTTAGATGATTAATCATATCAAATACCAGTTCATTAGTACAACTGAAGTAATTGAGAGAACTCCCCTGTTAGTCAGCTTTGCATTGCTGTGACCAAAATACTCAACAAGAACAACTTAAAGAAGGAAAATTGTCTTGGGGCTCATGGTTTCATAGGCTCAATTCATGGTCCACTGACTCCATTACTCTGGGTGGGCCTGAAGTGAGGCAGAACATCATGGTAGAAGGGCATGGTAGAGGAAAGCTGCTCAGCTCATGGCAGCTGGGAAACAGACAAAGACAAGAGCCGGGGACAAGGTGTAATCCCAAGGCACACCCTAGTGACTCTCTTCTCCCAGCATGGTCCACCTACCTAGTTGCTACCTACTAGTCCATTTAGTCATCAATCCATCAAGTGGATTAATCCACTGATTAGGTTATAGCTCTCATAATCTAATCATTTCACTTCTAACATTCCTGAATTGCCTAACACATGAGTTTTGGGGGACATTAAATATCTAAGCCATAAAATTTCCTAAAAAGATGTGTAAGAATTCAAACATAAGGTATCTATTTTTTCTAAGGGATTATGTGGGTCACGAGGAAGCACCTTATCTTATATTTAGGCATAAATAGTGTTTTTCATTATCAGTGGTTTCTCTGTTTCCAGAATGTCTTCATCAATCAAATTAATACTCTGCTGTTTCTCCTGGCTTATGACACTTCAATGGTTCCCTAGTGACTACAGGCTTACATCCAAGTTCTTTTCTGTGGCTAATAAGCCCTCTTTTTCTGGATTCCTTTGTGTTTTCTAAAACTCATTTCCTGACTTTCTGTATGTATAGCCTCCAAATATATCCACATTCTAATCCCTGATACCTGTGAATTTTACCTGGAAAAAAAAATCACCTGATTATAGGTATGATTAAGTTAAAAGATCTTGAGATCAGGGGATTATCTTAGAATGTCATCAGGAGAGTCCTTATAAGAGGGAGACAAGCAGGTCAAATAACAAGTGGGAGATGAGAGGGAAGTCAGAGCCAGGGGAAAAGGCAACATGTGACAGAAGCAGAAAGTGGAGTCATTTGCTTTGAAGATGAAGGGAGGGGCCATGAGCCAAGGAATGCAGGCTGACACCAGAAGCTGAAAAACACAAGGAAGGAAATTCTCCCTTAGAGCCTCCAGAAGGAACCTGCCCTACTAATATCCTGACTTTACCCTGGTGACACCAAGCTTGGACTTCTGACCTCCAGAACTATAACGGGAATGCATTTCTGTTGTTTGAAGCCACTGCATTGGTGGTAATGTGTCATAGCAACTGTGCAGGACAGACACTCTCCCTGATGCTTTATGTTCTAACAACACCAAACCAATCCATCTGAAGCTCATTGCCCACATCTTGTGTTTCCTACCTCTGCTATGTTGCTGCCATTTCTACAACCTCAAATGCCTTTTACCTCCCACACTCCTCCTCTTCTCACTCCAGCCCCCATTTGTTTGCTTGGGTATTCCTACCACATGAAAATATCTGTGCCCTGTTCCTGCATCTACCTAGACAAAGTCAGTATCTTTCCTCTAGATCCTGTATTTTTTTTCTTTCTCTAGCATTTCTTTTACCATATTTTATTATAATTGTCTATATGATTATATGATTTTCATCTTTAATAGTACAAGAGTACTTCAGTGAAGGGACTATGTATTACTTATTTTTATATCTCTGTGTTTAACGGGTGCTCAATGGTTGTTTGTTGAATGATTGAAAAACTTTTAAGAAGTTACTTTTACAAATATTTTTTAAAATCTTAATTATCTTTTGTCCGTTTCCAAGTAATTTAGGGAAGAGTCCCCTATGTTCAATATTCTATCATGTTATATTATGATATAATATAATCATATCAAATTATGATTTTCTGCCAATTGGAGAGAAATTAAGAATCAAAATTTAAGAGTTCTGAGTTTCCTCTCTTCACTATGGTTTGGGTCTGAAATGTTCCCCAAGAGTTGATGTGCCCAAGACTTGGTGCCCAGTGCAGCAGAGATGATTGGATACTGAGGGCTCTGACCTCACCAATTCATGGGGTTGGGGGGGCTTTGGTATAAAAGGGACCTCTCTCTCTTTGCTTCCTGGTTGCCGTGAGGTGAGCAGCGCTCCCTCTACTCTGTGCTCTGCCATGGTGGACTGCCTCATGGTAGGCCCCAAAGCAACCTGGTCAAGTGATCATGGACTGAAGCCCCTAAAACCATGAGCCAAAACAAACCTTCCTACACTTTAGTTCTTTATGTCAGGTATTTTATAACAATGATGAAAAGCTAATATGCCCTTCCTTTCCCTCAAAGTGGGTTTTAGGAACCCTGGCCTGTTCCTGGTGTTTTGTATTTCCAAGGAAGCTTTCCCCTCAGATAGAGTGACACACTGAGGTCCTGGGGCTCAGGCTCTAAGCTCTATTGGACCAAATGGAAGCATAAGCAGAAATAGTTTTGTGCCAGAAATGTCTCGCCCCAGCTTCAGCCCGGCTGAACTGAGCTTCTCTTTGGACAGACCTTACTGTCTCTACATCTTTGCTCACTTGTCCGTCTTCTCTTGGATGCTCTTCTTTCTCATTCTCCATGTTTTAATATTTGAACTCATCATCCTTTGAAATTCACCTTCTAAAACTATTCCAAATCTTGGCTAGCCATTTCACATTTTGGATGAGAGAGTAGAAATAATTCAGCCCAATCCATCACTACCATAGAAGCAGCTGAAGACCAAGTTTCCTCCAAGATGGAGCCCATCACATCTCTTTCCACCTTTGCAGAGTAGAGCAACTGTATCTTTAGAATGTGGTGGAATCTGCCATGGAAGCCTCTGAACATTCTCTTGTGTATCTTCTGTGGCCCATTATGTTAATTCCTTCTCCTCTTTACCTTTCCTTTTTGCAACTGGGCAATTATACAGCTGGTCCCTGGATACTATTATTTGCATTGCAATATGAGGCTTCTATTTGATGCTTGCAACTTATGGGCCCAGGGCTGAAGCTCTGATGTGAAAGATACTTGCACGTAAGTCAAAGGAAGTTACATCTACACGAATGCAACGCTGGGAATAAAGAACCTCTTTTCATAATCATAATCGAATATTTAAAAATAAAAGCTTAGTGGTGGAAAAATAATAGGAGTGCGTCCACCATAAAAAACAGAGGAGAGGAAACAAGGTGCTGTTGTAAAGGTTTCATAAACTACAGCCACACACATTGCACACATGGGGCTGCCATAAAAGTTCTGCACAGGAAGAGCCAATGTTCCCTCTGTCCTCCTTCCTGTTCAGGAAGGATTTGTTCTGAGTTCTGAAGACCCTCCAGATGAGTGTTCACAGGCATTGAGGCATTTGAGAGGAAAGAAGTTAGAATCATCGGACTGTGAAAATGGGGAGAAAGAAATTAGCTCTATCCAGGGAAATCATAGACTATCGCTGTCAGAGGACAAGGATTATCATACAGATGTGTTTGTCTAATTCCAATTTTACCAGAGGACATAGCTGTTGTGATCTTGAATTCAGGGGAAAATGTGGTGTGTTGAAGGAGGGCAATTTCTCCAGGTAAAAAGACCTGGGTTCTAGTCTCATTTAACCTTTGCATGACCTTGTCAGCTGTCAACAAGAACTGAGTGACTTCATCATCTCTTTATCATGGAGGTCGAAGGAGAATATCTTTAAAAGTTCCTTCTACATTTAATGTTCCAGTATTGTTACCTAGAGCTCACTGATGTGTGAGGACTAGGTTAGTGGCTTCAGGCAAAATCTTTACCTGGAGAATATTATTCCAGCATTTTATCTACATAAAGGAGCTGGCCCCATCTTTGCTTTGTTGGTTTGGATAAAATGCTTTCTACTCTGTTCTCCTACATCCTGCAAATTTTCCATAGTGTTAAAATCTTGTTAAATTCTCTGACATTGTGTGTGTGTGTGAGAGAGAGAGAGAGAGAGAGACAGACAGACAGACAGACAGACAAAGAGTTATGCTCAGAGAAACGCAACATTGAATACATGGAACTGATAGAACCAAGGGCAGAGAGGTGGAGGTGAGGTTTCCCTGAGTCACAGACCATTAGAAAAATAGCAATAGGAAAGTACCAGTAATTGTAAATAACTCTCAAGTAGCACTTGGTTTTCTGAACTTCAGCTATGGACCTGTGTTAAACAAGATATATGTGGAGGAAAGCAATTTCAGATCCTAGGAAATTCATCAAGCCAAATTAATTGCTTAAACATTAAAAATGAGAGAAGTTTCAATTTTCAATTGAAGTCTACTTCTTTGGGGAAATATCCAATATAATAAACAATGATACAAATCCTAAGCCTGCTGTCCTAACAAAGTGATACAGAGGTTTTCTGGAAAAATTGGCTAGTAGGAGGTTTGACCTACATGCAATTTTACATCATAGTAGGATCAATTATCACGACACGTATGAACCTAAATCTCTTTTTCTAGGTATATGATGTATTTGGAGGCAGCCTGGCATTGCAAAGAGTAAAAGCTCTGCAGTCAGTAGCCCCTGAGGGGCTCAAATCTTGGCATTCCACTTTTTGTATGACTTTTAGTGGATTTCATAATCTTTCTAAACTTCTGTTTCCCCTTCAATCCAAAAGAGACTATTTCAGAAGATGGTTGTGAAAATTAGAGATAACACGTATAAGTACACACTAAAGAGCACTTGATAGAACTTAATAATTATAGCTGCTTACAATGGATTGAATGTTTGTGTCCCCCCAGAATTCATGTTGAAACTCGATTCCCAATGTTATGGTATTTGGAGGTGAGGCAGTCAGGAGGTGATTAAGTCATGACAGTGGAGCCCTTGTGAATGAGATTAGTGCTTTTACAAGCAAAGGCCAGAGAGCTAGTGGTGCCATAGCAAGAAGTCAGCAGCCTGCAACCCTGAAGAAAGAGGGGCCTCAGGAGAACAGCTCCACCCTGGACTTCCAGCCTCCACAACTGTGAGCAGTTGTGCTGTTTTTGAGTCACCCAGCCTATAGTGCTTTATCATAACAGCCCGAATTGACTAAGACACCATTACTACCTTTGACGTGGCCGTTGCAACCCTCCCAGCCACACAACTACATGTAGGAAATAAAAGAACCCATGTATCCCTGTGTAGACCGGAGACCAAGTTCTCTCTTCATTGAGAGGATCATGGAGAAAGTCCTGCTAATATGAGCACACATGAAACCTACTCTCTACCACCACACCCTGACTCTCCATGGTCCTGAGTGACAGGGATAACATGGCTTCCTGGTTCCTGTTCTAGCACACCATCATTGTCAATGTGCCCCCCACCTCTGCCGCCACCACCTAATTTTTTAAAATTAATTAATTAATTAATTTCTTTTATGTGGTGCTGAGGATCGAACCCAGTGCCTCATGTGTGCTAGGCGAGTCCTCTACCACTGAGCCACAACCTCTGCCCCCACCACCTAATCTTTTGTGCTTCTGTTGGAAGATCTAATGACAATTTTTGAGGGAAATCCTTATCTGCTACCCAAGATAGGAAACTGAATTGGAGGGGTCTAGGATCACTTTCAGCAACTTGGAGAATTTATAAAGAACACAATCTGGAAAAAGTGCTAAGGAGATGTTTGAATGCAAAAACCCTAGCTGTTGACAAGATGACCCATCACTCTTGAGCTTAAAACACTGCAACAGCTTCTTATCACTTAAAAAGACAACCAAATAAAACAAACAACAAAAATAGAGGAAGAATTAAAACACCTTGGTATAGCCTACAAAGACCTCATCCTGGCCCTCAACATTTCTCACCATCCTCTCCTTGCTCTGCTTGGGTTATCTTGCTCTTATTTTGGCCTTTGCACCCCTTCTTCCTCCTCTTGGAAGCTCCTTCTCCAAGATCTTGCATGGCTCACTTCCTCATTACATACAGGTCTCTTTTCAAAGAGAAGGCCTCTTGGGCTCCTTTGAAAAAAATCCCCCCTAAACCACCTCTTCCCTTCCTCTCTTCCTCCATCTTTTTTCTGTATCTTCTTTCTCTGTCTCCTAACCCTCCCCTAACCCCTGTATTTATTCTTTCCTTCATTGCATTTGACACTACTGGAAAATCACTTATTTACTTTTTTTTTCTTTTGCCTGCGTTCAGAATTTAAGTTCCATGAGAATAAGGGATTTGTGTATCTTATTCATCACTGTATCTCTAGTGCTTACAACAGCCTGGCACTTGATCAACATTTGCTGCATGACTGAATAAATAAACAGAGAAGCAGGAGACCAGATTGCCTCTTACACTAGGTCATGACCATTCAACTCTAAGATGCTGCAAGTATTTTCCAAGTGCAATTAGATTTGGAGTTTTAATGAGTTTTGGTGTGCAGCTTTATACAAGGACATGACTATTTAAACCAGTTTCATTTTATTAGTTTTTATGTTTTTATCTAATTTAAGTCACCCTTTTCTCAAAGTAGAGTCATCTTTAGATTGATGGTGAAACCTGCCATATAGGTTCTGGGTGCTCTCTCAGGTATAATTTATGGTCCATTATGGTAATTTCTTCTCTTTACCTTTTTTTGTAATTGAAGAAGTCTTAAAAGTGCTGAAGTATTTGGATTCCCCATTGCAATAAAACCAAGAATACCCTATGAAAGGGATATTTAAATTCAAGGCTGTAATAAGGTCAAGTAGGGCAGATACCATGTCTGTTGTTCTTACTGTTTTGGACTTGGCAACCCCACACAGTGGTTTGGCACATCATATCTTGGGAAGCTTAATAAATATCATTGAATAGACACTTAGATCATTTTTCTTGACTACTTTAACATTGCCAGCAATTAATGGAAGCATTGATTATGGCCCTGGCCTTCACAACTAATTACTAACCAAGTAAAGTTACTGAGGAGCTGTTCCCCTGCCCCTCCACCCCGACTCCTTTCCATTGTAGGATGGCTCTACATTCTCCTTGGTCATGACTTACATTTTTCTGTTGACTTGGTGCTTGGTGGCTTCTTCAGTAGGTGGTGCCTCTATAGCCTTGTCTACTTGTGCCTTTTTTCCCAGCTGCTACTTTGTGCCACTGTTTGGATTCAGCCATCACAATGGCTTCTGAAGATAGAGAATGGTTGTCTCAGCTCATCAACCTTATGCATATCTAGCCTCACCTAGACAACTGTGCCTCCCACTAACAGAGATCTTCATCCAGTGTCTAACATTCTGTCTGCTCTTTTGGTGTGACAGCACTTCCTTGAAGACCTCAGAGTAACTTAAGAGTAACTGTGCTACCAAAGCCTAAATGTTTTGTCTGATAAGTGGATGCTGATCCATAATGGGGAAGACGGGGCATGGGATGAATAGAAGAACTTTGGATTGGGCAAAGGGGAGGTTGGGGAGAGGAGGGGTCACAGGGGCAGGAAAGATGGTGGAATGAGAAAGACATCATTACCCTCGGTATGTGTATGATTGTACAAGTGGTGTGATTCTGTGTACAACCAGAGAAGTGAAAAATTGTGTTCCATTTGTGTACTATGAATTGAAGTGCATTCTGCTATTATGTATAATTAGAACAAATTAAAAAATAATAATAATAAAATAAAAAGATATCAGATCTTCTACTGGTTAATATAAATATAATTGGAGCCCCCCTCAAAAAAAGAGTAACTGTGCTAGAAGATTAATGAGAAGCACCATGTGACTTATCCTAACCCTACTAGGGGTCCTCAATAACTCAGGTCTTTTAATGATCACCTGCCTTAGACTGGTTTAAATATCTGCCCCATGTGGGACATCCTTCTCTTACCCACAGATAGGAAACTCCCATTTCCCCTCCTGGCCTGAAGTCTTCCTTAGCATCTATTCCTAATACTCTAGAGATACTCCTGCACATAAGACCGACCCTGAAGAGCTGTAGTTACCAGCAGGTGCCTGCTTGGGTTTCAGACACTCCAACTCACTGAATGGTGTCCAATAAGAAAAAAAATAAAAATAAAAGTAGAGTACTTTGGTACAATTTCAACAATCTTTTCCCAAACCTTTCTAACTTGATATTTACCTATGTAAGAAATACTTTCAGGCTGTCTTTTCCTTACAGGACTGACAAGGCAAAATAAATTTTTCCCTATTGACATTTATCTTATGCCTCATCAAAACTCTAAAATTCAAGCCGGGCGCGGTGGCTCAAGCCTGTAATCCCAGCACTTAGGGAGGCTGAGACAGGAGAATCGCGAGTTCAAAGCCAGCTTCAGCAATGGCGAGGCACTAAAAACAACTCAGTGAGACCCTGTCTCTACATAAAACATGAAATTGGGCTGGGGATGTGGCTCAGTGGTCAAGTGCCCCTGAGTTCAATCCCCAGTACCAAAAAAAAAAAAAAAAAAAACAAAAAAACTCTGAAATTCAGTAAGGCATCCTTTTTACTTTATTTCATGTTTTTACTTGTTAGAATAAGAGTCTAGTGACTGATCCCATCTCTTCAGGGTAGGAATTTTCATCCCTATTTCATCTCAGTTAAGGACATCTAAGTGCATCTCAGTTAAAGACATCTCTGTCTATCAGCAGACATCTGGCTATCAGCTGAAGACCCAAATTCTTTAGAGAATATGGACTCTGAACTCATTTTTTATTATGCAGGACAAAATAAAAGGTTTTATTGTCATGTAAACTAACTTTTTTCCAGCCCAGGAAAAACAATGAAATTTAGGGAGAGAAAAAGGAACGCATGGGTACTAAAATATTCGAGTGAGAAAATACTTTTTATTGTGTAGTGTTAGTATGTGCCAGAGAATGAGAAAAAGTATTGTTGATGCAAAGAAGAATTAGTCATATAATTCTGTATCCATAAGGAATAGAGTCTAGTAGAATATACAGGCTTGTGTTTGTTAGCTTTAAAGGAATAATCACTGGACATAATTGGTAAATTTCATACCTGTAAAGATTCTGTGGTTTGGCTGAGGGAGATGGATCAGACATTGAGAACCAAGAGATATTTCTCTCTCGTTCCTTTTTCTCTCCTCTCTCCTTTTCCTCCTCCTCCTCCTTTTCCTTCTCCTTTTCCTCCTTCTTCTTCCTCTTTCTCTTCTCCTCCTTTTTCTTCCTCTTTCTCTTCCTCCTCTTCTCTTCTTCCTCCTTCTTCTCCCTCTTCCTCTTCTTCTTCTTCTTCCTCCTCTTTTCTTCTCTTTCCTCTTGTTCATAATTTGCTGCATGTCCTCAAATCCTTCCTCTATCAATCATCCATTTCCCTACCACTGTCTGGTTTCCATTTCCTTTCAAAACCCAATGGTGTAAATGAGGAAGGACTCTTTTTTGGACCTTTTGTCCCCAGATGGAAACAATAATGCCCAAGTCTCTCAGTTCCTTTAAGGCCTTTTTTGATCTTTTTTTTTTTTTTTTTTTTTGTACTGAGGATTGAACTCAGGGGCACTCAACCACTGAGCCACATCCCAGCCCTATTTTGTGTTTTATGTAGAGACAAGGTCTCACTGAGTTGCTTAGTGCCTCACCGTTGCTGAGGCTGGCTTTGAACTCGTGATTCTCCTGTCTCAGCCTCCCAAAGTGCTGGGATTACGCACATGTGCTACTATGCCTGGTTCTTTTTTGACCTTTTTAATTTTTTTTTTTTTAAATTTCAAAGGCCTGTTTACAACAGCCCTGTTCTGCTGAAGGTAGGTGATGCTTTAGAGTCAAGATTCCCTTGTTTTGCCATAAGGAGGAGAGGAGGTTGCTTCTCACTGCTTTGGAGCAGTGCCGATATATTTGTTGAATTTATTGCAAACCTGCTTTAGGGTACTGTTGGTTCATTAAACTTTTCTTAGTGCTCAGGAAACCTGATAAGACCTGGTAAGACCATCTGGACTGTACTAGGGCAATGCTGTTATTTATACCTCCAAATTACTTATACTTTAAAAATAAAATGGTCAGTTTCTCTAGCTAATTAAGTCATATTTCCTCCAGGAAACACAAACAAAATAATTTTTAATAGTTACCTAATATTTTCTTGCATACTTTGGCTTGAAACACTATAGTTCTTAGATTTTTTTAAATATATTTTTTAGTTGTAGATGGACATAATACCTTTATTTTATTTATTTTTGTGTGGTGCTGAAGATCGAACCCAGTGCCTCATGCATGCTAGGCAAGCACTCTACCACTGAGCCACAACCTCAGCCCAGTTCTTAGATTTTTATAGTGTATGTTTTAATCGGCTTTTTTACTGCTATGACCCAAAGGACTGACAAGAACAACATAGAGGAGGAAATGTTTATTTTGAGACTCATGGTTTCAGAGGTCTCAGTCCATAGGTGGCTGACTCTATTCTTTGGGTCCTAAGGTGAGGTAGAACAACATGGTGGAAGGGTATGGCAGAGGAAAGTGGTTGGGAACATAGCGCCAGGAAGGAGTGGGGAGGGGAGAGAGAGAGAGAGCACTTTGCTCAATAAGAACAAAATATATACCCCAAAGACATGCCCCCAGAGATGCACCTCCTCCAGCCACATCCTACAGTTACCATCAAATTAATCCCTATCAGGGGATTAATTCAATGATTGGGTTACGGCTCTCATAAACCAATCATTTCACCTCCAAACCTTCTTGCATTTTCTCACACATGAGCTTTTGGGGGATACCTAATATCTAAACCATAACAACATATATTAATTAAAAATAATTTAAAATTATAACTGATATTTATGTTCATAATATCAACTATGCTGACTATACAATATGATTCACTGCTACATTCTATATACATCATTGTGATTTTATAAACATAATTTCCCTTTCAAACTACAACCATGCAGATAAGTAGTAGTAGTATTTTTTATCAAATGAAAAAACACCTTGAGCAACAGAAAAGTTAAGTATCTTTTCCAGAGGCACACAACTAGTAATTGGAAAAGCCAAAATTTAAATGTAGATGTGCATATTAACACTACCATATGCATATATTTATATGTGTCATGTAAATTATACGGTAAATTATCCTCATGTTTCTTTTTAAAAATTGTTATAATTAAAATATAAACAATTTGTTTTCCATATAAATATAATACAGGCTGGCTTGTAGGAGTGGAGACGATTGATGATGGATGTCAACAAATATTTACAACTGAGAAAGGAGATTTAGTAAATGGCAACTGACTTAGAATTTGAAAAACAGAAACCTGCAGAGGAGGCATATGAACAAGAAGTGGTTGTTTTCCAAAATGAGCCCTGAAGAGGTCACATAATGTGCTGTGCTGAGCTAAGGACGTGTTCCTTCAAAATTCCATGTTGAAGATCAAACTCTAATATCTCAAAATGTGACTGTATTTGTAGACAGGGTCTTGAAAGAGATAATTAAACTAAAAATATGACTGCGTTCTTTATAAGAAGAGGGGACTAGAACATAGACAGGTATAGAGGAAAGACCATATGAACATACAGGGAGGAGGTGTTGTCTACAAGGTGAGGAGAGATGGTCTCAGAGTTGGTCTCAGAAGAAACCAACTCTGAACATATCTTAGAAATAACTTCTGCTGTTTAAGCCACCACGTCTAGGGCACTGTGTTATAGCAGCCCTAGCAAAGTAATACATCACCAGTGAAGGCTAAATATGAAAAAAAAATGCAGGTAGGTCAAATCCAGATTCCAAGCTCTTCACTAATATTATGCTGTATACACATATGTGCTGTATGCACATATAAATGCTCCACACTACACACACTCGGTTTCCCTAAAAATACCATAGACAGGAGTATTTTATTGATACTCTCACCTTCCCCTTTGCTCTTACCTCTTCTTATCGTGTCTTCAAATTCTTCTACTTCTTTCCTTTGCTCTATTCTTTCCATGAAAGTGCCTGGTATTTTTAGTTAGTTTTTCTGTCACTGCAACTGAAAAACCCAACAAGAACAATTTAGAAGGCGAAGAGTTTATTTGGGGCTCATGGTTTCAGAGGTTCAGTCTATGGTCAGTCAACTCCACAGCTCTGGGCCTGAGGTAAGGCAAACATCCTGAAGGAAAGGTGTGACCGAGGAAAACAGCTCAGGGTATGGCAACCAGGAAACAGAGAGAACTCTGCTCACCAGGGACAAAAATATACACCGAAGGCACACCTCCATCTACACCTTAGCTGTCTATAATTACTGCTCAATTATTCCATATCAGTGATGGGGTTATCCTCTCTCAAAATCTAATCTTTTCACTTCTGAAAATTCTTGCATTATCTCACACATGAGTTTTTTGGGGACATCTCATATCTAAACCATTAACTCATGGGCAGTTTTTCTCACCATATATATGTGTTTTGGAATACCCACAGATCTACTTTTCTACATGCTGACATGTAAGACTATTACCATCTTCCATTCTGTCTCCTCAATTTGTTCTTCAAGGAACATCAGGTTAAGAACATGATGTCGGGGCTGGGATTGTAACTCAGCGGTAGAGCGCTTGCCTCGCATGCGTGAGGCCCTGGGTTCGATCCTCAGCACCACATACAAAGCAATAAAATAAAGACATTGTGTCCATCTACAACTAAAAAAAATTAAAAAAAAAAAAAAAAAGAACATGATGTCACCCAGGCCTCTATGGGGCTAACTGGGATTCACAGAGCAACCAACTCTCACAGTCTGATGAAGTTTGTAAAATGAATTGAGATTGGATGTGATCAAAGAAAAACAAAGAAGAGAGCAGCTGGCCTGGGATATTCTTGATTTGTAATCACCATAGCTTATAGCTAGGTTCCCTTTGTCAAATTCTTGGGGCATTATTTTTTTCCCCTAATAAAATTTTGCCTTCTTCTCCAGAATCTATTATTAGGGAAAATAAGTAACACACTTTGGAGAAATTCTTGCCTTTCTTTAACTAATTAGAGACATACCCAGCATTTAAAGAGGGTGTTTTCTTTTAAGTCCATAAAGCACCTATTCACATTCTTGTTTCCTATGAAAAGTGAATTTCAGTGAGGAGAAGAAACACAATAAACAATAAAATTAGGAACTCCAAGTCATAACTAGCTCTGGTGTGTAGAAATGGGACAGGTGATATCACCCTCCTGAAATTATCATTTTATTCTAAAGAAAATGGAAGTTGTTCTGGCTTAGAATCCCTCAAATAGTAGCGGGGACTTTGAACACTTCCTCCTTAAAGGGCAAAGGTAAGTTTTGGGTACTTTCTAGGGAGTTATACACAATTGACAGTGTGTTGACATCCAGAAATTCATTGTGTCATGCATCAATTTTCAAGGCTTACAGATTCAAAATATCTTGCAATGACATTGAGGGTTGCTAGACACGGAGAGCTTTTTCTTTTTCTTTTGAGTTTTTGTTCTTATACCCTAGAATCTACTTTCTATTTTTTTTGAAAATCTTTAAAAAATGTGATAGTGTCCTGTATTTTCCAGTGGCTCTGCTTGAAGGTAGAGAAATAGATTTAAGCAAGCTCCCAAGACCCATTTTTTTTGGTACCAGGGGTTGAACTCAAGGGTACTCAACCACTGAGCCACATCCCCAACCCTATTTTGTGTTTTATTTCGAGCCAGGATCTTACTGAGTTGCTTAGCAGCTCGCTGTTGCTGAGGTTGGCTTTGAATTCATAATTCTCCAATCTCAGCCTCCCAAAGTGCTGGGATTACAGGCATGCGCCACCGCACCCAGCCCAAGATCCCTTTGAGTCCTAATATGTCTGAGTTTGCCACCTGTCCTGCAGGCCACCAGAGTGAGGGTTAAACCTTAGCCACAGGAAGTTCTGGGGTAATCATTAAGAGAAGCATACTTGAGGTCATCCTGTGATCCATTCACCCCTTTTTCTCTGCAGATGTCTTAAGGATGTTAGAATTAAGGTAAAGGATCTTTATAACATCCAGAGGAGAGATCTGTAAATGGGTTTTTTAAAGAAGAAGTAATTTTCTCTTATTCTTTTAGTCATATAGTTTCTAATAAAGGTAAATCTGTGAAGATTCATCAATGTGTATTTTAGAATTGTGATTACAGAAATTTAAACCTCTTTAATCTGGAATTTGGGTTAAAAAACATCATCACTAAATTAGAAGAGTGACAATATTCATTCTTTTAACCATGTAGACAAAATGCAATCCCCGTGGAGCTTTTCTTAGACCCCCATCTGGATGCCTGGGCAAGTCATATAAAGAATTTGAAATGTGCATAGGCATAAAAATAATGAGCATGTTTTGATGTGTTTAAACTCAGTGAAAAATTTCACACCATGGGTGTGAAAGTAGCTTTAACTTGGAGAAGACTTCTGTATTGTATTAGCACTACTCTTTTTTTCATGTACAGCTCTGTATTTTTTTAAATATGTTTTAGTTATAGATGGACACAATATCTTTATTTTGTTTATTTATTTTTATACAGTGCTGAGGATTGAACCCAGTGCCTCACACGTGCAAGGCAAGTGCTCTGCCACTGAGCCACAACCTCAGCCCTACAACTCTGTATTTTTAAATATTATAATTGTATGAAGATACACAGAATTGAAACTTGGATGGATGAATGGGTGGATGAATTGCTGCTGCTCTATATGGGGCAGAGTTTATGAGGTAAAGGAAGATGGAAGGCCAGTGTTTAGAGTAGTTGGATTTATCATAAATACATATTTTTTTAAATGAGAGAATTTCATCATCTTTCTACTGAAATGAAGAGGTCCATAACAGCCTGTATGGAGAGTTCATTAATCAACATGACTAATTTTTCAGAGTTATAAGAATTTGCTTTAAAAGTCCATCAGGAGACGGGGAGGTTGCCCAACAGCACGTACATCCCATGGTAGATGCCAACCATGGCTGTACCCAGAAGATTTCTGCACATGCGCCCAGGAGCCCAGGTCTGCAGGTGGAAGGAGGAAGGATCCACATACTTTTAGTTTCCTCATTGAAAAGGTGAAAATGCTCCTCCTTAACTTTCAGATTGTTTTCTATTTCCCAAATTTATCAAAAATGGCTTCCCAATATTAGTACATACATGCTCTCAACAGAAATCAACTATGTGAATGTTTTAAGTAAAATACCTAAAATGAAAACAAAATAAAACAAAACCAAGCCGGGCGTGGTGGCTCAAGCCTGTAATCCCAGCACTTAGGGAAGATGAGTCAGGAGAATCACGAGTTCAAAGCCAGCCTCAGCAATGGTAAGGCGCTAAGCAACTCAGTGAGACCCTGTCTCTACATAAAACACAAAATAGGGCTGGGGATGTGGCTCAGTGGTCAAGTGCCCCTGAGTTCAATCCCTAGTACCAAAAAAAAGAAAGAAAGAAAAAAAAAACCAAAAACAGGCAGAAATCAGCATATTCAGACAATTCTTAATCTTACGAAGAAATATTCAAGCACAATAGGATTCTCCAAGGGTAGGCTTCATTTATTGAAAATTGCCCAAATTTCATGAGAAAAAAAGAAAAAAAGAAAAACAAAACTCCAGGAAAAGTAGACAGCTCCTGCCCCTGAGTTATAGGGAAGAAGCCTGGTACAGAATCTTGCTCATGCTGTCTGTGCCTTCCATCATTTCCTCTATTTCTTCCTTCCATCCCATTCCAGAACTTTTGCCTTAGCTGTTATAATTCTCCATATAATATCGGAAGTAAAATAAACTTTTGAAAAAGAAGTAAAGTTTTATTTTTTCCCTGCATCTTTATCCTTAAGCAGTCAAGGAAACAGCTGATAAAATTTAAACTCTTTAAATGTTGATCCAGCATATTTTTTTAAGAGCATTATTTTTTATTTCTAACTTTTAGAATGATGGATATAGGCACTATCTAGATTATGGTGATGGTTTCATGGCATACACATATGTCAAAACATAAAAATGTGCACTTTAAGCCAGGCGCAGTGGCACAAGCCTGTAATCCCAGCACTTTGGGAGGCTGAGACAGGAGAATTGCAAGTTCAAAGCCAGCCTCAGCAACAGCGAGGCGCTAAGGAACTCAGTGAGACCCTGTCTCTACATAAAACCCAAAATAGGGCTGGGGATGTGGTGCAGTGGTTGAGTACCCCTGAGTTCAATCTCCAGTACCAAAACAAAAAACAAAAAAAAAGTGCACTTTAAAAACTTGCAATTTATTGTATGTGAATTATACCTTAGCAAAGATATTTTAAAAATTTTAAAAGTTCCCACACACATCCTTTCTAAATCCACACTGTCCAATAAACTCCTGAAGCTATTTCAGTTAGTTAAAATGAAATAAAATTAGAAACTCAGTTTCTTAGTTGCACTAGACACATTTCAAGTGCTCAAAATAGCTACAGATGGCTAGTGGCTACCTTATTAGACAGAGTAGACAGAGAACATTCCCATGCCTGCATGCCAGCCTCATGGACAGGACCCCTTTCTCCTTATTTTCATTTCCATGTTCTGCCTTAATTATGCCCTTATCAAAGCAGGGATCTCTTGCTTTCAGACTTCACATTGAGACTGGGGCTATCTTTCTAAAATTGAAATCTACCCAAATCACTCTCCTGCTCAAAGCCTTCAAATTTCTCCATGAGAGGAAATCCAAACGTTTGCAAATGGAAGCTGAAGAAAGGAGCTCCTCACGTCCATTTTCTGCCACATCCCCTCCTTCTCTTTCCATGTTCCCCGTTCTCTAGAAACATTGTCAATTCACCCCCTTCCTCAAGAAAGCTGTCTGTGGAGCTGGGGTTGTGGCTCAGTGGTAGAGCGCTTGCCTCACACGTGTGAGGCACTGGGTTCGATCCTCAGTACCACACAAAAATAAAATAAGGATATTGTGTCCATCTACAGCTAAAAAAATATTTAAAAGGAAAGAAAGCTCTCTGCTTGCATCTCTGGACTTCTGTATGTAATGATCTCATCTAGGAAGTCTTCCAAATTAGTTTGGACAATTAAATCACTCCCGTCTTCTGCCCATGGCAGCTGTACAAAGGCCTATTTGTTTAAGAAATGTATGAGACTTTTCTTTGTTGCTTAATATATGGCTATTTAGTGTTCTATGTGTGCCTAAAAAGAAGGTACAATCTCTGTTTATAGAGTGAAAAGTTTGATATGTATATTTCACATCAGCCTTATGGATGGTATTTTGATAAATGAGCTATATTTTCTTTGCTTGTACTTATTCTGTAATATCATATATATTTTATTGAGTAATCATATTTTTAATAAAAGTTGTTTTTAAAAGGCTTTAAACTTAATTTTCTTTGTTTGCCATAATACATTGAGATTCCCTCAATTGAAGAATTCAGTGTACTTTTAGACTCTCCCCTTATCCTCATTCATATACCTCACCACTTTTTAATCTCAAGCTTTGGATCAGGTAATTGTGTGACTTATTCTTTCTCTGTGTGTGTGTGTGTGCATGAGGATTTCTATCTATTCATCCTCTCCATGTATAGTACACACCCACACATGAAACTGTAAATCGTCAATGCTGACCTACCCCCAGCCCTCCTTCCTACCTGACCCCCAGAGTATTGGCAACCAGGCCTTAGGCCATCAAGGCCTCCAGGCAGAAATTAGAGTCTTCTATGGCATCTGATAAACCTGAGAAAAAAGAAATATAAATGGAGGGCCTCAAACTGTCCATATAAATCCTCTAATGTGAAGTGTTCAGTTGTCAATTCCTTTCATCTACTTGGAGATACTTGTAGAACTTGTGTTTTTTTTGTCTTATTCTTTTGAACATGAGTAGATAGCCAAGAACTCTATTTCTCTCTTCTGAGGAAACATCTAAAATTAAAAGCAAGACACTAAAATATGCAAGCAGCTAAAGCAACTTTCAGTAAACAAAAGTGATATGGAAAAAAATTATTACATACTTTAAGAATATCCTCCAGAGGCTGAGGTTATGGCGCAGTGGTAGCGTGCTCGCCTAGCATGTGTGAGGCACTGGGTTCGATCCTCAACACCACATAAAAATAAAATAAAGATATTCTGTCCACCCACGACTAAAATATAAATATATATAAAAAAGAATATCTTCCAGAAATAAGAAAAAGGAAGGTATCCAGAAGACAAGGACAGGATGCTGGGTACTATAAAATTTGAGCATTCGGGAAAACATAAGAGCTTTTAGAAAGTAAAAAGCCATTAGCAGCTGAAGAACTCAATCGATGGATTGGGAGATATAGTCATTTCCAAGAAAGTAGAATAAAAAATATAAAGAGAAGAAAGATTAGAGAAAAGATGGATATATATATATAATTTTTATATTTTTGTTATCAGTTTTAAAAAGATTGAACCAGCAAAGTATTTAATGATAAAAAAGAGAAAGTAAATGACAACATGACATATTAAAACTTACTTCGTTTTAAAGTTTCAAAGTTCTCATATATATTCCAAAACAAATTTAAAAGTACTTAAAAGTATTCACAAGCAATATAATATTAATAAATATCAATTTGGGGCTGGGGTCATGGCGCAGTGGTAGCGTGCTCGCCTAGCACGCGAGAGGCACTAGGTTCAATCCTCAGCACCACACAAAAATAAAATAAAGCTATTGTGTCTACCTACAACTAAAAAATAAATATTTAAAATAAATAAATAAATACCAATTTGCAGACACATTAAAAGAGGAGACCTATCTACCAACAAGCAGATTTCAGGGAAGAAAGGCAGACTCTGTGAATCCCCAGGTCCACAGTGACAAACACTAAGCAGAAGGCCAAACTTGCTCATAGACAGATTTTGTTAGATCCATGCATTAATTCAAACATTTACATTGATACAACACTTAGAAATTGATAGATTTCATATTAAAATATTTTTCTGCTGTGTCCTCTTTGAAAGTCAATACATGGTTGGCTCATAACTCTATGTAGTGGCCATTGACAAGGGCTGAGCACCCACTCCTTGCTGTCCCGGCCCAGCACAGTTAGAAGCTCCTACCTCACTGCTTCACTCACTCCTAGTACACAGCTGACCTTGGGGGCATTGGAGTTTGCAGTCCACAGTGGTCAGCTCTAGAGCAAATGAATGTCAACCCAGTGTCACAGAACACTCTGCTGGGAAGGCCTGCTTTCCTGTTTCCTTCTATCCCTAAAAACCGCCTAGTTCCTTCATGGGAGATTCCTATTCTCTCTGAATTCATCACTAAATTTTTTCCAAATAATTTCCAGTTGACCTCCCACTACACTTCTTTGTTTTCTTATTAAAATTTTTTATTTGTTCTAATTAGTTATACATAATAGCAGAATGCATTTCAATTCATTGTACACACATGGAACATGACTTTTCATTTCTCTGGCTATACACGATGTAGAGACACACCACATGCGCAGTAGTACATGTTCATAGGATAATGATGTTCATCTCATTCCACCATCTTTCCTGCTCCATGCCCCTCCCCATCCCTCGAGAGAACATTTGGCCTTTGTTTTTTGGGATTGGCTTACTTTGCTTAGCATGATATTCTCTATCTCCATCCATTTACCAGAAAATGCCATAATTTTATTATCTTTTAATGCTGAGTAATATTCCATCGTGTATATGTACCACAGTTTCTTTATCCATTCATCTGTTTAAGGGCATCTATGTTGGTCCCACAATTTAGCTATTATGAATTGAGCTGCTATGAACATTGATGTGGCTGTGTCACTATAGTATGCTGATTTTAAGTCCCTTGGGTATAGATCGAGAAGTGGGATAGCTGGGTCAAATGGTGGTTCCATTCCAAGTTTTCTAAGGAATCTCCATACTGTTTTCCATAGTGGTTGCACCAATTTGCATGCCACCAGCAATGTATGAGTGTATCTTTTCCTCCACATCCTCTCCAACACTTGTTATTGCTTGTATTCTTGATAATTGCCATTCTGACTAGAGTGAGATGAAATCTTAGAGTTGTTTTGATGTGCATTTCTCTAATTACTAGAGAAGTTGAACATTTTTTCACATATTTGTTGATCGATTGTATATCTTTTTCTGAGAAGTGTCTGTTTAGCTCCTTAGCCCATTTATTGATTGGGTTACTTATTTTTTTGGTGTTAAATTTTCTGAGTCCTTAATATATCCTGGAGTTTAGTGCTCTATCTGATGTGCATGTAATAAAGATGTTCTCCCATTCTGTGGGCACTCTCTTCACATTATTGTTTCCTTTGCTGAGAAGCTTTTTAGTTTGAATCTATCTCACTTATTAATTCTTGATTTTTTTCTTGCTCTTTAGGTGTCAGGTTAAGGAAGTCAGGACCCAATCCGACACAATGAAGATTTGGATCTACTTTTTCTTCTTTTTTTTTTTTTAAATATTTTTTTTTAGTTGTAGATGAACACAATGTCTTTATTTTATTGCTTTGTATGTGGTGCTGAGGATCGAACCCAGGGCCTCACGCATGCTAGGCAAGCGCTCCACCGCTGAGCTACAGTCCCAGCCCCCTACTTTTTCTTCTTAGGTGCAGGATCTCTGGTCTAATTCTTAGTTCCTTGATCCACTTTGAGTTTAGCTTTGTGCATGGTGAGAGATAGTGGTTTAATTTCATTTTGCTGCATATGGATTTCCAGTTTTCCCAGCATCATTTGTTGAAGAGGCTATCTTTTTGCCCATGTATGTTTTTGATGCCTTTGTCTAGTATGATGTAACTATACTTATGTGAGTTTGTCTCTGGGTATTCTTTCTGTACCATTGGCCTACATTTCTATTTTGGTGCCAATACTATGCTGTTTTTGTTACTATAGCTTTGTAGTATAGTTTAAGTTCTGGTATTGTGATACCTCCTGCTTTACTCTTCTTGCTAAGGATTTCTTTGGCTATTCTGGGTCTCTTATTTTTCCAAATGAATTTCAAGATTGCTTTTTCTATTTCTATGAGGAGTATTATTGGGATTTTAATTGGAATTGCATTAAATCTGTGTAACACTTCTGGTAGTATTGCCATTTTAATAATATTAATTCTTCCTATCCAAATACATGGGAGATCTTTTCATCTTCTTAGGTCTTCTTCAATGTCTTTCTTTAGTGTTCTGTAGTTTTCATTGTATAGGTCTTTCACCTTTTTTGTTACATTGATTCCCAAATATTTTATTTTATTTTATTTTATTTTTAAGACTCCTGTGAATGGGGTAGTTTTCCTAATTTCCCATTCTGAGGGTTCATCACTGATGTATAGAAATGCATTTGATTTGTGGGTGTTGATTTTGTATCTTGCCACTTTGCTGAATTCATTTATTAATTCTAGAAGTTTTCTGGTGGAGTTTTTTGGATCCTCTAAGTATAGAATCAAGTTGTTTGTAAATAATGATAGTTTGAGTTCTTTTTTTCCTATTTATATCCCTTTAATTTCTTTCATTTGTCTAATTGTTCTGGCTAGAGTTTTAAGGACTATGTTGAAAAGGAGTGATGAGAAAGAGCATCCTTGTCTTGCTGCATTTCTTGGGGGGGATGCCTCCAATTTTTCTCCATTTAGAATAATGTTGGCCTTGGGCTTGCATAGATAGCTTTCACAATGTTGAGATATGTTCCTACTATCCCTAGTTTTTCTAGTGTTCTGAACATGAAAGAGCGTTTTATTTATTTATTTATTTTAAATATTTATTTATAATTTTTTAGTTGTAGGTGGACAGAATATCTTTATTTTATTTTTATGTGGTGCTGAGGATAGAACCCAGTACCTCATGCATGCTAGGTGAGTATGCTACCACTGCGCCATAACCCCAGCCCCAAGAGTGTTTTATTTTATTAAATGCTCTTTCTGCATCTATTGAGATGATCATATGATTTTTATCTTTAAGTCCATTGATGTGATGAATTATGTTTATTGATTTCTATATGTTGAACCAACCTTGCATCCCTTGGATGAAACCCACTTGATTATGGTACACTATCTTTTAAATATGTCTTTGTATGGAATTTGCCAGAATTTTATTGAGAATTTTTGCATCTATGTCCATTAAGGATATTAGTCTGAAGTTTTCTTTCCTTGATGTGTCTTTGTCTGCTTAGGTATCAGGGTGATACTAGCCTCATAGGATGAGTTTGGAAGCATTCTCGCCTTTTCTATTTCATGGAATAATTTGAGGAATATTGGTATTAATTCTTCTTTGTAGGTCTGGTAAAACTTGGCTGAGAATCTGTTTGGTCCTGGGCTTTTCTTTGTTGGTATGCTTTTGATGGCATCTTCTATTTCATTGCTTGATATTGATCTGTTTAAATTGTGTATGTCCTCCCGATTCAGTTTGGGCAGCTCATTTTTCTCTAGAAATTTGTTGGTGTCTATGATACTTTTTATTTTATTGGAATATAAATTTTCAAAATAGTTTTTAATTACCTTCTGTATTTCAGTAGTATTTGTCATGATATTTCCCTTTTCACCACAAATTTTAGTAATTTGAGTTTTCTTTCTCTTTTTAGTTAGGGTGGCTAAGGGTTTATAAATTTTATTTATTTTTTTCAAAGAACCAGTTTTTTGTTTTCTTAATTTTTAAATTGTTTCTTTTGTTTAAATTTCATTGATTTCAGCCCTGATTTTAATTATTTCTTGTCTTCCACTATTTTTGTTTAATTTGTTCTTCTTTTTCTAGGGCTTTGAGATGTAATGTTAGGTCATTTATTTGTTGACTTTTTATTCTCTTAATAAATGAGCTCAATGCAATGAACTTTCCTCTTAGCACTGCCTTCATAGTGTCCCAGAGATTTTGGTACATTCTATCAGAATTCTCATTTACCTCTAAGAATTTTTTTTTGTCTCCTCTTGGATATCTTATGCTCTCTGTGCATCATTCAATAGCATATTATTTAGTCTCCAGGTGATGGAGTAGCTTCTATTTTTATTTTATTATTGATTTCTAATTTCCATTGTAGTCTGATAGAATGCAGGGTACTATCTCTATTTTTCTATATTTGCTAAAAGTTGCTTTGCAGTGTAAAATATGGTCTATTTTAGAGAAGGATCCATGTGCTGTTGAGAAGAAAATGTATTCACTTGTTGATGGATGAAATATTCTATATATGTCTATTGTCTAAATTATTGATTGTATTATTAAATTCTATAATTTCCTGGTTTAATTTTTGTTTGGAAGATCTATCTAGTGGTGAGAGAGGTGTGTTAAAGTCACCCAGTATTATTGTTTTGTGGTCTATTTGATTCTTGAAATTGAGAAGGGTTTGTTTGATGTATGTAAATGCTCCATTGTTTGGAGCATAAATATTTATGATTGTTATGTCTTGTTGATGTGTGATTATCTTAAGCAGTATAAAATGTCCTTCTTTATCCCTTCTAAGTTTGGTTTGAAGTACACTTTATCTGATATGAGGATGGAAACCCCTGCTTGTTTACGCAGTCCATGTGAGTGGTATGTTTTTCCCATCTGTTCACCTTCAGTCTGTGGATGTCTTTTTCTATAAAATGAGTCTCTTGAAGGCAGCATATTATTAGGCCTTGTTTTTTAATCCAATCTGCCAGTCTATGCCTTTTAATTGATGAGTTTAGGCCATTAACATTCAGGGTTATTATTGAAATATGGTTTATATTCCCAGTGATTTTGGTTTGTTTTGGTTTTTCACTTGACTTGGTTTCTCCTTTGATTGGTTTTTACTTTAGTGTAGTTCCTCCCTTTGCTAATTTTCATTATTGTTTTTCATTTCCTCCTCATGGAATATTTTGCTGAGAATATTCTGTAGTGCAGGCCTTCTCACTGTAAATTCTTTTTTTGGTACTGTGGATTGAACTCAGGGGCACTCAACCACTGAGCCACATCCCCAGCCCTATTTTGTGTTTTTATGTAGAGACAGGGTCTCACTGAGTTGCTTCACTGTTGCTGAGGCTGGCTTTGAACTCGCAATTTTCCTGTCTCAGCCTTCCAAAGTGCTGGCTTCGCTGTAAATTCTTTTAACTTTATCATGGAATGTTTTTATCTTATCATCAAATCTGAAGTTTAATTTTTCTGGATATAAGATTCTTGATTGGCATCCATTTTCTTTCAGAGCTTGGTATATGTTGTTCCATAATCTCCTAGCTTTGAGGGTCTGGGTTGAAAAATCTGTTGAGATCTGAATTGGTTTTCCCCTTTATGTAATCTGAAACTTTTCTCTTGTGGCTTTTAAAATTCTATCCCTATTCTGTATGCTAGGCATTTTCATTATAATGTGCTTTGGTGTGGATCTGTTGTAGTTTTGTGCATTTGGTGTCCTGTAAGCCTCTTGTATTTGATTTTCCAGTTCATTCTTCATGTTTGGGAAATTTTCTGATATTATTTCATTGAAGAGATTGTGCATTTCTTTGGTTTGTATCTCTGTGTCTTCCTCTATCTCAATAATTCTTAGATTTGTTCTTTTGATGTTATCCCATAATTCTTGGATGTTCTGTTCATGGTTTATTATCATCTTCACTGTGATCAACTTTTCAAGAGTGTATATTTTGTCTTCATTATCTGAGATTCTGTCTTCCAAGTGATCTAATCTGTTGGTAATGCTTTCTGTTGAATTTTTTATTTGGTTTATTGTTTCCTTCATTTCAAGGATTTCTGTCTAGTGTTTTTTTCAGCATCTCTATCTCTTTCTTGAAGTAATCTTTTGCTATTTGCTCTCTTATCTTTTTGTTGGAGTGATCAATTGTTGCCTGTATTTGCTCTCTTATGTCATTGTTTGATTTGCAGATCATTTAAATTATGTACATTCTGAATTCCTGTGACATTTCATCTACTGGGCTGTCAAAGGATTCTATTATTGTATCTATTGTTTGAAGTCGTGCCTCATGGGTCTGCTCCACGTGTTGGGGTCCTGAGAGATGAAAAGGGGTCTTTGGGGAAGATGAAGTGGGGTCTCACGGGATGAGGTTTGGGGTGACGGTCCGCGTAGTCACTCCACCCAGACTCCGGGGTAGATAAAACTGCTCTGCTGGAGTGAGATGCAGAACTCGTTTATTCCAGGAAGTACAGAAGCTTATATAGGGTCCTCGGACCAATCATGGTCCTGAAGTCACAACCAATGAGGCACACTCTGCTGGGCATGTGGTTTATCAGCATAGAATGGGAAAAGAGGGAGGGGGAGGGGTTGGAGGTATAGGGAGTGCTCCTACAGTATTATCTTGGTTTGTTTGGGGGCACTTTCTTCCCTTGTCTTTCTATGCCTTCCATGTCTTTTCCCTTCTAGCAGTGCGGATCTGAAGTATTAAAATATCTACCCTATAATCTTATAGTGTCTCTGCAGGTTACCAATGTCTCACCTTTAAGGGGGGGATCAATATTAACAGCACCCAATGCAAACAATATACAGCCTTAATCCGAATTCTTATTTAGACAATTACAGTTTTGTCACAATAAACAAGAATGATGTGTTCAATTATTATCTGCAATATAAACAGTAGGTTTTCAAAAGGGTCTACAGGTTCTAATGGTAGTCAAAGAGAGAAATGGGAGGGCATAAGGTGTGATGTTTATGAGGTGAGAGGTAAGAATAAGAGGTATTAGATCATAGGAAGAGTGAAAGATGAGTCAAAAGAAGTTGGCTGTCAACAGGAGAAAAGATAAAAAGAAGTGACCCAGTGCAAAACTCTTTCCTGCCTCTGCCACAAGATGGTGGCTATTAGCACACCTAGCAGGAATATTTCTGGTGTAACCAAATCTGCAGGGACGTTAGGGATGGTCTTCCATGTCCTAGTTCTTGTCCCTAGATGGAAGCAGCCATGACCTTAGTTGGTGGCAGGGTAGCATCAAACCTGTAAGTACCTTGGTGTTGGGCTTCCAGCCACCAGCTGGTGTCCCAAGACAGAAGCTGCTACAACTAAAGTTTGTGGTGGCAGCAGTGGGGGTAACCTGAGATGGCATTGGAGGTATTCCAAGATAGTGCCAACCACTTTTATAGATGAGGCTGAACGGACAAGCTGAATGCTGGCTTTGGGTAGCCTGTTTGGAGATGTAGCACTATGGTGTGTGGGCATGGTCCTCAGCATGGTGGGCAGTCCTGTGCCTGGGCTCTTCACAAGTTGGTGGGGTGGTCCTAGGCTTGGCCTCTGCATGGATCGGTGGGGCTGTCCTGGGCCTGCCTGGCCTTCACATGGATTGGTGGGGCTGTCCTCACTCTTTTTTTTAAATCAATCAGATTTTAGATTTATTATTTGGATGTGGTGGCACACACCTGTAATTCCAACCACCAGGGAGGCTGAGACAGGAGGATCTCATGTGCAAGGTCAGCCTCAGGAATTTAGTGAGATTCTGTCTCAAAATTAAAAAGATTAGGATGTAGCTCAGTGGTAAAGTGCTCCTAGGTACAATCTCTAGTACTGCTCCCCATTCACATTTATTATTATGTAAAATAATCAATCATAAAATGTTTATTTGAAGGGAAGCCAGTTTTTTCATGATCTGACCTGAGTTGGTCATTAGGGACAGCATAAGATTTGAGGACATAGCAGTTATGGGAGGGTCTGAGAGGCAGCCTTGACCTGTAGGTGACTGAACTGAATACAGCTGAGTGATGTATGTCATAGGGGCCAATATGATCAGCAGTTAACTAGCCCTGCATGTTTGAGATCATGGGACAGTGGTGGGAAACTTTATGGCCCTCTTTGCAATTATCTTCTTAAAACCTTCTCCCAATTTCCCCTTTTAATGTGATTTGCACACCCATTAAATATGGGTATGCAAAAGGTTAAAGCCCAGACCAATCTCAATATATGTGGTCACAGACTTGGTCCTTCAAGATCACATATGATTTTCTCACTGCCTCCAAACTTTAAGATGATGAAGACAGTCTAGGAATTGTGCCTTAAAGTTACTGATTTTCCTAGAAGTTATAAAGTCTTATGTGCCCTCTATGGCATTTTGAGTCCCTTCCTGGTGTTCACAAATTTCTTGTCTCAGCACTCCTATGTTGCTGTCCTTTATAATACTAGTTTTTTTTGGGAGGGAGGGTGGGTACTGGGGATTGAACTCAGGGGCACTCAACCACTGAGCCACATCCCTAGTCCTATTTTATATTTTATTTAGAGAAAGGTCTCACTGAGTTGCTTAGTGCCTTGCTTTTGCTGAGGCTGGCTTTGAACTTGAGATCTTCCTGCCTTAGCTTCCTGAGTCGCTGGAATTATAGGCACGAACCACCATGCCCGGCTTTATAACACCAATCATCTCATGAATTGTATTATTTATCTTTTCATGTTTTGTGTCTTGAGTTGGATGGTGAGATCCTGAAAGGCCACAAATCATTTATATTTCAACTTTGCTTTTCCTACCACATTGCCTTGAAAAAGCAGTATGGTTACATCTCTTGAGTTCTGAACAGATGCTAGGCTAAGCACTCCACAGGTATTTCATTGCAAGTGTACATCAGCTCTCTGAGGAGGGGCATATTATTGTCTCCAGTTTCCAGATAAGAAAACTGAGGCTTAGCAGGGTTGATGACAAGGTTTCCCAGGCAGCTCCCAGAGCTGGGAAGGAAAGCTGCACCCCTCCAGATGCAAAGCTTGAGCTGGGCTCTGTGTCCTCTGAACTGGCCATTCACTTCCTTTTTGCTTTAGACAGAGTAGTTTTTCTTTCAGCTTTATGAAGGTAGACTTGGGCATTTGTCATAGAAATGAATGAATGCTGTCATTCTGTTATTTCTGCCCTTTCTTGTCTTTCTGCTCTCAATGATGATTGTCCCTTTCCACTAACTCAAGGGGCATGGCTGGCACAGTGACAGGAAGGAGGGAATGTTGGAGGATCTGGGAGAGATGCAGAGTTTTGGGTCTCTGGCAACAATCAATATGCTAATCACTTAACAATACTTAAACAATGTAACAGGAATATGTCTAGCAGCACAAATACTTTCCATTTCTAGCCACGTATCGTGGGCAGCACAAAAGAATACTGTTCAAGTTTAGTAGGGGATCTGGCAGAACCCCAGGTCCACTCTGTCCCCACGCCCACATCCTTGTCAGGCCCCCTTGCCTGTCATTTCTCTAAAAAGCAGAGGTCAAGGCTCTCAGCAGTGGGGAATGGCCACCACTAGTGTACACTGTGAAAACCAGTCTCAAAGAAGGAGAAAGCGTGAAAATGGTGCTTGGACAGGAATAAAGAGGAGGGGCGGAAGGTTGATAAATGGGCAAAAATAATGAGTTGAGAAACCAGAATGCTAAAAAGTGGCCAGAAATCTGGATAAGGGAGGAGGGGGATCTCCATGGAGAATGGGAGTGGGCATGAAAAAGAAGGGGTCCCACCAAGAAGAGTGAGCTGTGCACAGCCACCATTAATCTAGCATCTATCCCAGGGCCAGCCCCAATTATTTATCTTGTGTTGCCTTTAGAAATGGAATACTGGATACATGCAAGCACACACACATACACACACTTGGTGTTTTGTTTTATACTGAGAATTGTACCCAGGGGTGCTCTATCACTGAGCTACATCACCAGCCCATTTTATTTTGAGACAGGGTTTCACTAAGTTACCAAGGATGGCCTTGAACTTGGATCCTCCTGCTTTAGGTTCCCGAGTCACTGGGATTACAGGCATGTGTAAATGTGCCTGGCCATGCACCAGGTAGTTTTAAAGTCATTAGAATTTCATGTTTAAATAAAATATGAGAAAACATACAAGTAGGTAAATTGGAATTCGTGTCTAGGTGATCAGGCAAGAAAGGAGGAGAGAGATGTATTTACCCAGAGTATGGGTTGATGATTTTTTCCCTTTATTATTTGAAAGTGTATGTTGCAGGTTAAAACACACACACACACACACACACACACACACACACACACACACAATAACTTTAGTGGAAGCAAGCAGCTTTTCTGTTTTCAGGGCTTCTATTCACCTTTCCTATACAGTTAAGTTGGAGAGCTGCTTTAATCTCAGGCTCTCTTGAAGAAAGCCATTTTTTTTTCTCCTTGTCATTGTCTTAATTGATGTTCAAGCACAGAACACTATGTGCTCTAGATAACTCTTATTTAAAAATATAATTAGATTGTGTAGAAAGAAGTTAACTTAGGAATGTTACTTGCAAAAATTAACTCCACAATTTATAGGAGACTGGTTAAGAGAGCTGCCTGACTAGGATCTTGGTGCCACTACCAAATGGATAACTTCACTCGGGTGTTTTCCTCTCTTATTTATCAAATTGCTTCCCCCATGCTTTGGGACTCTTTGTCCCAGCCCAAATAACAAGGACAGAGGTGCACAGGAACCTGAGAACCAGGATGACAAATTCTTGTCCTCTATGTGCAGAAACCCTCAACCCACATGTGAGACAGAGGTGATTTGGGGGAAGATACAATTTGGTATCACTGGTTCCTATCACAACCAGATGAAAAACCTTTCAGATAGAGGGGAAGACAGTTGAGGCAGGATTAAGCTACACACTAAAACAGGGGACTTTGCAGCCTTCTTTAGGTTGAGCGAAGTCCTTGGAGGGATACAGGAGGATAACAGAAACACCGCTTAGAGACACTCCCTGATTTGCTTTGCATCAGGTATTCTCCCCTGCAGGAATATAATTGACAGTGCAGGGTATTCAAGTATAAACTCACCATTTGTTTTCTTTTCATTAAGAATTGAGAAAATAAGAACTTACGAGACACTTTGTATTCACAGGGCACAAATCATACAGACAGTAGTCTGTGTATGAATTTGAGTGTTTTATGAATCCTATCTGTAACACAGTGGTCTCCCCATCTCTGAAGTTTCTTTGTTCATGGTTGCAGTTAACTACAGTCAATCAGTCTGACAATATCAATATTTGTTTTGACTCAAGAGACATAGACCACTCTCAAATATTCTTTATTATAATATATTGTTATAATTGATGTTTTACTCTTATTGTTGTCAATCTCTGTTGTGCCTAATTTATAAAATAAACTTTATCATATGTATGTATATGTATATATATATAGCATTCAGTCCTACCCATAGTTTCTGACATCGACTGGGGTGTAATAATGAAAAAGTCATTTGACTAACTTTACTAAAGAAAAAGTAAATTATCTTTCTATTCTTTCTATTGAAAGTCATAATTAAAAAAAACAAAAAAAATAAGACAATAGAAACCTATTATAGAGGTGTATTGTAGACAATTAATAAAAAAGAATGCTTGTTACTTTCTTGGATTTTATGTTTTTGGTAGTATTGACTTTGTAAAATCAATGATTTTTTGTGAATAAATGTTTATACTCATACCTATTTTTTGTTTGTAATTTTGTATTACATTCTTTTAAAGAGAGCCTCCAAAATACCTGCTGTCTCATAACACTTTATCTGCTCCTCCAAAATAGCAATCTGCATATAGAATTCATGTCCCAAAAAAATATATTAATGAGTATCTCAATATATGTTATTAGTGGAAAGAATGTTTCAATTTTTTTTCTAATAGTGCCAAATGCAGCTTTTCACATGAAATAAGTTATTCTTTACATGGAGATAAAGCGTCAGGGGGAAAAGACAGGCTTTAGAAACAAACAAAAACCATTTGAATCCTAGTGGTGCAAGAGACCAGCATTGAGAACGTAACTGGTCCACTCTGAGCCTCTGTACCCTTAGTTCTGGGATAACATGGGTTCACCTTCCTGGAATAACCCCCAACTGGGATCAGGCCTCTTTATTCCAGAAGGCCCTGTGGCTCAGGCCCATCTGTCATGCACAAAACACATTCATGAGCTGTTGCTTACTTTTGTCAAATGCTTTTTAAAAAATCTGTTGAGATTATCATGTGATTTTCTGTGTTATTCTGCTAATATAGTGAATTGAATTATTAAGCAAACCTTGTATTTCAAGGATAAACTCTACTTTGTGGGATATTATCCTTTTTATATATTTCTGGATCCAACTTACTGATGTTTTGTTAAGAACTTTTGTGTTTATGACCTAGAGGGATATTTGTTTCTAGGTTCTTTTTTATGTGATATGTTTGGATTTGATAGTAGTAGGAATTTCCCTAGAGCATATAGGCTCCAGACAAATACCTTTTGCCAGGACTTTGCCTATATAAACAATTTGATTAAAAGTATATTAAATTCATGGGTCCATGGGATGCACGGTGAAGATTTAGAAAACAGGTAGAGAAAAGGTGCTTATGTATTTTTTTATTGTCTAATGAGTTTACATAAAGTTTCTTTGTAATGTCTATATCTCCCTATTTAGGTCTGGGAAGCATCTTTTCCAGGTCTTTATAAAGAACATTGCCTCTAGGTTATTTCCTATTTCCCATCTTGAGAGAATGCAGCAATGCCACTATTACTCACATTGCCAGAACTTATTTGCATCTAAACAGCATAGATCTTCTTGCCTCTGAAATCCCCTAATGCCATTTATTTAATGTCAGTCACATCATTATTCATGACTCACATCATCCATCTGCTACCCATGAACATTGGCTTCCAATGGATACAGTACAGATTGGTCTTGGGCCTTGTCTGTGCTAGAATTGGTGGGGAAATTATACAATAGTTTTCTTGTCATGTTAAATTTGTTGTTTAGAATTGCAAAGCATAAATGTAGAAATCTTTAGATTATAATCTGAGCATGTGATCTCTTTTGATGTTGGCCACAACACTGCTTTTACACACTGCCATTTTCAGGGAGGATAGATGAAGGGCCCAAGGATACAGTAGGAAAGGAAGATTCAAGGAATGTCGATCTCCTATCAGGCATGACTTAAAACCATCCTGGCAGAGCACAGCCACATCAATTGGAGGCATCAGAGGACACCAATCAGGAGGAAAACTGGTGTTACAGAGCAATGATCTCAAAGACTTCCAGAGAAGACAGGCACAATTGTTTCCAGAGCACTGCCTGACATGTCACATAGAACTTGTGGAAGAGGTTGGGGACCAGCTGGGGTGTCAGAGGTGAGAGGTGTACAGAGTAAACAATTTTTGCCATCTGGTTTGATTTAACTTCTGCTTATCATCAGTTTACTGATAATGTATTCTCTCAACTTTTGTTTGGAATAAAATTCTCTCTCTCTCGTTTTTTTTTTTTTTTTGGCCTCAGTTTTTGAAATATATTTTTCAGAGTATGTACCTCTAGTTTGACAGTTATTTTCTTTCAGCATTTTCAAGATACCATTCCATTGTCTCCAGGATTGCAGTTTCCGAAAAGCGATCTACAGTATTTCTTATCTTTGTTCCTCCTTTTTTATTTTTTATTTTTGTGGTGCTGGGGATTGAACCCAGGGCCTTGTGCATGCAAGATAAGCACTCTACCAACTGAGCTATATCCCCAGCTCTATGGATTATTTTAAGATTCTTCTTTGTGTTGCTTGTTCTCTACAACATGGACATTGTTTCTCTCAACGTGATTATCTTTGCTTTTTATCCTATATGGAGTTTGTTGAGCTTCTTAGATTTGTATGTCTATGGTTTTCAATAAATTTGGAAAATTTTCTGCTGTTATTACTTCAAATTTTTCTGTTTTCTCCCTTTCTCTTCTCTTTTTATGGTTCTCCAATTACACTGAAGGGGCAACTCCTTCCTAAGATGTTTCTTTTAATCTCTTTTAATAGCAGCGACCTGCTAGTTCCTGCTTCTGTAATCATGCTTGTTTAGCAGCTGTGCCAGGAACCAGAGCTGCCTGGATAAAGGGGAAGGGATCAAGGGTACTTGCATGAGAAAGTCTTGGAATCTGAAAGTCTGCATTGTGTCAAAGATACTGAGAACAAAGGGCTGGGCTCTGCCTTAGGAGGAGATTCCAATGAGCCTGCACCTTGCTCTTCTGCATCTCCAAATGCTGTTTGTCTCTTTCTATTGAGATAATTTTCCATATTTTCTGTAACAACATATATATTGTTCCTTATGTCACTAAGTCTGTGTTCATTTTTTTCTCTCTATTCTCTGCTTCAGTTTGGAGAGTTCCTATGACCATCTCTTCACATTTGCTGATCCTTCCCCCCTTGTAATTTTTACTTTTTTTGTTAATCTATCTATTGTATTTTTCATATCTAAAAGTTCTATTTGCACTTTTCATATCTTCCATTTTTCTCTGAGACATATCAATTTCCCCTCTGCCTTCTTGATGCATGGGGTATATTTATAGTAGTTGTTTTAAAATCCTCCTCTGATGATTTTGTTTCTTTATTGATTCTGGGTCTCCTTCTATTGATTGACATCTCCACTCCTTCCTTATATTAGGTCAGTCAAATTTTCCTACATCTAGGCAGGTATAGAAAATTTGGATATTAGGCATGATATATTTTATGACTTGAGCATGTTTTTTTTGGGGGGGACATCTTTCTCAAGAGTGTGTGCTTTATTCTAGAAAGAAGTAAAATTACTAAGGATCAGTTTAATAATTTTGAGGCTCCTTTTAAAGATTCTTAAGAGTGAGTTTAGAGTAATCTTTACTCAAGAATTGTGACAAGCATGTGATCCCTCTAGGCTCCCTACTGAATGCCCTGTGTGTTCAGTGAGGCCTCTTCATTCTAGCTTGTGAGAACATAAATGGTTCTTGGTCTGATGTGAGTGCCTGGATTTATTCAGCTTATAGTTTCTCAATTTTCTCATAGTTTCATCAATTGTACTTTCCCCCAAATTGTAGAGTTTTGCCCCATTTCTGTGCAGATTGTCTAAACATCATAGGGCCCCCATATGGATTTCTGGGGCTCTTTCTTTTCAAAGTGTCCTCATATTTAGTACTGTGCTCCACAAATTCTAATCACCTAAAGTCTCCCTGAACTCTGGTGTCCTTACCTCAGTGAAACCCTGAGGCTTTGCATGGGGGTTCTCCTCCAGGGCTATGATCTGGAAATTGCCTCTAGGCAGAAATCCAGGGCTCACAGTGGGCTCACAGAGTTTATTTTCTTTTCTTCAGGGATCTTAGTCCTAATTAGCTGTGTTGATCAGTATTTGAAAATTATTGTTTTATTGTATTTTACCATTTTCTCCCCAGTTATTTATAGGAGTGTGTGTGTGTGTATGTGTGTGTGTGTGTGTGTGTGTGTGTGTGTGTGTGTTTGAATTCCAGAGCCTATTACTTATTCAGAGCAGGAAGCAAAAATCCCCCAGACACAACAGATTTTGAACTTTGTCTCAATATTCTAGTTTGAGTGAGAACAAATGTTGCAATCTGCTAGGCTTTCTCACAAATGGTGAGAAACCTCTAGTTCTTTAAAAAGTTTTTATCCCAGAGTTTCATTTGTTATCTTAAAATTAACATAGTGAACTCCCAAATTATAACTTGAAGTCATATATATTAGAGTTATATTATAATTTATAAGTGCCAAGATTATGGTCTCAGGTTGAGCCAGTTTAAATGGAAAACTTACTCCCTGGAGGCACAGCACTTCAAACTGGGGATCTGTCTTTGGAAAACCACTTTGTGATACAAATATTCCAAAATTAATCCTGTTCCTAGTATGAAATTAATATAAAATAGTAGTAAAGTGGTGTTGACGAACCTTTGTGCTTCCTGGTAGCTGCCAACTGGAGTCCGTAGATCAGGATAAAACTTGCCAAATGTCTCACCTTTTGAGTTCAGAGAAATGCCTTCTTGGTGCCAGCTGTGCACTGTGAATTTACTAGCAGAAGAGGTCTGGCAGAACCAATTACTTCATCCCTAGTTCTTTATCCTTTCCCTCCCTCCCTCCCTCCCTTCCTCCCTTTCCTCCTTCCTTCCTTCCTTCCCTCCCTCCCTCCCTCCCTTCCTCCCTTTCCTCCTTCCTCCCTCCCTCCCTCCCTCCCTTCCTTCCTTCCTTCCTTCCTTCCTTCCTTCCTTCCTTCCTTCCTTCCTTCCTTCCTTCCTTCCTTCCTTCCTGTCTCTCTCCCCCTCCCTCTCCCTCCCTTCTTTCCTTTCTCTTTCCATTCATTTGCAGTCCTGGGAATTGAACCCAAGGCACTTTACCACTGAGCTACATCCCCGGCCCTTTTTTAAATTTTAAAATTTGAGTCAGTGTCTTGCTAAGTTACCCACGCTGGCCTCGAACTTATCCTCCTCCTGTCTCAACCTCCTGAGTTGCTAGAATGAGAAGCAGATGTGCTGCACTGGCCAGTCTTCCATCTTTGATGGAATAAAGCAAACAGAAGGGCCAAGATGGTGAGGCTTTGAAGAAAGCAGAGTTAACACTAAGCATTAACAATGCCCTTTCTCGGGGCTGGGACTGTGGCTCAGTGGTAGAGCGCTTGCCTTGCATGCGTGAGGTGCTGGGTTCGATCCTCAGCACCACATAAAAATAAATAAAGATATTGTGGACAATTAAAAAAAAAATACAACAATGCCCTTTCCCTTCCCTTTCCTTAGTGGAGAGCCGAGGAGGCAGGGAGCAAGGAAATTTCAGTTTGTTCCACTTTCTTCTCTTGAAATCTGTGTTTCCCAAGTTCCTCTGCTCCCAGGAAAAGCTGTGGAGAGGGAAGTGGTTGTATGATGCTGGGCTGATGAGCTCTCAGTACTGCTACTGACAGAGAGAGAGTGCCCCAGGGCAGCCTGGGAACCCACCCTTGGCTTGACAGAGTGAGTTCTTGTCACGGAAGGTAGCTGGGGTCTGCCTGAAGCAGACTTCTGGGTGGATTGCTTGTTGCCATGGTAACAGAAAAGGACAGAGGGACCATATGAATGTGAGCCTTTTTGAAGCTAACAATCTCCTCCCCTCTTGAAAGCCATTGCCTGCGCTTGACTCCACCCCCTCACGATTGGACTGAGAGGCTCAGCTGGGACATAACTGTATCTGATGTCATTTGCTACATAAGCCTAGATCATTCTCCCCTCTTTTCCATGCATGAGGGAGGGAAAGGGGGTTTGGACAGTTTGGATTTCAAAAGGCAGAGGATTAAATATTAAACCTGAGTGGGATGAGGAAATAACATTTCTGGCCTGCTCGGGATGCAGAGTTCAGGACCCAGAATATTTAGTGATGTTTGAAAATGAATTAATTGCGTTCTTGAATGTATCTATGTGGAGACTATGTAATCAAACTTAATGTGCTTGTGCAAGTATGTAAAACCAGCCATAGCATTAAAACATATTGTGCTTGGTTTTACACACTTGCAAAATTCCCTTGAGAGAATTTTTATTGCTTATATTGTTTTGACTAAGGCTTTAAAAATATGTTTTCAATAAAGCTTGGCGATAAGATGTCTCCCTCCCTTTCTGGCAAATCTCCCTGTAGCAAGCATAGACATTTGTCATTACTCCAAAATTCTTTGAATTGTACTCAAAATTAGGGTCATCTGTCTCAAAAATGTTCTTTGCTTTGCTGATGAGTAGGCACGAAAGCACCTAAATATCTTGGGATGGCAAATGTTGCCTGAGTGGGAACTTCAATGGTCCTCAGGGCTTCCATTTCAATAAATCAGATGATTTTGAATGATTCTGGCTAACTTGGCAGCATTGAGTAATCAGTTTGGCTTAGCGAGGGATAACAGTGTTGGCCATTGAATTGTTAGAGAATAGCCTATGCAAATGGAAAACTGCTTCATGATAGCCTAGGTATTTGTTTCCTGTTGGTGCTGTTGAACAAATCACCACAAACTTAGTGGCTGAAGACTTTATTATGTGGAGTCAGTGTCGATGGGAGTACTCCTTTCGAAGTTCTCAAGTCCATTTCCCTGGCTCTCTGCATTCTTCGGTTTGTGCCCTTGTCTCACGTCACGTCACTGAGTTCTGCTGCCATCCATCGTCACATTTCTTTCTCTCACTTTACCCTCTTGCTCCCTCATCTCAGGATTCCTGAAATCACATTGGGCCCACTGGTAATTCAGGGTAACTCCCACATCTGAAGATCCTTAACTTCATCACACCTCAAAATCCCCTTTGTCGTGAAGGGAACTGAATTCACAGGGATTAGCATGTGGAGCTCTAGGGGGGTGGGGGTGGACATGACTAGCACACCATATTTACTAAAAAAGCAAGAAATAGAGTGATTTCGTACATCTATAACATTAAATCCCAACAATTAATTCCTGATAATGACTTCCTATCTACTTCCCTCATTTCCTTGAGACATCTATTTTCCAACTTTATGGAGACCACCAGCTTCTGAATCATTTTATTGTGTCCCCACATTCCGCCCCCAGTTCCCTCTGGATCTCATGATCCTCTCATGCCAATACTCTTGTTCACCTGCTTGGCTTTCTATGGCAACTCCTTTTCTAAACAAAACAATTTCCTTACCTTGCCTGGCCTGTTGAAGTTCTTGGAGGGAAACGTGAATGGTCCTTGTTATCACCGAGTTAAATTCGTGGTCTTCAATCTCTCCCGAACCCTCCGGAAAACCTTCTGTGTTTCCACAGCCCATGACATTGTTTACAGGGTGGGTGACAAACTCCAGCCCTATTATCTGTCCTTTCACCCTAGAGTCAATTCTTTGAGATAACATTGTAGCCATCAAAGCCATTAAAAAGTCTATCATGCCCAGCGTGGTGGTGCACACCTGTAATCTCAACCTCTCAGGAGGCTGAGGCAGGAGGATTGTGATTTCAAAGCCAGCCTCAGCAAAAAGCAAGCTGCTAAGCAACTTAATGAGACCCTGACTCTAAATAAAATACAAACTAGGGCTGAGGATATGGCTCAATGGTCAAATGCCCCTGAATTCAATCCCTGGTACAAAACATAAATAAAAAATTAAAAAATCTATCACTTGTGTTCCAAGCTCTTCGCAGGGCACACATCCTTTTCTCCTTCTTTCCTGTGACAGTGGGAGAGGTGTTGTCTCCTAAGTCTAGCCCAGAATAGTTAGCAGGTGGAGATATCCACATACAATTCATATTCCCCTTCTTAGCCTTTGCTATGTGTCAATTCTGGTCTTGAAATAGTATTCTGTAATTGCTCTCTCTACTTCTTTACCATCTGCAAAACTGCCGAGTCCTTATTCCTGTACAATCTATATTCTGTCCTTATAATTTCATTGAAACCAGTCCTTGACTCCCTACAGAAAGATCCAGAGCCAAGATTAGCTATGCTCTGCCAGCTATGTAAAAGTCTAGTTCATGTAATTGTGAACAATACTTAACACTGACACTAATGATAATGACTTGCTAGTCTATGTATTTACTATACAATACCTCTCATTATTATTTGAGAGTATGCTCCTTCCACTTATATCTTCTACTTGCTGCATCCTTTGGCCCATAGATCGACCTACACCATCTAGGTTTGTGTAAATACACTTTGCAATGTTTGTGTAATGATGAAATTCCTGCAGGATGCATTTCTCAGAATGTGTACTCATCACTAAGTGACATGACTGTATTGGGAAGAAAAAATATGATATCTTTAAAAAATAGAGTTTTCCAGAATTTGTTATACCTTTTCATTTTATTAAAGTCTTTAAAAAATATCTGTCAGGCTGGGCAGAGTGGTGCATGCCTGTAATCCCAGCAATCCCAGTAGCTCAGGGGACTGAGGCAGGAGGATCAAAATTTCAAAGCCAGCTTCAGCAATTTAGCAAGGCCCTAAGCAACTTAGTGAAAACTTGTCTCAAAATAAAAAATAAAAAGGGTTGGAGATATGGCTAATGGTTATGCCCCAGGGCTGGATCCCTGGTAAAACACACACACACACACACACACACACACACACACACACACACAAATCTCTGAGGAAAAAACATATTTGGGCACGAAGAGAATTATTTTATTAGAGTGTTAATTTAAGCTCCTAGTGTTGTATTTATGATAAATGAAAACTTGTGTTCTGTTGGTTTTATGAGGAGTGTGTAATATCTAGCAAATAACTGGAGAAGCTTTTCGTCACTCTGCATTTTTGGTGCGATTTCTTCTTAAATCTTCTTCCATTAATTAATTATTAATTTTCTTTTTCTAGAAATGCAAATAGAAATAGGTTCTCTCCTGGAATAACAGATCTTTACATGCAGGCACAGAGAAAAACACATTTTTCCAGAGGACTGCCCGGAATAAGCAAGTGGTTCCCAGCCAAAGCGAGCAACGGCTGGTTTATTCTTCCTGCACACGCAGTGATCACAGAGCAGTAGGCAGAGTCATCCTGCTGGGCTCCTGGTCAGACCGGGCAAGTCACAGGTCACTGGGTACTTCGCAGCACCTGCGCCGCGTAGGCGTGTCCTAGTGCCGCAAGCAGCCGGCGAGACAGCGCTGCGCTCCTACAGGAAGGAGTATCTCTGGCTCAGCTGCTGGGGTTTCCAAAGCTGAAATAACCCACGGCGAGAAAACAAAACAGCAAAACCCCAAGTCCAAGGGCACACTGTCTGTCCAGCACCGCAGTGATGCCTACATTCCAACGGCCGCACGGTGAGCTGAATTAGTTTCATTTAAAGCACACAGGTGTCAGCTCTGTGGGTGTGAGTTCAGCTCAGAAGACATTATTTGCTGGAGAAGGGAGAGGGGTAGTCACAGGGCCCCAGAGGAATTTTTTCCTGGAACTGCTTTAAAATTCCACTCTGCAAGGTTCCTTTTCTGACAGTCGCCTGGAGAAATGTTTTCCTCTTAAATGTTGGTTTTGCATCTTTCCTGCTTGTGTCTCAGCATTTAATTTTCTTTTTCATTAATAATAGAATTCTATAGCTGCTTATAAACGCTTTTTAAAATGTGAAATTTTCCACTGATGGTCAAAATAGAACTCATTTTAAACTAGATAAATAATATTTCTGTTGCTAGTATTTTACTGAAAACAAGTGAAAAACTTCTTTTTGTTGTTCTGTTGGCTTTTTTGAGGGTTTTTAACTTTGAAAAGAATTTGGGAAGTGTTACATCATTGTGTAATCTTGGAATAATTTAAATAACATGAGAATTATACTTGAACGTTTTAAAGAACTTGTTCATAAAACACTGGACTTAACTCCTTGTTTGAAGGTGGTTAATTGAACATTTAAAAAAAAAAAACCACTTCCACGAACATCAGTTCATGTTCCAATTCTTTTTGAGTCCATTTCCCCTGAAAATTGCACATTTCCTGGTTCTAAGAATTTGTTCCTAAAGTGCTATAAAACACATTTTTATAATTAAAAATTTACTTAATATCTGTATATTGTCAAGTGTTTGTGTTTCTTTCAATTAACATTTTAATGGCTTGCATTTTTTATTGGTATCTGTACACAAGATACTTGTATATATTAATCAATTTATTTGTTAATTCTGCTATTTTCCTACTTTATTTAATTTTTGTTTTCATTTTTTAGTTTCTTCCTAATAGTTCTCTAAGTTTTTAAGAATGTTTTCTATTTATTATACTTACCTGGTTTGTTTTCTTCATGCAAATATTGTGTAAAAATGAAGTCTAATGCTGTGTAATTTTTCCAAATAGAGCTTTGGTTACATCTTGTGAATTTTGTTGCTGTTTTCTGACTAGGCAGAAATTGCTTTTTAAATTTTTCTCTATAACATACTTTCTTCAGAGTTGTGTTTAAATTATTTTCTTTTTAAGAAAGCAACCATTTTTCAAAATATTTAAAAAAGCAAGATGGTGTAAAATAAGATCCCACCAATGGGGTCTCCTATCAGTCCTGTTTCATTCTTTTTAAAGTTTTTTTTGATTTTTTAAAAACCATTATTGTATTATTTATGTATTTTGTATGTGGTGCTGAGGATTCAACCCAATGCCTCATGCATGCGAGGCAAGCATTCTATCACTGAGCCACAACCCCAGTCCCCACCCCCCAGCCCTCCTTTCGTTCTTTACCACACACACGAATAAGCCTGTGTACTTTTAGTATCCTTCTGAAGTTTCTTTACACACATGCAAATGAAGCTCCATCCTTGCATCTCTTCCTCATGATTTTGGCATGAAGATTGGCATGCTGTACCCCTTCTTCGACATATTTCTTCTTAAAATTCAAGGTAGATTTTTCAGGTAGATTTTCCTGTTATCAGTGCACAAAGAATGTCAGCTCCTCTTCACTTCTTCCTTCTTTGTACAGCTGTATAGTATTCTGTCTGGTGGAGGAACTGCCATATTTTAAACCAGTTTCATATTAGGAAAAGAAACATTTCAATTGCTTCCTTTTTTTTTCTGTTATAGACTTTGGTAGAACTAATAAATTTAACCTGTGAAAGTATGCCTGTTAGCATAAATTCTGAAAAACAGAATTACTAGGTTAAATGATTCATGCATCTGTAATTTTAAAAGGTACAAATTGTTCTTGGAGGATTGTACCTATTGTCTTCTCACGGGCAATTATGAAAGTGTCCCACACTCTCAATAGTGTTTTGTCCAATTTTAGGGCTTTTGCCTATCCAGTAGGTAAAAATGACTTTGAGGGTGGCTTTTATTGTATTTTTCTTATTGTGATTGAGGATGCATTCTTTTCATACGTTTAAGAGGTACTTCCCTTTTTCCTCTGAAATTTTCATGTTCTTTGCCATTATTTTCCTACTAAGTTGCTGTTCCTAGGATCTCTTTATATACTAGGAGGGTAAGTCCTTTGTTAAATGAGTTGTAATTTTTTCTTCCAGTTTGTGGATTTTGTCTTTTATTTTTTGCAATATAGGAGTTTTTAAAAGAATTTTGATGTAAGTGAATCTATTAATTTTTGTTTTGTAAGTATTATATTATGACTCCTAGTTATCTAGAAAGGTCTTCGCCACTGCTGGAAAATTCCAAATCTTCTCCTATAGTTTCTTAAATATTTTAAATCTTTGTTCCTTTCAAAATGTGTCAGGGTAAAAGCTATAGGTATGGATCCAACCTTTTTTTTTTTCCTTTTAGATGGCTTTCTGGTTGTCCTCGTATTATTTACTGAATAATCCATCCTTCCTCATTGATTTGAGGTACAGCTTTTATTTATATTCCAAAATCCCTTATTATTTATTATTGATCATTCTATTTTGTTTGTCCTCTCAGTTGGTATATTCAGAGTCAGTTTCATATAGCTTTGTTTAGTGAAACTTTTGTAAGCATTTTAATATTTGGTTGGGTTAGTCTTCTGTTCCTTCATTGCTGCTATTTTCTCCCCAGAGTTTTCCTGACACTTGTTGATTTTACATGATTTTTAGGATTAACTCACCTAGCTTTAAAAATAAATAAATAAATAAAGGGTACTTTCAGTTCCTACTGAATTTATAAATTTCAGGCTTTCTAAGAACAGGACATGTGTTTCCATTTGTTAAAATCTTATTTTACATAATTTTTTTGTAAAGTTTTTATTACATATGGGAATTTCTTCCATGATTTTCCATTACATCTTGTATATAGGACAACTACTGATTTGTATATATTAATTTCATATTCTTATTACCTTACTATCTTAATTCTCACATCATTTTGCAATTTATTGTTTTGGGTGAGTTTCAAATCTAGATACTAATATATCCTAATTCCATATAGTCTTTTTACAATGTACTAGTGCTACTTCTCCATTATGACACGGGGAAGTCTATATTTCCTCCCCCTGAGTCTGTGCAAGCCTGTCATTAATTCAGATGTAGCACTATGAGACTTCTGAAGTCAAGTCATATTAAGAAACAAAATTTTACCTGGATGTACTGGGACCCAACCACCAAATTACACCAAAGCCACTATAAAAATGGCAGTCAACTGCATCGGATGAAGCCAGCATCCACATGGAAAGGACACGTGTAGCTGCTCCAGGCATAGCCCCAGCTGAGGTCTCGGTGAAGAGCCAGCAACAATCACTGGACATGCACATGAACAAGCCCTCAGGTGACTAGTCACAAGCCTTCAAGTCACCTTGACGGATACAATCCCCCATCGACCGGCTTATGCTATCAAATCCTGCCCAAGTTGCCAATTCTTTGGCAAAGTAAATGTTTTCAGCCATTATGTTTTGTGATGGCATGTCAGTGGTAAGAAACAACTGGAACAGGTTTTTTGTATGTGTGTTTGTTTAAAATCATATCATGACAAAAGTGTGGTATTTTTACCTTTTTCATTTTAATTTGTAAAGCTCTAATTTATTTTTCTCTTACTGTGGTGAAGGATTTGGAACCATACAGTCAATGTGATATGTATTTCCTTCAAACTCCAATAAGACACCCCATGGTATTGCATGCATGAAAGCCTTCTATTTCACTTTAGAGAGCATGTGGTGTTATGCCTCACATGGTTTACTGGAGCCCTAGAAAGTTCATGGGGGTGGATGGCCCCTCCATGTTTGTTTTGGAAGGGGCCATTTATCTATTATCTATTGGCATGCATATGGCTTGTGAAAGTCTCTAGGGTATTTGTTCCATCCTGCAAGGAGTATAATATAATCAGAGTGATAGAGGCTTGATGGCCCATACAATGATTAGACAACCAAGATCACTGATATATAGCTGGAATTGAAATAGTCTGGAAAAAATAATAGTGAAGGTATATTGCTGTCCTTGCAAGGTAAAAGAAAATTTTAATAGCTCCATACCAGGGCTTTTATTGAGTTGCTCCTACAAAAAAAAAAAAAAAAAAAGGAGCTTTCTTCTGGAAGAGTTCCTGTAAGTGGAGTCACCATCTAATTAAGTTTATAGTAACTCATTATTATTCTCCAAAAGCCATTAGTTTGTTGTACTCAGGCAGTGTTGGTTTACTAGGACTCCCCAAACAACCACAGCCTGGGACTTAACCAACAGATTTATTTCCACACAGTTCTGAAGGCTGGAAGTCCAAGAATAAGCTGTCAGCAGGTTTGGGTGTTACAAGGCCTCTTTCCTTGGCTTGCATTTGCTTCTCACATGGTCTTTTCTCTGTGCATCCCTGGCGTGTGTTTGTGCATCTGAAGATTCCCTTCTTATGAAGATACCAGCAGTTTGGATCAGGGCCTTCCTTAATGGCCTCATTTTAACTTAATCACCTCTTTAAAGGCCTTATCTCCAGAAAGTTATGTTCTGAGGTACTGGGAGTTAGAGCTTCGACAATTTTAGGAGGACGCAACTCAACCCATTAATATAGGTCAAACAGGTGAGTGGAATGTGGTTGTGATGGCAACCACCAACTCTGGATCCTGTGGTATTGTTTTACTTTTCTATTTTGGTAGATTTCTGCTTGACTTTTCCTACCTCCTCGTTCCAACTCTGTGAATTAGGAAGTCAATATGGTGATTCTTCTAGATAGTTTGTTTCTAACAATTATGCTTTCAGAAAAGGGGCATGGAATGCTAAGTGAAATGAGCCAATCCCAAAACCCAAAGGCCAAATGTCTCTCTGGTTATGCGGATGCTAATTCACAATAAGGGGGGCAGGAGGGAAGAACAGAAGTTCATTGGATTAGACAAAGGGGAATGAAGGGAAGGGGGGGAATAGGAAATACAGTAGAATGAATTGGACATAACTGTCCTTTGTGCATATATGAATATATAACTAGTGAAACTCCACATCACGTACAACCACAAGAATGGGAAGTTATACTCCAGGTATGTGTGATATATCAAAATACATTCTATTGTCATGTATATCTAAATTTTTTTTTTCAAAAAAAGGAAAAAAGGGGTATGGAATGTAATCACTATGAGGGATTTGGGTCTGAACCACACATTAAATCACTTGTTTTTTTTTTGTTGTTGTTGTTTACCATTTTCAGATGTACTTTGGCTATCTTTTCAATCTTTCAGAATGACTTTGTATTTGCAGTATACAGGATAGAGTTGAATTTACCTTTGAAATGTAGTCTAAAAATCTTTTTTTTTCTTGTTTTTTTGGGGTTCTGGAGATTGAACCTCAGAGGCACTTGGTCACTGAGCCATATCTCCAGCCCTATGTTGTATCTTATTTAGAGACAGTTGCTTAATTGCTTAGTGCCTTGTTTTTGCTGAAGCTGGCTTTGAACTTGCAATCCTCCTGCCTCAGCCTCCCAAGCTGCTGGGATTAAAATCCTTTTTCTTTTAATACATGAATAACCTTTTATGTTTATTGATATTGACATGTTTGGCTGGAATTCTTTTGTAATATTTTATGATATGTTACTTTCCTACATAATTGCAGTTACTAACTGAACTTTTCTCCTTCAGGCTAGAATTTTTAATAAATAGTACGTTAAAAATCGGATATCGGTACTGTAAAGTATGAACGCATTTACTATTAAAGTATATCTACTTTGAATTATCTTCAATCAATTATCAGGAACATCCTAGAAATTTCTCCTCTTTATGTAGGTACTGAGCCTCTTGGCAGCTGCCAATGGGAATACTCAGCCTCACTTAGGAAATGGTTGTAATTAAGAAAAAAGTAATAGAGGAAGAGAATGTATGTATATGTGCATGTGAGGGTATGTGTGTAGGCATTGGTGTGTGTGAGGAAGAGATAAAGAGGAGAGATATTTCTAGAATTTCAAAAATTATATTATTAGTATAATTATCATGTATGTATATATGTACCAGGGATTGAATCCAAGGGTGCTTAACCGCTGAATCATATCTCCAGTCCTTTATATTTTTTTATTTTGAGACAGGGTTTCACTAGGTTGCTCACAGCCTCACTAAGTTGCTGAGACTGGCTTTGAACTTGTGGTCCTCTTGCCTCAGCCTCCCGAGTTGCTGGGATTACAGGCATGCACCACCATGCTAAGCTTTAAATAATAATTTTTCAAGTAAATGTTTTTATATCATTTGCTGATCCAACTTAGCATGGACAACCAGCACTTATATTTGTGTTAAGTATTATTTTATAATTTATATAGCAGTCTATTTTCTACTCTAAAAATAATCACGGTCATCAGTAGAGGAAGGGGTCTGGGGTAGGGGAGGAGGGAGGAGTGGAGGTACTGAGGAATGAAATTGGCCAAATTATACTATGTGCATGTATGAATATGTAGCAATGAACCCCACTATTATGTATAATTATAATGTACTAATTAAAAATAAATGGAAATCAGTATGGAGATTCCTCAGAAAACTTGGAGTGGAACCACCATTTGACCCAGCTATCCCACACCTTGGTTAATACCCAAAGGACTTAAAATTAGTATACTACAGTGATGCAGCCACATCAATGTTTATAGCAGCTCAATTCACAATAGCCAAAATATGGGATGAACCTAGGTGTCCTTCAACAAATAAATGAATAAAGAAAATGTGGTATATATACACAATGGAATATTACTCAGCCTTATAGAAGAATGAAATTATGGCATTTGCTGGTTAATGGATGGATCTGGAGAATATCATGCTAAATGAAATAAGCCAATCCCCAAAAACCAAATATTTTCTCTGATATGCAGATGCTAATTCACAGGCTAGGGAAAAACAGAGGTACTTTGGACTAGGCAGAGGGGAGTAAGGGAGGGGAAGGGGTACGGGGGTAGGAAAGATAGTAGAATGAATGGGACATTATTATCCTATGTACATATTTGACTACATGACTGGTGTGATTCTACATCATATATAAACAGAAGAATGAGAAGTTATACTCCATTTATGTATGATGTGTCAAAATGCATTCTATTGTCACATATAACTAACCAGAACAAAAAATAATAAATACAGGCAAAAAATAATTATGGTCTCAAGATTTTATAAGCTAGTGTTGAGAAAATTTTTCTTTTTGGGATTGTCAAAAACTATGCCTTTTCTAAATGAGAAAAGTATAAGAAAGACGCAGGTACAGTAAACCCACCTTCAACAAGTGGCCATGCAAAATAAGAAAAGAGATGCCAGTGTTGTTAGGATCTTGAGAAACACCACATGAACATCAGATTTGGGGTTGCTTGGTCTTTATTAAAGTTTGCATCTAGGGAGTTTCACAAGATTAAATCAGGAAATTGAGTACACTCAGGGTTTTGACTAACTTGATGTGATTATTACTAATGTTGCCTGGATGAGGCGACTGTGACTTAATTGCAATTGGAACCATCTGTCCTGCTTTCCCCCAGGCCTCCATGGTGGCCTAGGTGTGTTATTCCAGCTCCTTTGGGACTAAATACTCTCATGCCTTGCTCCACATCCACTCCTTCAACTTTAACATATTTCTCAACAAGAAACAATAGAATTTTCCTCCTCCTCTGTTAAATGGGAGTTGTAATTGCAAAAATGAAAATCCAGTGATCAATTTTAGTTTTAAAGCTAGAAAAGGAAAAAAGATGTTATTATCAAAAAATGAATTTGGAAAGAATTCTTTAAAACACAGCGAGGGTGAAGTATTTTGAGAAGCAGTGTATTCTATTTGTATGCATATTTGTATATAAAAAGTGTCTTCCCTCTGGAGCAGGGAGGTGGGGGCTGATGACATTGCCTCTTGTGAGGTTCTGTTCTACATTGCAGATGCTGGAGGTGACAGAACTCAGTGGTGATTTAATCCTGTTCTTCTGTTTAGACCTGGATCTTATTCCAATTTAGGCTTCTCTTTCTCTTCTTCCATACCTAGAAATACAAGCAAAGTTTTTTATTTGGGCATCAGATTAAACTATGAGTAGATATGTCAAAAAACTCTCAAAAACTCACAAAACTCTCATCTCCCCACTCTTCCCCCATTCACCCTCCTGTAGACTGCTCCCTCCTTTTCTCTTAGCTGAGAAGGAAAGCCATTTACAACTTTTCCCAGAAGCTTCCTCAGTGACCTCTTTCCACACCCTTTCCCTGAATCAGGAAACACCACCCGCAGGGCACAGCCAGCTCTCTCACTTCTGTGGGTGAGGACCACAAGTTGATTCTTGATCCAGTGAGTTTGTGTGGAAACTCCAGCCAGACTGCTTTTTAATCAGCTTTTGCCAACAGAAGCCATGCAGCTGATGCATTTCAAATGGACTTCATTTATTTTTACTTGAGTCCTGTCCCTTCCCGAGGCAAGGACTCTGGATTTCCAAGAGTTATGACTTTAAAAAAAATATTAATTTTAATCTTTAAAAAAGCTGATAGGGACTTCATTAGCCCCAGGAAGTATTTATTTCCATACCTGTGTATACTTTCTAAAAGACATTTTTGCAATGCTAAGGATGGAACCCAGAGCCTCATGCATGCTAGGCAAGTGTCCATCACTAGGCTCACCCTCAGCCCAAGTCTTCCCTCTATTCAACCTGCTGCTAATAGACCTACGCTTTTCTGCTTTCCCTTCTGCAGGATTTGAGTGTACGAGACTAGTAAGATCTGCCTGTTGTCTTTGACGAATTGTCAGCAACCTTTCATTTTCTTAGAGATAAATATGTTCCAGTCTTTTTTTTTTGGTACCAGGGATTGAACTCAGGGACTCTTGACCACTGAGCCACATCCCCAGCCCTATTTTGTGTTTTATGTACAGACAGGGTCTCACTGAGTTGCTTAGCAGCTCACCGTTGCGGAGGCTGGCTTTGAACTCAGGATTCTCCTGTCTCAGCCTCCTGAGCTGTTGGGATTACAGGCATGTGCGCCCGGCTGTTCGAGTCATTCTTATAAATTATAATTAACTTTTTTCTCTTGCTTCTAGTTAGACATTTTTTCTCATGTTACCAAATTTTCAGAGACATTTTGCATATTGTTTTCAATAGCAATGATGGAATGAAAGAATTCAAAATACTGCTTTCCAGGTTTTAGTAGTATTCATTTATACACTGCTAGCTCTCTGAGGGCAGGGCCCTTGACTGTTTTGTTCCTGATCGTATTTCTAGCACCCAACATGCAGTGTCTGTCTCATAGAAGGTACTCAATCTTCACTGAATACATTAAGAAACGATGCCCATAGAGAAGGCCTCGGAAGACTAGACCTGCAGGAAAGCAGTAGAACCACAGGCCCCCACAACATAATAAATCATAAAGCCCCAGAGGATCATGTAGCCTATCTCGGCTCCCCACCAACTCCCACTCCCAGCTCGTCGTATGTTTTGTGGGGTCAGGAGGAGGTAGTGGGTTGTGGGTAAATGCTCTAAGCAGGGTTCTTGACAGTCTTTTGTGTTTGGTTTTCAGGAACAACAACACCATTTCCAAAGTACTTCTTATATTATGGGAAACCTTATTTTGAAGAACAAGGACATCCAAAGGGAGGAGGAATAAGGCTAATGGCAAGAAGACAGGATAGGGCTTCATTGTTGGTAGCCAAGGCAAAGGCCGGAAGCAACAGATTCCATTCAAGCTGCACACAAGAATTTGAGTCTCAACTTCTGGCACACATTCTCTCTCTGTGGAGAAGGTACTGGGGACTAATAAGAACTTGCTTTCTAATGTCTGTTTCTTCCAGAGCCCCTTCTGCTGATAGGCTGATGTGGCAGCATGGTGGAATCTTCAGAAATGGGAGTGGAGAACAGGGAACTTTCTTTGATCTAGAGAAGAAAAATGGCTCCCCACCTATTTTGGTTTAGCAGCTGTGAGAGAGGCGAACTATTAGACAGTTATAATAAATGTTTAGAAGAACCAGATGTACAGTTTCCACACAAAGCAAAAAGAAACCTGCCTTAAAGCTGAGGCTGGCTGCAGGTGCGGGACACAGGGGACAAGAGTGTCCCTGAGGGAGGCATTCACAGGTATGTCCCCAGGCTCCATTAGGGGGCAGTACTTTGACACTGCGAGCCTGCTGGGCTCAGGTGAGAACTCAACTGGAGAAGAAAGGCGAGGGGGATCCTGCACACTCAGGCTGTCCTTCCCATTTCTTGTGTTCAAGTCCTAACCCTCTTCTCTGATGGTTTGGCCAATCACACAGAGGCCAATGTGATTTTTTTTTTTTTTTTTGAGAATTTTATACCAGCAGAAATACTGCCAGCCTGGACCAACAGGTACAGACACAAGAAATGAAGGATCCAAGTCACTGGTCAAGATGGTTCAGGGATTGGCTCCTTGGATCCAGAGGGTGGGGCTGTAGCCCAGGGCTGAGAGAGTGGAGCTGCTGCTGGGCATGGAAGGCAGCCCCCCTCCGCCCCACGTGAACCCTGAGGACAGAGCATCCAACCAAAGAGGATTATTCTCAAGCTTTCAAATCTGGTGGATTTTCCCTGCTGGCTTTCAGACTTTCTTGGGAACCACCAGGGCCCTTCTTTCCTTTGCCATTTCTCTTTGAAAGGAGAATGTATATCTTATGCCTGTCCCACCATTGCCTTAGAAGCAGGTAATTTCTTGTTTGGTTTCATAGGTTCCTATGCAGCTGCAGAGTAATTTTGCTTCAGGATGACTCATACTTCAAGTCTCATCCATGCCTGATTGATATCATATTAAGATGAGATTTTGGATTTAAGAGTTGACATTGGAAAGATTTTGGAGGACACTGGGATGAGGTGAGTATATTTTGCATGTGTGAAGGCTATGAATTTTATGAGGGGAGGTGGGGGGAGCGTTATAGGCTGAATTATGTCCCTCCAAAATTTGTATGTTGTATTATGAACCCCTGGAGTCTCAGAATGTGACCTTATTTGTATAGGGTCTTCACAAAATTAAAATGAAAATCATGACTAGTGTTCTTAGAAAAAGGGGAAGCTGGGAAACTGTCTCACATACAGGGAGAACACAAGTCAAGGAAGATGGGTAACTGTAAGCCCAGGAGACACCGGGAGCAGATCCTTCCCTCACAGATCTCATGAGGACATACTCCTGCCAATACTTTGATTTTGGACTTCCAACCTCTAGATATGTGAGCCAACGAATTTCTGTCATTAAGCCACCCAGCCTGTGGGACTTTGTTCCCACAGCCTTAGCAAACTAAACAACTTCCACAAAACCACCCTGAGTTACATTATTATAAAAAGAGCAAATGCTTGATTTTTAACTTAGCATATTTTAAGGGCTTTTAAAAATTTATATTTCCTATTAGCTTAGCCTGTTTTGCTATAATATAGGCAAGGTCTGTGGTTCTGAGTGAAGTCTCTAAGCTCTCATATGTCTGGATTTTTCAAAACATGGCGACATGCTGATGGTTCACTAGAAATAACACTGGACCGAACCTCTTCTAGAAGATGTCAGCTCTGTCACCAATTATTTTGGTAGGTCCCTCAATTTTGATATGACCCTCTGGGGCTTTAAGATGTCTGAGCCTCAGCTACCTTTGGTAAAAGGAAAATGTTGGTTTAGATGATCTCTAATCTCCTTTTCAGCAATAAGATTACACAGTAATGCAATAATGTGATTTTATCTTGAAGTTATAGCTGACAAAACTAATCAAGGAAGTCGAGCCACGAAAACCATTATGGAACAAGGGAAGGGGACTCATATACAGTGTTCCTTCTTCTTGGGGGATTCTGTAGTAACTGGTGTGCGGTAGTGATGGTGCACTGTACTCCATTGTATTCAACACACACACACACACACACACACACACACACACACTCCAGTGTTCAATCAGCAGTTTCAAAAATCAACTACTAACAAACCAGGAAACTAAGGGGACTAAGTAAAGTGCCAGAGGAGAATTAAGGGAATTAGAGAGCCATCCAAAGAGGGCACTGGATCCTAATTCTTGGCTGTCAGAAGGGAACAGCGGGCTTGGTATTCCTACATCTTAAAATATTTGATAAGATGCTAAAGTCTGGCCTTTATGTGAAGTCTCCCATTTTTAAATGTTGGTTCCAAACCCAAAACCCCACTGTAGGCCTAATGAAACTTCTTGGTGGATAAAATTTAGGGGCAGATGATCAGTGTATGACCACTATTATAAATGGGAACATACCTCCTTGACACAAAATATCAGCCTCAATGGAATCAACTAGATAGATGTGGACAAAATTAATCTCAAACCTGAGATGGGTTGTAAAAAGTTAGCCTTTACTCAAGTTCCTTAAGAGAATAGTACAGACAATTAAATTGAACAGACCATTTGAAAAAGCCTTAGTTTCACTATTCATTTTTAACTACTCATTCAAAGTTCCTAAAAGCAACATTATTTTACTCTAGATTGGATATTTATTACTCTTGGTTTTCAGACCATCTTCTCAAAGAAGTATTAGAACAATGGCCAAATAACTGTTGGAACCAGGCAAATCAAGGGGACACGGACAGTCATAAATATTTCCTATCTTAGACTATTAGCTTAAATCTAAATAGTTTTTCTTCCAAGAATCTGAAAAAAGCTTAATTTTGTTTTCAAAATATTTTCAGTTAACTAAATACTTCTATAAATTAACTAATAGAGAAATATTACTATTCTCATTGGAGGGAACATTATTAAAAAATTAATTTCTGATTCCCCAAATTGTGGCCGGAACTGAATAAATTTTGACATCTTTTCAGTAGACTACTCATTAAACGCAAAGGCTGCTGAGAAAGTAAACCCTCAATTCCTCTGGGCCAGTTAGCATTGGCTAACACCTTGACACATACAATCTTAGATCTACACACACAAAAATGCCTGAATCAATAACTGTGATCACTGTGCTTTATTTTTTCTGTTAGATGGAGTTCCTGGTGTAGTGTCTGGCACGGAGTAGGGTGCTCAATGTTTGTGGAGCAGATTCTAGTTACTGGTGACCTCTAGAATGCTGTGATTGTTGGAGATGTCCAGAGCTTTCTAGAACCCCCACACCATCTTGCCTTTGGATAGTATTTTCATGCAGGATTCAAATCACTACGTGTCTGTCACTTTTTCCATCTTCCAATGTTTATGTTACATTACATAAAGACAGTTTGGACAGGTTTTGCACAGCTTGGACAAGATTACATGTCTTGCCCAGATGGACGCTCTGCCACAAATGGAAACAAAAGAGAAATCACATCATGGGTTAAGAGAGCTTTTGCAGCAATGCGATGTCACCTTTTATAAGCCTGAACCTCTTTGCCATCTTCCAACCTTAAAGAGGACAGCCACTGGGGAATCATTTGGCCAGGGTCATTCTGAGGTGCTTAAGAGTTCTAACCACATGGTGGTAAGACCCCTCTGAGGTTACTGCAGCCACACCAAAGATGACATGGAAAGTGGATACCCAGGTGACTTAACAAGACCTCTTGGCTACATTTCATAACTAATCTATTAAATTTGGGGTCCTTTCAGCTAAGACAGCATTTGGTTAACCAGAACAAATGTCTCTAATTTTTTTTCCTGTTAATATTATGTTTTTCCCTATAAAATTTTATGGTTTTGGAGGCTTTACTAGCTAATAAGACTGAGTGAGTAGTAAACCTTTCAGGTAAAACCTCCCAACAGCTCCTAAATTAATAATGTAATTATAAAAATGAGCATTTCAGAAGAGATTCTGTGTGAAGGATTAAAGGAGAGGCTGCTGTGAAGTTTTCCCTCAGTCTCTGCATAAGCTCTCGTGGGCTGCACTTCTTGTGTTTTAGGCTCCCCCGGCCCCCCAAATACTTACTTCTCTGTGTATCCCAGATATAGTTGTTCAGAACTTCTCCCAGCAGGTACAGAAAGTTCATTAAGATGGTTGTTGACCCAAAGAAGATGATTCTGGCTCCAGGGCCAATGTGTTCCAGGAAGGGGTACACCCACATGCCGGTGACATGATGTACCCAGCACACCCTGCCATGGAGTTGGAAAGGAGACAGAGAGGCAGTCACTCTCATGACACATGGCAGAGCGGCTAGATTACAAGTGCACACCCCTACCTAACCATTCTTCAGCAGCCGCCAATCACAGGTGTGGCTTCTGATCCTTGAAACTGATCCTTCTGATCCTCAGTGACCAGAAACCTGGTTGTTGTTGGTTTTTACTTTTTATTTTGAAATAATTTTAGACTTGGAGAAAGAGGTGTAAATAGGAGGCAGAGAAGTCCCATTTGTCCCACTCTTAGCTTGTTGACATCTTGTACAGTTCTGGGAGCATCACTACATCTAAGGAATCAACCTTGGTACACCAGTACTAATGAAACCATGGATTTATCTGGAATTCCCCAGTGTTTCCATTAATGTCCTTTCTCTGTTCAAGGACCTACTCTAGGATCCTACCTTGCATTTAAAGACGTGGCCTTAGTCTCCACTCTGGCAGCTCCTTGTCTTTGATGACATTTATAGCTTTTGGTCAGGTATTTGAAACTGTTAGACAATCTTTTTAATCTCTTCTTTACATAAGGAAACAATGTAGCATTAGGCAACCACAGTGTAATCAGATCTAGGTGGGAATGCACAGGCATCCTGCCAGACCACCTTCCAACTAGACACGAATGGGAATGGCGCATGCTGGCAGAACCATCCTGTAGCCTCCCCGACACCACGCTTCCTGTTCCTCTGATCTCCGGATCCTACATTCATTTCATACCCCCCCTATTTTACATATGTACTCGTAATCATTCTATTTGTGTTCTGGAGATATTTTCGGCTCAGTGAGAACAGCAACATCATCAATTACCACTGCTTTCAAAAGTTTAGTTAGAATATTTGAGCCACTGGCTTAGTCCTGACATGACTGTTCATAGCTGTTTTTCAAAAATATTCCTGGGGTTCATTACTCTATTGAGTGTTATCAATTTTGAAGACCAAATAAAATATAAATAACTTTAGTATACTGGGAATAAAATTACTTTTTAAACTTATGTCTTCTGGGGTCATTTCCTCATTTTCCATGATTTCACTCTTTAAGGAGTGTACTTACATATACATTACCTACATATGAATTCATTTGAGAAAGGAAACCTGGGGGTCTTAGAACTTGCATTATCAATGACAAGAACTCCCAACCCCCATGGAAGTCAAAATTCATTTTGGAGTGGTAGTAGAACACTCTTTTTAAATGTGGAAAGCATATACATACACAGCTAAAAATCATGCATGTATATGTATATAAACACATGGACATAAACATATACACTATATCTGTGGTATCAGAACTTCATGGCTCAGCAATGCCATGCCTAGGTATGTAGCAAAATAATAGAAAGAAGAAACTCTAACACATATTTGTCCACCAATGTTCCTATCAGCCAAAAGGCTGAAATAATCCAAGTGTCCATCAACAGATGAATGAATGAATAAATATGATGTTGGATATACTGGCAATGGAATATCATTTAGCCACAAAGAAGAATGAAATTTTGCTAGATGTTACAACATGAATGAACAATGAAAAACACGCTAAATGGATTAAGCCAGATATGGGACAAATATTGCATGTTTCCACGTATATGCTAGAATAGGCAAATTCAGAGACAGAAACTATAATGGAGGTTTACCAGGGACTGAGGGGAATGGAGAATAGGGAATTTATGTTGGAGGATAATGAAAGAGTTCTGGGTATAGATAGTGGTGATGGATACATAACATTATAAATATATTTAATGACAACTACATCTATAAGTGGTCAAAATAATAAATATTGTGGGATGTGTATTTTACCACAGTAAAATATTTCATGGTGTAAAGATTACGGGGGGGGGGGGGAAGGAGATCTAAAAAAGGCTCCTTGGTTGGGGGAGGCAGTAATGAAAGAAAGGTGGAGAAATCGTGCCTTAGGAAGAAGAGACAGGCACTGGGTCTGTCCATGGCTTGAATCATGTCCAAATTCAGATTTTTTTTTTAATAAAAAAATGAGACCATGCTAACAAAAAAAAAATGTCTTTTAGAGGCTGGGATTGTAGCTCAGTGGTAGAGCACTTGCCTCACATGCGTGAGGCCCTGGGTTCGATCCTCAGCACCACATACAAAGCAATAAAATAAAGACATGGTGTCCATCTACAACTAAAAAAATATTTTAAAAGATTTCTTTTAAAGCTAAAGCATTTTTATGAGACTCAGTAGAAATTAAATTGTCATAGCTAACCTGTGGGCTTCTGATACATCACATTCTGTTTGTTCCTAAGTCAGAGGCAGTTTTATCTTTCTAATCTTGTCTTAACTAATGTGTACCCATCAAGTGGCTTATTAATTTCCACAGAGATAATATACGATATTCCTCAAATTTAATACCATAAAGCTGTAATTGATTTCTTTGCAAATCAACTTATGAAAGTATAATCTGACTCACAGTAAAACGGTTTCCTCAATTAGGCAAACTGGGAGCGATTCAAATTATAAATGCTAATAGTACTCTTTATACTTGCTCCTGGTATTCAGCTCACTTTTGGTAGAATGAGCTTTCATTTGCAGCTTCTGGGGTCATCACTGATGTCAACTCTTCAGATCCTACTGGCAATGTACTTTTTTTGATTTGTATGGATCATCCTGTAATACCACACAGATATAACAACAATAGCTACATCCTCTCCATCCTTAGATGACTCCTAAATTTACACTTCCAGCCTGGATCTATTTCCTGAACTTCAGAATTCCACACCCCACTGCACACCTTCCCTGGGATGTTTAGACGTGCTGTTAGCTGCATCTCCAACCATTTCCATGTCATCATCTTCCCTGCATCTGATTCTGGCACACCCTCTTTACCCTGTCCCCAACACTCAATGACAACTGTGCCGATTCCACATCTCTCTCTTCCCAGGTTGATGGCCACTACATTATTCCAGTAGTAGCCTGGGGCAGAAAACATGGAGTCATCTTTGTCTTTTCTTTTTCTCACAACCCACACTCACTCAGTCCTAAGACCACTTTCCAAATATTGTCATCACTTGATATCCATAGGGGATTGGCTCTAGGAATCCCACAGAGACCTAAACCTGCAGATGCAAAAGTTTCACATAAAATGGCGCGTCTGCATATCATCTATGCACACCTTTCTGTATTCTTTAAATCATCTCTTGATTACTGATAATACTTAATACAATGGAATTGCAATGCCACAAGTTGTTACACTGTATTGTTTAGGAAGTAATGACAAGAAAAGAAGTGTGTGCATGTTCAGTATAGATGCAACTTTCCCCCAAATATTTTTGATCTGTGATTAGTTGAATCAGTGATGTGTCCAACGTATCTATGACCCACTACTGCCCTCACTGTCCCTTGAGTTCAAGCCCTCCTTGCTTCTCCCAGGAAACACTGCAACACCCTCTAGTCTCTGCTTTCATCCTCCCTGTAGCCATTCCACAACCTATTTGCAGCAGAGCCGCCAGACAGGTGGAATGCCAGTGCATGCCAGGCCAGGCTGCTCTTCGGCTCAACTCTTGCTTCCTCTCCCACTTAGAGAAAAGCCCAGTCCCCACATGGTCCTCAAGGCCTGACCTAAGCTTGCCTGGCACTTCCCTGACTTCATCTCCCTCTTTCTCACTCCATTCCTGCCACACCCATTTCTTGGCATCCCTTGAGCACACTTAGCTCTGTCTCTGTCCCATCACTGCCCCGAACACTCCAGGGCTCCTCATCCTCCCTGCCTCCAACATCTCCAGGGCTCCCTTGGGTCTTCCAGGTATTCACCCAAATGCCACCTTCTCAACAGGGCTTCCCTGGCCAAGGTGCCTAAACATTGCAACCCCTATCCTGAAACTCTCTATTCTCTATCTCTTTATTTTTTCCCCCAGCCATTTAATGTGCTTTACTTATTTACTTGTCTGTTTACTGTCTGCATCTGAGCCCAGACGTTTCGTCTGTTATGTTTACTGCTGGGTGCCACAGCCCTTGCAGCAGTGTGTGGCATGCAATATGCACTAAAAAATTATTTGTTGAATTAATAATTGAATATAGGAACATCAATGGCAATATCTGTGTACATCCTTATTATATAGTAGGCACTTTTCCAATTTCTTAAAAACAATCCCCAAAAGAAATATGAAGCCAACAACCCAAATTTCTGTGTTTTTTTGTCAGTACATTTGACTTAAGTCAGGGGTAGACCAACCTTTTCTACAAAGGACCAGACAGTAAATGTTCTCAGCTTTGTAGGCCACTATATGGTCTCTGCCACAAGGAAAGTGTGCCATTGCAGAGCAAAAGCAGCCACAGATACTAGCTAAACAAATGCATGCAGATATGTCCCAATAATTTTATTTATGGATACTGAAATTTGAATTTTCATATAGTGAAATTCTTTCGATTTTTCTAACCACTTAAAATGTAAAAATGACTCTTGATGGTTTTTGTGTTTGTCTTCACTCACACACACACACAGGTGATGGGCTGGATTTGGCCTATGGGCTGTCATTTACTAACCCCTAGTTTAAAAGTTTTTTGTGTGTGTTTCACACAACTTTTTTTGTACATCATGTCATCTAGTCCTCTCAGCAATGCTATGTATGGCATGTCACTCTAATTTTACTGATGTGAGAATCAGAGATTATGGAGAATATGTCAAAATTGCCAATGCAAATGCAAAATTCTCAGGTTTGCATTCTGCAGTGCAGGGCAGTGAATGGCTATTCTGAGTATCATGCTTTAATATGTGAGTTATCTCCTTTCCTGTACCATCTCCCTACAAGGTACAAGTATCCTTATTTCACAGATAAAGATACTGAGACCAGACTAAAGAATTTGTCTAAAATACTGGCAAAGCCAGGAAAGAAATACACATTTGATTTCTCTTTTTCTGTGTGTACTTGCTTCCCATACTGAGGCATTTAATACAGCTGCCAAAATGTAAGTGAGAATTTCTATTTTTCTTTTCTTTTTTTTTAAGTTTTCTTGATCTGGGAGGTCATCAGACCATCTTAGATACGGAAGTCTTGTTACCTGGGGCTTTACCTGGATCAGTGCAAGGATGCGTACACTTGTCCTGACAGGCAGTACTTTCATCATTTGCTTCCTTGATATGATCAAGGCTCAATTCTCTGCACCAAGATGACTCATGCTCTTGCTCATTTATTTGTGGAGAGTTCTTAGTTCTTGGTTGACTTTCAATTTCTATCTCATTATAAAGCCTTCTAGTCTTAGTGCCTAAATAAATCACACTTAAGGTAATGGTACCAAATTTAATTTTAGCCTAAGAAATCAATTACCATGGTGTGTGCATGTGTGTGTGTGTGTGTGTGTGTGCGCGTGCACATGTGCACAAATATACACAAATTTATATCATGAGACTTCTGGATTATCTATTTTATCAAATGTACCTTCAATTCCATTCAGTTTAATGTGTTGTTTAAACAAAATAACACTTACCCATGTCTCCCATCTGAGTGCTTTTCTAGCAGGGATACAGAAGTAAATGAGACAGAAGTAACTTCTGTCCTCTTGGATTATAGTCTAATGAGAGATCCAGCTATTCAAGGAGCATTTATAAGTGTATTTATAAGTCAGAGTTAAGACAGAATAAGTGTAGGGGGGTCAAGGGTGCACAGGGACTGTCCCCTGCTTTTTGTTTTAACCTTCTACTTACTATTAGTCTTTCTCTTGTATATTCAACTTTCTTTCAAACCATTTTCTCATAAATATAAAAATAAGAACATGTAAAATATAAATATGAAGGAATGTTTGAAAGAGTTGGATATGCAACTTTTTACAATGGTTAGTATATAACGTCTTATAATGGTTTCATAAATATGAGAAAATGATAAATATGTTCAAATGTCCTTCATTAAAGTGCAACCACAAAGTCTCCATTGGTGTCAGAAACGCTGCTGTGTCTGTCCTCTACAAAGACAGACGTCTCCCAACAGTGGCCCACACTCTGCCTCTGCCTCCTTCTTGGCACCAGTCCTCCACTCACGACCGCTCGGCTCCTTTCCCCAGGTGCCTGCTCTTCTTAGTTCCCTTTGTGAGTTCACCCTCCACTACCTCACCAGTAAATGAGGAACTTCCTTAAGGTTGGGTTTCTACCCATTTCTTATGTTGTGCATTCTCAGGTGATGAGCTCATTCACTGCAGAATTCCACCAAATAGGTGGATATTTCACAAATCTGCACCCTAACCCAGATTTCTTCTCCATTTTAGAAAAGATTATCAACAGTCCTCAAAACATATTATCCTGCACATCTTAGAGATACCTCAGATTAAATATATCTAAAGCCAAAGGCATGCTTCTTCCCAGAACTCCGGCATTTCTTATCTCTGAGAATGGTACCAATGTTCTTTCAGTGCAACTTAAACACCTGGAGTCACCTTTGGCACCTTCCTCTCCTTCATCACACATAGTCAATCCACCATCCTGTCTTATCAAGATTATCCCACACATCTCTCTGACGATACACTTGATTTTTTTTCTATTTCCATCACCAGCATCTTAATTTGTGTTAGAATAATCTCTGTCTAGAGAACTGCAATAGTTTCTAACTTGTCTCTACTTGTACTTTTCTCCCCTTTCTACTCATTATCACACCTGCCACAATGATTTTTCCAAAACAGAAATCTGAACACATGGTATTACTACTTTCTACACATCAATGGACTCCCATTGCTTTTTGTTAAAGACATCAAGGTTTGGAGTACCCTTTAGACCGTGGCTGCTGCCTGTCCACATAGCCCTATCTCAAGCCTTCTCCTGCTCCTCTTTGCATTCCTGTTATACTAGCTTTCATTTGGTTCCTTGATTTTGCCATGTTTCCCCTGTCATGTAAATTTTTACAGGTCCTTCTTTCTGTTTATGTTATTAGTTACCCACCCCTTAAACTAGTTAAGTTGTATTTATATTTTATATCTTAGCTCACCCCTTACAATTGGCCTGTTAGCACTTATTGAGGACAAATTCCTTGACCTACCAGATGAGGACAGATTTTTATAAACTTTTATAGAACCGCAGATCTCTTTTATTTTCAATGCTCTTTTATTGGTATTTAAATTTGAATGATATCTTTATTTGAGCATTTCTCCCTTCTAGAGTACAAGTTATGTGGGGCAAGACTGTCTATTTGTACTTTTCCTGGTATCCTTAGTGCTTGCCACATGCCTGTCAATATAGTAGAAGAATGAGCAAGTGAATAAAGTAGCAGTAAACAAAGAGGAATAAAAGTTGAGTAATGATGGAAGCAAAGACCCTTCTACCCAAAAGGAATAGCAAGTCTAAAAAAATCCAAGTAAAGGAAAAGCTCCCAGATGTTCCGAAGAACATATTTGCTGAGATCAAGGGAGACAGCACAGGATGGGTAGAAAGGTTCCAAACTGTGGATGGCTTTTTAAGAATTGTAGACTGTCTTACTCTGGACAACAGGAAGTCTTTGAAGCACATTCAATAAATTTAAAATAGATCAGATTGACCTAGAAACCAATTTTATCAGAAATGGTAATGGCTGGGAGAGGAATGGTAACATTGGGAATGAAAATTAGTGGATAAATTTAAAAGATGTAGACCAATCAGTATCTATCTATATAACTCTATCTATCTATCTATCTATCTATCTATCTATCTATCTATCTATCTATCTATCTATCTACCTACCTACCTACCTATCTAACTATAGTTCAGTAACATTGGCATCCTGGAAATGATCATGAGAGCCAGTTAAATCTTTAGGAAGTTTGTAAGCTGGTTGGCTGGCAGCTTGGATTCAGCCACCATGAGACTATTTACACCAAAGACATGGACAAACACTACACATCAGGTGTTCCTTCCTCTGTCCCCCAAAGTACTGGTCATTAAACATTTTTCAGTAACCATAGGTTACTAGCCTTTAGAAATTATAAAAGAAAGTAGAAAAGAAAATATTAGAGGACCCTGCATATAATGATAGAAACTGTTTTGCAAAATTTTTGTTTCGCTTATGTGAAAATGATGCATAAGCACACATTCTGGCTGGATCACGACACAAAAGATGTTTCTTTAATTCATAGTAAAAAAAAATGACAAGCACTGATTTAGGAAACAGAATTTAGAGAACTTGGTGATTGATTGGATTTGGACAGTGAGGGAAGTGAGATGAGTCAGGGATTAATCATAGATTCCTGGCCTGATTAGCTGGGCGGAGGGTGCTACCATTTCCTGAGATAGGGAGTTGCTGGGAGGGAGCTGCTCTGAGGGGATCATGAGTTCCGTCTGGACATGTGGAGCCTGAGGTATCTGCAAGATATCCAAGTGGAGATGTCCTGAAGGCAGACAGCAACATGGACCTGAACTACAGAGCAAGGACTGATGTGACCATGCAGGTATTGAGTTCTTTGGCAAAAAGATGATGGTGGAAACCGTCTGCACAGATTGAAATTAGCTGGATAAGAGTGTATGGTATGAAGAAACTGGGCCCATGAGAGCCCTGAAAAAAGTCAAAATTTAAGGGGTTGCTTAGAGAAAGGAGGCTAAAGGGAAAACCAAGAAATATGGGCTAGAAACAGGGAAGCAAGATTGTCATTTATTGAAGCCAGGGGAGAAGGGGTTCAAACATAAGAGTAGACATTCTCTATATGCACAGAAACTTTAAGAATTATTAGAAAACTCGCTTTCTGCCTATAAAGCGGAAGTAAGACATTGTCAGATTTTGAGTGGTATGTGTATCATTCACATCTACTTTGTATTGACTGGGTAGAAGTGATACATAGTACATAAAAAAACTGACCTTGACAAATTCAGTAGCTCTTTTTGTCACACAGTCAAATTTCATCTGATCACTCATATCATGAATTGTGGTAGTCTCAGGAACCCTTGTAGTAAGGGAGATGTATCATTTCTTCCTTTTCTGGCTATTACTCTTATTTATTCTGGATAGACACAGTACCTATCTGACCACTGAGAACCTTTCAGTGTTGAAGATTATTTTAAAGAGGATTAAAATTTTTCTCTATAATTCACATTTAGATAAGGAGCTAGGTTGCCTGAGAGATAGGATATTAACTCATCAGACACAGAGGATACAGACACACGCAATAATAGCTAACAGCCCACTACCCTGAATGCTTAGTGACAGGCACTTGCTAAATGCCTTACATGAGCAATTCTTTGGAAAAGGTATTATATGGTACCATTTCACAGATGAGGACACAGACCCAGAGTGATTAAGTCATGGAGAAGCTGCGATGCACACTTCAGCAATTAAGTTCTTAGCCTATATACCAGGCTCCCCTACTGCACCCAAGGCTAGACTGTGATGGATGGGAACATGGCCCTGGAAAGCTTTTGTATGTACTCAGAACCAAAAAATGATCTAATGAAATCTCTCTATAACATTGTTCTTTTTTTCCCCATTGACTATAAAAGTAATTCATACTCATTACAGAAAATGTGCAAGATGCAGAAATGTTGCAAAATGCAAGATAAATCATGTTTGGTGAAGCTTTAACACAAGTTTGAATGTCTTATGAAACGCAGGGACCAGATTTTATAACTTCCCCTGAAAAGCGGGGAAACCACTGCAGGGATAAAGTAATGAACACTTCCGTCAGAGAAAATAGTTACTTACCTCTTAAGAAGCAGTCCCATGACGTGACTGCATTTAACCTACTAGAATTTACTACACTGCGTGGCAGTCAATGAGCATGTGTCCTGGGTGGGACAGACGATACGCATCATCTTCTCATCCCCTGGGTCTCTGTGCATCTCTCATGGTGCCTCCAACCTGATGCCTGAAGTTCTTTTCAAAGGCGGATTTGACTTTTGACTTAATTGCTGACTTTAGACCTAGTAGTCTCTTTAGATCTATTTTAGGGCTATTCAAAAGGTCTCTTGAACTGTCCCCTGAGTATTGACTGCATGGCATCTTGATCTGGCTACATTTTATGGGAACCTGCAATCCTACTGGAGTTTCTAGAGTTCATGAATATATTCATTTACTTAACAATTTTTCTTTTTCTAAATGCTGGGGTTTAAACCCCAATGCCTCGCATCAGGTAAGCACATGCTCCACCACCCAGCTGCACTCCTGGCCCCAGTAAGTATTTCTTGAGTCTTGACTTTGTGTCAAGTGGGGTGAGCAGCAGTGGGGATGAGTGGGATGGGTCTGCCACGACTCCCAGGAACTAGGACAAGGGACATTTGCTTTGATGGAAACAGGGCTCAAAAAGCTGTCCCAGCTGAAGTATATGGTAGTGCCAGAAAATGAATGAATTAATTCACAGGCAAATACCAAACATAGGGATCCAGCCTGAAGCAGTTTTGAAATAATGCTCTAGTTCAGTTACAGATATACTTTTAGAAGTTTATTTTTCATATACTGTGGGTTTAAGAGAGATTTTTCAAAACAATATTTTAAGGCGTAATCATAATTTAATATTCATCAAAGATGTCTCATATTTTCAATGGAATTAGCCCAACACACTCTGAGGGGTAGCTATACACGGGGCAGGCTTTCTGGATATGTGTCCTGCATAGTCACACAAAGTGCTATGCCCAGAAGTGTCCCATTCTTGGTTGAATGATCTGCTGTGACCATCTTGAAATTCTTAATTTTTGAACAAGGGATCCCACATTCTTGTTATACCCTGGGTCCCATCAATTAAGTAGTTAGTCTTGTCTCTAAAGCTGTGTCATCTACCCTTCAGGAACTTCTAGCTGCTCCACACATTTGTTAGGCTACCTTCAGTATTATTTAACTTCTTTGAGCCTCAATTTCCCATTTAGTAAAGTGGCATAAGTGATATTGCCTAACTTAGAAATGTAACTATCAGGTAATATAATAAAGTTTTTAGCATAGAAAACTTACATCAGATAAAAGAAACAAAAAAGCAAATGAAACAAACAAAAAAACATTCCCACTGCTTTCTTACGCAGAAATATAGACTATTTTCCTGTACTTCTCTCACACAAGAATGTTTTCAAGGTTACAAGTCCCTCCACCCATCCCTGGGGAAAGAGGCAAATTGTGCATGCCTCCCGGAATGCATTCCTGTAATGAGGTAATGAGGGAATGTGTTCCCTTCCTGATTCTAAATCACAAATATCAGAGTGATTTATCCAGTAAGGCAGGCTTTGGAATAATCTGCTTCAGAATATTTTCCTTTAACACATCTCCTGGCATGAGTCTAAGCTGGTTGCAAATGATTTGTTTCCATTGAGCTCTACTCTCTACAGTCTACCTGGTTTTATGGTGATGTTTTCCTGGAAATAATTCAATTTGAATTTCCCATAATAAAATGCATGACTATTTTTTCTGAACTTTAATCATTTGGAACTTCTCAATGCATACAGGTGCCAAGCATTAAGTTGACATATTGAACACCACAGGGAGTATGTGTTCTTTTAGCAGAGAGGTGGGGACTCAGCAAGGGGCCATTATGGCCCAAGTGATCATCAGAATTGGCTGCTGCAGGACAAAAGCGATGCATTTAAAGGAAGGAGGAAGAACATCCTAACATTTCACAACAGAAAATCATAATTGTCCATATTTTGCAGAAATTACCTCTAGCATCTCTCTAGCATCTTCTGTGTGTCTCCCTTCACTAAGTGCTTGTATTTAGGACTGGAAACAGTGCTATGGTTATCCCTGCCATGACAGTATCTTCTTTGATCCTGTCTCCTCCATGGACCACCAATCTTTCTCTCTCATTGCCACCTTTCCTTAACAGAGATAATTTTCCCAACATTCCTTGGACTCCTGCTTTTGTGCCAGTACCCCATGTCAAACTGTAACAAGGCCTTCTTATTAGAATTAAAAGTACTTATAAAAATTTCTAAAATGCTTACATTAAAAAAAGAAGGCCAGGTGCAGTGGCACATGCCTGTAATCCCAGCCTTGGGAGGCTGAGGCAGGAGGATTGCGAGTTCAAAGCCAGCCTCGGCAGTGCAGTGAAGCACTTAGAAACTCAGTGAGAGCCTGTCTCTAAATAAAAAAATAAAAAAAAAGCGCTGGGGATGTGACTCAGTGGTTAAGTACCCTTGGGTTCAATCCTCAGTATCAGGAACAAAAAAAAAAAAGGAAGAATCTCCCTGCTCCACAAACTACAGCCCTGAGTTTCCTCCCTGTGCCCTAACCTGAACCCCAGGGAAAGCCACATTTAACTCATTCAACTGTTTCCTCACGTTTTTTCTTACTTATTTAATTAACTTTTTTAAAACTGAGGTATGATTGACATCAAAGGTGTACATTAATTAATGCATACATGTTAATGGGTCTGAAGACAAATATACATCTGTGAGACCATCTCCATAAACAATGCTATACACATAACTATCTCCTCTAAGTTTCCTCTACTTTGTGTGGGAAGAACATGTAACCTAAGCTCTATTCTCTTAACAAAGTTTTCTGTACTGTCATGGTTGGAAACTTAAAGCTCATGCGCACAAGGCTCGAGCAATGATACAGCAGTGTTCGGAGGTGGAGCTTCTGGGACGTGACTGGATCAGGAGGTCTCCAATCTCATGAATGGACTGATAGTGTATGGAGTCAGAGTTTCATGAGTATCAGGGAAGAGCTTTGTTAGAAAAGCAAGCTCTCTCTCTGAACTTCCTGGCTGCCCTGAGGTGAGCAGCTTTTCTTTGGCACACTTTCATCATGATCTACTGCCTCATCACAGGCCTAAAAGCAACTGGGCCAACTGGACATAGACTGAAATCTTGAGCCAAAATGAACCTTACCACCTTTAAGTTGATTTCTCTGAAGGATTTTCTCATAGCAACAGAAAGTGGAGTAACACATGTACAATACAGGATCACTAACTACATACACTGTGCTGTAGAGTAGATTTCTAGGACTTATGCATTTTCCGTAACTGAAACATTGTACACTTTGATCAACACCTCCCAGAGTCTCCTTCTCCCAGCCCCAGGTAGCAACCATTCCACTCTGTTTCTATGAGTTTAATGATTTTAGATTCCTGATACAAGTGGGAGCAGAGGATCTGGCTGACTTCACTTAGAACAATGTCCTCCAGGTTCATCCATGATTTATCAAATGAAAGAACCTCCTTTTTAAGGGCTGAATAATATTCCATTACAAGCATATGCCATTTTTTATTTATCCACTCATCTGTTGATGGACATTTAGGCTATTTCCATGACCTTGCTCTTGCGAATGCTGCTGCAATAAACATGGAAATGCAGATATCTCTCTTATGAGATTCTAATTTCAGTTTTTTGGGCTATATCCCCAGAAGTGGGATTGCTGGATTCTATGATAGCTCACTTTTGAGTTTTTGAGGATCCTGCCTACTGTTTTCCAGAATGGCTGCACCAAGCAGCATTCCCAGCAAGAGTGTCCAAGGCTTTCGCTTACATCCTCGCCAGCGTTTTTGTTTTTTGAAACAGCCATCCTAACAGGTGGGAGCTTAAATTTGCATTTTCCTGATGATTAGCAAAGGTGAACACCTTTTCACATACCTGTTGACCATTTGTATGTCCTTTTTTTTGAAGATACATCTATTCAGATCTTTTAGTCTTAAAAATCTTTGTCTTTTTTTTTTGCTATTGAGTTATATGAATTCTTTGCATATTTTGAATATTAACTGTTTACCAGAAAAACGATTTTAAAATATTTTCTCACACTCCATAAGGCCTTTTTAATTTGCTGATGGTTTCCTTTTCTGTGTTGAAGCTTCTGAACTGGATGCAATACCAATTGTGAATTTTTTGCTTTTGGGGTCATATTAAAAAACTCAGTGCCAAGGTCAATGTCAAGAGTCACTCCCCTATGTGTTCTTTAAGATATTTTACAGTGTCAGGGCTTACAAGTTAAGTCACTAATCCATTTTGGGTTGATTTTTTGTATGCTGTAAGATTGGTATTGTTTTCCATGTGGATGCCCTGTTTTCCCAACACCTTCACTGAAGAGACTGTCCTTTCCCCATGTGTACTCTTGTCCCCGCCCCCCTACTTTCCCCTACACTTGTCAAAGATCAATTTACCTTAAACATGCGGGCTCCCTTCTGGGCTTTCTATTCAGTTCCACTGGTTGATATATCTGTTTTATGCCAGTACCACACTGTTTTGAGTACTGTAGTTTTATATATATTTTGTGGAAATGTGGGCTGTATATGTGGAAGTGTGTGTAGTTCTGTGTATGTTTTGAAACAGGGAAGTGTTAGCCCAGTGGTAGAGCGCTTGCCTCACGTGTGTGAGGCACTGGGTTCGATCCTCAGCACCACATAAAAATAAATAAATAAAGATATTGTGTCCATCTACAACTAAAAAAAAGAAATGGGGAAGTGTGATGCTTCCTGCTTTGTTTTTCTTATTCTGGACGGTTTTGGCTATTTGTGGTCTCTTGTAGTTCATTTGGGGCCTTTTTTCCTCCCAATTTCTTTACCAAAAAAGTCACTAGTATTTTGACGGGGAATGCATCAGATCTGTAGATCACTTTGCATAGTAGGTCATTTTGACCGTATTAATTCTTCTAATCCTTGAACATGAACGTCTTTCTATTTGTCTTTCTCAATTTCTTATGTTAATGTTTTATAGCTTTTTAAGTGTTAAGTGTTAAGTTTTTCAGCTCCTTGGTTAAACTTCTTCCTAAATATTTTTCTTATGCTATTGATAATGGAATTATCTTCCTGATTTCCCTTTCATTGTTAGTGTAAATAAATAATAGTGATTTTATATGTTGATTTTTTTATCCTACTGTTTTACTGAATTTAACAATGCAAAAGGGGGTTTTTTAGGGGGAAGGGGCCTTTTAAGTTTTCTACATTTATTTTATTTTTTAAATCTTTTTTTAATTGTAGATGAATATAATGCCTTTATTTGTTTATTTTTATGTGGTGCTAAGAATCAAACCCAGTGCCTCACATGTGCTAGGCAAGTGCTCTACCACTGAGCCACAACCCTAGCCCCAGGTTTTCTACATTTATGATTGTGTTATCTGCAAGTTGATAGTTTCACTTCTTCCTTTCTGATTTGTATGCTTTTTATTACATCATCTTGCCTAAATGCTCTGATTGGAATTTTCACTACTATGTTAGTGGTGAGAATGGGCATTCTTCCCAAGTTCCTGATCTTAGAAAAAAGATAAGCTTTCAGTTTTTCACTGTTGAGAGTGACATTTTCTGTGGCCTTTTCATAAATGGTTGTTATGGTATGGAGGTAAATTCTTTCAATACTCAGTTCATTCAGAGTTTATTGTTTTTAAATCATGAAAGTTGAATTCTGTCAAATGCTTTTTCTGCCTCTATTGAGATGATCATGCAATTTTTGTCTTCTTGTCATTAACATGGTGTGTCATATCAGTGATTTGTAAAGGTGACACCACCCTTGCATCCCAGGGGTAGATCAAGTTGGTCATGATGTATGATTCCTTAAGGCACTATTGTACTCAGTGAATATTATTTTGTTGAGGATTTTTGCATCTATGTTCATCAGGGATATTAGCCCTTTTCTTACAGTATCTTTGTCTAGCTCTGGTATCAGAATGAAGTTGGCCTCATAAAATAGTTTTGGAATTCTTCCCTTCTATTTTTTGGCAGAGTTTAAAAGGGTTGGTATTAGTTTTTCTTTAAATGTTAGGTAGAATTCACCTGTGAAGCCAGATGGCCCTTGACTTCTTTCTTGGGAGATTTTTGATTACTGCATCTGTCTTCTTGATTGTTATTGGGCTACTGAAGCTTTTAGTTTCTTCTTAAATTCAGTCTCAATGGGTTTAATGGTAATAGGAATCTATCCATTTCATGTAGGTTTGTGCATAATTGTTCATGCATAATTTTTCACTATAATCTCTTACGCACTTCTTAAAATTTAATTTCATGGCATCAACTGTAACATCTCCTCTTTCATTTCTGATTTTACTTGAGTTTTCCCTCCTTCTTTGGGGAATCTAGTTAAGGTTTGTTGGTATTTCTTATCCTTTAAAATATTAACTCAGTGTTATCGATCTTTCCTGTTGTTTTTCTATTTTATTTCTGCTCTACTATTTATTGTTCCTTTCCTTCTGCTAACTTTGAACTTAGTTTCTTTTTCTTTTTCTAGTTCCTACAAGTATAAAGTTAGGTTGTTTTAGGTGTGTGGTGTCAGGGACTGACTCAAAGGCCTTGTTTCTGCTAAGCACATGCTCTACCACTAAGCCACATTCCCAGCGCTTTTGTTTCTGGTTTGCTTTTTTTTTTCAACGTGGTGCTAAGTGTTGTAAACTTCCTTCTCAGTATTTGTTTTGCTTCATGTTATAAGATTTGGTATGTTATATTTACATTTTCATTTGTCTCGAGATATTTTCTAATTTCCCTTTTGGTTTCCTTTTTGACCCAATGGTTGTTGAAGATTGTACTGTTTAATTTCTATATGTTTGTGAATTTCCTAATGTTATTGATATCTAGCTTTGTTCCCACTGTGGTCGGAAAAGACACCTGGGATGAAGTCAGTCTTCTTGAATTTGTAAGATATGTGATCTATTTTGGAGAATTTTCCATGTGTGCTTGAGAAGCATGTGTATTCTGATGTTGTTGGATGGGATGTTCTGTACATGCCACTTGGTCTACAGTGCTCAAATCTGCTATTTCCTTATTGATGTTCTGACTGAATCTGTTCATTATTGAAAATAGGGTAGTGAAGTGTTCTCTACTATTATTGTGTTGCTGTCCATCTTTCCCGTTAGGTCTGACAATGTTTGCTTTATTTGATATTAGGTATAAAATAGTTATAATTACAATATCTTTTTGATGCATTGGCTCTGGTTTGTCTCTTATAAACAGATTTTGACTTAAAGTGTATTTTGTCTGAATATAAGTATAGCTACTCCTGGTCTTTGACTACTATTTACTTGGAATATCTACTTCTATCCCTTCACTTTCAGCCTATATGTGTCAAGTCTAGGAGAGTTTCTCGTAGACAACATAGAGTTGGACTTGTTTTCTTTATTCATTTAACCAATCTATGTCTTTTGATTGGTGAGTTTAATTTATTTACAATTTAAAGTATTACTGATAGGTAAGAACTTGACATTGCCTTTTTGTTGACTGCTTTCTCAGTTTTATAATTCTCTTGTTCCTCTTTTCTTCTGTCATCTTTCCGTGGTTGGATGCTTTCTTTTTAGTAGTGATATGCTGTTATTCTTTTCTCATTATTATTTTTTGTATCTACTATAGGTGTTTTTCCTTTGTGATGACCATGAATCTTGCTTCAACCTTCTTATAGAACTATTTTAATCTGATAACATCTTCATTAAAATCACGTATGAAAATTCTAGACTTCTACTGCCCTCCTGTATGCTATTAACAGCAGATTTTTGTCTGTTTATATGTATATCAATAATAGATTTTTTTTGTGGTCATAGTTATTCTTTTTCTGGGGGAGGGTACCAAAGATTGAACTCAGGGACATTCGACCACTGAGCCACATATCCAGCCCTATTTTGTATTTTATTTAAAGACAGGGTCTCACTGAGTTGCTTAGTGCCTTGCTTCTGCTGAGGCTGATTTTGAACTTGAGATCCTCTTGCCTCAGCCTCTCAAGCCACTGGGATTATAGGCATGTGCCACTACACCCGGCAGTTAGTTATTCTTAACACATTTGCTTTATGACTTTTATGCATATGTACTTCCATATGCTTTTGTGTTGCTGTTTATTATCTGTTTCAATTTGAATATGCCCTTTTACCGTTCTCTGTGAAGCAGATCTTGTAGTGTTGAACTCCCTCTGTTGTCCTGCATGGGGAAAGTCCTTTACCTTTTTTTCATTTGAAAGGCAATTTTGCCAGGTGTGGTATTCTTGGTTGGCAGTTTTTTCCTTCTAGTACTTCATATATATCATCCCTCTCTCCCCTTCCTGCAAAGTTTCTGCTAAGTCCATTAATAGTATGGGGTGGGGGACAGAAAATTTCTTATATGCAATGATTTGATCTTCTCTTTGACTTTGATTTTTGGTAATTTAGTTATAACAAGTCTTTGTGTAGACCCTTTAGGTTCCACCTAATTAGAATCATTTGAACTTCATGAATCTGCATATCTATTTCTCTCCCCAGACTTGGGATGTTTTCAGTCATATTTCTTTAAGTAATTTTTCCACCCCTTTCTCTCTCTCTTTCTCTTCTGATACTCCCATACTGTATGTTATTTCATTTGATGTTCTATGTATTCTGTAGAAATCTTCACTCTTCATTCTTCTATTTTTTGATCTTTTGACTACTGAATTAAGTTTAAATGACCTGTCTTCAAATTTGTGAAGTCTTTTACTTGATCAAGTATTCCTGATCTCTGTCCTTATTCTGAAGTATGCTTTGACAGAAATTGCTATAGTTACACCAGTTTAATTTTGATTTGTGTTATCATGCTATACTTTCTCCATTCTTCTATTCTTTGTCTTTTGATGGTGCATTAACACCACCTGCATTTAAAGTGATTATTGATGTAGTCAGATTAATAAATACCATGTAAAGTTACCATTGTAACTTTAAACAACGCTTCTCTACCAATTAAGACTAAAATAAAACAAAACATTTTACCTTTATTTATTCCTTCCTAAATGCTCTTCCTTTTAAAAATTTAGATCTAAGTCTTTGACCTATGTGATTTCCCTGCTCCTAAAGCACATCTTCTAACATTTATTTTAGGGCAGGTCTGTGAGTGATATACTCCTTCAGCTTTTGTTTTTTTTTCTGAGAGAATCTTTATTTCTTCTTTACTTTTGGAAGATAATTTCACTGGATATAGAATCTTAAGTTGATATGGGTTTTCCCCCTAACAATTTAAACATTTACTCCACTTTCCTCTAGGTTGTGTGTTTTCTGATGAGAAACAGCCTATAATTCACATTACCCTCAGTCTTCTACAAGTAAAAGATACTTTTCTCCCCTTTTGAATTCTTTAAAGTTTTTCTGACCTTGGTTTTTGTAGCTTGAATACAACATGTATAGATTTTTTTGGTGCTTAATCTGCTTGATGTTCTCTGAGTTTCCTGGATCTGGATCTGTGGTTTGGTGTCTGTCATTAATTCTGGAAATACTTAGCCATTTCTGCTTCAAATATTATTTCTGTTTTGTTCTCTTTCTGATATTTAAATTTTGTTTATATTATACCTTTTAACATTGTCCCTGCAGGTCTTGGATATTCTGTTCCATCTTTTCCATTCTTTTTTCTCTTTTCATTTCAGTTGAGAAATTTTTATTGACATATCATCAAACTCACTGATTCTGTCCTTGGCTGTGTCCAGTCTACTAGTAAGCCTGTCAAAGCCATTCTTCTTTCTGTTATAGTGTTTATGATTTGTAGCATTTCTTTTTTATTCTTTTTTAGCGTGTTCATCTTACAATATCCCCTGTTTTTGCAGGCTGTCACTTTTACATTAAATTCTTTACATACTAATTGCAATTATTTTAAATTCCTTGCCTGATAATTCAAAATATGTGCCATATCTGGTTCTGATGCTTGTTTTGTCTCTTCACATTATACTTTTTTTCTTATCTATTAAGATTTGCATTTTTTTTTGTTGTTGAAAGCTAAATGTATAGCTGGTAAGAGTATACCAGTGTGAGATTTTATATTACTTTTTGTATGCCTGGGTCTGTTTTTCATGTTTGTGATAGCCACAGTGCCAGAGGATTCAACTAACATTAGTGTCTTTGTTGTTCTTTCCCCTTTTGTTTCCCTAAAAACTCCTTCTTAAATGGAATTGGTGTCTTGCAGCTCTCTCCATTGTAATCTGCTATTATTATGCTGGAGCTCTGTTAATATGGCAGTAGGTGTGAAGAAGATGTGTTATATATCTTATTATTAAATTTTAGTCCTTTAGTGAGCCTGTGCCCATGTGCTATAAGACAGGATGACTAGAGATGTACACTCATACTTCTCCAGGTGCATAATGTTCTGGTAAATTCCTCTTCCCTTCCAAGAAGGCTTTTGTAGTTGAGAATGCACTGAATGTATTTCAAAATGATTATTTTTTCATTCCACTTGCCAAAAAGCAAAAAGAGTTTTCCTGAGTTTCTGCCACAGGAATCATTCATTCTTGAGTCTCTATTAGCTAGAACAACCATACTAGTGAGCACCACATATATATTTGTAGTGCAAGTGAATCAGTGAGTGAAGTTAAGTCCATATAGAAGATGGTTTAGAATAAAGAGTATGCAGTGCTTCAACCTCAATACCAGTGACTTCATTCCAAATGTAGGCGACCTCTTATCTTCTGTCCATTAGAAGCAAACATGTAAATGGGAAAACAGTGGTGTCTGGCCCACTCCAGAAACAATGGAAGATGCTCCTTCTTCCAAGACTGAGGTGACTCACTGTCAGTTGTCTGGACATAGAGGAATCTCTGGGCCCAGCTCTTCCTTTTGCATGCTCTGGCTCAGTTTCTGCCCCTACCCTCTCATGTTACCCACTAAAAGTCCTCTTTTAGATCCTAGTTCTCCCCAGTTTCTAGTCCTGCTGACCTTTCATCTCTCCCTTGCCTTGATCTCGATCTCATTGTTCCACAGGGAAAGTATACATTCTCCCATCCTCCCCCCTAAAGGTGGATGGGTCCCTCCTGACGACTTCCAGCTGGAAACCTTCCACCTTTAGTTTAAATTTCTTCCATCTCAATCCTAGTTCTTTTCCATTTTTGCCTCATTGGCACATGCACACTTAAATCCCTATTAATTCCTACTGTCTGTTTCATGGAAGTTTTCTTTTTTAAATATGTAAACATATATTTAGTATATTACAGAAAATTTTATATACCCCCATGTATGTTGTACCCACCTAGGTCATTTATACTGAAGACTAAATCTATAAGGAGAAGCCATACAACATCTTGTAGAAATTTCACAGATTAAAGTGGCTAAAATGGAAGCACTATAGATCTACTAGTTCTTAGGTGTTTTTGGACATCTCAGCCTATAAGAAAGAGAAAGGTAAATTAAAATTAAGAATTATAGTCTTTATTTTTTTGCTAAGTAAGTGGAAGAAGTAATGTTTCATACAGCTGAGCAGCAGAATGATGTTAAGCCTTAGTAAATTTTTCTACTTTGAATGGAGGACTGAGTTGAATGACCGAATACTAACTGACTTTACCGTCAACATCAGTGAGAACAAGGCAGGCCATGTAATGAAGCCCAGAGGTACTCCTATGAGCTCAAATAATCAATTTATAACCAAAGAAAGGTCACACTCACCAGAATGCATTTATTTTAGACAATAAAGACAATGAGTAAATCCAATTGCTGAGTCACTGGGAAAAATGAACACATACATGAACTCCACAAAAATCCATTTTTTTTTTAAATATTTATTTTTTAGTTGTAGGTGGACACAATAGCTTTATTTTATTTTTATGTGGTGCTGAGGATCGAACCCAGTGCCTCCCGCGTGCTAGGCGAGCACGCTACCACTGCGCCACATCCCCAGCCCCCACAAAAATCCATTTTTAATCCTCAGTGTTAATCCTTATACCTTAAAATGTTGAGCTGTTTTCTTCCATCATTTTACACTGCACTATTAGTGTATAATCGCAAACTTCTTTTCAGCTCTGATGAAATGATTGCACGTGTCATTCAGTTCTATTTATCCCTACAGCAACAATGTGGGACAGGTGAATTACGTAATTAATATGCAATAAGATCAAAGGGACACTAGCCCTGCTATTGCCACTAACCCTTACAGTTGCTTAAAAGAAAGCCTGAGTAGCCATGATGCCATCCCTAGTGCGGCACCCAGAGACCAGCTTCCTGACTATGCTGGCATTACCAACATTCCATTTCCTTTCCTTAAGCAACGACATGGTGAGTATTAGGGTACTATCTATGTTACAAATAGGAATAACAAAAGAAGGACTGTTACCATGGAAACCTACCTGATGGCCTTTGTGGAGAGGTCCTTGTTACTTGAATTCTAGCAAACTCCACACAATAAAGGGCTGATCAACGTTAGGCATAACGCTTCTATACAAGAGCACTGATTATTAACTTTAATGAATGCCTTGAACATTGCAATCTGAGGAAGCATTATTTTTGTCCAACCTCATTATTAGATAAGCACAGGAGAACTTGCACTAAGATCTACTTTAGATTGCAAGGCAAGAGTCAATTCAATGCTATCTCGTACTATTTGTCTCTTATAAAAACAAACTATATAGTTGGTTTAAAGATGCATGCACTTAGAAATAAAGTATTAAAAGCAAACTAAGAAGGTGGATCATTGCCAGCTATATTTCAATAGATCAAGCTCACTGAATTTGTATATGTCAGCTATTTCTTCTATACAGAGGAAAATTCATTTGAAGACTTGGTGTATGTAGATTTAAATGTAGCTTTTTTTTTCTATATGTGACTATCTTAAAAAAAGATTTGTTTGGTTAAGTCTAGGCAATATCCCTTTTAAATCAAATGTGCTGATTTAAAAATCTGATTTTTCCATAATTTAGTAATTTTTAAAAGTGCACATAGTCAAAAGCTTAACCCAGTTAACAAAAAAGGCCTTTGCCCCTAATTGGTGTAGGTGTATCAATAGAAATTCTTTGCTTTAAAAAAGCACTTTGCCTTCTCTGATGTCAATTCAAACAGCCTATTTCCACTGCTACATGATATCTGAAGTCCTGGCTAGTATCCTGCTCTTCTCTCCCTGTATGTATTGGGTGAAGAGCCTTTGCCACGTCCCAGGGTGGTGCAGCAGTGGGGGTGCTATGGGAGTTGGTGTTAGAGAACCTGACGCCAACTCAGCATCAGGAAAGGTTTCTTGAGGAAGGGACATCTGATCTGGGACTGAAAAACTGAGAATGGCAATGAGACTTGGGAAAAAAAGAAAAAGGCCCAGGCAGACAGAAGACGACCAAACTGACAAGTCATTATAAGAGGAGCTGCCGGTGATTGAGGAGGGCTGATGTGTGGAGTTGGGAGCCTGCTTCTGCTAGCTATATATTACATAACTGTGCAGCATTATACTGTGATCTCCAAATACAGCCAGGCTCCTTCTGTGGTATGGAGCTCCTGTTTCTATAGCTCTTTCTGTCTTTTAACATCTGAGCATTTTATACCTTCAAAATTCCATTTTCAGCCAAACAATGCAAACCATGAGGTATCTACCAACTGATGAATCAACAAGCAAAATGTGGTATATCTACACAATGGAATATTATTCAGCTCTAAAGTGAGAAAAGTACTTGTACAGGCTACAACATAGATGGAGCTTGAAAACACTGTGCTAAGTTTAGAAGCCAGTCATAAAAGGGTACATGTTGCATGAGTTCCAGAATAGACAGACCCGCATAGACCAGGAGTAGGTTAGTCATTACCAGAGGCTAGGGGAGGCAGGAATAGGGAGTAACTGCCTAAAGGATCTTAAGATTCTCCAAGGAATGATGAAATATCTGGAATTTAAGAATAGTGATAGTTGCACAGCCTCATGTATATTCTCAAAACCACTGGATCATACACTTTAACAGGATGAGATTTGGAGTACGTAAATGCTATCTCTGTATAAAAATCAAGGTAGAGTTACAGATGGAACAAGTTTGGCAATAAATTGGCAGTTGTTGAAATTAGATGATAGGGGTTCATCATACCATTTCTTCCTGAAAATACAAAACAAACAAAATCCCACCTGTCTCACCCACCTTCTTTCTTATGTATCAATCATTTCCTGTCAGAGAGAAAATAGAAGCTAGAAGAAAGCAACTCACTCAGCTTGTGGTCATCAAACCTTAAGATTTCCTCACACCTTTTCCTCATCCATTTAACTTATGCCTCAAGCTACACCTTCTGCTCAGAGGTTGAGATACAGCAATGAATAGATGCAGCACAATCCCTCTCCTCAGGACTTCACTAACTAGAAAGAAAACCAGACATTTACGAGTAATTCCAAATAATTATTGGGAGGCAGAAACACAGACCTAAAATAGGGAATGAAGGAAATTTTCCTAGGAACATGTTGAAGTTTAAGGTAAACATGAGAAGTGTGGGTGGGAGTTGTTAGTTGAATGCGTTGGATTAGAAATGGAATAAGTGACAGGTGAGGGACAAACACATGTAAATGTCTTGCGGGAGAAGGAACATGGCATGTTCTCCAGTTGGGGTTCACAAGTGGCTATATACATACATAGAGAAAGAGACTGATTATGATCAATTGGCTCAGTGATGATAAAGACTGAGAAGTCCCACCATCTACTGTTTAGAAGCTAGAGGTGTAGAAAAGCTGGTGGTGTCATTCCAGTCCCATCCCAGAGGCCCAGGAACCAGGGGGTTGGTGGTATGAGTCATGGTCTGAGTCCAGAGGCTGGAGAACCAGGAGCTGTCATGTCTGTGAGCAGATGGACATTCACTTCAGCAGAGACTGCAAATTTGCCTTTCCTCCACCTGTTTTATTTAAGCTCTAAACAGACTGCAGGATGCTCATACCTGCACTGGTGAGGGTGATCTTCTCTATTCAGCCTGCAAATTCAAATGCCAACTTCTTCCAAAAACACTCTCATAGACACAGCTGGAAATAATATTTTGCCGGCTATCTGGGCACCCCTTAGTCCAGGTTCACAACCACAGTATGTCTGAAGGACGGAAAGAAGTTGAATGTGGCTGAATGATAAAAGGCAGGTGGACAAGGTCACGGGATGAGGCAGCACCAGCAGGCGGGGGATCATCTAGGGCTGGGGATCACTTAGGGATTTCAGCAGCGGAAACCTCTCCAGACCTCGTGTTGATTTACTCCTAGTTCTTTCCCATCTCTGTGTATGTGGCAAATGAAAGCATCAAGAAGAATCAAGAAACCGCTGCTCTTTCCCTCAACTCTGGTTCAGGTTGAGCAAAACTGCCCCCACTGAGGGTAATACCCACTGTGCCTCACTGCCCAAAGCAATAAGATGCCACGGCAGGTATGGGAAGAAAGGTAACTGCAGATGAAGAACCCGGAACACAGGAGTTCTTCACCACCCAGGATTCCTGTTCAGGGAAGGGATTTTGCACAGTGAGATAGGGGAGTCTGGAAGCACACCTTCTGCAGTGAAATTCCTGTTGCTCGGAGGAACACGGTGTTTACTTTCCAAAGCTCCTCTCAACCTCAAGGTCACCTGTCACAGACCCTATTCAGCACCTTCAATCATCTACCTGCATGTGCTGCTATTCCTGCTACACTGTCTGCTCATGTGCTGCTGGCGTTATAGACTAGGTGATGGTGGCACCACATGCTGTCTTTCTAGGAGGGCTGTACCTGACTCATGCCATCCTAATTTTAGACCCAGCAATTTCAAAGATGGTGAGAAGAGGCTGCAGCATCACTGCCACAGGAGAGAAGAAAATTTTACATGATGCCAAGGAGAAGCGGGGCCTCCCTGACCTGGATGTCAAACAGAAGTACCATCCTCTCCGGGGATAAGCAGTGGGTTCTCTGCCAGTCAGGTGATCTGCTCTAGCAACAAGGTCAAGGATCCAGTTTTTTTTTTTTTTTTGGTTGTCTTTCCCAGATACGGAATGGGTGGCATTTATGAAAGCAATTCTAGCCAACCATAAGCTGTGACGCTTACACAGGAAAGGGCATACATGCCAACATAACACACACCAGCTGGTCTAGTGGCACTACCACGTGTTCTGGTATTACTGACTTTAGAACATGAACAGACGCCACAGCCCTGGAGCCAACCACAATGGAAATCAAGGCTATTTCTCCTTAGAATGCAGATAGTGTGTCTGGTCTATCTTGACCTTCTACCAGGGGCCTAGGAGGACTGATGAGTTTGGACTGTTAATTATCCTCTCCAAATACTTTTAAATGGATGACTGACAGACATACCACACTTTTTGTATGAGTAAGCTTGCAAATAGAAGTTTGCCTTAAAGATCCAAGTGTGTATGAATATTATTTTTAAAGGAAGGAAAAAAAAAGAATCAACATACACCATCTATTAGAAGAACATCCCACATTAAAAAAAAATCTTAATCGGAAACTGGAAAGATGCTTTCTGAACAGAAACTGGAAAGATGCTTTCTGAACAAGGTAAAAAAAATTGACAAGGTAAATTTAACCTTGATGGTATTATTAAATTCAAGGAAAGACAGAACTTCAAATTGTATCCTGATATAGTAGCAGGTTGTTTTCTAATAAATGAAACTTGCCTCGAATTTCTTCATATCAAGATTAGAGACCAGCTTGGCACCTATAACCCTGGCTACATGGGTAGCAGAGGCAAGAGGGTCACAAGTTTGGGACCAGTCTCAGCAACTTAGCAACACCTGTCTCAAAAAATAGAAAGGGCTGGGATGTAGCTCAGTGATAGAGTACACACCTAGGTTCAATCCCCAGTCATTCAGGGGGGAGAAAAAAAAAGAGTAGAGACCAGCAGTTCCTACAGTAATAATCGAAGGAATGTTATAAGGAAATTTGTAAGAACTTTAACTCAGTAAAGAGGGTGTTCAGTGGTAAAGGTAACAAAAAGGAAGTTTCAAAGCTGAGGAAAATCTACCTGAACATTTAATCCTGTCATGGTCACAAATAAGGAAATAGTGTACTCAAATGAAGAAGTTAAAAAAAAAAAAGGTTCTCGAACTGATAGTTTTTTGCAAGCTATTATTCCTCTAGGGAATGAACAGATCTCAACAGTCCTAACAACAATTCTTGGATTTCTCTAGAGGCTGGTAAGAATTTATGAATGAATTGTCACTTCCTTCTTGCAGTCTTCCAGTAGAGCTGGAGGACACAGCTCATCCAAGCCTGAAGACTCCATTTTTTTTTCATGGCCAATGTTTTTCCAGCAAAATATCGAGGGGCTAAATGACTCACTATCATTTGAAAATAGTTTGTATTTGTACCTGTAAATTTATGCATCGTTTTAATTTACATAGGATTTTTGTACATAATTCTCAGATCTTAAGGATGACTTACACATTTTGTTTTTCTACTGTCATGTGAGAATATCACAGCCCTGGGAGAGGTCGTGCAAGGAAAAAAAAAAGTGCTACCAAAACAGAAAAATCCCAGAAACCTCAAACTGGAAAAAGCAAACTATTGAAGTTTTAAATAGAAGGATTGACATGATAAAATTTGCATTTAAAAAGGAAACTCTCTGGCCAAGAAGTGGGAAATAGATGGGAGGCAGGGTAAGAATGCTTGTTCAGAGAGATGGAACACAGGGAGCGTGTGGACGAGTGGGCTTGTCAGGGAGGCCGGGAAGAAGTGACCACAGAAAAGCTGCTAGCAAGAAAGGGAGCAGAACACCCACTCACCCACTCATCCACCAAGAAACCTGCTCAAAGAAGGACGTTGTTACTAATTAGAAAAAAAAAAAAAAAAGACTTTGTGGAACAGTAAGATGAAATTGGGGGAAGGTCAAAGGTCATTGGCTCCAGATGCATTGAACTTCTTTGGCTTGCTGAGGATTGTCTTTTCTTCCTCTGCCTGGGGCTTTTACCCTGGACCTTGACAGGACTCTCTCCTATTCACCCACAAAAGGGCAGGTTATAATGTCACTTTCTCTAGGAAGCTCTTCATGACCCTGTAAATCAAGTTAGAGAAACTTCCTCTGGGCTCTCAGAGCTCTACCTACTTCTCCTTTTTATTTGCTCTTTATTTCCCTGTGTCCATCAATAGCACAAAAGCTTCTAGGTCAGACCCAAACCTTTTCCCATTGTTTACCTCCCCCACCTGCACAAGGCCTTATACATTGTAGGCACTCAACAGACACTTATTTAAGAAAGTCAATGAACTTTGTCCTCTATCAAAATGTAACTAAATATTTCAGAATAAGAGATTTAGAGTATTATGATAACAATAATCAAGGTGCTTCTCTTAGAAAACTATTAGGAAATGTGTAAAATCAAAATTTTACATGGTGATTTTAGACCAAGTTTCTCTCGCCATTTCCATTCATCTCAAACAAACAGTTTTTGGCTTTGGCTTTAGAGTCTATTGACTCTTGGAGTATAAACTCTGGTGCAGATATCACCTCATCTGAATTGTTTATTTTCAATCGGGTTTTTATTTTGTGTCTCCTGGGAGCCCAGCACTGTTTGGTGCTGTGGGAGAGACCAATGCCTGGGAACTGTTTTCCTCCTGGTTATTCCTGGCTATGGAAACCATCTGCTAAAGGTGAGCCTGGGCAGGGCTGGGGTCACTGTGAAGATTTCTCATATAAGGCCTCCAGTGCAACCCACCAGACAATGTTCAGAGCCTTCAAAGTGCTCTCAAACTCTCCCAGACCCTGCAGAGGCTCAGTTCAGGGAAAGTCAGAGGCTATAATTTTGCTAATAAATGAAAATTTCCTCTACTTGAGATGTTTCTATTGCCTGAACAGGACCATCTCCCATACAGATGTCTCTCGGACAAGAAGCGCAGTCTGTGAGGTTTCTCCTACCAGATTATCAGCTTCGGTTGGCAATTTAAATGAATCAGGCAGGTGGGAGAAGAGATGATATAGCTGAAATTCCATCTTAAAGCAATGAATGGGAGGAGCATTGCAAACAGTTTATGTGGCTATGATTGAGCTAAGTGTTAAGAGAGGGGTGTGCTCTTTTTCCAGTTAAAACTCACTTGTCACAATCTCTTATTGAGCTCTCAAAATTAAGAATATTGTCTATAACATTTCGATTGATGCCATCCATGTCTAAAGATAATTAACCCTTAGAATACTGTAGACAAGGAGGCTCTCTATTTTCTTTAAGATTATTTCAGGTGATGATCTTCTCTTGCTTTAGATAGTGAGGGGAGGGGACTATGGGGACAGACTTTTGGGGATAAAGTAAACCTCACAAACCTACAAGACTACAAGCAGTGTTGAAATCCCCTGGCATAAATGAACAGGGGATTATAGTAGGTGTACCACACAGAAGCTGCCAAGTCTGGAGAATCAGAGAAAGAAAATCAGGCCAGAACCTAAAAGATGACTTATGTAGGGCTCCCTAAACTATGTAAAGAACTTTGTTCTAATCCTAGAAGCAATGAGAAATCATGCACACACTGGAGCAAAGGAGTGGCATACTTGTATATGTGTTTAAAAGATCACTCAGTGATCCTATGAATAGATAGGGTGGGTGGAAGATGCTAGTTTTATGCAGTGGTTTAGGATAGAGATAACTGAGCATGGACCAGCGTGTTGGCCATGGAACTAGAGCAAAGTATGAAGGTTCTAAAAGTACCTTGCAAGTATAGAAGCCAGAAATTGGTAAGCAACTGCCTGTTGTGTGCCCAAGAAAGACTGAGAGCATCTCCTAGTTTTCTGGCTTGGGTAACAGGGTGCGTGATGGTGGCAAGGTATGCAGAGTTGGAGGTGGGATGGGAAATCAGGTATGACATGAGGTTGGCTTGCAGTTGCGAAGTGGGTAGATAATGGAGTGGGCTCAGGAGAGAGCTGCTGGCTGAAGATTTGGGATGGAGGTATTGCAAACACAGAGGGGACTGAATGGACCAGGGAGAATTGGTTGTAATAGAAGATGATCTGGTACTGGGTCGCCCAGAAAACTCTAATATAGAGGTTTGGGTAGAGTTGGAAGAACCATCAAAGAAAGCTAAGGGCATCACCATGAGAACTGGGGGAGTGGAAGAATAGGGCAACTGTTATATTACTGAAGTCAGGGAAAGAGTGTACAAATATCCATTGAGAAGAGGCCTACAAAGCATTTCATGACTTCCTTAAGTCACTGGTGATATCAGCAACGGTTTTTCTGAAGTAATGAAAGCTTAAGCCACATTGGAGTAGGTTAATAATAATAATATTAGAGTACAGACTCTATGCTAGGTATTATCCTACATGCTTTATATATACTAAAGATGAACATTATTTTAATAATCATGACAACTGTAAGAAATAGGTACTATTATTATCCCACTTCACAGATGAGGAAATTAAGGCATTGAGAGGTTAAATGACTTCCTCAAGGTCATATAGCAGAAACAGAATTCAGACATGAGTTCATTTTTTTCAACCAGCACATTATCCTGTCTCTTAAATGTGTAAGTGAGAGTAAAGACAGTTTAAATGACCCCTGGGAGCAACTCAGCTGAGAGTAGAAAGTGGAGTAGTAGCTGGATTTCCAAGCGGGTGGTTTTGGAAAAGCAATTTTTGTAAGGTGAACATGAGGACTAGACTGTAAGGATCCAGGAATGAGATGGAAGATGGAAGTTACAGAAGAATGAAATGATGATTGACAGATGAGGTGCCAGAAGAGTGAGAGGAGACTGGGCTAGGTCACAGAGGAAAGAGCTGCCAGTTGAAAGGCGAGGAAACACATATCCTGAGTGAGGAGAGGGTGGGTGCAGAGGGAACTCCTGTAGCAGGAAGGTGAAGGAGTCCCTGTTTGAAGTCTGGTTTTCTCTGCGGCATGAAGGCCAGGCCATCCATTGAGAGGAGTGGAAGAATGAGGTGGCGGTGGATGAGAGTGAATAGCGAATGGAAAAATTGCCAAGTAGTATCAAGGACACAAGCAGCATCAACTTGGTAATCTGAGAAGACTGAGGAAAAAGAAGTTATGGGTGAGAAGCTGGGAGTGTGGAAGGACCATAACCATACAGAAAATGCCTTCAGGGTGGGGCAAGGTTAACAGCACATGGGATTTCTTGGTTTCCGGGTATTCCCGAATGTCTGAGGACCAACTCTTGCAGGGAGGAGAAGATGAATTCCAAATGAAAATCTGGGAATTGAGATGGATTAGAGACACAGGCCTTTTCTCTGTGGAAGCAGATCGAAGAAACCGATTGGACCTGCACCCCAGCTGATTCCCTGAGTGGCCCAGCACAAGCCACATCTCAGCGGCTAAGCCCTCAACAGTGCAGATAGACTTCTTGTTAAAAGAATGAGAAAGCAGCACACTCTCAACAAAGTGCTTATGAAAGCAAGCAGACTGAAACAATGGGAAAGCAATGGCATTCTCAACTCTCAGGGGGATAGCAGAGCTCCAGAAATAACTTAATATAGGAACCATAAGAAAATTTCAGAAAACGCTCTAGCATTCTAAACAGAGTACAAAGATAGAAATCCCATGAAGGGGGAACAGAACCCATACAAGAGTGGAGAATAAAATGAAAATTAAATAAGGTTGGTGGAGAAAAGAGAGAGAAAGAAAATGGGCCCCTCTTCTAGAGACTCTGCAGACATTCTGTGGCCTAGAATGAAGGAAAGAGCCTTTCATTTCCTGAGCATCTCTATGTGCCCATGATGCAGGTGTTATTTCTGTTTTATATGTGGTAACGATGAGGCTAGGAAAGGATAAGTAATATGCTCAAAGGCCCAAGGAAGAGGGAAACTTGAGTAAGGAGCCTCCGAATTCAATGCTCTGGACTTCTGCTCCCAGAACAAGCCCTACAGGTTCATGAAGGAAGACACATACAGAAAGTGCTGAGTCTAGGCTTTCCAGAGACCAAGTATTCTTAGAGCATAAACAGAACTATGGTAACGGCCACTGTACTGAATGTCAATTATGTGGTGGGCATTGTATACCCATTTTTCAGATCCTCACAGCAATCCTGCCTGATAAGAATTTCTTTTTTCCTCAAGTGGGGAAACTGAGGAAAACAGAGATTAAATGATTTGCTCAAGTGTATTAGTTTGCTGGTGCTGCTATAACTTATTGCCACAAACTTCATGGCTTAAAGCAACATAAACTTCTGTAGCCTCCCATCTCTTCCTCTGTTCCAGCCCTTTATGGTTTAGGTATCAGGTGTCCTCCTAAAGCTCATGTTTGAGATAATGCAAGAGCATTCAGAAGTGAAATGACTGGGTTAGGAGAGCCTTAACCCAATCAGTGAATTAATCCCCTGTTGGGGATTAACTGAGTGGTAACTGAAGGCAAGTAGGGTATGGCTGGAGGAGGTGGGCATTGGGGGCATGCTTTTGTGGGTACATATTTTGTATCTGGAGATTGGAACTCTCTCTCTCTGCTTACTGATCATCATGTGAGCTGCTTCCCTCCACCACACTCTTCCGTCATGATATTCTGCCTCACCTTGAGCCCCAAGGAATGGAACCAGCTGTCTATGGACTGAGGCCTTTGAAACTGTGAGCCTCCAAATAAACTTTTCATCCTCTAAAATTGTTCTTATCAGGTCTTTTAGTCACAGCAGTGAAAAAACTGACTGAAATAATCCCTTGCCCCAATCCATTCTTGACAAAGTAGCCTGAGTGATCCTTTGAAAACATCTTGGGTCATGTTAACTCTCTGTTCAAGCCTTCCAATGACTCTAGATTTCACTCTGAATTAAGCACAAAGTACTAACAATGACCCACAAGGCCCTAGGTGATCCTCCCCAACTCCAGGAGTCTCTGTTCACCCTCCTTCCTCATTCTGATCCAACACACTGGCCCTCTGCTTTCCTTAAATACATGAGGTTTGTAGGTGGAGGCTTGAGTGGAGGGGACATTGCTTCTTCATTCTACTACCACTCCAGAGCCTTGAGGGGAGGGCATGGCCTGGTTCTGAGATGTCTCTCCCCTGTCTGGAGGTCTGAGAGGAGAAATGAGAGGATGATAAATGTCTTCTGACTCCACTACCTCTTTTTGTGCAAGTGGCTGCCTCTATTTCTCTGGCTAATCCCAACATCTTGCTGCTGTATGAAATGAAGCTGCAGTCCAAATGCCCATTTTGCTTGAGATGCATGTGTGAGATTTGCAGAAGTCTCTGAAGGGCTTCTCTTCTGCAGAGTTTCCTGATGTAGGGAATATGGCTAGCTCCCTCAACACCTTTAACACTATTCAGCTTCTGCCCATAGCTGCACACCACAGTTTCTTACTGCTGGATAACTCTTGCCTGGAGCTGGACTTCTTGGGTGGGCTACCAAGACAGCTCAATGGCAAACCTTCCTCTGTATCAAGTCATACCTGTAAGAAACTCATTCATCTTTGAAACATGCAACCATGAGATCAGAGGCTCCTCTACTGCTGTCCCTCTCTCCATATGCCGTATTGTTCTGGGGCACTTTTCCTTGCACAGGTATGAGGCATAAAGAAAGATGAAAAAGTCTGCTTCTTGAATGGATTCCTGTCTCAGCCCCAGTATTTACCAGGAATTCTCTTGGATCCTCTCACACTTGACTTTGGTGAGCGTGGGAGGTACTTCTTTTATATGCTGCATTTTTCCATCCCCTAATGGTTCTCCTAGACCCCAAATTCAAGTCTGCAAAGACCCTCTCCCCCTTTCTCAGGCAGGCTAGAGACAGAGGATGGGAGAGATGGCCATGGCGAAGAATGTGATTGGCTCTGGAGATGAGCAAGGGAACAGAGTCCTTTGTCTCTTATAATCTCAAGAAAGGCATCTCTCTTCAGAATGTGAGGTACTTAGAACTTACTCTTTCAGCCTGGGCCCAGAAAAATTAGGCTGAAGCACTAGTCAGACATAAAGGTCAACAGGTGGGCAGTTATGATGGAGTGAACGGTTCAAGCTGAACAGAGAAAAATGTCGCCCTTTGGTCAAAGAACAATTACACGTGGGCCAGATATATTTAACTGGTGAAGAAGCATCCAATTAAATGGGAGGACCTTAATGTGGTCTAAAATTTCATTTTTCTTAGTAAACAATTTACTCATTAATGCCTAAAAATTCTTAGACTGTTAAATCTGAGTGCACTGTTATTTTTGGTTTTGAGAATTTCTTTGTGTTTAAAGGTGATACATGTAAACAGAAATAATGATGTTTCCAGTAGAAACTTGAGAAAATACAGAAGTTTCAATAAGAAAACAAAAATAATCCACGATTGCATGGCCAAAAGATAATCAAGGTTGGTAAAAGATAAAATTATGAGACAATGTAGGATGGCATCACAAAGGAAAGATCATATTTCATCCTGATTTTGCTCCATTTCCTATGTTGGAAAGTTACCTTATGAACACATTTGGGATAATGGTGTTTGAAATGCAGTATTTATCTAAAACCATTAGGGCCCCAAGACAATAAAAAATGATGTTTTCAAGTCCTGTAGTGAAAAGGAAGAGTGAGTGAGATAAATAAAGGAGCTGGGCGTGGTGGTGCACACCTGTAATCCCAGCACTTTGGGAAGCTGAGATAGGAGAATCGTGAGTTCAAAGCCAGCCTCACAATAGTGAGGCACTAAGCAACTCAGTGAGATCCTGTCTCTAATTAAAACACATAAAAGGGCTGGGGATGTGGCTCAGTTGTTGAGTACCCCTGAGTTCAATTCCCGGTACCAAAAAAAAAAAAAAAAAAAAGTAAAGGAGAAAGAACTTATGGCATCATAACTATTATTCTCAAACCTTTGAAAACATTAGGTGCCAGTCTTACTGTTTGTTGGGGAGCTTCTCAGAACTAATAGTAGCAAATACAGGAACTTTTTCCCATGAGCTCGGCATTGTTGTCTAGGTTCTACATACAGTCATTGAGTCCTTACAACTGCTCTGTGAGGGATAAACCATCTTTCTCCCTATTTGACATCTGGATGAGCCCAGAAAGGTGAAGTGGAGGGGTCAGAATTCAACCCAAGAAATGGGCTTACCTCCTAGAGTTGGCCGTTTCTGGTGTTTTTCTTTAAAACACAACAAAACCAAAAACCCATATGATACTTTCATCCTTAGAGTTACTCTTCAAACAGGAAGAGGCAAGCAAAGGTATAGTTAATAATGTGGATTCTGAGCAACACATCTATAGTTGTAGCAAAGCCCAGTGGCTTGTTCTGATTGAGTCAAGTAACTCTGGGCTTTAGCTCCTTTCTTTTTGAAATGGGCAAGAAATGCCCATCTCAAAGTTCTCCTGGGGGAACAATAATATATTTGAAAAGCACTTGTCATGGTGTCTTCCTCAGAAGAACGGTACCTACTATGAAACTTGATAATCACTGTCACTTGAATAACCAAGGGGACCTCTGTGTTGCTTGCAGCATGAGATAATAAGGATCTTCTCATTTATTAAGGGAAATCTTACAAATAGGGTACAGAGAAGTATCTGGGAGGTGATGATGGAGGATAAGGAGCCAGGAAAAGAGTTAAGAGCTCTCCACAAAGCGAACAGAGGTGGTTTGTGTCTGAAACATCTGCACAAGTGGAGAAAGCAGCCTGGTGGGTAGGGAGAAATGGTCATGAGAGGACCTGGGATAGACTTTGGATGTTAAGCTTGAGGAAGACCAGGATGAGATTGGGAAATGGAGCCACTGAGAGGGGGAGCTTGGTGGGTGTCACTGAAGCAAAGTCCAGGCATCTCTCCTAGGCTTTCACAGCTCTCCCTCTCCAAACCTAGGAAAAAAATAGCTTTAGATGGGGAGGAGACTGAGAGCCAGTTAGTGTCTGAGGAAAGAAGTGGACGTGCTGGCCCCCAGCCCCAAGGTACAGAGTCAGCTCAACCCTAATCACTGTAAAGGAGATCTACTTATTTTATAATTAGCATATGATAAGAAGAATTTTTTTTTCCATCTTGGCATGAGGTTTCAGAATGTCTAGTTCCAACACTGGAATGCTCTCCAAAGGTTTCATATCCGGAAACTTCCACTGTTGTGTTACTGGCATGTGAGTCCTGAGATAGTCTAGAAGGGAGAAAAAGCCAGTGCCTTTTTGATAACAATTAAATCTTTGGGTTTGTATAATGTGACATAACATGAGAGGCATTGTGCAGAGCTTGGCATGGCTATGAATGCCTGGGGCAGAACACCAAAGGAAAATGCCTACTTTGAAAGCTTTCTCAGAACAAATCTGAGGGAGTTCTCTGGTTAATGCAAACACATGACCAAACAAGTGCCGGTTTGCTTAGGAGTACATGGAGCTGGCAAGCCTCCCTCGGCACAAGCGCGTGAGTAATGCTTCACTGTAATGAGGGATCTTGGGGGTCTGTAATGAAAACTGTGTGGTATTTCCCCCGTGCCTCTTTGGAACGTGGGTTGATTGTACACAGAGTCAAAGAAAGGCCATCAGAAAGAACATAGTTCCTAAAACCTCTGGGGCTTTACAAAACAATTGAATAGCATAAAAACGAACACTCAGAAATATACCATGGTTCCCAGAGAGAAAAATCTGTTCCATACATGAGCACATGCAAGTGCAGAGTCATGAGCCTGCCTCTGTGATGGAGGTGGGGGTATAAGAGGTTGCTTTTTAAGGTAATGCTAAAGGCAGTTCCAGGTATGTTTTAGCTTTTGTAGCATCCTTGCAATGACTGTAACTTCCCTACTTGATTCTTCTGAAAGATAACAGTCATTGAACATCAAGCTCATATGTAAGAAGCATGGAAGTTCATTTCCAAGACATAAAGTTGGTCACATTTCATCTGTGATCTTTTGGACTTTTTCTATCAGACTAAGTCAATACTTAAGGTATTGCATGCAGAAAAAGAAAACAAACAACAACAAAACAACCCTGGCAAGTGATTAGGACTCTTTCCTAGTGCTTGCAAATGATCCCTTACTTGTCGATGGAGCGGCAGACAGGATGAACTTCACTGCATGTTTATTCTGGGGTCCTCTGTCTGGATGCCCTTTGGATCTAGCCACATGGCGTGACTTCTGGCAGCAATTTCTCTTTTTGCTCAGACCTGGGGTATTATGTGATTGTTTATGCAAAGTATGTGAAGTCCTGAACTGGCTGTACTTTATTTTATATTTCTAGGCTGGCTGAAGCAAAATGCTCCATGGAGACTAGGCCTCCCAAAGAGCTCTGGGCTCTTGGTGGGATTAAGTACAGTTGTGGGGTGTTTGGAAGAACATTATCCAGTCCTTCAGGCTTAAAGGAGGGGATGGTGACCCAGAACTCAGGACAAAAGAGTCTCAAGAGACAGAAATGCTGGTGGGAGGGATAGCTTAATCAAGAGGAGTATGTGTGTGTTAATATATTAAAGCAGATGTGGAATTATAAAGAGAAATAAGGAATCCTCTATGGTGAGATAAATATTTTTTGAAATATTAAAACATGATAAAAACTGATATTAAAGTGAAGTAAACTTGCCAGGCCAAGACTCTTATCAGATAAATTTGTCACTTTACTCTTGAGATTTCATTGTGTCCAACAGACCACATGGAGATTTCTTGTGGCTGATATACCCCAACATTCATCACCCAAACAATTAAATGTGTTCTATGTGTAACAGCTAAGTCTGGAACAGGTTTTAAACACATTCAGAAAAATGTACCTTTTCAATGGCTTCCTATTGAAGTTGCTGCTCTGAGAGGTCATCTCTTCTGTTCTCATTTCGTGTTTGTTACAGCTTCTCCCCCGCACCCCCAACAAAAGCGACAACAAAAAAAAATCCCAAGCTAAAAAGCCCTTAAGCTATAAAATTGGTGTCCAAGAAAAACATTTAGTTTGAAAAAGAGTTGAAAAATGTAGCCTTGGAAGACCCACTGCTTACATGGGATTGTTCAACAAATTCCTGCTGTGTGAGGTTTGGCATATACTTTCTAAAAATATAAGCATCTGGGGAAACGAGACAAAGCCCAGGTCTTGGACCAAATGAGGCACACAGTGTGAATCTGTTAGTGATTATATCCATAATGCAATATGTGCCCAAATTTAGCAGTGCAAAATCTAATATAATATGAAGGCCCATCAGGCATAGTCCTTACCATAATATATAGCCCACCGAGAAGGTGCATATGGCCGCGAGTCCACTGCTCCTGCTGGGATACTGATGGTGCGATGTCCGCATCTCGATTAATATAAAAGGCAAAACCGTCGTGTGCTGGAAAAGAACAGAGACTAGGTGACACAGATTCTTATCATCGCCATTCTACAGTGGTGTTTTTCTCCAATAGGAAAATGAACAGTGTAAATTCCCAGAAAAGAGCCAGAGTAGAAAGCAGTATATAATTTGCCAGAGAGGAAACCAGACACAGTAACGTGTACTGCAGCAACTGCTCCATTTTTCTTCTGTATCTTAACTTTTGAAAATGTATTTTATTTGATGTCCATGATAGCAAATTTGATACCACAGAAAGATGTAGAGCAAAATGAACCAGAACAAAATAAAGGAATAAAAATAACCATAGCTAATATTTGGGGGGGGGGTGTTTTCCTCCTTGGTCATATTATTTATACATCTTTGAGATCACACGGTGTGGTGCGTGCACTTGAGTTTTAGATTTTTATCACAATGTTGTAGCATGAGGATTTTTGTTATTCCATTTGAGAAATTCTTCTAGACCACCAGCCCTGACCATAACTGTTTAAAACTCTATTACGTGGATGTACTAAAATTTATTTAACTAATTCCTGTCCTTGGGCATTAGGCAGTAAGAGAGTTTCAGTTTTCATTTATTAGAAATGTCATGATCAATATTTTTTATAGAACTCTGTCTGAAGGTCTGAATGTTAAACTATGCCCTTGGAGTTAAAGTCTATGAAGATTTTAAGGCTACTGATACATACTGCCAAATTATGTGTGTATCAGTATTGGATTAGGAAACAATGTCAAATTTGCTTCCAGAAAGGTTGTGCCATTTTATATCAGCAGTGCATGGATTTAGGTAAGACATTCAAAGGCAGAATCACAAGAAGTTGAGTGGAACATCCCCTTGGTTTTTCTGATCCTGTGGTTACTCTACATACTAAGCACAAGGGACCAAGATGGAGATGAAATGTATCTACCCAAAAGGTAAGAAGGAAATTCAAGTACTTAAATCCCTCTGAGATCCAAAATATTCTTGGTGCTGAAATATGGTAGATAGATATAAGGGTCCAAGAGCTTCTTAGATAAAAGTGGGTCAGGATATATCCTTACTTGTCAACTCTAGGGTTTCTCAAAAGTGCAAAGATGGCAGAAATGACTGAAAATTGATCCGTCAGCAGGTTTGAATTTTATTAGTATCTCCTGAACAGCCACGGAAGAGTCCTTGTCCTGCTCGCACTGTACTGCTTGCATATTCAAGGAAAAGGTAGGGAATTTAATGTCTCGATTTTCAAACTCCTTGTAACAAGCATTTTAGCAAAATGAAGCCAGGTGGCAGGTAGCTGTTGGCAGGTCAAAGACATGTTAGGGATATTAAGGTGAGCATCTCTGGAGCAACATATGGTTTATGTTTATAGGCAAAATAGAAAGAAATGATTTTGAAAAAAATACTAAAATGGTGGACCTTTTGTTTTGACATTTTGTTTCTCTTCTAGATAACTGTCCTAAGTGCCAATTCATTAGTAATTAGAGTGGCATTCCAAGGATGTCAGGAGAGTGATCCCACAGTTGGGTAGCTTTATGTTTCTTCATCTTTTTTCTTTACCATTATTATTGTTTTGGAACAGTATAATTAGCTCTGTAGGGAAGCATGCAAAATGCACATGTGTGCTAATACAGAAAAGATAAATGTATTTTAAAGAACCATTCTCTTGGATTTTTGTATACTAGAGTTACCTCAAATGACACTGGTCTGGAATTTCACCAACAGTTTGAGATGGCGACAATAGTTTCACTGTGTAAAATTAAAAATACAGCTAGCTATGAGGTCATATCTTATCAAACCTTACATAGAAAAAAATCTTTAAGCCTTTACATTGAAGATAACGTTGACTCTGATAACCCGTGTGGGTTATAAATGACAATGATATTAGTTTCAGCTCATTCATATTAAGGCATTTCTTAGTTCTACCTCTTCATTCATTGATCCAGAGAGAGTAGAAGTGAACCCATTTCCCTACAAATTTGTTAGTTCAAATGACCGACCTAAATATGCTTAGTTACCCAGTGACTATTATTTTATCCAGCCTACTTGCTGGCCATCAGCACGAGGTTAGGATGCACTTTCATGATGGCAGGCAGAAAAATCTATTTTAAAAAAGGAAGATCTTTCTAGATCACTTCACCCTTGAAATTGTTGATGCTAAAAAGGAACAACTTGCTCCATCGGTGACATGAGCACCGACAAAGTGTTTTTGTGGCTTGCTGCACATGTGCAAGTGGCACATCTCAGGGAGAAGTTTTTCTATACCATTCTTATCACTCAGAATTTTCATGCACCAAAGAATGTTTATCTCCTCCTCTCAACATTTATAATGCAGATCATATTTACTTGTAAACAGCATAACACTAACAAAAGTCAACACAGTGCCAACGATTTATTGTGTTGCCCTAGTATAAAGTTTTATGAACTAAAAAAATGGTAAAATTTTATAGGACGGTCATTTTTCATTTTAAGTAACCTTTAGCAGCTAAGCTATAACTCCAAATCTGCGGTAGCAAGGAGGATAGTTATTTTAGAACTTCAGGTACTAGAAATCCAGTTTGAATCCATTCCCAGGCAACACTGCTCCAAAGACTTAAGAGCCAGGAGAGAAATGGTCAGTTCCATTTAAGACCACCAGCTGCACAAGAATAGGAATCTCATGTTTTGTTCACTGTGGCATCTGCAGTACTTAGAAAGGACCTTGGCACATAGAAGGAACTTGAGGAATATTTGTTGACTACCTAATATTCTGAACAATCTCCTAAGTGAGTATTATTAACTCCATTCTGCAGATGAGAAAAGAAAGCTCAGAGAGGTTAATTATTTTGCCTAACATCACTCAGCTACTAGGTCCAGAGGGAATATTCAAAACTAGTTCTAGTTCTGTTTTGAATCTGCCTGCAAATATCATGCTTTTTTTTGGCTTTAGCATTATATTTAAAAAATATATTGGAGTTGAATAATCTTAGAATCAATAATCCTGTGCATGATTGAAGATCACATGCATTGTCTCCCAACAGATCAGAACTATTTTTTGGTTGGGCCTCAGAAGGAACAAAAAGATCTTCACTCTAACAAAATGAATTTCACTCACTCTTATTTCCAGTGATTATCTGAATAACCATAAATGACAAAGTTAGCTACCACAAAGTCAGAACCTTCTAGTGGTCTGATGACAGCTACAGAGGGCTAGAGAGGAAATCAAGAAGCAGCTGTTTCCTCATACCCAAATACTATTTAAAACTTAAGAGTATTCTCAGGTAGATGTAGGCTCACTGTGGATAAACAGAGTAGATAAAATCTGGTCACTAGTGGGGACTCCTCAGACTTGTACTGGGTTGTTCTTTGCAAAGGTTGTTGCTGAGGTTTTGGTGTGGCTTGTCCTGAAGAAATCCTGTGTTGTGAGTCTTGGTCCTGGGAGCGCAGGTGGACCTTCAAGAGGTGGAACCTAGTGAGAGGCCCTTAGGTCATTGGAGGCACACCCCTGGAAGAGCTGTAGGACCCCAGACTGTCTTTCTCTTTCTCCCTAAAATATATTTTTTTCAATAGGAGGATAGTACTCCTGTACCATATGGAAATAATTTCTTCCTTGGAGGCCAAACTAGGTTTTGAGTATGAGGTGTGACCAGCCTTGTTGGGTAACAGAGCTGGCAACCTAGTGTCCACTTTTGTACATCGACAGGACATAGGCAGCCTCTGAGGGTGTTCTCACCGTAATGGGTGTGTCAGGTCACCAGGCGAGCTCGCTTTTGCTTTCATGTTTGTCAGGACATCAAGGTTTTCTGATATCCCTACACAAATAATGATCAAAAAGCACAAGGACGGCAGTGTAGGCATGCATGGAACCTGCGTGTGTGTGCATGTGTGTATGTGTGTACCTGTGGTCTTGTGGGCATCCAGGCTTCAGACATGCTAGAGACACGACAGGCCTGAGAAGACGGGGTGAGGAAGAGTCTCCATGCGGCCCACCACCAACAGAAATAATATGAAAACCACCATAGGATACAAAAAGTCATACATTCCAGGTTGTAACTTGAATGCTTGTCCCCCCTGCCTCTTTTCCTCTTCTTTATCCTATTAAAAAGGAGAAATCTATATTTGGAAATAATATAAGAAGGAATTTCCCAATTTTGAAAATAAGGCCCACTGCATTAGCAAAGTAAGATTTAAAGTGATAGAAGGGGTGACATCAGAAAAATAGGGAAATCACAACACTGGCTGATTCCAATCTTGGGCAAAGTTCTGGGCTCCCCAAACAAGTCCAATGCTTTATGAGTATAGGAAAACACTGCTTAAGGTAGGGGCCTGTGCAGAATTGGGGTGGATTGTCCCTTGGGGCCACCAACTTAGAATCTGTTGGTGAGGCATTTTCCTCTTCCAGGGAGAGAGAGATGACATCCAGGCGTCTCGGAAACAAAACTGATACAGGCCCAGCTGTGAACCTAAAGTTTTACCTCTGAAAATATGACTAAATGTTTTATCCTGAAGCTATTGTTATTAATTCCAGTAACAGATCAGTTCAAATCAGTCACTTCCTTCCTAGTACAGATGTTTCAGTGTTTTGAGTGACAGAGAGCTGCCAGTCTCAACCACTATAGTTTCCTTTACTCCAGAAGTCAAATGGAAACTTCTCATGGGACTCCCTCTCCTAAAGGCTGAGGTGCTAGTTTTTGTTTGGTAAGGCCTGTAAATATGATGTAGAATCTCTCTAGAAAGCTCGAGAACATTTTTGACTATGCCTTTTTGGTGTGGTGTTGGGTGTCTGTTCCTGCCAACTGCCAAGTCAGCCTGTATTGCTTTTGCACAGGAGCAGCATCATGTTCAAAATTAGGTTAGAAACTGTGACCCAGGGTCAGTAGTTTGGAACCAACATGCACTGAATGTCACAGGTACTTCTCAATCTCTTTATGGCCTAAGTACTAAATTTGGGATTCATTCAGCTCTAACTTTAGCCCCAACAACTATTAGGATATGGTCTTATAATTAGGCCAAATAAATCAAATAATGTCATACATTAAACAAAGACACACATCTTTGCAATTAAGAGCAAACTATGCGTCACAGAAACAATTACACTAGGACAGCGACATGGTTCATTGGGCTATTACTTTTGCATTTAAAAAGCATTTTTAACATGACTGGAGGGCAGTAAATATCTCTTGCGAAATCTTCCTAATGACGGCGTCCATAAGGTGCCAAGGGACTGTGGCACTATTGGGAGGCTCCAGGGTGGTGTATATTTGCTCTTTATTTTTCATGCCTGCAGCCTAAGGGCTACCAAATAAGGAATTCTTTTTGTAAATGGGATGCCAGAAATGGCCCATGTTGTACCATAAAATGTAAGAGTGATTATTTTAAGGGACCTATTTTGTTCACTTCTTCCATGACATCCGACAATTAGCATTAGTCGTTTTTACAGACTAGCCCCTCTAATTAATGCCTTCAGACAATCACACAACATGATGGGCTATAGGCAGATGGCTGATGTGGAGGGGCCCGAGGGCTCTGCTCTGCTTGGATAGGTCAAGGAAAGATTGCACACAGCAAGAGATACATGTGACTGGTGACGAAAGGAAGGGGTTCATCTACCAGGACAAGAAGTCAAAGTGAGTGATGGTCCACCATGGAGACATGGTCCATGAAAGAGTGTGAAGGGTGAAGTCTGGCTGGGTGAGGCGACCAGACACCAAATCACCAAGGGCTCTGGTGTGTACTTTGCCAAACAGCTTCCTCCATGGCTTACGTTTCTGCCACGTTGTTAAGGTGTACAGAGGTAAGAGAAATAGATTTTTATATGAACAGTGGAAAGATCAAGCTGGAGGTGGGGTGGAGGACAAGCAGGGAGAGTTGGATCTGCCACCACAGGGCTCCCCTCTGGCCTTGCAGCAAGGACAGGGCTCCGTGCTCCCCACAACTTTCTTCAGACCTCCTCGCCCGTCTGTCATCTTATAGGCCTTTCTTAGCCTGCTCACCTACAATTTTTCCCTCTTTTCTGTTTTTCTCCTTTAATAAGCACCATAATACTGAAAACAATGTATGGGGAAAATACAAAAATACGAGTCTGTATCAAATAGGTATCAAATACCTATTTGACAGGCACACATGGGAATATGACTCTTCCATCTGTGTTTACAATGTTTTCCCCATTAGTAATCAATACACATAAATGTAGAATAAATAAGAAGTGCCATTTTCTTGGCTAATATGTGCTAAGTTTATACTAGACATTTTCAACTATTATCATATTTAATTCTCATGACAATCTTTATGCAGTAATTATTTGTACCTCTATTTTATGCACAAGGAAATAGCAGAACAGGGGATTGACTGGCAAAGGTAGTATAGAAATCCTAATTGGTGCACCCAGCATTTGACTTCAAATCTACATGACTCCAGAAACTGTGCTCCAACTGAGACACGTTGCTTCCCAAGCTCCTTTGTTCATTCATTCAGTAAATATTGTACTTACTGGACTCGTACTATAGTGTCACTCACTATCCCAGTTAACTTAATCTGTACCAGAACAAAGATTCTTGCCCCTAATGAACTACTCTTCTTAGAAATGCATTTCAATCAGCCTAATACAAATTTGAAGTCTTTCACCTTTGAAAAGACCCAATTCAGTAGGATTGCATGTAAGAGATCCTATAGCAAAAGCGGGTCATTCAATACATGCAAATATAATTAAAGTTATTTTGTGTGATCTCTTTTCTGCCTGCTAGCAACTGTACTAAGCACTTTACATGGATTAAAACTCATTTAAATCCCACAATATCCTTTGAGCTATATCGTTTTTTTTTTTTTTTTTAATCATCATCATCGATTCCATTTTATAGAAAATGAAGCAGAGAGAAAGAAAATGGCTCAGGTTTATCCTACTGGAAGGTGGTGGATTTGGGCTCAGACCTGGGCAGTTCAGCTTCTGAGATCACCCTTTGAACCTTGATGCTGCATTGTCTGTGGAGCACAGAGAGAAGACAAACTTGAAGAATTGGAGGGTGGAAGATCCTATCAGGGCAACTCTCTCATGGGTGGAGCTGGAGAGAAGCAGCCAGGAACCTTTTCTCATCCCCATCCCCCGCCCCCGCCATTCAGGCTGGGAAGATTCCAGGGGCAGAGGGTTGAAAGGCCTCTACATTCAGTAATGAAGCCAATGTTGCTTCACTTGGAGCAAGCCAATGTTGCTTCTTTATGCTCATGTTGGAGGGCAAATCACCTGGATGCTGAGGACCTCACACAGGAGAGGGGAAGGAGGGAAAGTAAGTCACTGTCACAGAGAAGCACCCTCTGGGATTTGTACGACCTTTTTCATTTTTTGATAGCCTACTCCTTTCCTTAAAAGTATTTTGCAAGCCTTTTGAGGGCTGAGGAGAAGAGGAAGGGAAAGAACTGCAATGCCAGATAAAGTAGAGGTGGAAGGTGAGGGAAAAGGGACATTGAACCAGGTGTTCCTATAGCCAGTAACATTTGAAAACACTGGAATATTTTCTTAAACATTAGGATAAAATGTCAAGTTTAGAGAGAAATTGTAGAAAAATGAAACTCATTGTTAAGAGAACTCTGGAATTAAAAAAATAAGAAACTAGGATTTAATGCTAATCACCTATTTCTCAGAAATTATTTTCTCAGTAAAATTCACTCATCCAGATAATCAACATCCTCCAATGTCAAGGGACAGCTCTAAAAACACAATCCTAATCATTTGGTTCCCTTCTTTAAAGTATTTCATCTACCTTCAACCCCTTTCTTGGCATTGCCTTCAAAGTCCCCTGCTATGAGATTCGACCTATTTTTCCAGATTAGTCTTATATCACTCTGTACTGACAACTGTTCTTGTTTTGCTCAAAGACCTCAAGTCTTCATGCCTCTGTTCCTTTTCTACTCTCTGAATGGAATCCTTTGACACTTGGAGTTTCTCTTTGGTATATACTTAAAGTCATTTCTGCCCATCAGAGAGTGTCACTCACCTGTCTCTGCATCTTTACAATTAGGTGGGGCCACTGAGGGGTTTAGTTCTGACCAATGGGCCTAATATTAGCAGAAGCGACGTGAACACTTGTAGACCAGTGCATTCGAAGACTACTCTGAGTTTTGCTTTCTTCTCTGCCATACTGACCTGGTGCCATGTGTTGAGATGAAGGCATGGATTGAAATGGTCTGGATTCCTGACTCACCACCTGGAAGGGAGCTACCCTGAGAATCAAGTGGATGACAGCAGACTATGTGAATGAGAAATAAACTTTGTGGGAAATCTAGGGAGAGTTTAGGGTTACTCTGTTACCCCAAAATAACCTGGAAAATAAGATTCCATATTGTTAATCCTGTCCCTGAAAAAAATATTCCTTAATTTTACTTGTGTTCCCAGTACATAGGTATGTTATGGCACTGAAAGGTTTTACATCTATCTGTATCTATACAAAAGGTACAGTAAGACACCTCATAATGCTGGCTCTAGTTAGCCTGAGGAAAAGTGACCCTCATGCACTGAGGGTAGCGAGAAGAAACAAACCAAACTGACCATGATATGCTTGGCTTTTGTTGAAGGAACATATTAGTCTGATTTTCCCTTAAGCAAATCTTATTTTTCCATTAGCTTTATTAGGGGAAAAAAAGCCCCTATAAATTGAAGGGGAATAAAAAATTAGTTACTGAATGCAATGTATAAGTAAATTTAAAAATATATTTATCTTTAAGAAACAAAAATTATAACTGTCCATTACAAAAAGGAAGGGAGCTTTTTTTTTTTGCTTTTTTTGTTTTAGTTGTAGATGGACACATTGCCTTTTTTATTTTATTGCTTTGTATGTGGTGCTGAGGATCGAACCCAGGGCCTCACGCATGCGAGGCAAGCACTCTACTGCTGAGCCACAATCCCAGCCCCAAGGAAGGGAGCTTTTTGACCCAAATCATATTCATATGGGAATGAGTTGCCAAATTAAAGCTGCATATTCACAAAATATGTAGAGACATTAATTTTTCAAAGTGAAAATGGTAACACACTTCCATGAAGTTTTATAATGTCACCATCAGAGCTCTCTATCACAGTGTAGAAGCAAATTTTAATGGTTCTAAAAATGCTTCTTCACTGAGTCTTCAAATACAATGATTTCAAATGGTTTTAATTTATTCTTGTTTATGATAAAATAAATGTTATTTTGATTGATTGGCAAACATCTACTAGCAGCAATAAGAGCAATTAGGTTTGACATGGAGACATTATAAAATCTATAACCCAAACCTTTAAAGCCTGATTTGAAATGTCAAATTTGACTTATGAGAACCAGTTATAATCCTGCTTCATGCAAAAAGCATTAGGTTAATCTGGAGCAAAGTACTGTTGCCAAGCATGCACTGGCATAATTAATCAGGGATATTTCAGAAACGAATTGTCTCCAAGAAGTTATTGATTTGCTGTCATGACAAGTTTTTCTTATGGGCTGTGGTGGTACTCTGGAGCTGGGATGCTCTGGCATGTATTTTTCAGTAACTAAGCCTTGATCTGTCCTCCTGGATTCTTGCCTTCCATGCGCTGACATCTGCAAACACTCACATTTGACAGCCTCATGCTTGAGTGTGGTGGCTTCCAAATTGATTAGGATTAGTTCAGAGGGGTTTTGGACTAGTTTGAGTATAATCGAAAGCAGAGAGCCATGAATCTCAAGAGAATGACATGCACCCTGAAAATGACAACATATTAATAGAGAAATGTGCATGTGCATACACAAATACACGCCAACGTATACAAACACTCATGCAAGCACACAGGTCTATGCAAACACAAACCCATGCAAAAATATACATTCATACTCAGCCAAGCACACCCATGCAATCACATACCCATGAAAAGACATTCACAAGCACATGAAAACACACACACACACACACACACACACACAC
>CM053406.1:19361985-19392430 GCA_028644305.1 Xerus rutilus
ACACACACACACACACACACACACACACACGCACACAAATACACATCCATGCAAACAGACTCTCAGGTATACACACCCATGCATTCACACACAAGCAGACATCTATGTATACATATGCAAATATACCCATAAGTACATATTCATGCATAGATAGATACACAAACACACACGTGAACACACAAAGCACACACTGATGCACACTTACAAACATACTTAAGGAATTGAAAAGATTTCAGTTTTAATCTCCAAGGTCATCTCTATCACCTATTAAACAAAATTAAAGCTTTGAGAGAAGCACTATTTTAAACACATAAAGAAGCTATAACTTTTTTTTTTCACAATAATTCTATGATCTAAGAGACTCAGAAGAATCCTTAAAGAACAAAGTAGTTAGATGTTCTCCCAAAGATTAGAGGAGAAAGTCAAGAGAGAAGACACAGTTCAGCTCATAAGTTAAAACTTCCCCCCCGCCTGGTCTTTGGTTTTGCAAACAGAAAGTGAGAGACTTTCAACATACAACAATGTCAATGGTTACCGAGGTGTGGATGAGATGACAGTAGGTAATGGATTGAAAAAGGCCTCTAGGAAAAGAAAACATCTGTTACCCTAGTACATCCAATTCCTATGCCTTGCCCCGTCTCTCTTCAAGATGTATTTTCCTCTACCTTCCATCCCTTGCTTAAGCTGCCCTGATGATTGTGTGGTCAGTGTTGAGCCCAAATGAATGAGGACTCTAACGGGCACAAGGGCTGTGCTCACTGGGTGGATGTAGGGAAAGAGTGAGACCAGGAAGTCATTTACCATTAGCTGGTTATGTAACTTAGGACCAGCTGGAGCTTTTCTGGACCTCAGGTTCCTGTAGCACTGGACAGTAGAGGTCGTGTACAAGTCTTAAAAATCTGTGCCCACATCCTTGATGATACACGTCTGTAGAGTTTATATCTGCCTTTCTTTCCTCCTTCCCTCACTGTGGAAACTTTTAGTTTAAGTATAATATATATACAGAAAAGTACACAAATAATCAGTATCCAGAAGATAAACGAATAGTCACGAAGTGAACTCACTTCCATAACCACAAATGCATGGACCAAGAAACAGCCTTACAAGTCCCCTAGAATATCCCCCTCAGATCCTTTCTTGTCACCACTAATCTCCCCCAACCAAGTTAACCATGATTATGACTTTGTCTTCAAAATCAGTTTTGTCTGCTCTTAAGATTTGCAGAAGTAGAGTCACACAGTCGTATTCTTTTGTGTCTTACTGCCTTTGCTCAGCATTATGTTTGAGAGACTCACCTGCACTGCAGTGTGGAGGTGCAGGTTTTCATTGCTGAGTAGCATGCCTTTGTCTGAACATGACACGATGTACTCATTCATTCTACTGTCAACGGCACTGACATTCTTTCTAGACTGGTGCATTTAGAATGCTGTAGCCTCTGTTCCTGTGCTTTCTTCTTTGGGTGAACATGTTTGCAATTTTCTGGGATGTATGCTGGGAAGAGAAATTGCCAGGTCATAGGACATGACCCCAGGTTTTTGGAGATCCCAGGTATGTCAGAGTTTTCCAAACAATCATACCAATTTACCCTCCCTCTGGCAGTGTGAGTTTCACTTGTTCTGCACCCTTGCCAACATTTAATTTTGTCTTTTCATTTCAGTGGTTGTCACAACTGTCCTTTAAATTATGGTATTTCCAGCTTACATCACTTTATTACATACTACTGTATGTCAAGTTCCCTGGGAAGCAGAATCTAAGATGGAAATCAGCATGCAGAAGTTTCTTAGGGAGGGTTCTTCGGATCAACACCTTTGGAAGGGGAGAAGAAAGTGTGATCAGCCCAGGAAGTAGGTCCATGAGCCAGCTGACCCTATTAGGAGCTCAGAAGTATGGTGGCCCTTCAAGGTGGCCCCAGACTGGGATAAGTGGGTCAAATTTTCATATCCCATGGTGGACCCGTTAGGGGACATGGGCTACCACAGGAAAGGGGAACCTGCTCTTCAGCAAGGAAGATCTTCCCAGATGACAGCTGGTCCTGGAGGAGACTTAGAGCAGAGGGCAGAAATCCACATACAGTACTCCCAGCTGCTGGGTAGTAAGTCCTTTGGTGGCCAAATAAGGTATATCACAGCACCCACCAAACATAGTTGACACCAAACCAGGAGACGCAGTCAGTCTGAACCTCTCCTTGTAAAATACAGACTCTAGCAAATAGACTCTGACCATTCTCACTTGCCCTGCAGGGACATGAGCTTGCCATGCCATGTGGCAGTGCACTTAGGAGAGGTGGCTGGAGGCTCTGAGCCCCATAATGACGTCACAATATCCAACTCTAGCTTGATTTCTCTTTATGGCCTTGTTTTGTCATTTTTTGTGTGTGCACAAACCAATATTTTAAACTATTTTATTTCCCAAGCCATATATATTGTCATAGTCTCCCCATTTTAATATCATTAATCAAAATATGTATTTGATCTCAGCTTCAAATCAGTATGAGACCAACAGTATCATGACATCGTGCTCACAGAGTTCAGATGAATCAAAGAAACCTGACGTTTTCATTAGCCTTGGTAACTTGATGGGGCTAGAAACACATTTTAAAAATTACATATTTATAAATAATGGTTGTATATATTGGGTTACTCTTTTAAAGCTTAAGCACAGCCCTGGATCCATGCCCATCTCTACCTTGGTTGATCCTAGGAGTCAGGTCTCCACTCTGATCACTTAGGAAAACAGAAAAAGCCCCATGTCGGTAGACGTGAGTGGACTGTGTGTCTTCTCATCAGCAGCCTTCCTCATTAGCAGACACTGGACCTTTGAGAACTGGGGGCCAGCGTGTGTCTTCAATCTGTCTTTGGACCCTATCTCCAGCCATATCTCACAAACTCCATATCCTCTCACTTTCATGGTCATGAATCACGCCATCTGGGAGCTACTCAAGGAGCAAGTAGGATGAGGTCAGGACTCACTTGAAGCCTTGAGAATCTTTTCAGCTTCAAGAATCAGAAAGGACAAAGGGGAAAAAATCTGAAGAAAGATTACTATTCAAAAGGTTTAAGATGAGGAATACTACGGGTCGGATGGACTAGAATGACAGCCAGCTCCTAGAGTACTGGGGCTAGGAATACAGTGAGTTGAGGAATATAGGAAAGCCAGGTGCTCTGCTGCGAAAGGAGAGGCTGCTTCCAGGTTATGAGAGTGGAACAGACTCAAAACAGAAATCGATTCAATATATGTTTTCATAAATGTGTTAATGTGATCAGAGAGTAAGGAATGACTAGGAAAAAGCTAGGTTGCATTAAGAATAGCAAGTGTCAGCCATAGCAACTTAGTGAGACCCTGTCTCAAAATAAAATATAAAAAGGGTTGGGGATATGGCTCAGTGGTTAAGTGGCCCTGGGTTCAATCCCTGGTTCCAAAAAAATAAATAAATAAAATAAAATAATAAAAGAAGAATATCAGGTGTCCTTACAGTTACAGGCAGACAAACCAGCAAACCAGTCCTCCTGTAATGGCCTCAGAGGACCTTTTCCTCTGGCCTCAACACACTCAGCAGCCATTGCTCCAGCGAGGAGGAAGCCAATATGGCTTCCAGGATTTGAACAAAGGTGTCGGTGTCCTTCAGATCCTTGTGCAGGAGATATTTCACAAATGTAAATAAGGATAGGAGAGAGGAGGGGAGAAGAGAGAGGACAGTCATTTTTTAAATTCACGGGCATGTTCCTTAAAGTCCAGTTCTTTCAGCTCTGCTTAAATTGGTGCCTGATGATATTACTGCCCTTCAATTTTTTTTTTCATTTTTACTGGTGCATAAATGACAAATAGAAATTGAATATATTTAAGGTATACAGCTTGGTATTTTGATATATATGTACATTGTGAAGTGATTACCATAATTAATCTAATTAACGTATCTTTCACCTCAAGTAAGGTGGTGTGTGTGTGCATATGTGTGTGTGTGCGTGTAACACTGAAAGTGTACCCTCTTAGCAAATTTCATGTGGACAATGAATAATTCTTAACAGATCATCTCAGGGGATTTCTGTTTAACACCTGCAGTGAATTCACCATATTCTTATTCTCATTTCCTTTTAATTCATTGCCTATGGAGCACTACAGATAAACAGGATTCTAAATCACAAGAACGAAGAGAAATGTCACTGAATGATATTTAGATGCCCTGGTGTGGTAAGGGCTAAAGATTAATGAAGCATATGAAATGCACATTGTAAGGTCTGACTTCAGAGTCTCTCAAGGGCAGCCAGGATGGAGCAGGCTCCTGGGATTTTCAAATGGTAATAGGGGCTTAATGCTTTTATTTATGTATTATTTTTTTTCTTTTTTGGTAAGAGGGAATGGGTGAGGATTCTGCGGAAACACTGTAGATGCAGAAGGCATGACTGGGTCACTCTGTCATTTTCAGTTCACAGGGAGCACCATAGGGCACTTAGTTCTGTAAGGGTCCCTCTCAGAAATCTTTCTCCTCCGAATGAGGTATATTGTGTTCAGCTCTTGCCAAACCTAAATTGCATCCATGTTAAAGAGAAAAGAGGCTTTAGCACATTCCTTTGGGGAATGGAAACAATTTATTTTGTTTGTTTCTAATGGAGAGGTTCAGCAGCAAAATCACACTGTGAGGTCTAAGAATCTGGGCTGAGGACCGTCAGGCAGCTAGAGGGAGAGCAAGGAAGAGGGAGAGGAGAGGGACCCCGAGACTATCAGGTGAGTGGAAACAGCAGGAGCAGCCAGTTACAAAGCCAACACACAACATACAGTTCTTAGATTCACATCAGGAAAACACCTTTAGCCAAATATTATATGAATAGACGTTGCTTTCATGACTATTATTTTAAAAAGAAATGATTTTTTTCCCCAAATTAAAACCTTCCCCCTGTTCCTAAGAGCCCAGCACAGCCAACTACAGTACCTTTCTTTGGGTGTGGTGTGGGGCAGTTTATGTTTATCATTGTATTCTCCCTCCTTGTGGCTCCCCTCCCTGCCAGAGGGGAAAGGCGTAAAGTGCAAATGACCCGAATAATCATAAGTAATGAGAATTTAGAAAGACTTTCAGATTCCGCCACATGAACAGGGTGATGAGAAACACAAGCACAATTTCTCATCTGCTGGTTCCCTCTGAAAGCTTATTCTATAATATAATTTATTTTCAGAGGGTGGGCTTGGTCTCCTAACAAGAGACTGCAGCACTGCCACTGCAAAGCAGCAAGCGTCAGGACGTGGCCTCAAGGTTAACATGGGTGGCGTAAATAAAAAAGAAGACACATCTTTCTCAGAGTTCCCAAGCCGGCAATAAGACTGCTGTGTGTTCAGTGATATATGACGTCTTTTTATTTTCAGAGGAGAGAAGTATGCTTTAAGTCTTCAAAATATTGTTTGATTGCTTTACAGAAACCAATCAATAACACACAGGTAAAGTTTTGTGCAAGGCACATAAATCCTAGCCTGGGGAGACCAGCTGTTGCAAGGTTCTGGATGGGTTCCAGTTTCCAACTGGGGAGTCTCAAGGAAATGATCCTGAATCTGGGGCTTTGTTTGGATTTCAATGGAACATAATCGGGCGACATCTGGTCCCCCACCTTGTGCTGGCTTGGCCACACTTCATCTGCCATGGCTCTGGGCACCTCCTGCAGGGCTTCCTGTGAGTGCCAAGCACCAGTGCCCTGCCCGTCATCAGCTGCCAATCAGTTTCTCACAGTGGGGGACAAAAAGAGAACTTGGGGCCTTGAAGTCACCTGCTGAGAAGGACTCATAAAAATGATCTTAAAATGCAATTTGGGTCCCACTGCCCCACAAGTTACTGGACACCAAACAAAAGAGAATTACAAAAATAACTCTGAGGGGAGGAAAAGCTAGCAGAAGGGAATAGGACAAGCATTGACAATGAGCAGAGCAGGGAACAAGATGATGAGAGGGTGAAGAAGGGGCGAAAGAATCAACGAGGAAAGGCCAGCAATAATCAAAACTACATGGAAATACACGCGCTCACACTAATACACAGTTGCCATCCCGGGAAATACCATTTTCACATACTGAATTAGCAGACTTTTAAAATAAAAATATTCAGTGACGCAAGAATGAAAGGAAAAGCGTATGTCTGTGAACTCCAGACACAGAACACCCACAACCAGTTTTGAAAGCAAGTTAACCCTCTTATCAAAGGTGCTAAGCCCCTTTCCAAGAATTGTAATTCAGTTTCTGTGCATCTAGGCTAAAGAAGTAGTAATCAGCCTAAATAAAAGAGATAAACACAAGGTAAACACATCCTGCTCAGCTGGGTAAAGATGTTTTCTCTAATGCCACTTAAAAAAATCTTAAAGATTTCCAACTAGGAAATGATGTTTTTAAACTAAGACATAGCTGCTCAATGGAATATTACACAACCAATAAAAGATATAAAGAAAAACATTCATTTTTCATATTTAAACAAAGAACATAAGAAGATACTTGTATTATCATATTTATTTTATAAATCTTATTCATAAAACAGTCTAAAAGGAACAAACTATAATGTTCACAGTAGATTCTTCTTCTTTGTTTTTGTTTTTCAAAATATTCTTTGTGTGTATTCTATTATCATTAAAGATAAAGTAATAAAAAATTTAAAAGAATACATTCAAGAAAATGTTGCATATGTCTAAGAAAATATTAGTAAAAATTTTTTTAAAGAAAACAGAAATATGAGGAAACAGATCAGGGCTTATAATAAAAATTGAGAAGATCAGTAAGAGAAAGAGTAAGCAGGCTGATAGTTTCCTGATATTCCAGATATCAGGAAAAAAAAAAAGATAAAGTAGAGGGAGATACTTAAGTGGTAAAAAAGGAAGAAACCCAGTGAAGTACCAGGACACAGAAAATAGTAATGGGAAGCTATCCAATAAAAGTGGCATAGCTTAATGTTGGATCCATTTTGCTTTGCTAGGGGACCATTTAAGTATGCTTGATTGCCGTAAGGTGACACCGAGGTGAGCCATGAGAATCTGCAATACCAAAAAAGCCAAAGCCAACTGGGCTGACCTGGGGGATGCACTGCGCTGATCTTCCTTCTTTAAAACACAGTCACACCCAAAGGTCACTTGTGTCCCTGTGGGTCCACTGGGACACAAGTGACCTAACAAATATTCCTTGTGGCTTTCCCCTGCCAACTCAATTATTATCCTCCTGCTTATCTCTGGTGTGGGTTTTATGAATATTTCAGGCTAGCCATGCAGATTTGTTTGAGGAGGAATGTGAAGGGGGAAAAATTAGAAAGGATTGCAATAACAACACATACTGAAAACTTGAAAATGTGACCATAAAGGTTAGACAGAAAAGTACAAATGGCATGGCTCTCATCTGTGGTCCCCTAACCAATTTTCCACCCCTGGACTGGCCCTCTGGGAATCTAATGGAGACCTTCATAGTTACACATTTCTAAGATCTTCCACTTGTTAAATTGTAAATCTTTTGTAAAAAACAAGCCTCCATTTTCAGTTGTTTCAATGTATGTTGGCTTTTTCTGCCTTTGTTGAATCCTGTTAAAATCCCTTCCACCATGTTAGAAACCCAGAAGAATCCATACTCCTTAAAACCCATATATTATCAAATAGTAAGTTAATGTGATTCCTGGCAGCAGTTTCCTTCATTTAAAGGCAATGGCTTCTCAGAATTTCCTTATTTTCTCTGTCTGTTCCCCTTTTTACTTGCAGCTAAAAAAAAAAAAAAGATAAAATGGAGCACTTCTTGCTTTCCAGCTGCTGCTTAAACACAAGGCAGAGCTGTGAACATTCAGAGTTTCTCCCACAGCAAATAATTCTTCCTACCTCTTACTTGCAGATGGAGACTTCAATTTTCCAAAGAAAAAAGTACCTTGAAAATGATGTCACCCTGTTGTAACAACATGAAGTATTTACTATTTCCTATGCTACATGGATTATGAGACCCAGTTAACTCTCCCCTGGCACAGCTTAAATTTTCAAGTGGATTTAATACAGATATAATTGCTAAGTAATATTAGGAAAACACTTCCTCTTGCAAATTCTTAGGTGGCCTTCTGTTACTTGTTTCATTGAACATCCCCGGTTGAGCTATGATTGCTGAAAGTCTCTTAGCAGCTGCACCTGGAACATGTCATGCACTCTATTTTTCAACAGCAAGGTAAGTTCAATACTCCTCCTCATAACTCACATGTTTTCTGAAAGATAATCATTAAGAGAAATTGACCATAAACTAACCATTCACTTATCCCTCAATCCAAGATTTTCTTCCCTGGAGGCAATGAAAACTTTTTGAAGTCCTCCAGTCAGGGGTATGTGCTGTCTGGTGGTGATTCTGGTTGGACTCAAACATTTTTTAAAAAAGTTTTGCATGGAAGAAAGGTAAGGGTTATAATCTGTGTATGTTTTCTAAATTTTATTATCTATATTTTCCCCCTTGTAAATCCTGACATTTAACCAAAGCTCTTTTTCAGGGGGAAGCTTTGACCCGCTGAGCCCGAGGCCACCAGTATTCACAAGCCTCACTCAAATCCAGCCTCTCTCAGGATGGAAGATGCCCACACCAAAGAGCTACCATGCTTTCCTTCCTCCTTCTCCGATCCTCTGGAATGCCAGATGTCTGTCTGTGGGTTACAGGGAGGTCCTCAAGTCACCTCCAGGCTGTTGGCTTATACGTTTGATACTCTGGGGACTTTCTTTTTAATTTCTCTTCCTCCTTCCTTCTAGCTAAAGAGCTCAAACCAAAGATTAATACGTTCTTTTTGTTTGTTAATTTGAATGAGCAAAAGGAAACATGGGGCCACCTTGGGGTTTCTCTGAGCAGGATACACTCATTAATGAAATGGAAGTTTTTGCAGGATTGAAGCACAATTGGAGAGGGAAGGCTCTGAAGTTAGTCTTGGGTTGGAATTCTAGCTTTGTACTTATTAGCCTTGTGAGCTTGGGCCAAATATTTAATTTATTTGAGCCTTAGTTCACACAGCTATAAAATGGTTAGGTTAAAAAAGAGTATCTACCTAATGGTGTACTATGGGACTAAATCAGACTATGAATATAAAGCATTCCTCATAGTAACTGGCACAACGTAAGCACTCAGTGTTTGTATCCTCATCATTTCATCACTCCTGCAGTCTTTCCTTGATTTTCCCTGGTTACCATAGCACCCCAAAGATTCCTCAGTGATCTTGAGATAAAGTAGAACTAATGGGCCCAAATAAGGAATATGTGATCATGGATGAATGATGAGTGGAAGGATGAAATTTCAATTATTAAACTCTGAGCACAATGATGTATACTGAACTGATGGGACGGGATGGACAGTGGTATCTTTGAGGAGTAGCAGAACTTCACAGTCTCTCCTCTATGACTTTGGTCTAAAAACTCTATAGACATTTTTCATTTGACCTCCAAGTCATGATCCAAATCTTCTGATACTGAAACTTTAAGCAACTCAAATGCCCTAAGCTTGGAACTAAATTCATGATCAGCTCTTTTTCCACTACCTCTGTTCTTCTAGTGCTCCCTATTCATCATCCAAGCTATCGCTCAAATAAGACACTGGTGGTCATTCAGCAGATGATGGGGACAGAAGACAAATGTCCATGATCCTATTCACCCATATCATCCAATCTAAACTCTTGAGTCTCAAATTTAAGATATTTTCCTCAACTGTTTCTCAAATATCAACTTAAGCTTTCACTTATCAACTCTATAGTGTCTCTTAGCATCAGTTATGCCAACCTCTTTCCTGATTCTTCCTCCATTCTACTGACAATAGTCCTTCTCAATTTCCTCTGCCAATCAAGATCATGAAATACCTGCAGGGTAAGAAGTACCTAAGAGAAGAAAAAATTTTGAACAAGGGCTGTTACGAGTTCTTGGAAAGAGGAATGGGTAATAATGAATAGCATCACTCTCTTTAATGTTAGTAATGGCTAAGAAGAAATCTCTGGACTAGGATCACATTTAAATTCAGCCTCGCTGAGTCAGGGCAAGCATTAACTCTGTTGATGATTTGAGTCATCATTTGCTGATGCTTGTTCACAATCCATGAGGCGGCTGAATGAACATGAGCTCATTTGAATGTTTCAGCCACATTCACTCTAGAAAACGACAGACCCCAAAAGATTTTTGTCTTTATTTAGATGAGGAAACCCATGGCCCACCTTCTCTGACATTTACACAGAAATGGTTCAGTCAAGTGAGACATATTTGGCCTTTGTCTTTAGAGAAACTTAAATTCACATATTACTGATGCCACGAAAGTTGGAGAACCCTGGGCACCAACTTTGCTTTTCTCATTCTTGGTTTCCGCATCTGTCAATGGGGATAATACTACTATGCTTTTGGGACTGTCATGAGGATTAAATTCTGTAAACCTATGGCCTGCCATGTAACAGGCACTCAGTACTATTGGTTTCCTTTTTCTTCCCTACCTCTTCTTCAACCTTTGAAATTCTGATTGGAAAAAGTAGGACCCACTGCACTTGGATATACTTAACTTTGAGGGCTGGTGGGAAGTGATGAACAAGTAGAATCTCGGCCTCTCAATAAAGTGCATTCTCTCAGAACTGTTTCCATTTTCCACAGACATCACTGGGCGTAAGTGAGAACTGGAACTCATGAAGACTTACCATGGCCTATGGCAATGACTGGGGCAGGGCTTATCTGTGTCTTCATGACACTTGGCACAATGCTTGCTGGACTAGCCCAGATACAAAGGTCAGTGTGTTGGCAAGCTGAAGCAGAAGATTAAAAAAACCCGGCAAGATCTAAGGCAAATAACATAAAATATGGCAATTTTATTTCTTTGCTGAGCCATTTAGAACTGGAAATGTTGGGAGAACTAAAAAACAAACTTATAAAAAAAAAACCCCAAAACACCAAAACCAAACTAAACCAAACCAAAACAAAATCAAACAAACAAAGCAGGCAGAAAGCCTTTTTCAAAAATATATATAAATGCTTAACTGTAATAATCCAGGCACAAATACACACATAGACACTCTGTGTATTTCCACTAAGATGCTGCAAGATTCATAAGTGTTTTATTTTTACTAATTTCAGAGATTTACTTTTTAAAGGTTTTCTTGATTCTCATGGGAGGTCAGCAAATATTCTCTTTTTTTCTTTTTTTCCTTCTCAAAGGTATACTACCTAGAAATATTCAAGATCACTCTAATTAGAAAACAAACTATTTCAAACTTTATTTAATTTTAGCAATTCAGGTTGCTATGGATTCTAGAATGGATGGGACCCCAGGATCTTGGAGCGCTCCCCAAAAGCCATCAGGCATGGACCAAGGCCGTGGGAGATGCCAGCTGCCTTTGCAACTGACACAGTGACTTCAGCAAAACTGACATGGAGGCTGTGTCATAATTCTTTCCAAAATAGCCCTCCATCATTAGCGAATCAGAGGATGGCTTAAATATGTAGGTTCTGTGGCTCTAGCTGTATTCTTTTGGGGGAAATGAGACTCAAGGTTAAAAATGTTTCCAAGTCAATTATATTACTTAAGATTTCCAGCTCCTTCTCTCTCATTGTCTGAAAATAAGAAAAGGTAAATGAGAATGGTCTTAATTTTCCCATCCACTACTGATCTTTTTATAAGTGACTATGGTCAGAGAAAGTAAATATAACCCTGCTAAGTCTGCTCTCTTAAAAAAAATGATAATTTCTTTTCTCCTTCTGATATTCCAATATATATACAGTGCTAAACAGGGCAAGAGGCTGCTGCAAACTGCTGATGAGGGGAAACTCCACGTAGAATATACCTGGGGTGCAGGAGATACTGTGTTGGTAGTATATTTTCATTTCAGTGTTACCCCTTCACATTCCATTCCAGCTATAACTGTTCTGTTTTTATCTACTTGGCATCCACGGAAAATTCTGTTTGGATTAAAGGTTCAATAACTAAAGAAAAACTTGAAAATTGCTGTGTAAGGAAAATGTCTAAACCTATCAAAATAAAATTTATTCATTTCTTTTTAGTGCTGGGGATTGAACCCAGGGCCTCATGCATACTAGGCAAGAAACTCTACCGCTGGGCTACATCCCTAGACCTCCAGATGAAATTTATTGATGGCAAATGAAAATCCACTGTTGAGGTTTAGGAAGCTCACCAGCACAAATATGCATTTGAAATACCAGCTGCAGAGATCAGTGTATGGTGTGTGTGTGTGTGTGTGTGTGTGTGTGTGTGTAGGTGGGGGACAAATAGCCATACAAAGGAAAGCCAGAAAACAACGCATGCAAGTAATTTTTAAGTATCATGCATCTTATATTTTACATTAAAAAAAATCCTAATCTCAGCCAGGCACGGTGGCACACACCTGAAATCCCAGCACTTTGGGAGGCTAAGGCAGAAGGATCGCGAGTTCAAAGCCAGCCTCAGCAACAGTGAACCGCTAAGCAACTCAGTGAGATCCTGCCTCTAAATAAAACAAAACAGGGCTGAGGATGTGGCTCAGTGGTTGAGTATCCCTGAGTTCAGTCCTTGGTACCAAAATAAAAATCCTAATCTGTTTAGCTTTCTCCCATATCTTCTGTTTCCCAGCCACTGTTTTCACTGCCTTCCTTCATATGCTAATGATTATGGACGTAATGCTATATAAATTGGGCAATCGACTTCTACTTGCCTACTTATTTATTTTTGTGACACTTTACTATGTCCTACATTCTTGGTTACTTTTCAATTGCTTTTCCTTTACTTGCCTCAGATGTTTATTTGGTTCATAAACTTTATTTACTCAAGCACCTAAGCCACCTTGGATAGAGGAAGATTCTAAAACTTTACAATAATAGAAAAATCATTACTTTAGACATCTCTACAGGATAAACAAACCAACATGTTTTTCAACTATTCCCTGCCGTTTTCAAAAGATTAATTATTTGTATCAAAGTAGAATATGTCAAAAGTTAGAACCATAGTTAGAATGGCTAATATCAAAAAGACCAAAAATGCCAAGTGCTGGTGAGGATGTAGAAAAAAGAGGACCTCGCACAGTGTGGGAGTGAATGTAAACTAGTAAGCTGGTATGAAAAACACTATGGAAGTTCCTCAAAACATTAAAAATAGAAATAGAACTACTATATGATCCAGCAATCCCACTACTGGGTACACATCCAAAGGAGGAGACACCTGTACTCACAGTCCCATGTCACTGCAGGCTAGTCACAGCAACCAAGAACTGGAAACAACCCCAGTGTCCATCAGTTGATGAGTAGATAAAAACAATGTGGCATATGTATACAATGGACCACTATTCAGCCAGGAAAAAAAAATCCTATCATTTGTGATAACATGGATGGACCTGGAGATCATTATGTTAAGTGAAATAAGTTAGGCACAGAAAGACACATCCCTCATGATCTCACTCATATGTGGAATATAAAATAGGTGATGTCATATAGAAGTTGAGAGTAGAACACTGGTTACCGGAGGATGAGGTCAGGAATGTGATGGGGAAAGGTTGACCCCTGAGCACTAAGGTAAGAAGCAATGAGCTTGGGGTGCTGTTGCACAGTACAGTGACTATACGTGGCAATAACGAACTGTACATTTCTAAAAGCTAGAAGAAAGGATTTTGAAAAGTTTTCACCACTAAGAAACAATAAATGTTTGAAGAAATAAATAGGCTTAACCTGATTTACACTTTAAGCAATGTATACATGTACTGAACATTGCCCAGTACTCCATTAATAGGTACAATTTTGTTTTTTCATATCAGTTATAGAATAAATTAGAGAGGAAAGAGCAGCAGGGTTTCTAGAAGCATAGAATCTTTGTGAAAGGGTTAGCATATAGCATCATGCCTAGGAGAGTAATTAGGAAAGTTGCTATAAACCAGTGCATCCTACAATCCTGTGAAATTCCCATTAAGAGTGTGAATGCTTTCCAGGACAATCTACATAAGCACACCCCCCACACACATTGTCTCAAACTATTTATGATCTCTGATCCATCCATTCAGGAACATTGTGGATGATCCCACATTTATGGACTGAATTGTATTCCCCCAAATTCATGTCAAAGTCCTAACCAGCCAATATGACCATATTTGGAGATACTTGAGTGACATGAGGTCATTATGGTATGACCCTAATCTAATAGGACTGCTATCCTTCTAAGAGGATGAAAAGATCACGTTCTCACAACACAAAAACCCAACAAGAGGGTGTCGTTTGCAAGCCAAGGAGATAGGCCTTAGGAGATCTCAACCTGCCGACATCTTGAGCTTGCACTTCAAGCCTATAGAACTGTGGAAAGAACAGTTTCTTGTGTTTAAGCCACTCATTCTCATCGTATTTCATTAGGATAGTTGTAAGCAAAATAGTAGACCCCAGGATGGAAAAAAATATTTTCATATAGTGAGAAAAGTGTGGTTGGACTGTTGTTGCTTACAGCAGACCACTGGCTGTTCCAGACAAGAACTATTCTGCATTGTGAGGCAACTGAAGGGCTATTCTATGTATTCACACATTTAATAAGATTCTAGAATCAGATTTCTACAGCAGGAAGAGGTCACTTTTAAATACCTCACAAGGCATTGCAACCACTCCAGTAATATCTTCCTTAGAAAATCAAACAAGACTTTGTGAGAGCTAAAACTGTACATATCCAAGTTAGCAAGTTAGACTGGAAACAAACAAAAAAAAAGGACAAGACAATCAACTCAATAATACAGGAGTCGATATCTTTATAAAGGGAGGGAGGAAAAAGAAAAGCTCCCAAGAGTTTCCACTTCAGTTTGTGTTTACAGATAAATTGGAAAAGGCACACTACCAGGATGGCTAGGACTCGGCCTCAAGGCAGGGTCTAACTCTTCAGGTGCCTGGGGATGATTCCCACTTCAATAACTTCCATTGTTTTAAATTTCCCATGATGCCTCTAGGACACTTATCTGGGTGAAAATTTCCACTTGTGCTTGGGCCACTTTCGATGCCACTCCCTGTTTCATGCATATTACAGGAAACTGCAGTGCAAAGGAAGACCTTGCTTGTTCAGCACTCTCTAAGTCACAGTGCAAGGTGGCTTTCCTTTGATTGCCCAGCTCTCTGTGTAATCACCAAGAACTGCTGCTGCTGTTGATTATTACTTTTGTTTACTGCAGCCTGCTCCAACAGACTCAGGTAAGGTAGGAACCCACCACTTTCAAAAGGTATTTTCTCCCTGCACAGAAGGGAGCAAGCCTTTGAAGAGAAACAAGGTCAGTGGGAGCCCAGTTCAAAGCACTCCCTGTTGGTTAGGAAGCCAGAGAAGTCTTCAAAAAGGGGAAAGGGTCAGTCTTTGATGAATCTGAAAATTCAAAAGAGTTTCTGCTCCCAATCTAACAGGGAGATTCTTCCATACTGAGCCACAGGGAGAGGAGGTGGCATCCATGGTAACCCATGAGATTTAATGTCAACAGGGACCAGGAACTTCAGAACAGGAGACTCAGTGTTGCTGGGGAAATTTTGTTTAATTTTAAGAATCGGAAACAGTTTGAAATATTTCCTTGAATTACACATTATGAAAGACTGAAAATGACTCTCTGTTGAAACATTTGGACTTTCATGGAAAATCTTGAGGACTTCATAGAACAACTCTACAGTAAATGCATCACTGATCAACATTGGTTCATGCCCACATACTCTTGTTTTGTCGGAGAACAATGTTTTCATGGTCCTAGTGTGAAACAGTCATGAATTAGTGATGGTAGAAGTCTAGAACTCACTTTGCCACGAGGTTGAAGATCCATTAAATGGAGAATTGGTCCCAGGATACCAACTTCAAATTTGGAAAACATATTCTCACAGAATAACAATGGAATAAGTAAATGTTGGTTGAAGTAGTTTGGTTAGCATGACATTTGGAATACTTTGGGTAAAAGAGGCATGACCTATGGGTGGTAAGCCCCAAGAACATAACTCTATTGTTTTTCTAAGAAAACCCTACTGAATTCTTAGTTCTGTCTGAATAAGAAATAAATTTGGGGGATGAGATCCCCTTCAGTGCTTAGGGAGTACTTATAGTGCTTACCAGGTGCGACAGATTCTGAGATGTTTTTCAATGCTTCCAGATTCCTGGCATTCATGCCCTTGTTTGAGGGTTGGGTGGCTTAGAGACTTGCTTCCAAGATAGATAAGACCATAAGTTTCATCTGGTCAGCAGGTTTACTCCCTTACTGGTAAGGTATCATGAAGCAAGGTGCCATGTTGGGAAGGCCCTCATGACATGACCTTAGGGGCATCCCCTGGCCACCAGCTCTTGAGAAATGGAATTCCATCAACAGACATGCATACTTGGAAGCAGATTTTAATCCTGTCAATCCTCCAGATAAGTCCTTCAATTTGACCGCCACATTGTACCTTAAGAGACCCTACAGTAGAGCATCTAACTAGGTCATGCCTAGATTCCCGACTTACAGAAACTGTGAAATGATAAACATGTTGTTCTCAGCTGCTAAATCTGCTAAGGAGCAGCTGAAAAGAAATGAGCATAGACTCAACTAACCATTCTGACCTTATCTATATGTGTTTGGGTTAGCCTATGACTAGGTCAACGAGACCTTTAATGTTGTTTCAGAATAATTTTATTTACCTTCTTAGGTTCCTAGAAAATTGAGGAATTTATTCCAAAATATTTCCATTTTTGTCAAATCTCCTCAGTTCTCCCATACTCCATCTATTAAGCTGCACAGTATTTGATGGGTTCCTATACTGTTAGTCAGATGAACCAGATGGTAAGACCACTCTCACGTCTGGCAGAAGATATTCACATGAATACCTGGCTTGGTCTCCAAGAGAGAATAAAGTGATATGGAAAGGGAATAAGCTGGCATGATGGATCCCAGAGAAGAAAGCTCTGTCAGGGGTGGGAGGACAGTTTTGATATACCCTTGGAGATGGAGAGCAGAAAATGGAGAGCAGATGTAATTTGAACAATAGCTTCCAAAGCAAACCAAAGGCAGGGCAGGTTGCCTTTCTTACCCAGTGCAAGTACACAGATAGTGAAGGAAGAAGCAAGAACAATGGAATGAATTATTAGCCAGAGACCAGGATGGGACTCAAAAAGGCCAGAAAAGTGCAGATTTAAAGTGAAGTACCATCTGGTGGGGCTGGGGAAGACATGTGGGCACACAAAATCAGAAAAAAAAAAGGATTAGATTGAGGGATAATTTATTTATTCATTCAGTGAATAGTTATTAAGCATCTATAGCATGTATTACAGTGTTACTTTCATGGATATTATGACCAAATAATTTCAGGTCTTAGTCATGGTGCTGCCTGAGGCAACATCTAAAGAGTCCACTCCAGTTTGCAATTAGTGTCTCAAGACCTCTGGAGACTTCCATGAAACATTTAGGAAAGTATATGTATTAATTTATATATTAGCTATGTCACCATCTGGATGTCTCCTCCAGAATTCATGTGAAAATTTAACTGCCTTCCTAACGTTAAAGGCTGGGACCTTTAGGAGGCGATGAGGTCAAGAGGGCTCTGCCTTCATGAATGGATTAACACTGCTATCCAGGGACCGTGGTAGTTTTCTCAGGAGCATTCTCCGAGAGAATGAGTTTGGCTGGTTTCCTTTCTGGCAGGGGCTCCCTTGTTCTTCCTCCATGTTGCCATGCAGCACAAGGCCTGGAACAGGTGAGAGTGTTGTGCTCTGGGATACCCCAGCCTCCAGAAATGAGAGCCAAATAAATTTCTTTGTTGATAAACTACCCATTTTGTGGCATTCTGTTACAGTAGCAGAAGTTGGACTAAGCCAGGCTGCTATAAAAAATACCACAAATTGGGTAGTTTAAAACAATAAAAATGTGTTCTGTCACAGTTTTGGAGGACAGAAACATGAAATTAAGGTGTTGGCAGGGCTTCAATCCTTCCCAAGGCTTGAGGGGAAGAATCTGTGCTTGTCCTTGGAAGTCCTGGATAGTAACTGCATCTCTCCAACCTCTACCTCTGTGCTCACAGGGCTTCCATTTCATCTGAGTGTGTGTCTGGTCTCCCTCTGCTGTTCTCACATAATGACATTTGCAATGGTATTTGGTGCCCACACCAATAATCCAAGATAAGCTCCTCTTAAAATTCTTAATCATATCTTTTTTCTATATCAGTCAATAATCATTCTTTTGTCATAATAGGTAATATTCACAGGTTCTGGAGGTTGACATGTGGATACTTTGTTGTTGTTAAAAATGTTCACACATGGGTTGGGGTTGTGGCTCAGTAGTAGAGCGCTTGCCTCACATGTGTGAGGCACTGGGTTCAATTCTCAGCACCACATAAAAATAAACAAGTCAAAGATATTGTGTCCATCTACAACTAAAAATATTTTTAAAAAATGTTCACATACTCTGATATGATTACACAAGCATGGAATATATCTTATTCTAGTTAGAGTCCCAGACTCAGAATGATTAAAAGATGCAAGTATTTATATAAAAAAATATGTTCACCCTTAAGTGTAAACTACTCATAGGAAGTCTTTTGAGATTTATAACCCCTTCTTTGGCATTTTAGTAAGCCCACTCTCAAACCAAAGTACTCAGAATGAAAACATTTAAAACAGATAAACCAAGTAATTCTCAAAGGGACAGAAAAGTAAGGGTTTCAAAGACATAAAGAGTTGCTTCCTTTTCCAGAGCCAGTCTTGATAGGCAAAGAAGACACAGGTGATAACAATTATGGAGAGGAGCAACTGAGCCCAGGGTCCTCAGAGTGCTGAGCCAGGACAGGGGACTGTGCTGAGGCTCAGCCTACAGTGCTGCTAATGTGGGCTTTGCTCTGGACCGCCAGTGCTTTTGGAGAAGCCCCATGCTTACAGTTTCCTTTTTCTAGACATTTTATGCATGGCTTGCCAGGCTGTGTATCTCGGATCCCACTTTCCTGGTCAAAGCCAGATGAATACAGAACCAGTACCTAACCCAAAGATGACCTTCTGTAGGCAGGCAGTGCCCTTGGGAGACCTGTTTGTTGCAATATGTACCCATTAGGCATGCAAGACATGGATCACAGCTGATCAGATCATCCTACTCACTTTCTTTTAGAGGCTTTGAATGAATACGAGACACAGAAAGAGCATCAGCAAATGTCAGGATGGGCTGAAGCAAAGGACACAAGAAGAAGATAGTAAGCAGTTCCATGAAGATAGTAGAAGCTCTGAATAAACCAAAGCTATACAGTGGAGAGGCAGTCTATAACAATGGCAGAAACCAAGATCTCAGTTTAAGAGGAAGTCCAATCTAGTAGAGAAGCAGAAATGAAAGAGCCAAGTACTGAGCCTGGTAGGCTACCAAAGTTGCTGTTGGGTTTCCAGAACTCTTGTCAGATTAAAGGAGCCCTGTCCAGTCCTGGCCTTAACAATGACTCATGTGCACCTCTCTATGAGGTCAGGCCATGAGGCTGGCTGGCGGATTTTTTTTTTTCACACTACCCATGTGTCTTCCTATCACATCCATGTTGACGTTGTAACCCAAGCTTGAAAGAACTTAAAATTCAGGCTGCATACTTCATATCGATGTCAATAAATAAGGGCTGATTATTCCATCAGTATCATACAGACGGTGTATTGAGGAAACAGCTTCAAACAAACCTTTTATCCCCACAAAAGATATAAAAATCAAAGAGCAACTCTGTCCTTGTAAGTGACTTTAGGACGTTCTTCAGCTGCAGTCATTGACATCTAGGGTGAAAATACTGTAAAAACTGCAACGTATTTATAAATGACAATCAAATTACTTTGTGGCAAACTTACTCTAATTTTTAACATATTCACCATACATAATTGTATTTACTTCTAATGAACACTACCAGCCCCTCTTATAAACCAAAATTAAATATAAGTGGGGGCTGGTCATTTCAATTCCCCTTTAAGAATGAACCTGCCCTATGCTGAAAACTAGCATTAGATGATAGGTTGTTCTGTTCTACATTTTTTGGCAAAGTTAAGTTTTTAAGTGGTGGCATAATTTCAGATCCTTATGTCCTTGACAATTACTGTGCCTTTGAATTGCCTGTAGAACTTAAAAAAATCCAGAGTTGCTATGCTTTGACCTGGGACATGCTGATTAAGGAGGAATCCAACTAACTGACAGGCTGGATAGGGAGTGGAGGAGGAAGTGCACCTATTTTTTGCTTTATTCAACTCACATAGTTTGACTGCAGGCTCAGGGATGAGCTGGCCTTGCACACTAGCACAGCCGCTTGGTGGGTGGGAGGTGCCCACCCCTTTGATTTTCATCAATGATCCCTCTCTGTTTGCAGTGGTTACCCAGAAAAGCTGTTCTCCGAGGGTGGTGGTAGGGGGTGTGGATCTCCTCCCACCACACTCCACAAAACCTTCCAGGCCTGACAAGTAACTGAGAGATGGTCTTTGAGGGAACAAGCTGTGGCTTGGTGTCTATAATTATATCCTAAATTTCAGGGCATTGGAGACATCTCCAAGAAAACATTGTGCATTCAAAAATATGTGAGGAAGTATTGCCCTTATATGTGCCATAGTGGTATACTCTATGCAAGCAGAGCCCAGCTCTATTTCCATACAGGCACTCAGTATCTTCCCTTTCCCTTGAAACTTGCAAGCCATATTGGTATGTACTGAAAGCATGTTTTTTCCTCTATTGAAATATTAGTCCCAGAGGTTTTCAAGGCTCAGACAAACTCCCCTGACTTCAGATACTCCCAGAAGACAACAGAGGAGTACTTTTGAGACAGATGTTGCAAGGCTCAATTTGCCAGCAGTAGAACCCAGCGTGGGTCATTAGCAATTTCACCAAGGAAGAAGAAAGAGCCTTGCAGACAATATTCAGCAAGGCTCCCACATTTATGTGAGGAAAAACCAGAGGAAGATGGAAAGATCAAGAACTCTTGAATCAGATCCACTCAGGTTGAAATCCAGGGCCTACCATTTACCAGCAGTCTGATTCTGGGGGAGTCAATGAATATATCTTTAGGCAGCCAGGAGTAATGCTTGCATGTTCCAGAGAAAGGCTGCCTAGGTGGGAGCCTGGCTCTCATTTACCATCTATTTCTTATGGCGCTTCCTTAACCTCTCTGTGCTTCCATTTCTCCTCCTATAAAATGGGAATAACAATAGTAGTGAAGAATAAATTTTATCCAAAGAGAGGTCTTGCCATTGACCTTGGCTACTAGGAAGTGCTCTCTAGGCTCTTGGGATGCACTAGCTGATAGGAGTGTCTTGGTTTGCCTTGGGATTTTGACAAACTGACAGCCTAACAATGTGATTTATAATGGGGGCTTTGGACCACTGGTATCATTTGGATCTTAAATGTCCCCCAAAAGCCCCGTTTATGGTGTTATTGGGAGGTCATGGAACCTTTAGGAGGAGGGGCTTTGTGGACTGAGGTTAGGTTATTGGGGTTTGCCCTTGAGGTCAGGTTAGGGGGTGTTCCCTAGAAGGGGTGGCCTCTCCTCTTCCTGCCTCTTTCATTTTGCTTCCCAGCTGCTATAAGGAAAGCACTTTTTTTCTTTTTTTTTTTTCCTTTTCTTTTTGGTACCAGGGATTGAACTCAGGGGTAAAAGCACTTATGATCCACCACGCACTCCCCACCAGGATGTTCTATCTTGTCACAGGCCCAGAGGCAACAGAGCCAGCTGACCAGGGACTGAAACCTCTGAAATCATGAGCCAAAATCAGTCTTTTCCCCTTTTAAGTTGATTATATCAGATATTTTGTCAAAGTGGCAGACAGCTGACTAACAGCCACCTGGTATCAGTTCTACCTCTAGAAAGGAATGGACACTGAAGGTCAGCCATGTGTCAATCCACAGTCAAGCCCCTAAAACTCTGGACACCAAAGCTCAGGTGAACTCCCCGGCTCTGGTAGTACTCCATGGAGAAAGGACAACTGCGGGTCCCATATCTGGACCCTTCTGGACTCTTCCCTTGGCTGACTTTAATTAGTATCCTTTTCCTGTCATAAAGCATAACCATGAGTAAAACAGATTTCAGTGAGTTCTGAGTCCTTCTTACAGACTCTTGAGACTTTATACGGTTTTAGGAACCCCTAAACCAGCCATTGGTGTCAGAAGAAGTGAAAAGTGAAGGTGTTCTTTATCAACAGTGTTGGCTAATTGTTGAAGTTCACTAAAAACCTTTTGCCTTCCTTCCTCATGCAGTTATTGAGAGAATTATGAGTTTTAACATGTAAAACACACAGGACAGAACATGGTATGTAAGTTGCTTGGTATATGTTAGCTATTACCTTATGAACTCCACAAACATTTACTAATCATCAAAAATGATGCTTAGTACTGACCGTGTGCCAGTTGACTAGCTCAAGTCACCTCGCAGCTAACTGGAGAGAAAACTGAATGAAATATAGACAACATCAATAACTTCCTCAGCTAAGCCAATTAGTAAGCAAAATCAGGACCTGAACCCTGATCTCTGTGACCTAAACACAGACTCAGATGTCTTCAAAGCCTGTGCTCTAGCTGATAAGCTACACTGTCTTGTAAAATACCCTGGTGAAGGCATTTATCAACTGTGCTGCTGTGGGGTTTACAGACAACATTTGCAAGCTCGCAAAGTGTTCAAGAAATGAGAACAATGGCTATCAGATTTCTAGTGTTTTTCCCTGCAGGAGAGAAACTCTTGAAATGCTACTGTGGAAAAATCTGGAAGAAAAGCCCGCTTTTGGGATTGCTTCATTGGCTGAGAACACCCTCATTCCAAACTTGTTTATTTCTTTTCAAAGCAATTATCATTCTGTAAAACTCTAGCTTCGGGAGGGGCAATAATTTTTCTTGATTGGATTTTGTACTGACATATCAAACGAATGAACATTTTAGTCTCTGAATTAGAGTGTATCAAACTCCATTATAGTAACAATAAAATGAAAGAAGCAGTAAATTTAGTGCAGAGCCTCAGGGGAAAAAATACAAATCACAATGAAACTTCTACATACTCCAAACCTTCCCTGGAAGTTGTGTGTATGTGTGTGTTTTTACTACTTTTGTATAAATAGATGCCATTTCCATACACTTTGCTGGTACACATATCACAATGTTGTATAGAAAAATGACAAGTCCTGCAATTCTCCTCTGGTGCGCTGCACTAATTATTTATGTCACCATGGCTCTACCCCTCCCCCACACCGTGCACATCTTTCTCCTTTTCTGTCTTTTTCATTTCAGCCTCCTTTCCCTCTCTTCAATTTCTTAAAAAATTGGACTTCTTTTTCATTCAGGGGTACGTTCTGTATTTATAAAAATGCACCATATTAATAGCAATGCTTCAAGTTTGTGATAATTCCTCAAATTTCAAGCTGCCTGGTTGCTATGGAACATGATTTTTCACTAGGTTCATCTCTGAGGTGCTCACTCTCTTTGAAGAGAACTAGAGAGCTGTCACAAACCCTGCATGACCCTTCTGTGATTTAACTGGTGTGGAGTGGACAAGAGCTGGTGTACTTAACTGTCCCCAAATTCTCACTGCAGATAATTATTCAACCCTTTGTTTTATTCTGTTTATGTAGATTTCTTTTCTTTTTAAATCCAGACTCTGGGTAGTGACAATACTTATCACTAAAATAGATTTAATAATACCTTTCCCTCTACCTTGAATGGTTGTTGTGAGCATCAAATAATATAATGTATGTGAGAGCAAGTGTTTTGCCAACTGTCCTATAAAATGCAGGAGATTATTATAATATTCACTTGAGTCATGTTCAATATTTGGATGAATAACCTAGAATTCTTGTTCTTTAAGTGGCTTTGGGAGGTATGATTCCCCACTCCCCTACTAAAAGTGACAATGGCTACTGATCCTTCGTGATGCTAATTCAGTAGTAGCACTGTTGCAGGTTGTTTCTTCTTCCAAAACTGGACTATGAGATTAACGTCTGAGTGAATTTCCTTCCTAGCGTATTTATTAAATGTAATGATTTCCAAGAAAGTGAATGTTAAGTTCAAAGCTTGGGCTAGGAGAAAGGCTCCAGTGATAACACGAATTAGGGTTTGGGAATCTCCAGCTCAGAGTCTACATTTGTCAAAAAAAAAAGAGAATTAAATTGATGTTACATGATATAAAACACGTGAGTGGACATCTAGATCCCAGGACTCAAGTCCCCACATTTCCCATCCTGCTCAGGTAGGAACTCAGTTTAGTCAGCAGCCTGTACCTTGATGCTCACGGTGTTTTTGTGCACAACGAGTCAGCCACTGAGGGCAAAAGCCTTCTTTTCTCTGTATTGCCTACTGCTAGAACCACACAGCGTGTGTGTTCTTAGTAGTGACATCATTAAAGTCCACAGCCACTTGGTGTGCTTGTGAATTCATGGAGAAGGTCAAGCTCCTGACCAGAAGCCTATCCCCCCTTCAGCCACTGCCCTGCTGGGCCCCAGGCTGGGAAAGCACTGTCCCGGTCCATGCTATTAGAAGCCTCACACCTCACCCTTCTTCTTGAAGAAGGGACCTCCCCCCACCTCCCATACTTCTGATTTTGTTCATTTTCACCAGGAAACCCTCCTTATCTCCTTCAGGAACAGTTACTCCACCATCTCAATACCACTGAATGTACAAATTCTATCATTTTATCTACTAATACTCTACTAACTGATGCTAGGTGGAATTCCCTCCACTGTCAGCAACTATTAGAGGGCAAGCACCATTTTATTCATTTTTGCATTACCAGTACTAACCAGAGAAAACAAACAGGTTTCAACTTATGGAATACTTGTCATGGTTTGAAAGGACCTAGTTGAAGTCCTGAATTGAGAAGGCTTTGGATGCCAAAACCGGGCTGGGCAGGGAAGAGTACTGTGATTGATTAGTCATGTCTGTGTTGGGAGCAGGAGGGGTTACCTTAGGTATGAATGCCATGTATGCATCCTTCCTAATACAGGCTTGAGACTGCCCACTGCATGGATGGGGAGTGCTTTCTGGTTCAAAATAAACATTGAGGGTTAGCAGAGGAGACTGGCAAACACAAATTACATATGCTTTTTTTCTGGTTTTTTTTTTTCTCCCTTAACATCAGCTCTGTCCAGAAAACCTCCATCTATTAAGCCTTCCTCTTCTCCTGCACCCAGTGGATTTCTTCTCCTGCTCTACCCTGAGAGGAAGAGCAACACTTCTGAGCCATAGCCAGGGGGCAATAAATAATTCTTTTTCTTCTTAAGCAACTCATAGAAAGTCTCCTTTCTCTAGTTTCTTACATTGATATTTAAATGATACCTATATTACCACTGCCTATTGCCAAATAAAATGTACAAGTTAATCTGGGGTGACTTAATCTCAGATATCTCGAAAGAAGAGATGACACCTGGTCAAAAGATTCCTGGCATTTTGTAGTCTAGGATACTTTATCTGGTTATTTTTAACTGGCAGGTCATTCAAAAAAGATAAGGCTAGGATTCTAAGCAGGTATATAATTACAGGGAAGCACCCTGCCAATTCCAAGACTGCATAGCCTTTTTCTTTTAGGAAACTTATCAGTGTTATTTTCAAGATTTCAGTTAGCATGTCAAGAATATCACTCCTGATGACCCATCCTGGAATGACTTCTTGAATTGCTTTAGCCAAACTGAATATCCTAGATATATCTCCAACTCTGCAGCCCTGTAGAGTAATGAAAACCCCTCCAGCCCAGCCTCAGGGACCAGCTCCATTTCCTCACAAACTTTATGTAGATCTAGGATGGAAATAATGCTGGCAGAACCCAATAGCTCTAATGGGTCATCCATCCAGGACATCAGATAGGCACGAGGCCCAGGAACAACATTCTGTCTTCCACAGACCACATACAACCTGATGTAAGAGAGACACACCCTAGGATAATTGCTAGCTTCTTTTCAGAGCCATATTCTCAGCCATCATGTCACATATAGCTCTTGCAGAAGTGCATAAGACATTGCCACTTATATGAAATGGAAGTATTCTGCAGTTAGTTAATGAAGGCTAAGGTTATCTTTCTTGCATTATTGCAATTTAAAGAAAGTTTAATTTTACCTGTGAGTGCCATCATTCAAAGATTCCTTGGGCATACAGTGACTCAGCACATGAATTTAGGATTCTCCTAAAGCCATCCTTCTAATGGCACTGGGTCACTTACTCAAAAGCAGCTGGGAGCAGTGATAAGCACCTTTATTCCTAGCAATACAGAAAGCTGAGGCAAGAGAATTGCAAGTTTAAGGCCAGCCTGGACAACCTAGTGAGATCCTGTCTCAAAATAAAATGAGAAGGGCTGAAATACAGCTCAGCAGTGGGTTGTCTCTGGGTTTAATCCCCAGTACTGAAAAAAAAAAAAAAAAGCTTTTAGTGATAATACGACATTATTACTAAAATAGACAATAGATATTATTCTATTATTGTTATTCTAATATTCTATTATCACTATGATTATTACAGATGTACTATCATATCCTAGGAAGTGAGGTCATGATGTGTGATTTCAGTTCTATTTTCTTGTAGAAAATAACCCTGCCACTAAGTCTTAAGTTTTTTTCCCATACTGGTGACTGGAATCCTGTGTTCTGTCTGAGATGTAGCTGCTTTCACATGCTAGGACTGTTGTGTCTCCTGGACTAAGGTTGAATTCTCCCCACCCCACCCTCCACTGCTATTACTGGTGCTCATTCTAAGCTGGCACCTCTGCTTATCTCTTTTACTCTGGAGGAAAAGAGATATTGAACAGATCAAAACTTACCTGTGTGACCAGGAATCTATTTTTTTAAACACTCTGCGCTTTAATTTCCTCATCTACATAAATCAGAGAAAATAATAGGACCTACTTGCTAGGGTTATCCTAAGGATTAAATGAGTGGATATTTGCAAATTCCTTAGAACAGTTCCTGATACTTAATAAGCACAGTGGAAATACTTGTTAAATAAAGTGGGATGAAATGAAATAGAAAGCCCTTGTCAGGAGGTGCAGCAGCCGGGTTGCCTGGAAATACTCTTTCTCTCATTCTTTTTTTTCCCTATGTCTCTTAATGCTTCAGCAGAGAAGTGGCAGGATGGTGATAGCCCAAGTGGGGTTTGCACTTGTGGAAAAAGCTGCCAAGCAAGTCTGGTTGAGTCGGGGAGGCAGCCTGAGGAGTGAAGGGGCTCCAGGAGACTCTAAAATAGCTCAGTCTGCTTGACAAGGGACAGGAATTTCATGTAGGGATTTGGGCCAGTTCTGGGCTAAAATAGTGTTTCTGAAGTAGGACCAGAGCTTGTCTCCTTTAGGGCTCTCTTGAGCCTTTGTTAAAAGTGACTTTAGTATTTTCTTTGCACCTAGCACAAGATGGGCTGTAGAGGCTGTTTGGTTGTGGCTGTTATATTGTTTCATATTACTTTTTTAATGTCCTCTGAGGGTGGACCGAGGTCCTCTAGGAAGTTCTGCAAACATCAGGTCCATGTTTGTAAAGGAAAAATCTATAGACATCTAAGTAATTTCTCCAATAAGCTAAGAGCAAATAGGAATGTATATCATTTCCACCTGAGTAGTAACTAACTCTTGATGGAATTCTTGAAATTAGATACTCAGAGTGTGGTCTGCAGACTGGAGACTGGCCACTGGTCCAGAGCCATAGAAAGATGAGTACAGGAACTGAGGAGAAGCACTTAGAAATTCCATTAGCTATTTTCCCATTGAACCTACTCATACAAAATGTGGAGCTGGAATGTTGCTTGCTTGGTTCATTTTCTTTTCTTTTTTTCTTTCTCTTTTTTAGTAATTCTCTGTTTATTGTATTTTATAAAAATTTTGGTTCATGACAGATAGGAGATTAAAAAAATACTAAAAACCAAACATGAAAACAAATGCTCCTTCACCATTGATAGTTTTAAGTGTGAGGAAAACTCTATCAGTCACTGGTCCAGAGGTAGAAATTAGAAAAAGTGGCCAAATCTGTAATTCCATAATTTCATGATCCTGGAAAGCAAAGGGAATCTGTTGTTTACATTTAACATAGAAACATGAGTTTGTTAAAGGAAAAATCTTTATGAAGTCTTTGCTTCTTTTTCACCATGTAAAGGTTAAGGTCAATGGATTTACTCATAGCATAATACTGTATGGCCACATAAATTGCTTACAATGGGGCTTTGTAGTGTCAGGTTTAAATCTCAATCTCAATTCTGTCACTTACTACCTAACTGACCTCAGAGACCCAGGTTCCCATTTAACATCTATAAACTGTCATCATCTATAAAGTGTGAAAGTAATATTTATTTCCTAGGGTTGCTTTGACGCTCAAGTAGTCAGCACTTGAATATCTTCACTACTTGCCAGTCTCAGAGGAATGTGGATGGATACTACATGTGTTCATTTAATTCTTACAATGACCCTCTGAGGTAGGGTCTATTTTTCAGATGAAGAAACTATGGCACAGAGGGGTAAAGTGACTTGTCCAAAGTCAGTCAGGAAGCAACGAGGCTGGGATTGAAACCCAGAGGAGCTGGGCATGGTGGCGCAAGCCCTGTAATCCCAGCACTTAGGGAGGCTGAGACAGGAGAATTGTGAGTTCAAAGCCAGCCTCAGCAAAGATGAGATGCTAAGCAACTCAGTGAGACCCTGTCTCTACATAAAACACAAAATAGGGCTGGGGATGTGGCTCAGTGGTCGAGTGCCTCTGAGTTCAATCTCCAATACGGAAAAAAAAAAAGAAACCCAGAGGGTCTGGCGGAGGAGTCTGTAATATAAATCCTTATGTTTCACTCTTTCTATTGGTAGTTTAATAAATGGTTTCTCCTTCCTCATTTCATCTCTTTGCTATCATAGGTGATTTAGGGAATGGCTCAGTTCTACCTCGAACCTCCTGTGTTATTTACACCCAATAACAGGGAGATGTTCTTCCTCCAATTTCCTACCTGTTGTTAACATTTCCGATGTTCCCATCAGGTAAAAAACCTTGAGCCAAATATGGTTTATACACTCAAACCAGAAGACCAATTGGTAAATTCCAGTTGCTTATGTGGTCAACACAGAGGTCACCACTGGCCAGCTTCTCACTTGACTTATTCAATCAATCATTTGTTCAACACTCATGTTAAAGACATAGACTGTCTGTTAGGTCTTGTGCTAGGGCAGAGGAAAGACGAAGATGGAATGGTGCATACCCCACTGTGAAAGGGTGAATTTACTGGGTAAGATGGACCTATAAATGTGATGTGAAGATAAGAAAGTCAAGAGACAAGATCATTGCTAAAAGAAGTGGGGAATGGAACACGGGTCCTTCATACATTCCTTAGGCACTGCTTACCCGCCATCCAGCCCACAGAGGTTCCTCAGCTCTTCTACAAGCAGCCACGTCTAAGCATCTACCACCTCCTTATCTGAAGTCACACCCACCGTCTCTCTCTATGAAGGAAAAGAGTATAGCTTTTCTGAGTAGCAGTGTAGGTTCTTGGGGCCCTGAAGGTTTTATCACCGATATCTACTGAAAGAGATTCAAAGGACTTGAACTTCTGTTATGAGATTCTTTTGGACTAGATTACCCGTCTCCTACATTTCAGTGAGCGTGTCTTTTCCTTCTTCAAGGTCCATCTCAGATGTCATTTCAAGTGCACATACTCCCTGTACCACTGCCTACCCCATTCTGAGCAGAATCAGCTGGTCCCTCTTGAGGGTTCCAGCTGTATCTGTGCAGACTGTTGGCAAAACCCTTACAACACTCTAAGTACTTTCAGAAGTGCATAAGTATCTAGAATTTCTGCCTGTGAGTGGACGTGTCTTAGTCATCTTTGTGTCACAGTGCCTAAGTGTAACACAGACATCTGGGTGACTGAGCTTCTTTTCTCTCACCCTTGTGCTTACCTTTCCTGATAGTACTTTTATTGTGTCTGAAGAAGAAGAAAAGGGAGTTGTAGTTGGTCCTTCTCCATTTCAAATACAAGCCAGTCATGGAGCATTCACAGGGATCTCCTAGTGGTAATCTTATCTCTTGCTTTTCTCTTTTAAAAACAATTTCCTCTGGTAATAAACTCTTTGTGTACAACGAAGGTTTTGTTCCAGAATTTATCCTTCCCAGTGTTAACACACTGAGTAGTCTCAATCATTACAGTGTTTTTTTTTCGAGGGTTTTTCTAGGGCCAAATGATGCTTGCTGGAGTGTGCGCTTCCAAACTCAACTCTCCATGACTACTCACTTTATTCCTTGCAAATTAAACACAGGTTTTAAAGAGCTGGCAATCTGAAGACCTCAGAGAATGCAGAATTCCCATGCTCAGATCCAAAGGATGAATTATGATTGGGTTAGGGCTTGACATATGACCTGGTTCTAACAAATGAGATAAAGCAGGAGGTTGGATGGGGGAGGGTTCCTCTTCCAGATTAACAAAACAAAACAACAACAAATACAGGTGCCACAGCAGGAAGAAAGTCTTTCCTCTTATGACTCTTTTTCTGCCGGGACACTGTTGTGAGAAAATAATACTGGGAATATCAAGGACCATTTTGTAACCACAAGGAAATGACTGAGGACAAAAGGCCAACACACCAAGCAGGGCGGCAAATGAGAAACC
>CM053406.1:19400164-19457197 GCA_028644305.1 Xerus rutilus
GAGACCATTAGAGAATTAAAGAGCCAATCAAATGCCACACGATGAACAGGAAGGTCAAAGAGAGAGTGAACCTTCTCTCATGCTTCCCAGGGAAGCCACATGGTCAGCGCCAGACCTCGACCTATCCTAACACAGATGGCACTAGCAGAGCAAGCAAGCTGCTCTCAAGTTCCTCAAGGATGCCTCCCAGGAGATCAAAAGGTGACTCTTAATAATAGGTAAGAACAAAAGTCAATTTGACTTGCTTCATCTTAAACACCTAGCAAAACCAAGAACACAGCCATTCCTGGGCATTTAAAATAGTTTAAAGATAGACATCTGTGACATTAAAAATGAAATACTATGTTTACATGCCTTGTCCTCTCCAGCCTTGTTATGGGGACAAATTCTCAACCCTTATACTTCCTACATTTCATGAAATATACATTTCATGTGTATATTTAAATCATAATTGTAATTCCCATTGATGTTCCTCAATTAACTATACAGTGAGGCTGAATTACTATGACTTGTTACCACCTCCCTCTCTAGGGTAAAAAAGGGCCATCTTTCTATTGGTAATAGTTGGGCTCTCCTTGGCCCCCATTCACTGCCTCTGAGCTAGGGCAAGAGGACTTGATTATGCAGTAACCGCTACTTAAAACTTGAACAAATTTCATTACAGAATAGACCAGCCTTAGACTCCCATCACGCTGGACTTCCACCAAACTCAAAATTTCTTGGCAGCCTCCTTCTTTTTCTGCTAATCAGTAATCTCTCCCAAGGTTCTGTTCCTACCCACAGGTGATGCTTCTACATTCAAGCAACATGACTGACAACCAGAGGCTCCCACACCCCTGCATTTGCCTCCCTGCCTGACCAACACTCAAGCCAACTCCCCCTCTCGACGCCCCCAATCCCGCACGAAGAAGCCAGACCAAATCTGCTGTCCTATGTCATCAAAAAGGCCAGAATGTTAGGTCGGATCAGGGTCCAAGATGTCCAATTAGAGGGACCAGTCAGGGCACAGAGCTGCCAGTCAGACGCTGACGTCACCAGTAGACACGCCTCCTGTCAATCAGCGGTTTTTCCGGACCTATCCAGGAAGGACTCTGGCCTTCTCTTCCTGCCCCCAAGCCCTCACCTTCCTGACCAGGCTTCTCGAATTCTCCCTACACTGGAACCCCAGTGCCATTCTCCCAGACGCACTCTGATGGATGGGAGGATTCAGCCCGAGAGCGTGTATTTTCAATAAAGCCTTGCCGAGGGGCTTTAATTCATCTTCTTCTGGTCATCTAGTCTTTACACTAACTGCTAGTGTTTATGTGAAAATTCCATTAAGAGCAGAGAAAAATTTTAAACAGCATTGCTTTTTAAAGTGCCTCCCAATCAATCCTTTACATCACTGCTGACATAATCTTTCGAGTCCACAAATTATACCTATATAAAATTTTTTAAAGGCATCAAAGGCTCCTGAATATGTTCATGATTAAGTCAAGACTCCCCCATCTTGGCACCCAAGGCCTTCAGACTCTGGTGTCTGACTGTATCTCCTTTTCATCTTCCACCAGTATCCCACACATCCAGTGCTATAGGCACATCAAAGAACTCTCAGCTTATTCAGTACTCTGAGCTTTTCTTCTATCATCTATACCTGTGCTATCAAATCCAGGAGCCACTAGACATATGTGGCTATTGAGTACTTGAAACATGATTGATCTAAACTGACAAGTGTTGTAGGTGTTGAATATATTCCATATTTCAAAGATTTTGTACAAATGAATGTGAAATATCTCATTAATAATTTAAAAATATTGATTACCTATTAGACGAGAATACATAGGATTTATTGAATTAAATATACTGTTAAAATTAGTTCCACGCATTTCTTTGCACCTTTGTTTAATCTGGCTCACATTTGTGACTTGCATTATATTTCTGTTGGACAGTGCTGGTCTACACAATATGCTCCTGCCTTCAGCCCAGGGAGCCCTTCGGCACGTTGTTCATGACATCATCTCTCTTCATCCCGTCAGGCTCAGTTTAAGCATCACCTCACATTATGCTTTCTATTGTAATCACCTCTTCAGGTGACGCTTAATTGAGTTCCTTGAAGGTAACTTCCCTAGACTGAGCTCACTGAAGATAGACATCCTTTCTCTGATATTTCTGCATTAGGCACTGCCATTCCATGAATGCTCCCTTCATTAAATAAGTACCCTTTCAAACCTGAACACTGGTGATATCCATTCATTAATCTCTAACACGTCATTAATGAGCACCTAGTCTGCACTGAGAGCTATAACAATGAAATATTATGACCTGTTATATTTGTATAATTTATTTCATTTGACACAGTACTAGGACATCCAGGAACTTTTAAGAAACATCTGCTGGGTGGCCATGATTAGTTTTTAGTCCTATTGTTTTAAATGAGGAAACTGAAGCTCAAGAAGGTTAAGCAACTTTCCCAAGGTCATGCATATGTGATGTGACTAAGCCAAGACTCGAATTCAAGAATGGGAGATGTGAAAGTTAATTGCATATTTAAGGAGCAGCCAATATTTCTGGATGGTTGAAATGAAGGGCAACAAGATATAAAGTTGGACATAAGCTGAGGAGTCAAACTTTCTCCTGTTGGTTAACATTTCCCAGGTTTAGTCATTCCCTTGTCACCTTCAAGAGATTTCACATATTAAAGAACAACCTGTAGCATTATTTACTTAGTATTAAAACTGGATTCTAGCCGGGCGCAGTGTCTCACGCCTGTAATCCCAGCACTTAGGGAGGCTGAGACAGGAGAATCGCGAGTTCAAAGCCAGCCTCAGCAATGGCGAGGCGCTAAGGAACTCAGTGAGACCTTGTCTCTCAATAAAACACAAAATAGGGCTGGGGATGTGGCTCAGTGGTCTATTACCCCTGAGTTCAATCCCCAGTACCAAAAAATAATAATAATAATAAAAAATAAAATAAAATTGGATTCTATCATGATTCACTTAATATTCTTACCATCTTAAGCAATAATATCCACAATATGATATATATATAATTAACATAATAATATAACAGTAAATTATTTTATTAATGCTTAACATTCTTAATATATAATTAATATGTAACATATTTCCTATGATAATTTTACTTTAATATATACTTATATTTTTTCTTAATACAGAGTAAAAAACATAGAAGTAAAAGAACATTCTCCACTATGCCCCTAAAACCATTTCACTATCACTAGGAATAACCATGCCATCCATTGGGAAACTGCTGTGGACAGTGGAGATCCACTACAAGATTTTCAATACAGAAGGGACATAATCAAGCTGTTGCTTTAGATTTCTAGAAACTGATCACCTACTCTTCAAATGAAAGGAAGGAGGGTGATGGGATGTATGCTTTAGTTAATAGTAAGTTAAGAAAATCTCTGAGAGCTTAGAATCACATTTTAAATTACCTTTAGATAAAAGAACACTAAGATTAGGCAAGGTCCTACAGAGTCTGATGTAATGTCATTTGCTATTTCTGAATGATGAAATCTTGCAAATGGAGCAGACTGCACATCAAATACTGTTGTACCAAACAAACCAGCAAAATTCTTCTTTGATTATAGTTGAAGATCATTTTTCTAAAAAGTCCAAATACTAGAAGCATCAAATAAAATTATTACAAAAGGCCTAAAAAAATCAATCAAATGATTATCATTTTATCAGTTGAAATAAGAATGATGAATTGGCAATGTCATGATGGCCTGACTCATTTCGGACACAATTAACTGGAGACATCATTGCCGTCTCCCAGTGAATGTGGGTATTGTAGTAGTAATGATCTTTTACATGGCCTGAGGAGTTTTAAAACTTTAAATTCCAAATGTGAAAATGTACATTACATGATAAAGCATGTCTTTCCCCAATTCCCAGCAAACTGCACGTATCTGTTTGTCATAGAAGCAGAGAGAAGGTGGAAGACAACTGATAGTGAGCGTGAGGGATGCTTCACTGGGATTCCAACCTGCCATGTGTTAGTGGTGGAATGTTCCTTTCACAGAAACTACAAGGTGATGCAAGTGGAACACAATTACACAACAAGCGGTGTCACAGCCAGCCTGAGGACTTGAGTCTCTTCAGACTAATTTCTTTTTGGAGCCAAAGGTCTTCAAATAGCAGTGGTGAGGGAAATGGCTATAAGTATTTTGTTCCAATTGCAGGAACCACAGCTGCTGTTTTCAAAGAACCTTAAGGCCATGTCTGAGGGTCTCTGGAATCAGGCCTTATTCCTATTGAAGGGCAGGGTCCCCTGAGGGTCACATTATGCTTCCTGTGGCTGGGAGTACCACAGATCCTTCTTCTGGCCCCAAATCTGGGTTTCTATTATGGCACTGGCATGATCCAACACTACCCAGATGGTCTTTGCCAGACATCCCTCCAAATGATGTGCCATGTGGTCACAGAAGCCACTTTTGCCTTTTACAGGGAATAAGAAATGAACTCTTAAATGGAGAGCGAGTTGGCGTTTCATACTTGACATCTTGAAAATGGAAAGAACACATTTTTAAAAAGCTAGCTCCACACCTACTCAAAGAGGCAGATGAAGGTTACTTTTGTTTTCCTTGTTCCCCAGACCACATCCACCTTGGGACCCATTAATCACACTGGTGACAATCCTTTCTTTATTTGGTGCTGAACTTCCAACAATCCCAAGTCCAGAACCCTGGACCCCTCTCAAATGCACAAGTGAATGTGGTTTGGATGTCTCTAATGGCTACTCAGATCCTCTTTGTGGATGCTCAGCCATATTCTTCTTCCAGGTGGCCTGTGGCTGGTTGATGCTTCAGCCTCCTACATGCTTTCCTGGTTTGGGTGCCAGGACACCTGCTCCAGTATCATCATGTCTAGACATGGTGGTCATGAGAGCCATCGTCTTACCCAGTCCCCCGTGAAGGAAAAGCCTTATTTAGTCATGATGGGCTCACTTAAGCCCATCTTGAACTTGGCCACAATCGATGAGGCCAGAGGTGGCTGCTTAACTCAAGACTAATCCAGTCTATACGTAAACAGGCCTGGTGCAAAACACAAAAATGAGAGTCCATGAGATTCTACGGGAGGCCAGACGTGGTCATAGCAGGTCATGAGGAGGAGCCAAGGGACAGAGCAGAGAATCTCAAAGTGTGTTCTAAGGCCTCTTGGGGTTCTCTGAAGACAGCGTAGGGCTTGATGCAGGGATGAGGGGAGGGTCAAGGCTACTGTCACCTCATTCACTGCAGGTTAGCTTATATCAGCTTTAAATAGAAGATGCTGCCTGAAGAAAGAAGTGTGTTGCTTTAAGTGTTTGAAATCCCTAAGGAAGAGGCAAAGATAGAACCAGGGGAGGTTGAAGAAGATAGATGACAGAAGCAAACAGATAAAGGAGAGGTGGCAGGCCTGGGAGGAAAGCTGAGTCATATCAACATGGATCAGAGTAGAGACATTTCTTTTCCTCCTGCAGTGACTCCTCTGTGGCCCCAGCTCCCTCTGCCTTGTGTGGGGTCTCTTTAAAGGTGTATCCCCATAATAGACTGCTGCTGGCCTGCCCCAGTTCCTCCAAGACCTGGTCGTGTAAGGCAGCTGAATCTTAGGTTCTTCATTCAAAGAACTTTATTAAAAGAACCCTGAGCACGTGAGTGTTCTCCATGTGAAAACACTGTAGCCCGAAGAGATCACAGCCCTTTTGGCTAATCAAAGGGCATGACTTCTATGTGGTTGCTGAGATATTTTAGGCCCTAAAAGTTGGACTGTTTTTTTGTTTTGTTTTGTTTTGCTTTGGTTTCTTTCAACTTCATAATCTCTTAGATCAAAGAGTTTAGAATTTTCCAGGTTCCAGACTGGAAGATAAACACAAGGAAACCATCACTGTTGCTTTGTAAAGCCTTCTTCCCAATGTCAACTGGGCCAAATAGGGTAAAGGAGGGGCAGGGGAAAGAGGCACTGGGGCAGCCATAATGGTGCCTCTCGCCAGGCATCCACCCCACGCAGCAGGGCCCTGGCCATGCCTGGCAGGTTCCCACCATACCTCAACACTTCACCTGTACCTCATCTGCAACAGGCATTGAGTAAGCATTTGTTGACAGGCTGACTGACTCCCTACAGGTGAAATTCTTGTTTTCTGAGACAAACTTCCTACCTCTGAGAATTCCATTATCTTTGCCAAGAGTCTTAATGATAGAAGTTTAGACAGTGAATTCTCTTTTTTAGGGCATTAGGTTAGCTATGGAAATAAGATGCATGGTGGTCTGCCCTGACATCCCAGTTCCCTGCGAGGGAATGCGGATGAGCTACTCCTGGGTCACTCTATTAATATTTTAATGGCCACCTAAGTTAAGCGGGTTTCTATATAATTTTCATAAAATTATGCTAATTCTGGGGCCTGAGCATTCCAAATTCAATAAAAGTTAACTGCCTGTATTTTCACTTCCGAAAACCCATGCTGGGATAAAAGTAGGGTAAAAATATTCACACCAGTTAACAGAATTATTTGAGCAATTATCTAATGCAAAGAAAAAGATCTCTTGAATTAAAAAGTTAAGGAGCAGGGGATCTAGAACTATTACTTTCAGGTTAAGGCTAAGCAGGTGTGGGTTTTCACTGCACCTGAGCACTTCTGTGAGACAAACAAGTGGATAAATGCTGAAACATGAGTCAGAAGATGATTGGCTCCTCTACAGCACCAGTTCCTGGGATCTACCAGCAATTCCACATGGTCTCTTTGCCAAAAGGTAGCTTTCTCTTAAAGAGATCTGGAGCAAAAATTAAAACACCACCAACAAAAAATACTAATAAAATCTATTCCTTTAACCACAGAGGTTCTCTTAAAAATAAAATAAAATAATCTCAGCAGCTCAGGAGGTGGAGGTAAGAGGATTGCAAATACAAAGTTCAAAGCCAGCCTCAGCAAATTAGCAGGGCCCTAAGCAACTTAGCAAGACACTGTCTCAAAATTTTTAAAAAAGGGGGTAGAGGGTTTGCTGGGGATGTGGCTCAGTGGTTAAGCACCCCTGAATTTAATACCCAGTAGCAAAAAGATCAAAATAAAGTAAATAAAATAAAAGGACTGGGCATGTAGGGCATCAGTGGTAGGGCATCCCTGGGTTCAATCCCCTACGCCACAAAAACAAACAAACTTTATGTCTTACTGACTATATGACAGTTGCAAAAACAGATATGCCGAAAGAAACAGTCTAACCATATTTCCTTAAAATATATATACATTTTCCATCAATTGGGACAAAAGTAAGGGAAAAATGAGACAAAGTTTCATGTACATTTTGGAGTTTGGGGGAAGTTGGTGAAGTCAACCAATTTTAAGTGTTTTCTGATAACCAAGTCATAAGCAAATGCCCCACTTTTACTATATACAAATGTAAAATTTGCCTTTGACCAATTATTTTTTCCTCATTATGAAATCATTTTTTTCTTTTGGGCAAGTAAAGCTAATTTCATCAATATGAAAATGCAGGAAAACATCTTGTGTAGTTTTAGAACCTTTATTCACATTGACTTCATGGTTACCATCTTAATTTAAGCAGTTTTAAATTTTGCTTCATGGTCTTAACTTTTAATTTGAAAGAGAAAAAAATAAATGAGAATCCATGTCATAGTCTTTAGAAATGTTTGGTTACTCAAGGAGGCAAGGGCAGGATTTAATTACTGTTAGGTCAACAGCAACTTCCATTCAGTCATTTATTCATTCAACAAGCATTTACTGAGTTCCATTTATGTTAGAATTATTTGAGGCCAAGAAGATGAGCCAGATGTATTTGCTGCCTCCCAACTCCTTTCCTCATGGGATGCCTAAGACATAATTATAATAATAATAATAAAAGAGCATTGAGAGGTCTAGGACGGGATAAAACAGGGTCAGGCAAATTGAGGGGTAAAAGGAGATGGGGAAAGGAGGAAGACTCTTCTACCTGGGAGAGACAAGGACGAAAGTACCAGGGAAATCAAGGCAGCTGGGAAATTCTCAGGTTTGCCAAGAACACGGTGCAGATAAAGACAGTGTTGGAATGAAGTATGAACAAATCCACTGGCCCCAACAGGAAGACTTTTGGATGCTGTCCTGGGAAGTCTTAACTTAAGGGTGAACAGGTAGTTGTTAATGGGTCTTGAGCCAGAGAATGGATTAAGAGAGGTGGTTTCAGAAGATCAATCTGGCAACAGTACAAATTATGCATCAGAAGGGGAAAATGGAGGGTAAGGAGCCCAGCTGGGAGAATGGTCCTGCAGTCTAAGAGGCAGGGACTGACTACATGTGGGACAGGAGGAATGACAATAAAAACCAGTCGAAACACACTGAAGACAAGCCCCAGGGAGGAAGGGAAAGAGAACTAGTATTTCTTGAGGATCCATGTGACTCACAGTACTAAATATACAGGAGAAACACACGACCTGCTTAGCTTGGCATGATCTGAGTTTATGGTTTTTTTTTATTTTTTGGACATGGAAAAATTATTATGGCCACCTTTACTCTCTCAGCGTAGTCTGGTTTGAATAATATGCTACATCATCATGTTCTATTTCATTTTATTTTTTGCAATGCTGGGGACTGAACCCACACAATCAAGCTTTTATATAACTTTCCTATTTTATTCCTCAAGACAATCCCCCAATTTATATACAAAGAATCTAAAGATTTGAGAGATGAGTTACTAGTGGCAAGTAGCCAATGGGTGGCAGCATCTGGATCTGAATCCAGATCTATACAGGACCCAAACCCATGGACTTTCTACTATCTCCTGCTTAATGGCAGGCTGTAAAGGACATAGGGTGGTGTCATGGTTTAGATATGAGGTTTCCCCAAAAACCCATGGGTGAGACAATGCAAGGTTTAAGGTGAAATAATTGAGTTATGAGAAACTTAACTAAATCAACTCATTAATCCTCTGAAAGGGATTTAACCTGGTGGGAACTGTAGGCAGGTAGGGTATGGCTGGAGGAGGTGGGTCACTGTGGGAGAGCCTTTGGGGTTTATACTGTGTCCTTGTTGAGAGGAGTATTCTCTCTTTCTGCTTTCTGGTGTGATATCCTGAGCTGCTTTCCTCTGCCACACTCTTCCACTGTGATGTTCTGCCCTAGGCCCTGAGAAATGGAGGCAGCTGTCTATAGACTGAGACCTCTGAAACCATGAGCCCCAAAATAAACTTATCCTCCTTTAAAATTGTTCTTGTCAGGTCTTTTGGTCACAGCAGTGAAAAGGCTGACTAAAACAGGTGGGTAAGTTCATGAAAAGAAATAGGGATGTCATGGAAAGCAAAGGGGGGTAAAAACGCATTCTGGTTTAGATGTATGGTCTACGAGGCACTGGAAGGACACTGAAGCAGTTGGAGATATTGGCTGGGACTCAGAAGCAGAGTCACACTCTCGTTACACATTTGTAAGTCTTCAAAATCAACAGATGCAAGAGTCGAAACCCTGGGATTGAATGACATCGCCAAGCATGGGACCATAGGACAAAGGTCATGGCTCAGTTGCCTGTAGTAGCCAGGCAGGTCACACAAATGAGTGAGGGACAGGCAGGAGACACTAGGAAGAGATATCTGAGCATGATCTTAATTTCCCCTGGAAATAATTTACAATTTTAGATAGAAATAATATAGTTATTAAAATGGTAGCCTATTTCTTAATCAAAGCTGGTGACTAGAGGAATTTAATTTTAAATAAATGACAATTTATTTATTAAAATAATTATTCTGCTATAGAGAGAAGGCTCATTAATAGAACAAAAAATTATAAATTATAATGATTCAGTTTTTATCTATCTTTTCATCCTAGGAGTGACTTCCAATGAGAATTTTTTTTAATGCAATTGGGTTTTATCAAAATCACTATTTTCATACAAGTATGATACTGCCATAAACACAAATATAATTCAGACACTATCCTCATAAGCATGTAGTAGGGGTGGGAAGAGTCAGAAGACAGGAGAATGGAGAGGGGGAAAGTATTTTAAAAATCAATACCCCCAGATTTCAAATTCATTTATATTAGAAAAAAATTAATCTATTAATGAGAACTTTAGTTAGTAATCTTGTCATTGCTTCACACTTTCAACTGAAAAGTAAAAGCTCTGTAGCCTTCATGGGCCTAAACCAGGGTTTCTCAAACTTTTCTCACCATCAAAATTACCTGGACTTATTACCTGGAGGACTCATGACAGCATAGATTGCTGGGGCACACCTTGGAACTTATTAATTCAGGATGTCTGCGATGGGTTATGAGAATGCCTCTACTCAGTGGCTAGGATGCCAATGCTGCTGGCCCGGGGACCACACTTTGAGAACTGCTGATCTACACACCAGTGGGCATGCTAGACAGAGTCTGGCTGGCTTTTGCCGTTTTCAGAATTACTGTGGAGCACAAACATCCAATAAGGCTCTGTTTCTCATGGCACTCTGGAAAATGATTCAACGACATGGCTTCGAGCAGAGGTCCAACTTTTTGCCTCATTGTCTGTGTTCTAAATCCAACCTCGTTTAATATTTTGGAAAATGTTACCCTTTTCTGTACTGAGCAAAGTAAATATTTTGTCAGTTGTTAAGGATGAGCTGCAGAGTAAGACCTAAGGATGTATCCAAATTCAGCAGGAAGGCATGGAGTTGCTTTGGAACTTTTTACAGATTGTGATTTGTAATGTATTTCAGGAGCCAGCAGAAATACCAACCACTTGATCTATTAAGAAAACGCTGAATGAACCTTTTCACAGCAGAATATTTTTTTTCCACATCAACTCTCATTATACTTGGCAAAGAAAGGAGAAAAGGGAGACCAAATGCTTTTCTGTCGATAGCATTTCATATGAACATTGTTCTCATATGAAGAACTTAGGAGCAGAGAGTTTTAAAATTGGAAAATTTTTTTTAGCAATCTCTCTGCTTTGACAATTAACAAAACTAAGACCTAGGGAAGGTCAATGTCATTTGCCAGCGAACCTGGCAGTGGCAGAGCTAGAGTTGGACTCATAGGCTCTTGACTCCTGCGTCAATACTTTTCTTACCATAACATAACCACTTCCCATGTGAAACAAATCATAATGAATTGATTTAAAACAAACAAAAACTCAAATAATACCTATAGTGTATTTTATGCTGTGCTTTCCTTGAAAATTCCTAAACCAGTTGGTTATTGACAGATGGGGGAACAGAGAAAAGGGAGTCCTGGAGGGTCCTTTTCCAACCTTCCTTGCTGAGTACCTCCTAGCCTCTTTCACTCTGATGATTTGGGTCTCTTGAAAGTACTATGTGGGCTAAGAAATGCAGAAATGTGACAGTGAAATTCACATTTTGTCAAGACACGATCTGGTGGTATGCTATGGCTTAGATGAGTTCCCCGGAATTCATGTCAGAAACATAATCCTCAAAGTCATATAATGATGGTACTTGGAGATGGGCCTTTGTAGGTAATTAGGACTAGATAGGGTCATCAGGATGGGGCTCACGTCATACTATTAATGGTTTCAGAAGAAGAAGAGGAAGGCCAGAGGAGTTAACACATCTGTCTCATCATGTGATACCCTCTGCCATGTTATGATGAAGCAAGAAGGCCCTCTCCAGATACCAACGCCACACTCTTGGTACTTCCCAGCCTCCAGAACCATGTGTGGAACAAATCTTTATTCTTTATAAATCACCCAGTCTGTGATATTGAGTTATAGAAACAGAAAATGAACTAAGGGAGATACACAGCGGGTAAGGGATCTTAGAGATTGCCAGTTTCACACATTTAATACATCAGTGAGAAATCAAAGCTCTCAGGAGTTGAGGAACTTCTGGGCTGTTCACAGCCTATCAAATGGTAGAACTAAAGCCTGACCACAGATCTTTTGGCCTGAAGCATGTCGCTATTTCTACCTTATCTTTCTGTCTACTGTAGTACAGTGTGTTCATTTAAGCCCGAAAATTACATACTTCACTGTGAGTCTAGATCCAAAAACATTGATTCTGCACAGCATCAAAAAATAAATATGGTAAACACAGCAAACATTTTTGTAGTGCTAACAGAGCCAGGCACTTTACATGGATCACTATATCTAATCAGTCATATCACTGAGGAAGATAGAATTATTGGGAAGTAGAAAATGGAAATTTAGGTTGAGATGAAAAAAAATGCACAAAATAACAATAACAACAAACCTATGCTATTTTCCTAGGACATGCTACTGTCTATTAAATGTGATGATCCTAACTTTCCTATGTATATATATGAATACACCACAGTGAATCTCCACATCATGCACAACCACAAGACTGGTATCCTAATTAGAATAAGATATACTCCATGTTTATATAAATATGCCAAAATATACTCTACTGTTATGCATAACTAAAAAATAAAATAAAAAATGTGATGATCCAAGTAAGGGATTTAGAAGAGTTGTTAACTCACAGAGCACACTAAATATTAACTCTTACACATTTTTCTCTTTCTGTGAAATATAATAAAAATTTTCAATCTAGATAAAAGTTATGAGCCACATAAGATTCAAATACAGGTAATATTCTCAGGAATCTGCTGTCACCAATAGAGACCACAGACCACAGTGTAGTTAGGACTAAAATGTTCTTAAAGGCCAAAAGCTGAAGCCAGAGACCATACTTTTTTTTTTCTTTTCTACAGAATTGAACAGATTTGTATTGGGCCTTCGTTGTGAGGAGCTCATAGGGCGGACTCAACATGTCCTTGTCAATCTTTATCACATTGAAGTTGGAAGGGAGAGTGAATAAGGTTTGTCGTCACAAGGGGACAGCATGCAAAGACAGAACCAATCCCTCAAGCCAGTCGTGAGGAAACACTTTGCTTAATAAATGCGTTATCCACTTCCTAAAAAAAAGGAGTAGCTTATTAATTAAGATGAAAGTGGAACAATAATTCTCATGGAGGTACCCATGGCAGGTCATCTGCCTTGTGACTTACCTACACTGCTTCCTGGTGCTTGCACACTGGTGAGAAACTAGGGATCTCCACACCCACTCAGCCCGGCTGTCACTATTTTCCTCTCCAAACTAGAAGCTAGAAAGTAGTCACTCTGTTTTGTTACAAAGGGAAAAACTGCAGTCAGTGAGTAAAAGATGCATAAAGGTAGATTTCAGCTCTAGATAAAAACGTCAAAAAATTACAAGTATCCAACCACAAATGTGCTGCCTGCTAGGTGTGTTCTGCAGATGCAGATGATCAAGGAGAGGCTCAGTAAACACATTGTTCAGGGTGAACAATGACTGGCATCATAATTTTCATTTATTATTATAATCATTATTAACATTCTACCAGGTAGATACAGGCATCTTTGAGAATCGAAAATGGTTCCACCAAGAGATGCCAAATGGCAGTCAAGACTTGTTTTGGGTCAAACTTAAGTTTGAATTCAGCTTCTGTTACTGTGTGAGTCAGCTTCCTATTGCTATGACAAAACACCTGAGAAATACAACTTAAAGATGTGAAGATTTATTTTGGTCGATAGTATCAGTTTCAGTCCACTTGGTTCTATTATTTCTGAGCCTTTGGCGAGGCAGAACATCATGATGGAGAGCATGTGGTGGAGCAAAGCTGCTTACCTCATGGCAGCCAAGAAGCACAGAGAAAAAGTGAAAAAGGTGGCTCAATGGTAGAGCGCTTGCCTAGCACACGTGAGGAACTGGGTTCAAGCCTCAGCACCACATACAAATAAATAAATAAAATAAAGGTATTATGCCCATCTACAACTCAAAAAAATATTTTAAAAAAAAGTGAAAAAGAAACAGCCCAGGGTCCCAATACCTCCTCCCAACACACTTCCAATGACCTGACCTACTTCTTCCGGGTAGGACCTGCTCCTAAAGTTTCCACCACCATCCAATAGTGCAATAAATTATGACCCATTGATGGGTTAATTCACCCTCCATGAGGTCACAACCCTAATGACCCAGTTACTTCCTAAAAGCCCCACCTCTGAACACAGCTGCACTGGGGACCCAGATTTCAAAACAGGAGCCTTGGGAGGATACTCCAGATCCAAACTACAACAGTTGCTTCCTACTGATGTGACTTTGAGTTGTCAATTAAGCCTTTCTACACCTCAGTTTCTGTGCCTGTCTATTAGAGAAGATAACAAATGCCACTCGAGTTCATTTATTCATTCTCTAGGTCCTTATAAGGCATGCACTGGGGGCTAGGCACTTTCAAGGGAGTTGGGTGCTGGATGAGTGAGCCAAGGTCTCATTTTCCACGCATTTGCATTTTGGGTGCATGCAGAGGGGTTCAGAAAATATCCAAATAAACATGAATATCGTGACTGGACTAAATATTTATGCAGACAGTAATTAATGCTGTGGATAAAAGAAGACAAGATGCCCAGTATACTCAGAAGGTGACATACAAACTACAACCTAAAAGAAGAGAAAGGACCAGCTTTGAGAAGCTCTGGCAGGGGAAGCAGCAAAGGTGCCATGATCACCCCTGTTCTCCCAGCTGGACTGGTGTATGCTGAGCAGGAAGGAGTATTTCGAGATGAAGTTAGTGGCGAGGAGTAAAGGGGGCGAGGCAAGATGATCTGCAGCAGAGTTCATGGCACAAGGGTAGTGCTCCTTAAAGAAGTATTGTCATTATTCATATTTCAAAATGTCCATATTGTACTGATGCTCCTGTGTAGTCAGAGCAGAGAGAGACCATTATTAATCTACCCTCTGCTATCCCAATATGACCAGGCCTTGCCACAGGGACCTGTCTCCATGCCTCTCTGCTAGTCTAACCTGCTCAGCCTAATTCCAGCATGATCTGTATTTTAACTACTGGGGAATACAGGATGTAGAAGTGGAAATGAACTTGGTCTGTGAGTGTATCCATTTTCATATCACAATAGGAAGTAATCTCATGGTTTCTCGGAGCAGACTTGGTAGCCCTGAGGAGTAGAAAGCTAGAGGGTAAGAGGGTGGGACTCCAGGGCACTGGCCCACATTTCAATCAAGAGTTCTAGGGATGTCTGTTTCATGTTTTATTTTTCACTGGAAACCTGAGTTATGTTGCTAAAAACAATCCCAAAAGTTTGAAAATCAGAAACTGTCTCCTGTTTTATAGATAAGGAAACTGAATCTCAAAGCCTGGGACTGGGATCATCTACCGACTTCTTATTTGATAATTTTCCCATATGCTTTGTTACATAAAAATACGTATGCTGGGGCTGGGGTTGTGGCTCAGTGGTAGAGCGCCTGACTTGCATGCGTGAGGCACTGGGTTCGATCCTCAGCACCACATACAAAATACATAAATAAATAAAATAAAGGTTTGGAAAAAAATTAAAAAAAAAAAAAAAAAAAAAAAATACGTATGCTGATTTTAATAGCTGTGGAAATTGTTTCTGTACAACTCTGTGTTGACCAGTAGATACTGCCCTTCATATAAATGAATATCTGAGTTCTGACGCCCTGGAAAGTACCACTTATGTTTCATTAGTTTTGACCAACAAACACGAGACTTGTTTTTGGTGTCTTACAGTTCACAGAAGTTCACAGAAGTTTCCTCAAAAACAGATAATGTTTCAGGTAGGGTCTAGGAATGAGATTTGAGGCAAAAGGAATAAAGCAGAAATTTCTAAAAAGATTATAAAAAGTTGAATTACTCTTTCCTATTTCTGGGGAAACTAATGCTGAAAAAAGAAAACTTTAGAATTAGAGGTTAGAAAGTAGCAGTTTTAGGAAGACAATAAAGGATAGGATTTTTAAGATGTTGAGACTGGATAAAGGATCCTACAGGACCCCTTTTTTATGTTACCTTACATAGTGGAAACAGCTCCTGCTGTGTTCAAACTCCAGTTAGGGGGTGGGTACCACCTGGCTACTTTAAAATATTAGAAACAAGTTTAGAGGAAGAAAGAAAGACTTGTAAAGACAAAGGTTATGGATGTGCTTCAGGGCTAGGAAGTTGGGCAGATCTGAGTCACATGGGGGCAGGTTTCGTATTTGGAAAAGAGCAGTAACAACAGCAAAAATATGCCATTTTAGTCTCCTTTTGACAATGGAAAACAATACTGACAGACAGGAAAGGCAATCCAAGATGCTTCCCAGAGCAGTGCATTAGTTACCTTTCCTCCATCACTTAATGCTGGCAGCTACAGCAGGTGACAGGAGCATTTTAACTAGGCTGGAAACTTTCAGAAGTTCAAGGTATTCTCAGAAGAAGGCTAACAGGTTTCTTTTCAAAGGAGAATAAAGGAAGTCCCTGCAGCTAGTTGGAAAAACCAACCCCAAGTGAGGACCATGCTAGTGATCAGTATAAGTTAATATTTTCACTCTCTATGGCTTTCACTCTCATTGCTAAAGAGAAGTAAGGGAATTCACAGATGAGAAGACACAATGAGTAACATGCAAATGAGAAACACATTAAAGTAAGAGTGAGCTTCTGCTCCTCCTTGGATTTCAGAGTCTTCCACCGGTGTAGGGAAATGTGACCTCATGCACAGGCAGGGGGTGTTGGAAAGCAGTTTGGTAGTAGTGAGCCCAAAACATGGGCACATCGTGTGTGACCAGCAAACACACTCCTGGGAATCTCTTAAATAATCAAAAATATGTAAAAAGCTCTATCCATAAAGATGTTTGCTCAGTGTTTGAAAGACTACAGTAAGAAATTTGAATTCAATTGGATGAGTGACAACTGAATACGTACCAGGAGCTCAGTGTAATAGGGCAGACTTCCATCGCTTAATAATTTATAACCACCATTTAATGCCTGCACACTCTGGAATATTATGCAACCATTGGAAAGGAAGCTATGGAGACATTGGGATGAAAATACATGTGATACATTAAATTTAGAAAGCTGAGCACAAGCATCATGTTTACCACTATGTTTTAAGGGGAAAAGCAAAGGAAGAAGCCCAGAAGGAAAGAAAAACCCAAAATGGTAACAATGATGGAATGATGGGTCATGTTTTCTTTTTCTTTATTTTCCTATGATGTGGTTTCTACTGCCTTCTAAATAAAGAACGATAATAAAAAAACGAGAAAAGAAAACAGGGAAAAATAAATCAGTGACTAAATGAAAATAACGCTTATGAGGAAAGTACCAAGTATACTTAGGAATTTTTATTTATATAAAAATCACAGCTGGGAGCAGTGGTGCATGTCTATAATTCCAGCAACTGCAATTGGGGAGGCTGAAGTAAGAGGATTGCAAATTTGAGGCTAGCCTCAGCAACTTAGCAAAGATCTAAGCAACTGAGATGAAACCCTGTTTCAAAAAAAATAAAAAGGTATAGGGATGTGGCTCAGTGGTAAATGTGCCCCTGGGTTTAATCCCCAGTATCCCCCAACAATGCTTTTCATTATATGTATTTTGTAACTGGTTAATACAAGTTATTTGTTAATTTCATAAACTAGTTTATTTTAGATGAAATATTATGAGGCCTCTAAACTAGAGTAATTGAATCCCACTTATGGAGATCTTCAGAACCTGACATAAATAAAATTACTCTTAAGCATGAACTTAAGAAGTGCTGTTATGTAAAAATGATTTACACTGGGAAAACTAAGAATAAAACTAAGACTAAAAAGGATCTGATTTACTGGCTTGAAAGAACATGGAATGAAGATCTACCAATATTTTGGAGAAAATGTCTTGTCGTAGGCTAAACTTTACTCCAAAGGTTTGGGATTGAAGAATAGGTAAAAGAATTTTGGTGTCCTAACCAAAATGGGACACTGGCTTCCTCTGGCAAGGAACTTCTGCAGATGCAGGGGCAATGAGGGAGCAGAAGTGAAATAAGACAGAGGCAAGAGTTGCCAAATCCAAGAGCAAAGAAAATCCAGTGTGGGAGAGGATTTTCAGGAATTCTGAGTCTCCCAAATTAACTATCCCTATTAACTTGGCTCTTCCCAAGAGACCTGAAGATCCTGAATTAACTAAGACTGTGACTCAAAAACCCACATGATTAACTCCGCAGAATTGTTTTACTTTTTTTTTTTAAATACCTCTATTTTTGAGGCTACATAAAGGTCTTCCTGCATGGCCACTGAAAAGTTCCTGCGTTTTTGGGTTTTTTGTTTTTTTGCCTTGAACCAAGTACGTGTGGACTTGTCATTCTATTTCTTTATACTCTCCAGTGTCACCATCCCTCTTTTAATCCCTCATGTCCTTTCTGCTCTTCTATGGTAGTGGTGAGCCACCTTTGCCCTTCATGAGCAGATGACTCTGGGTGACCTCAGATGCTGGTTCACCAGGAAGTGCTACGAGCCATTAGACCTAGTCTGGATGTGACATAGGACATTTTTGCATTCCACCTAATCTAGGTTAGATAATCAATTCCCAATTCCCTATATTGTGCTCAGGGTCTGTTTCCTAAAATCGACCCCCTGGAATCAACTTCCTTATCAAACATAGTTCTTGATGGCAGGTGGAAACTGACACTGAACATCATTAAAACAACAACAAAGCAATATTCTGGAAGACTATGGGGCTTACGGAACTAAAGCATCAGCAGTGGGAGGTCTGGAAGTGCGGTTGTGGGAACCAAGCAAAGATCCCACCAACAAGCAAGTTCAAGTTTGATGTTGGAAAGAAATTATGTAAAACTAACAAGAAGCGTAAGAACACCTGAATCAAACACCGCGTAAAGAGAAATGCCACTGTTGACTTCTCTAACTGGTTTTGCTGCTGATAGCCATATAACCCTGCATGAGCTGATTTCATTACTGATAAAGCCAGCTGTAAAATGAAGAACAAGATTAGAGGCTCTCTTCTGACTTGCCTGCTTGTGACCTCTCCCCTGACACACCCCACCCCCAAGCACTTGGGGATGACACTGGTGCAGAAGCACCACTCCTGTTAAAACTCAATGCAGCCCCAGAATCCTGCTCTGGGCAGAACTCTAGACATCTACTACCCATCAGTTGGAGTTTGCTGTTAAGGGGAATCAATTTGCCATTCCTGGTCTGTACACTATTGTTCTGTTTTCACAGGATGGGCAGAAACAGAAAAGCCAAGACATCCTAACGGTCTCAAGCAAAGTCTTTTCTGAAAAGAATCTCCAAGACGAGCTCTTGACCTGCTGCTAAACATCAATTCCACTTGTTCAATCTCCTTGGTAACAGAGTACAATGAGTGATCATCTAGTCAGCCTGAAAGTTCTGTGGTATAATTCAAACACATTTTAGGAGCTCTCAGCATGGTGTTCTTCATTCAGCTCTTGCAGGCCTTGCCTTTTGTCCTCCATTCTCCCTGCCCACACACCTGATGACTCTCCCATTGATATTCTGCAGGAATCCTCCAAACGGAACATAATGGAACCTGGAGAAACCCAGAAAATCCCTGGATCCAATTTGGCTGGTCTTAATAATCAAAAGAGTTTGGAAACAGACGTGACAGAACTTTGTATAATTCAAATCAGGATAAGCCAAGGGAGAAAGAGCCTACTGAAGGAAAAATTTTTAAAAATGAAACAGGAGTCTTGGCAGTTTCTCTCTTCCAAATCTAACATTTCATCTCACCAAAAAAGATGTATTAGTTAGGGTTCGACATGGCAACATATGTCAGAAAGACTCAATATCCCTGTGCCTTGGAGCAGGGATCTGCAGGCTACAGCCCAAGCACCAAACCTAGCCTGCCACCTGCTTTTGTAATTAAAATTTTATTCAAACACATTCACTCCTTTGATTATGTACCGTCCAAGGCTACTTAGGCAAGCGTAAGAGTTGGGCAGTGACTACATGACTGGCAAAGACTAAAATATTTAATACCTGGCCTTTTATAGAAAAAGTGTGCAAATTGCTGCCTTAGAGTGTTAATTTATTTCTCTCATGTAAAGAAGTCCATAAATGGAAGGCCAAGTGAACAGGGCTATCAGAGAAGGGACCGCTTTGACTCCTTGAATGTGGCTCTCATCTCTAAGTTACATCACGGTCCACAAGGGCTGCAAGGACTCTAGTCGCCAAATCTAAAAGGGGAAAAGCAGGAGGTGGTTAAGTGGGACTCTTCATCCGCCTCCATGGTGAGTCAGCTGTCATTAAACAGCTTTCCTGGTTATTCCACAAAACACTTCCACTTCTATTTTATTTGTCAGGACTTAGCCATTCACCATAACTAGCTGCAAGGGGTAGGAGAAAATAAAGTTCTGTAGTTGTTGCTGTTTTATTCCCGGTGTCAGTATACTCAGCTAAGAATAAGAATCTGTTGCTGTGGAAGAAGGGCGTGGATGCTAAGTTAGGCCAGCAGTCTTTGCTACAAAACACTATTTAGTGACTAGGATTAGTCACTATTTAGTGACTAGGTGAGTACTAGGATTCACAGGTAACCCACTTCTTCCCCCATTCTGGGGTAGAAAATTTTAAAGAATGATGAATTTGCATCCTCACATCATAATTACAACTTCTTTCACCTAAAAATATGCATATCATTTGATATGCATATTAGCCAATTACATATCAGTGACTGATCAGTTTATTCCTTCAACAGGACTTACTGAGCACCTACCACATTTCAGGCGCAGAGTGAGGCCAAGGGATGTAAAGTGCAGGGACCCCTAACTGCTACCCTCCAGGAGTTCCAAGTCAAGGACAAAGACAGAGAAGCAAGTGGGCAATGGCTCTTTAGGGTGAGATGGTTCCTGGCGAGGTGTACACTGGTACATTATGGAAAGCCCATACAAAAAGCGAAAGACTTGCGTCGAATGCTGAAGAACCAGGTGGGAGGAGGTAGCAGAGTAATGAAGGGGAGCACAGGGATTCCAATATGAGGGAGCAGACGTGCAGATACATGGACAGACAGTGAGCATGTGTAGCCTGGGGAGCGCAGATGTACAGGGGAAGAGGGACAGAAATCAGGAAGGCAGAAACCATAACCTTGGCACCAAGATGCTAGATTTCATAGCAGAATGATACGACCAACGTGTTTCACAAGAATCATTCTAGTCACAACGGAAAGGGTTTGGGTGGGATGAGCAGGCAGGAAGACAGGAGAGAAGGCTTCCCCCATCATATATTCGACTTACTCCCATCACATATTCTTCACCCATGTCTAAGTTAAAGCGAGATTTTGTTCTGTTGCTTGAAAAGATCCATTCACTGGACAGGTAATTAGTAAAGAGACATAATGGGTAACAATAACCTGAACTTCATTTATTCCACACAGCTGTGCCGTGAAGCCACATCTTACACATGGGGTGAACTGAGGTTCAGAAAGGTGAAGTGGCTTGTCTAGTATCAGACAATGGATGGCAGAACGGGGCTTGCCTTAGGGTCTGCTGAGCTCCAGTCTAGGGTTCCTTCTGAGGTATGTCAAGAGCAACACACATTCCAGTCTCAACTTGTCACCCTAAATCCAGTCCAGGCAGTCCTTTTTGCATGTTTTGGCAGTAATATATCTTAATGGCATTAAACATAGGAAAACATGGAGGCATTTCCCTTCTGTTTCTCTCTGAGGCAAGATATCAAAGGTATTTTATTAGGCTTTGGCAAAGTCTCTTAATAGGAAAAATCAAGCATATATTTTATTATTCTTTTGTTCAGTGCTGTGGCAGTTATTCAAACACACATGAAAGAACTACTTCTCCAACTTTCTATTTGATTACAGTCCATCTTTCATCATTTATGTGGGGAGCTGTAAGAATTTTCAAGATGGCCTTGCTTAAAGTCTCAAGGCAACTATATTTGATATTTTTACAGTTTCGGTTGTTCTCAGACATATTTGTCTTTTCAGAAAGAACTTTCCAGATACCTGTCTTCTCCCTTGACCTCTATGTTTGAGTTAGAAGTTACCTCTCATTTACTGTGCTATTCAAGTCAAAACAGTTAAAACCCTGGGTTGTGATTGTCAGTTTCCTTCTCTTTTCCTTGACTAAGTGGTAAGACCCTTCATCAGTGATGGAGTACAGTTAGACCATCATACCCACACATTCTGCACCTGAGGAATCAATATTCCAAAGATTAAGAATATCCAGGGGACTGGGGTGTAGCTCAGTTGTACAGCACATGCTTAGCATGTACCAAGTCCTGTGTTCCATCCTCAGCACCAAAATTATATTTCAGAAAAAAACCTGCATTAGTACTGAACATTACTCCTTTTCCTTGTCATTATTCCTTAGAAAGCAGAATAGAACAACTATTTACATAGAATTTACATTGTATTAGGTATTATAAGTAATGTAGAGACATTAGAGCCTGAGCAGATGTACACAGGTTTTATGCAAATACTGTGCCATTTTATATAAAGGACATGAGTTTCCACAGATTCTGTCATTCCTGAGGAGTCCTGAAACCCTCTGCTCCATACTGACAGACAATGGTATTTATTTATCTTTACATCTCCAGAGTCTGGCACAGTGATTGGCATTCAGTAGCCCATAATAATGGCTTGCAGATTAATTAATACAATGAATTAAACACACACAATTAATTTAAAATGCTATGCATCAGAATTCTTAGCACATTAAAAGAATTTTTACTTTTCTGAAAAAAAATTAAAAGCTCTGGGAGCCACTTCGGGATTGTGGCGTTTAGAGGGCCTACACGGGGTCCATTTTGATATTTGGTAAGACTTAGGATCACAGGCCTTGTTAAGAAGCTGAGCCTGAGATGACTGTCTTTCAATTCAACTTTTCCTCTGTCACATCTCCCTCTGGAAACTCAGGCTTTGTGGGTTAAGTCTGCCTTGGTTTAAAAGCAGAGTCTTTCTTCTTTCTTAAGTTGTTATTTTAAGGGACTAGACATCACAATGGGCACATATGCCTCAAAATCCACTTTGTTTTCTATTCTTCTTTAAAATACTATTCCAATTATGTTTGATTTTTTAAAAATTATTTTAATCGTCCAAATGTATGGGTAAGTGTGATCATTCAATATATACATGGTGTAATGATCTCAGCTGGGCACGGTGGCACATGCCTGTAATCCCAGCAACTGGGGAGGCTGAGGCAGGAAAATGGCAAGTTCAAGGCCAGCCTGGGCAATTCAGTGCGACACTATCTCAAAATTTTCAAAAAGGAAAAAGGCTGGATAATATAGCTCAGTGGTAAAGCACCCCTGGATTCAGTCCCCAGTACCAAGAAAAACAATTAAAAATTAAATTACATTCATTAAAAATGTACTACCCATGCTGGTGCTTCCCAGCAGGAAAAGCCTTCTAAGTTTGTTCTGAACAGGACCAAGGAACTCTCTCTCGCAGATGCACACGCTCAACACTCTTCACCATTATACAGCTCACCTTTCCTTCTCAATTGCAAGGTGCCCTGTAGCACCAAGTTTTCATTCTGTAATTTAGTTAGAAGGCCCTAATGGGATTTAGCTATCAAGTAAGGACACATTGTCACTAACAGATCAAAATTCATCACCTGGTCAGTCACTTGCTCAAAACCTGCCTGGAAGCCACTGTCTCACACTCTTTTTAATTCATGCCCTGCCCAGTCTCCTCCCTTGTAAACAGCTCTTTTTCACTTGGCTTTTTTGTTGTTGTTCCCTCTCTGTTCTGTTTAGCTGCCTCTTCCTATCTCCTGCTATGGAGCCAACAACCCAAACACCTTCAGGGCCCAGAGACCCTGGGGCAAGGTGTGCAGCAGAGAGAAGCAGAAAACCCTAACAAGCCTTGCACCCCCAGAGTGCCCAGGAGGGTCCTGAGTTCCCACTGGTTGATGGAGGGGGCTGGCTGGATTTGGAACATGCAAAACGGCTGAGCTTCAAAGACTGTGTAGTGTTGCCGCAGATTTCTGAGACGGCAGAGAAAGAAAGAAGAATGGGCTGGAACTGTCAGGCAGGGCAATGGTCTTCAAGAAGTGGGATCTATATCACCAGTATGGTTATCAGTGCTTCCCAAGCCAGGATGGTTTTGCTGCTTGGTGAACATGTAGCAATGAGTAATGGCATTTTTGTTTGTCACAAGATTGAAGGGGTGGTGTTACTAATGGGGAGAGACTGGGATGATGCTAAGTAGCCTGCAATGCACAGGATAGTTCCCCACCCAGTAAAGAATTATCCAGCCCCCAATATGCAATAGCGCTGAGGCTGGGAAACCCTGGGTTAGACAAAGGACATTAAGAGCACATAAGAAAGGGGGGAAAATGTAGATGTTAACTTACTATTAGGCTTTGAGAAGCGATTCCTATCACATCTCACCAACTTCTGATTTACCTAATATTTGCTTATGAGGCACATATAAGGACATTCCACATGTAAATATTCACTGGATCTTGGTACAAAGTGTAAACTTGAGAGACAGGGTTAGTCCGCAGTGGTACACTCTCTTGGCATCCTGCATTCTGTGACTTCTTCACAGCACCAGTCTCAACTAACACTGATATGATTTTTATTTATTATGTCTCCCTGAAAAAGTGTGAGCCTCCCAAGACCAGGGACTGGTCTGATGTACTTCCTGTTTATTGTAGCGCCCAGCACCGTGTCCTGGGTGGGGCAGCAGGAGCGGAGCTGGAGCGACAATGGACGCCAGAGTCAAACTGCATGGGTTTAATTCTACATACCACAGCTCATTCACTGTGTGACTTCAGCGGGTCATCTGCCTTTCACCGAGACTCAGTTTCCTCATCTCTACATGGAGGATTTATAGATCCTGCCTCAGATGCAGAATTAAGTAAGTTGACATGTGCCAAATGTTCAACACTTGTCGTGTGGCACTTGGTGACACATTCTGAAAAATGCATCATTACGTAATTTGTCACTGGAAACATCATAGTGTGTACTTATAGGGAACTAGATGGCGCAGCCTACTACACACCTAAACTATACGGTATTTATGTATATCAACAGCACAACTCATTGCTCCTAGACTACAAACCCACATATAACATTATAGTACTAAATACTGTGCACAGTTCTAGCCCATTAGTAAGCATTTATATGTACAAACATGCATAAACATAGGAAAGGTACAGTAAGAATACTAGAGAATAGGAATTTTTCAGCTCCATTACAATCTACTGGGACCACAGTTGCATTTATGGTCCATCATTGACCAAAATGATGCATAATTATAAATACATAAATATAAATGGTGTATAATTATCAATATTTGTGGATGAGTGAAGCATTTAAAAGAAAAAAACATACAGCTAAAAATCTGCACACTATCAAATTAGAAAGGAAAAAAAAAACATAGAACACCTTGGCTTTTACCTTTTGGGTATTTAGAAATTTAAGTGTTCTTTGTGATATAATGAACATGAAAATATGTTTGTTAATATTTATCTGCAAAAGGCATTGAAAGCTGTAATGGAATACACCTTTTACCATATTGATTTTACTTCATAATAAATGTTCTACCCAGTTTCTCTGCTATGTCCAGTTCTCTCCCTATATTTACTGCTACAGGTTAATTTCTTTTTTATTGTCTCCTGATAAAAACTGATTTATGGCACCATGCTAAGTCAACCTGAAAAGAAGCTGAAGACTTTTCTGTGGTTGAACACTACCGGTCTTCTTTCTGTTATTAAGAGCTACTTTAGGCCACAGTTGTACCTTCTTCTGTAGCACAGGGCTCTCTCAAGCACACAGAATGTTTACATTTTAATTGTTTTGTAATTGATATTTTCTGAAAAAATTCATCTCCTATTCCTTCTAGTTCCTGATTCCTCACCACCTTTGGTTTTGCCTTTATTTCCTATGTGCATAACTTATGGAAGTCCCTGGAAGAGAAGCAGGATTTCAAATTACTCATTCATACACAATGATTCACCTGATACCTAAGAAACATTTATTGAGCACCAGTGTACTCTAAGCTCTGCTCCTAGCTTTTGGGATACAGCAACAAACATACCTGGTGAGGTCCTGCCCTCCCAGTAGAACATTCTTGAGTGTGGAGGGCGACAGGAAGAAGCAAGCAGACTAATGAACCAGGTAATCTCTAACATTATAAAGGAAATCAACTGCAGGGCTGTATTCATTTTCTATGGCTGTTAATAACAAATTGCTATGAACCTGAGGGCTTAAAACAACACAGACTTATCATCTTACAGTTCTGTCCAATGTGGACCTCGCTGGGCTAAAGTCGGGGTGTTGTCAGGGATGTGTTTCTTCTGGAAATGCTACAAGAGAATCTGTTTCCTTGCCTTTCCCATCATCTAGAGGGCCCTTGGTTCACGGCCCCCACTTATCACCTTCAGAATCATCAATGACCAATCACTAAATCCTCGCACTCTGACTGCCCCCATTCATCCTTGAGATCACACTGGGTCCATCTGGATAATCAGGAAAATTTTATTTAAAGTTTGTTGATTAGCAATCTGTATTCCACCCACAATCTTAATCTGCCCTTTGCCATGCAATACAACATGTTCAAGGGTTCTGGAGATTAGGACAACTTCTCTTGGGGTTATTATTCTGTCTCCTACAATGATATGGTGGAAACTATAATTTTCGTATCCTGTTCAATACCTATATAGATGTTTAATGAATTTATGTATACACGTGCTTCTTGTCAAATGATCAGAGAAAAGAGCTGTGTTTTCTTTATTGTAGGAACAGGAGGAACGAGTGGTTTCAGCCAACTTTCCAGGTTAACTCAAGTCATTCCAGTGCAGAGAGAGGCAGCCTCCATCCCACCCACCCACCGCGCCCCAAGCTGTGTCAGGCTCTGGAGGAGCAGCCTCCCCTGCCTTCCTCTTGCTTATTCCTTGGAGCTGACTCCTGCCTACTGCTGGTGCAGGATCCGCTGTGGACAGCATTTCCTCCTCTCCTCTCAGCAGCCCCTGAAGCTTCCCCAAGAGCTTGCCCACCTTGGTTGCAGCAATTTTCCTGCATTATAAAAAGGGGATTCTTTAAGGATCCTAAAAGATCATTCTCTAGATAAGGGCACCGAGTTTTAAAACAGCTGGGGGAAATATCTAAAATAGTTCAGAAAGGTTTCTGGTGAGCGAAGGGTGAGATTCAAGTTTTTATGGGTTTTCTGATGCAGAAAGAGGGTGAGGAGATTCGTATTGAATTTCTGCAGTGTCGCTCCATTGTATGATGCTACTATTTTGCTGGGTGCATCAGAATCAGACCAATCCTCCTCACTAAATTTCAGCCTTCTGTTCCTAAAAAGGTTCCATCGAATTAAGCCTTGAAAATCTAACAACACCTAGCGCCACTGACCCTGCCTGTCCCTGGTTACATAAGGCAGTTGGCTGTATTTGTGTCACTTTGCCTCACTTATCTGCAGCCATCGAGTTTACTGTGGGTTCTTGGCTGTGCTCTCCATGCAACTGTAAGTGCTCAGCAGGAAAGGGAAGGGGCCCATCGCTCTTGTCTTGCTTGTATTTCGGCCAGAAGTTGCAGTTAGATTATTTCATTTATTTGAAAATATTGTAGAAAAATAATTATTTCCTGGTTGGCTTTTACCTGTGTAGCAGGACATGGGCAGCATCCATCAGAAAGATTCTGGCATTCACTTTCATTCATGAAGGCCATCCATATGCATACAAGACAAAAGCCTCACAGTCCACACCTTAGCCTTCTTTCTCTAGAAAGCCTTCTTGTTTCATTTCAGATTGAATTAGACCTTATTAGAAGTGACCCTTCATTCAGATATTTTCATTTTGCTATAGAATGGTCACTAAATCTTCTCACTCTGCCTCTGACAGAGAACATCTCTCACCTAGAAGATAGTAAAGCAAATCTGAAACATCCTAAATTAAAGATATGACTACTGACTGAAATTTCAACAACTTTCCAGGCAATATGAATGTATATACATTAATGTTAGTTTTATTCATAGCAAAATGAGCTATGAAAAACTAGAAAGGTATTCTCTTTGATTCCTTTCTAATTTTCCCTTAAATCCATTCTCAGGATTAAATGTCAGCCCAAACTCATTTGTTTTATATTCTATGGCCAAGAACATTAATAGCCTGAGTTTTCATTCTGCTATGAGAGTCCAAAGAACCAGTCTCATCTCTGCTCTACTGACAGGAGAATCCAGCTAATTACACTTTCTACACAAATTTGAAGGAGTGAGTGTGTGTGTGTGTGTGTATGTGTGTGCACTGCAATCATTACAAGAAATCTAAATTGAAACTTTGCTATATGTAGTTACAATATTCACTTGAATAATTGCTTTTTGTAAACAGTTTCTTACAAAGTCGTAGCTGGCTGCTATGGAAGCAATGGCATTAACAGAAATAACAGCGGTGCCACAAATCTTCAGGGATTTTCTTTTTAATGGAAAGGAAAATTCTAAACTAAAAATACACTTTTTATTTGCAACTATGGGAATACAAACACCAGAAAAACACGAGAGGACTGTGTAATTGGGACATGGAAGGTATTCTATCTGGTGGTTCTAGAGAAAGGACAGTCATAGGATGGAATCTAAGTCTTAGGTCATTACAAGTGGGGCAAAAGACAAAACAACTATATGAACAAAAACAGGAGACATGTTGAAGGGAGTGACAACCTTCCCCACTTGTTCCTGAATAGACCAATTTTATACTGCCCACCCTAATATCTTGTGAGTTTATTTACTTATGACATCATAAACTCTGCCCCCATAGGAACAGACAACTACCCACCACTGAGGTAAGTCCCCAACCTTAATCGTCAGCTGTCAATCTTAATGACACTTATCTTACAGAGTCTGTTTAAAATTGTCCAGGTTTAAAAGTACTGAAATAGAAGAGAAATACCATCTCTTCTATATCAACTCAAAATATCAATACTGCTTGGACTTCTGAAGCCACATTATTAAGCTCAGTGGCCTCCTTGATTCAAATTGGTCTCTATTAGCACTATTAGCAAAGACCATGAAATGGTTTTCTGCATGCTTGAACTTAATGATCTTATTATACTAGCTGTAAATTATTTATACCAAAATGCTGATTCATAAAACTTGGTTACAGAAACTTTTTTTTTTTTCAATTAAGAAGCTCTATCCTGTTTTTTGTTTTGGTTTGTTTTGGTTCTTAGATCTTTTAGAGGATTAAATAAGGGAATGCTACTTTTGATATTTAAATCCACTATAAGGCTATGGTAGACTTGCACTAAAAAAGCAAAGACTTGTCTGTATTTTTCTGATCTAATACATATTTGAAAAGAACACTATTATCTCTGGAATCTGAAGAAGAGTTGGCTTTCTGTCTTTCTGTTAGTAGGCACGCAGGAGAATATTTGCTTACAAAGTTAAGAATGAGTAAAATAAGGATATTTTTATTCACTTGAAATTTTTCATTAGTTAATTGATTTAGAAAAATATTATTCCAGATTTTTGCAACAGGGAGAACATTATGGTTAAAGATTAAAAACTACCTTGAGAGGGGCTGAGGTTGTAGCTCAGTGGTAGACCACTTGCCTAGCATGTGTGAGGTACTGGGTTTGATTCTCAGCACCGCATACAAATAAAATAAAGATCCACTGACAACTAAAAAAAAATTTTAAAAAAACTACCTTGAGAAAGAAAAAAATATATATTATTTAAAATAGAAACAGAATGACACCAGACCGACATTACATCAGTGCTGCACTGAGAAAGTTGCTTGCTAGCCACTTAAAATGGACAGTGAATAATCCAATTTTAATTTCTGTGCTTAAAGCTGTGTCATACATGTGGCTGTGTCTGCCTCCCCTGACCTATTGGATCTGATGCTACAACTATACAAACACTGGAGTAAACACTGAAAAAAAGAGATAAGTTGTGGGACAACAAAGCCATGATATATTGGTCATCATGAAATAATGATGACTCAAGAAATAATTAGACATAGATGATTTCTAATGATCTGGAAGAATGAAATTACGTAACAATTAAACTGCATTTCCACCGTCAAGTTCATCAGAAGTTGCTTCCTCAAGCACTTTGGCTACCCAGAAATTGTCATGGTTGATGCTTATTATTTTGCCTTGCAATCTGTGTTTTATTAAAAAAAAAATTCAGCCTGGGGAATTCTTTGTTGCTGGCTGAAAGACCTCATCCTGCCCTGGGGTATTGTAACAGCATATTGATGCAATATTACATTAATCAATGGTACCACAGACATATACTATTTTAAAAGAAAACAACTGCAAAATCCACATCTGTGCTGTATGGGCAAGTGTGATTCTGACTTGGCAAAATGTCACATTCCAAATTCAGCTATCCTGAAACAAATCCAATTTGTGTACTTTATGTCAACAATAGAAAACATTGATTGAGCAAAGGTAATGTACTTACGCATCCATCATTTATCACCGGAATGTATAATGTGAAAAGAATGAGACACAGAGCCAAAGAGAAGCATTCCTTTAAAATTAATTAGCAAGCTTCTAAAGATCCTTATCAAAAGGATGCATGCACGCAAAGCTGCATAAATCACCCCCAAGAACAGTTCTGTGTCTACAAGAGGGGCCAAGCCACAATCACTGCAGCTTTCGATACATGCCAGACTGTCACCCTCAGATGGCTGGTTTTTATCCAGGAGGGGATTGTAAAAGATTATCTGGATAATTTGTGGGAAGCGGATTTCACGTTTTACTACTCAAACCTCAGTTCATGGCTGGTCTGCTCTGGGAATGAGTCACAGATAGGCTTATTTTCCTGGGAGGCCAATTTACCTGCCCCATTTTACTGGACTACACAGGAGTTTGGTGTGCTTCATGGGATACACAGTGCTTCAGACAGAAGTCTGTGTGAGCCATGCCTGGTGAAACCAGTCACAATGTATTAGCAGAACCAGAAAACAATCCACAGGTAAAGTCTACTGTCAGTGGGTAAGTGGCCTGATTTTCATTATAGGAAACCCCTTTTCCACTAAACAGACTGGAGGATTTGGACTCCGTGGAAATAATGCCTTCTGCTTTCCCTTGTCTTTGTCTCAAAATGTCTATCTCTCTACCTCCTGGATCTCCTTTTGTCTCCAAGGCAGACACATTCTCCACCATTCTAAGGGTAGCCCTTCTAAATTTGCTCTTAGTTTGTATTATCCACTTGTTCAGGATCTCCTTCTACTGACTGTCTCCAAGGGAGATTAAAGATGGGCTATACATTTTTTGGCATTCCTCCCACAGAGCAGTGGCAACTAGTTCCTTTCCCCTGGAGTCTGAGCTGGGCTTGAGGATTTGACTGACCGGGAGGTGCAGTCAGGTGGAATGCTGGGGTTCTGAGGCTAGGTATTCAAAGACCTGTGCTTCTGAACAGGCCTCCTGGAATACTGCTCTGGGAGCTATGAGCTGCCAATAAGAAGGACTACACTGAGAGGCTGGTGAGGCCACGAGTGGGTGCTCTGGTCAACAGTTGCACTTGAACACAGCCTTCCAGCTATCCCTAATCAAGGCACATGTCAGCCAAAGACCACAAGTGCTGATAACATGTGGACAGAAGAATCATCACCTGAGCACTGTCCCAATTCCAGTCCTACACAATGTTGAGACGTAATAATATTATCATTGTTTAAAGCCACTTAGTAGCCTTTCCATCCATGGTTTCACTTTCTAGTTTCCATCACCTGTGGTCAACTGCAGTCCAAAAAACAAATAAAAAAATTCAGAAAAAAATAACATCAGTTTTGAATTGCATGCCACTATGAGTATATCATTTACCTAACTTTATCACCTTGGGTACACAATGTATTATCTCACATCATCACAAGAAGGGTGAGTATGGTTTAAGATTTTTTTGAAAGTGACTCCATTCACATAACCTATATCGAAATATATTGTAATAATATACTTTTTTTTCGGTATCAGAGATTAAACTTAGGGGCACTCAACCACTGAGCCACATCCTTAGCCCTATTTTTTGTGTTTTATGTAGAGACAGGGTCTCACTGAGTTGCTTAGCGCCTCGCTGTTGCTGAGGCTGGCTTTGAACTCGTGATTCTCCTGTCACAGCCTCCCAAAGTGCTGGGATTACAGGCGTGTGCCACCGCGCCCAGCAACAATACACTCTTATTGAAGGGTATAATTACAATTTTTCAATTTTTAGTTATTGTTATTGATCTCTTACGGTGCCTAATTTGTAAGTTAAACTTTGTGATAGGTATGAATGCATAGGAAAAATATAGTATCCATAGGGACTGGTATTAACCTTGGTTTCAAGCATCCACTGAGGGTGTTGGAATGTGTCCCTCTCGGATAAAAAGTGACTGCTGTAGTATGTTATGTAACAATATATACTGAAACAGAATCTTCTTTTAGTTTTTCTCTTTTTTTTAAAGATTTAATTCCTACTTTATCTACACATCTGTTCAATTCTTCCCAGTGTTAAATCTTTCCTTGGGGCTACCACATCATATGATAAAACTCTGCTTCCTTCAGGGGTAACCATCTTCCAACACCAACCTAGACCCCCTGCTTCCATTTTCTCACTGCTACTCTTTAACTATCTAGCAATCTGGCTTCCACAGTCTCCATTCTAAAATGGCAGAATTTCACAGCTGGAGGGGACCTTAAAGGTCATGTCATCCAGCCAGATTTCCTGTATTGAATTCCCCTTCATATTGTCTTTTCTCAGTGGTGGCTGTCTCAACAATGCTATATCACAAGGAGATGGCACGTGGAGCCACCCATGCTCATTCTGTATTTGGATATCTGAAAATGGTGAGGAAGTCCTCGCTGATTCTGCCCAGAATTCTGTCTCTTTAAAACTTACCTTCATTGCTCCTAGTTGGTTGTTCTTGTTTTCTTTTTTTTGGTACTGGGGATTGAACTCAGGGGCACTCGACCACTGAGCCACATCCCAGCCCGATTTTGTGTTTTATGTAGAGACAGGGTCTCACTGAGTTGCTTAGCGCCTCGCCATTGGTGAGGCTGGCTTTGACCTTGAGATTCTCCTGTCTCAGCCTCCCAAAGTGCTGGGATTATAGGTGTGCACCACCATGCCCAGCTGCTCCAAGTTGTTCTTGCTTCTAATTACATAGGGAAAAACCTAGTCTCTCCAATTTGGAAGCACTTGCAATAGTCCAAGTAAGGCACGGATTAAATGATGGCAGGAGAGAAGAGCATACAGCTTGCATTTCTTCTAGTCACAAGCATTTTAACGTTACTGCATCTTCAAATCTATGTATAAAGCCACGGGTTATTTCACAATCACTTTAAGTTTCTATAATGCAATTTGATTTGGGTCTTGAGCCACCATTCCATTTGGTTGTGGGAAACATGGAGGTAGCAGAATTAAGTAGAAAATGGTATAGCCCAGCCTGGTGGTTCAGATTGCCCAAGCTACAATCCTGGCTGCATGGTTTATTGTAGTCATGTGACCTTGAGTAACTTAGTTACTAAACCTACAGCCACTTCCGGGATATTCAATCTTATAATTTCCAGTTGAATTACAGCTTGAACATAGTCAAATTAGGGTTCTAGTCTTTCTTTTCTTTTCCCTATGACAAGATCTAAATGCTGAAAGAACCCATAAGTTTCATGGCATCAGTGGAGCAACAACTGTTCCATCAGCCCCTTGGTCCTGCTCATCTTTCATGGGAACTTCTATCCATGGTATTTTAGCTGTAGGCTCATTTCTGTTTCCATAGCCTCCTGCATGGAGAATCCGCATCCATCAGTGGTCCCCTATCTAGACATTCAGGCCCTCTGGTCCTCTCCAAGGGTAGCACTTGGGGACATAAGAATCTTAAGATGCTTTTGTGCTTCCTGGACACCTTCCATTCCACTGTCATGCTGCTTGCTTCCTCTCCTGAGGCTCAGACACAGGTCTCCTATACTCTGGGACTGCCCCCCAATACCTTGGAGGTTGCCATTCTCTCCCATCTGCAGTGGCACAGGGAATGGAGTTATGGTCCTTCCGCCTCTAAACTACAGATTCTCCTCCTGCCAGCAGCTAAGCGGATTATCTCTTTTGGGACAGGAAAGCTCGCAGACATCCTCCTTCATTCTCCCCAGCTCCCACTGCTGATATCAGCCTCCTCAGCTTTGGCTCTTGATATGCAAAGCAAACTTTGAAGACCTTTTTTTCTGTATGTTTATCTTAAGAAAAATCCTGCTTTAAAAAACAATTCAAAAACAACAAAGCAAAACACCAAACCTGGCTCCCATCTTTTCTAAATTGCATTACCCAATTTTAGAAGTCAATAGCCAAGCATTTGCCTGGCTTCTGCAACTGGCCTGTCCCTGAAGCTAAAAACCTGGAGAGGATTCTTCCTACTCTAGTGAGGTAAAAAGGAATTACCAAGGAGAAGAAGAAAAAAGCACATTGGTTAGGATTTTAAAAGACAATCCCACTATAACTGCATTTGATTTGGTAGTGCTTACTTTATTTCTGAAAACTGTTATTAAATTAAATTGATGGTATATCTTACATCAATGACACAATAGCAATGGGTGGAAAAAAGACATTCAGAGGTGGTATCTATGCAACACAGTGTAACAGAGTGGTTAAGGGCAGACTCAAATAGCCTGGATTTAAATCCTGGCTTTTCATTAGCTGGGTATCTCTGAGCAATTTCCTAACCTCCAGGCCCTGTCTCCTCATATGTTAAACCACAGTAACAATTCACTCATGTGTTGTTAGCATTAGATGAGTTCATACATGCAGAGCACTTGGAAGAGTGTCTGTCACAGGCAAACATTCAGATGGCATCAGTTATTGCTCTGATGTGTTTGACGTGGAGGAAGGTAGAGAAAAGGGGTAGGGATAACCTTACCAATTAGATTTACAACCAACTTGCTGGTTTCTGAGGCAGAACTAGAAGCAGTTTCTCTTCCAAACGTTGGCTCTTTCTACAGAATAACAGACTCATAAGGGATGCAAACCTACTTTCATTCCATCCTCTCCCAACACAGTGGGATAGAAAGGAAAGGATCCTCTGTCCTTCACAAAAAAAGAATTAGGGTTGCTATTTTTTGCATCACTCTGAGCAGAGGAGAGGGTGGTAGAGATGTCCACGGCTGTAGATTTCCAATCTTACTGACAGAAGATCAGTACCTGCATCTCTCTGATGATTTCTGAGATCCTTTCTACTCCGGAGGCCCTCTGGGGCTAGTCTTGACTGTCACCAAATGTGGTCAGCTCAGAGAGCTTGGCTGCCTAGTATAAGTAGCCTACAACATCCTTTAAAAATGTGGACCTTAAAGTTGATTATGAATTTCAAGTTAAAGCTAGCTAACAATGATGCCTAAATGAAATTCTTATGTGGCAATGAAGTGACAAAGAAAACTTTTATCTTTGAGGTTGACACACTTCAGTTAGGCTAATGAATAGTCTGGGGATCAAACATTTCATAGTGAAGTAGTATTTGCTTGAGCTTCCTAGTGTAGCTGTCCAGTGACATCTGCAAACTAAATGATTCACTTCACTGGTCTAAGCAAGGTAGATGGTGTTGATATTTACTGAGATAGCGGAGAACATCACCATTTGGGAGGAAGACAGTAGTTCAAATTTCAGTTTTGCATTTGTTACATATGAAATGTCTGTGAGAAATCCAAGGGACAAATGAGGTAGGACCAGAACTTAAATGAGATATATGTGGGAGCTTCGTTGAGTTAGGTGAAACTATGAAACAAGAAGAATTCCCTCCAGAAGAGTCTGTTGGAAAGGAGGAGATTCTGGGACTGGTCTCAAGGCACTACAGCCTAGAAATGTTCAGTAGTGGAGGAGCCTGCACAGAAATGAGAGAATCAGCAGCTAGAAAAGAGACTGAAGGAAGAGAAAGTTGCCCAGGAGGTCAGAAACTGCTCAAAGAATCAAGGGAAGTGAGAAATACCAAGCAAGCATCCATGGAATTGGTTAACAGGTAGTCACTGATAATTCTCCAAAACCAAATCAGAAGAGTGGTGAGTGAATGGAGCTGGGTGCAGTGGTGTACCCCTGTAATCCCAGTAGCTCCAGAGGCTGAGGCAGGAGGATCTCGAGTTCAAAGTCAGCCTCAGCGACTTAGCAAGGCCCTATGCAACTTAGAGAGACCATGTGGCTAAATAAAATACAAGAAAAGAAAGTGGGCAGGGGATGCAGCTCAGTGGTTAAGCACCCCTGGGTTCAATCCCAGGTATTAAAGGAAAAAAAAAAAGTGAATGAATGGAAATCAGGAGGTGGAGATGTTCTAGACTGACAACTCTTAGCTTAAGCTGAAGGAGGAAGGACAGAGGAGGTGGAGCTGGGTGGGCTCTGTAGAAGAAGTGCTGAGAATTCAGGGGAGGGGAAGGGGGAGGAATACACCTCTTGTAACATCAATGACTCATCATCTTTAATGTCAGCAGAAATCATTATGTCATTTTTACAATGATGTTGTCGCCATAATTGCCATCCTTTACCCTAATAAAACTGGCTTTTAAGAGAATCTTTTCCTTGTTCTCGTCAGTCAAATTCATCACCTATCTGCACCTTCAACTATCAACCTTAGCAGTTGCCTACCACCCACCCTAAACGCTCTCTGTGCCTCAGCACCATAGTTCAGATGAACATCTCATTTTGAATCTTACTAGCATCTCAAAACTACATCCTTATACACAGTCTTCCCACTTGGGTCCCTTTACTTACCCCTGACTTACTTTATGGGACATCCAGATGTGCATAGTAAAAAAAAAAACAACTGTATCTTCCCTTTGCCTTCACCAGGAAACCATCTCAAGTTCTCTGGCTTGGTGCCTTTCTCTTGGTGGTTCACTTTCCCCACTACTTCCATTGTCAAAAGCCTATGCTTCCTTTAAGCTTGTGAGATTTGATCCTGGAAACTTTTTCTGACCCTTCCAATTTGATGTAATCTCCTAATATTGAAGCCTTCTTGTGTATTTCTGTAAATCACATTTATTTGAGAGACAGTCTCATCTTCCTGATTTGATTTTATACTTGCAGAAAGAGCCCTTGTTTCACTCATTTTTGCATGCCTTGCACCACTAGATGCAAAAGCCATTCATGAAAATGTTATTTAATTAACTTAAAGCAAATTGTTAACGAATCCCGCAGATGAAAAAGAGTTTTCTGGTTATATGTATGCGTGCAGAATAAACAGTACCTGAGGAATTTAAGAAAGGACTTAACTGGAGTACAGAATCAAGCTGATATGAACATTGAAGAGCCAAAACTTATTTTTATTTCTTGCAACAAGTATTTATTTAACTTTTTATTATGGAATATTTCAAATATACATAAAAGTAGAGAGAACAGCCTAACTCTCATCATTCAGCTTCAACAACTAACATGTTTCAAGTTTCATAGATTTATCATCCTCTCTTTCACTGTTCCTGGGATAGTTTATTTTATTTTATTTTGGTACTGGGGATTGAACCCAGGGGTACTTAAAAACTCAGCCACATCCCCAGCCATTTTTTTTTTTTAATTTTAGACAAGTTCTCTCTAAGTTGCTTAGGGCCTCGCTAAGTTAATAAGACTGACTTTGAACTTGTGATCCTCCTGCCTCAGTCTCCCAAGCCACTGGAATTATACGCATGTGCCACTGTACCCAGCTTCCTAGGATATTTTAAAGCAAACTCTAGGTATCATATTTCACTTACAGATACCTCATCTCTACCAGATGAGACTGTTTCATAATCTAATCATATTAGAACCCAATGAAATTAATTCCAGTTACTTAATATGATTTAATACCTAGTCTTAGTTCAATTTGTTGCAACCATTTTATTTGAAGACTACGGATTTAGTAGTTACCATCTATTTCAAAATAAGTTAATGCAAGGCATTGACTCTTGATCCTTTTAGAATATGCACTGGAGGAGGTTAAGAAGAAAGAAGATCTTCAATTTCTGATTTACCTAGTTTCCTTAGTTCATTTCCTTCCATTTTCTATTTAGGTTGTTCTGGATCTTTCTCATTACCATGTTCATCAGAAGGAAAGAAAGTGTGGCATAGGCTGATATTTGTCTTCTAATATCTCGTACTCTTCTTCTAAAAGTATGAAAGTATTGGCACTTAAAAATGACACATCCTAGACTCTCTTTAGTTAGATGTTCATGCAACCATGCAACTTTTGTGAGCAGAAATGATGGGTGCAATTTTGGGGTCATGCCCTTAGCTGCAAAGAAGTACACTCTCTCTTCTTGTAAACCCTTTCTAACAGCTTAAATGCAGAAGTGGTATGGTGACCCCTCTGTGAGCACATAGAGAAGAAACAACCTAAAGAACCCAGGAGCTGCCAGATGAAAGAACTTGGGGCCCTAGCTGACCTCATGAGGAAGAGTTGGCCTGCGGACTCCAGACTATCAGTGTTGAATGGCTACTGAATCTGTTACAACTGCTCTTCTGATATCCTAAGATAAAAGGTAAAACTCAACAATGTTGGGATTATAACTAAATCCAAGTTTTAGTTCTCAATACCACAGGTAATCACTTGTTGTTTGCTTGTGTTTCAAATTGTTGCTAGCTGTCATTCTATCCCAGAGCACAGTGATTAACTGACTTTAACAGTGTAAACTATCAGAAACAGCAAAGTAAAAAGCTTGGCTATGTTGGCTTCCTTGTGAACTTTTGTTTGATTTCTCCCTTGCTGTTCCCTAGCTATAACAAAGTACTTTAACCTAAATGACACTTTAAAAATATGTAACATGGGAATGACAGAGCTCGATAGAGATTCACTACAGAGAACAAATAAGGCCGTGTATAGCAGAGAAGGGAATGCTATTCCTGGTCCCATGCACAGAAATATCTAGAAAACTATCCTTCTCCTTGGTTCTCTGTGCATGTAAGTTACAGGGTCTGACATTTTCCAAGTATCTGCTAGTGATGTAGCCGTTCAGGTCTCTGGGACTCTTCCAAAACAGTAAATTTATCACTGGACACTGGATAGTGCTGGAATTGAGAGCAGTTTATTTTTAAAAGATTGTGAAAGAAGCTATGAGAGACACTTTTGGATGAAAAACTTGGGCCTTCTCCCTAGGATTATATGGCCCACTTAGAAGAAACGTTAATACGCACTGTATTAGGGTAACAGTAGCTGATGTAACATGCACATTTCAGAGGTTTTGTCTCTTTTCTCTAACAATAGATGTTACTAACCTACAGTAAGGCTCTGCTCCACCAAGTACCAGGCTGGCAGAGTTCCAACCAGACTGGAAACAGGGATGGGAGGATTAAGTGGAATGTAAGAGGCCAGACCCACAAATGGTTATATACAGTTATCCATTGGAGACTGGTTTCAGGACACCCTCAAATATCAAAATTTTGAGTATGCTCAAGTACCTTATATAAATGGTGTAGTATTTGCACAGGAATCATGCACATCCTCCCATGTGCTTCAAATCATTTCTAGATGAGTTATAAAACCTAATACATGCTACATGAATTGTTTTCCTACTATATTGTTTAGGGAATGACAAAAAAGAAAGTGTGTACATGTTCAATATAGATGTGATTTTTTTCAGATATTTTCAATTATCAGTTTATTGCATCAAGTGTGCAGAACCTGTGGACACAAGTGGCTGAATGTAACATCTAATCACATTCCATCACCCTGTGAGTCCCAGCAAGGGATGCTGGGAAATGTAGTCCGGTTGGATGTCCAGGAAGAAGAGAAATGAGCATGGACATTGGTTAGCAGCCTCTGCCACATTCAATTAGCCTGGATGATGATTTAATGAACTGCTTTATTTAGCTTCAGCTTGAGTAGTGGGAGAATACATTTGGAAAAACTAGCTCAAAACCTCTAACAGTGTCTCAGAAAAATCCTTCTATGACAAGAAATAAATTTAGTAAATTTAAATAATTTTTAAATGAGTTGATAAGAAAAAAAAAACTTACTGAACACCTGAAAGTGACTTCTGTAAGTAATAATTTTATTACTTAGATTTTTTTATGTCAGGAAATCTAAATATTTTAGTTAGAAAAAGACAAGCCATGGGTTATTTTCCTATAGGAAAAGAATAAGCACTTTAGGAAAACATTTGAACTTTTAAGGGATTCTCAAGAGTCATTAAGTTCAAGTTGTCTTTTCCTAAACAATGATGTCCTAGTTACTGAATCAACAGCACACAGGTGGCCCAGAAACCACACACACATTCATCACAGCCATCGTTAGAGTCTCTGAGATACGTGGAGAAACTTGCTAAGAGGCTGTGAACTATTATGTTTCACTATAATGACATTTCCAGAAATAAAGGGAATTACACATTAATAAAGCAATGAAACTATGCAGGTAACCATGACGACTGCTGCAAATTCAATAACATTTTATGCTCCTACAACGTTGTTTTTTCTCTTTCTTCCTTTTTATTGCCAGTAAGATCAGAGAAATTATGAGAAAGAACTGAGCAGCATTTATGTCTCAACTGTATGCTCACAGCCCCAAAGATGGCATGGGCAGGCTCAGCACATTATAACACAAACATTACAGCAACCCTGAAAATGCCCCTCCTGTTTCCTCCATGCATGTCTGTCTTGAGAGACAAAGCTTGGGCCCTTTGTCCAATGCCTTTAAATGACATCTGGTCAGAGAACTGTTTGTCCAAACAGAGTCCAGTTTCATTAGTTTTCTAAAATACATTTTCCCTTTTGAATCTCCACAAAAACAAATGGTTTATCTCTAGCAGCACATCCACGAAAATTTCTGAAGGCTCCTAAATATCTATATCAGATTTTGGGAAATGTAAACAAAAAACATATAATGGAATTCACACAGCCAGCCTTCCAGCTTATCGCATCATGGGTATGTTGTTTGTTTGTTTTGCCTGTTGCTTCCAATGTGTTGACAACCAAAAAGGGACAAAATGGAAGGATTATTTAAAGTTTCTCTTCTTCCTCCCCCAAGTAATTGCTTTTTTACCATTTTCCTGCAAATTCTCCTATGATTCTTCCTTTTTATTTACAGGATAATATTCAAATCAACATAGGAAAATATTATACTGAGTGAGAGTACATCAAGCACAAGCCAGAGGCCATTATCACATAGCTAGGGTAAGTTCTGACCCTGCTGAATAAGGGCACAGGCCAGAAACAGTGCCTCTTTCACTGGGAGAAAACGAAGGGTCACAGGGTGAGGGCTAAGGAAAACTGGTTCACCCCTCAAATGCTGTTACTCAACATGCCCATGTTTTCAATTCAAGTGACTGATGAAATGACAATCTTGTTTCACCAAAAAGATGCCACACTGATGAGATTTTTAATTGCTTTCTTCTCAGGCAGGCTCCTCCTCCTCTGGCTTCTCCCACTGTGGTGTTTTTGACTCTTGCCAGCACCCATGCCAGTTGCTGTCTCCATGAGGTCCAGGAAGGCTTGACTCTGCCTTCTCGAAGCTCTCTCTTGGCTGCCCTGATGCCTTCTCCTTCAAGTATTCTCCCATTCTGTTGAGGGCCTTCCCAGCCTCCCCTCCCTGGGTCCATGAGCCAAAGCTCTATTCTCAGCCTTCTTGTCTTTCTTCCTAAATCCAGCCTGCCCTTGTGGGCAGAGATTACTGTGCAGATACCTAATGTAAAGGACACTGAGTAAAATAACAAAATATCTTCACAATGGTTTATCAAAGCAAGCAGTTTAGATTGGCAGAAAGTGCCCGAAGTTGGATGAACTTGGTTGGAACCTAGGTCTTCTGCTGTATCATCGTTGGCATGTTTCTTAACTACCTTGAGTCTCAGCTCCTCATCTGTGAAATCACAATAATGATCCCAACCCCTCAGGGTTACACTGGGCATCTACTGGGACAGCATATGTAAGTAGTCAATCCACAGCTGGTATATAAGAATGACTTAGGAACCCCCTCTCCGGATGCATCCTAAGTGTGCCAACATTATTCCTTATAAATTTGTGTGAATTTTAATATTCACCCAATAACTTTTAATGAAAATGGATGAATCACAAGCAATTATCTATTTGCAAAATTATTTGATTGTCTCCCCCACTCCCTTATAAGCTTCATAGAGTGGTTCTTTCTGATTTGTCTGATAGCATCAATGGCAAGAACCACCTGCGACACAGCATGTGCTCCATCAAGATTTGTTGTGGGAAATGAAAGATTTGTATTGATGACTCACTGATATGGTCTCAGGACATTGCTTTTTAGTGACCAGCCTGCAGCATATGCATGGCCGCTCCTTTGACTGACATTCTCCACTATCAGTATTAGCTGTTTTGAACAGCCTAAGACTCTTCAAATCACATCTGCTTTCCTTCCATTACCAGCATTAAAGATAAAAGTTTGAAGCAATTCAACAATTGATTTTATTGCCTTTATGTTCTTTAGATCTACCAGGTTTCAACTGTCTAGTTTGCCATTTATCATTGTAAATGCACAATAATTCAGCTTCAAAACGGAATAAGGAGAGTTTATGAGCTAGTCTCAAAAATTAATTACCACTTATATAACAAAGTTTTTGCAGGCAAACACATTTCCAGTTCCAAGTAACTGGCTCAAGAAAGAACTTTTGAAACCCAAATTTATTTGCACTTCAGAGTCGTCTAGAACGTGCCAATGATAGACCATGAGAGCCTTACCTTTGTAATGCCATTATAAGTTTAAAGACAAATGTAATCTAAAGTAAAATGCTTTATACCCATCTTTCTCTTCTTCTTGCCTTCCTGCTCTCCTTCCCTCCCATCCTTCCTTCCTTTCCTTCTCTTTGAAAATCTCCTATATTCCAAGCTGCACTGGCAGAAGCAGCTCCAGAAAAGTGTTAAGACTATGACTCACCTCATTGTAATTCTGCTTATAGGATTTATGGAAAAATAATGAGATCCAAGAAAATAAAATAAAACTTTAAAAATCCCACTGACGAGTAAAAATCTTTTCTGAAGGAAATAGAGTTATATAAAAGATTTATATTTTGTTTCATATAACTCAGAGGAAACCCATATCCCCTGTTAACTGCAGACTCTAATTAGTTACAGACCATTGAACTCCATAAATATTTTCAAGGATTAATGATAATTGACACATGTATTATGCTTTTAATCTTCTAATAAATGGTAATATTAATTCACTTTTTCCTAGAATTTAGGGATGGTGCCAATATTTTATTCCCGTAGAAACCAAGGCAGAGACACCACCTCGTAACCAACCCACAAGAGTTAGGTTTGCCTGGTTGTTCCCATTTACTAGGTTTGTCTATTTGCCATAATCTCCATTCAGTTCAGCTCCAGATACCACCAAATTGATGTATATCCATGAACCACTTTCCTTAACCCAAGGATGCGAGCAAGACCAATGAATTCGAAGGTTTTCAAACATGCCTTAAAACCACATGAAGAAGCATGATGAAAACAGAGTGTGTAGGTTCCATCCCAGATGGATTAAGTCAGGTCCACAGCATGCAGCCTGGACTACCAGAGTGACCACTATTAGTGCAGCTCTCCAGTGGCATGGAGAAAGGAAAACATCATTCAGATCTTTACAGACAGGGTTGGCTTCTAAGGGAAAAGAGTTTTCACTGGGGATCTTATTTCTTTGAACCATCTGTGCTAGTATAAATACAAATGAAAATAATCTACGTGTTTGAGAGAGTAGTTCCCCCTTCTCAGCAGTGTTAGGTTCCAAAACCCCCAGTGGATGCATGAAACTTCACATTGCACCAAACTCTATATATATTATGCTTTTTTCCTATGCAAACATATCTACAATAAATTTCAATTTACAAATGAATTATACTAACAGATTAGCAATAACAAAAAATAGAACAATTATAACAAATACTGTAATAAAAATTATGTGAATGTGGTCTCTTTCTTTCAGAAGTCTTACTGTATTGTATTCACCCTTTGTTATGGTTTAGATGTGATATGTCCCCCAAAAGCTCAGGCGTGAGACAATGGAAGAAATTTTAGAGGTGAAATGACTGGGTTATGAGAGCCTTAACTTAATCAACACATTAATCTCCTGATAAGTATTAACTGGGTGGTAACTAGAGACAGGGAGGATGTGGCTGGAGGAGCTGGGTCATGGGGAGGCCATGTCTTTGGGGTAAATACTTTGTTCTAGGTGAGGGAAGCTGTCTCTCTGCTTCCTGGTTCTATGTCCCGAGCTGCTTTTCTCCACCACACCCTTCCGCCATGATGTTCTGCCTCACCTCACACTCAGAGCAATGAAGTCAGCCATCTATGGACTGAGACAGCAGAAACCATGAGCACCAAATAAACTTTTCCTCCTCTGAAATTGTTCTTTTCAGTCTTTTGGTTACAACAATGAAAAAGTGAACTAAAACACCCTCTTGTGATGATGTGAGAGGATACAAAGTCTGTGATGAGATAAGATGAGGTGGATAACCTGACATTGTGATGTTGTGACACTGTGATTATGTAAAAGTTGTTTGAATCCAAGCAATAAATACCATGAGAGTAGATCCAACAACAGAGACAGATACTGAATGACAGCAGTATCTGAGGTGGGCAGCACATACAGTGAGGATTCTGGTCAGAGTGATGGCTCACTCCTTGGGAAGGACAGAGCAAGAAGGTGTACATTTCATCAACTACTCAGAACAGTGGGAAATTTAAAAGTTAGAAGTTTTTTATTTCTAAAATTTTCCATTTAATACTTTTGGACTTTGATTTACCGTGGGTAGCTGAAACGATGGTAAGTAAAACCAGAGTAGGGGGACTGCAAGAGTTGAAAGAAGCTGAAAGTCAAGAAGACAAAGTGCTGTCATGTTAGAATAGGGGTAAGCAAGTCCTTATCTGGAGTTTTGTAAAGGAGACTCCTATGCAACTGGGGAGTCCTGTGCTACAATGCAGAAGTTTTTCATGAGACAGTGCTTTATAATTTGCTCACATACACATAAATAATCTTATTTGACGCTAAAAAAAATAGGATTGTGAGATTCTGAATATAGCTTAAAGGTAAAGATATTGTATGATTATTTTAAATAATGGCAAGTTCCCTGCTTTCCTCATATTTTAAATGTTTACTTGAAAAGATAAATGCAAATGTCACCAAGGAATAGACAGTGTGACTGCTGAGGTCACCAGGCAGCAGGGCACAAGGAGTCTCAGGTATCAAAAGCTTACTGGCCTGGGCATTTTTTTAAAAAAAAAATTCTGTCTCTTGGTTCCTTTGATCTGTAATCTATGATATTGAATACCAGAAGTCACGATGTTCTCTGCTGTTTTTCCTTTCTTTTTGTCATTCTGCTATGGTCTGAATGTTTATATCCCCCTCAAAAGCCACAAGTTGAAATCTAAATTTTCAAGGTGATGGTGTTGAGCTGGAGTCTTTGGAAGGTGATTAGGTCATGGGGGTGGGGAGCCCTTGTGATGGGATTAGTACCTTTAAAGAGGTCCCAGAGATTCCTGTAGCCATGGAGGACACAGTGAGAAGTCATTAGCCTACTATCTAAAAGAGCCCTCACCAGGTCCTGATCATGCTGGCACCTTGATTTGGACTTCTAGCATTCAGAACTGAGAAATAAATTTTTATTTTTTATAGGCCACTTGGCTTATAACATTTTTGTTATAGCAAGCTGAATGGATTATGACATATACCTTCTTTATTCAAGAAGCTGAGAAACATTTTAAGAAAAACATTCAAAATCAATCACACTAAAGGAAGAAGTTCCTAAATCAGGGATGAAGACTAATATGTAAATTGTATTCTTCAATTAAAAATATTTAAAAGTTAAAAAAAATGGTACTATAATTTACAGCAAACACCTTGAAGACATATTAATTAAAAAACCAGAATCTTTGTGAAATTCCTATACTAGAACTTTCAAAGCCAACTACCAAATAAAAGCAATCAAGGGAGGGGGCATTCACAAGCAAATAATCTATTATATGACACTTAGCAAAACATAATAAAAAAAATCACAAAGATGGATTTCAATATAATTACTTCACGCAAAACTGGTTTTACAAATGTGTTACTGGTTTTAACATATACTACATAAAATGTAAACAGTTGTGCCAACGACCATAATCTATAATTTGGATTCTTAGTTGCCGGTTTACTTATGTGACTACAAAATGATGAGTCTGGAAGGTTTGAGCTTATGAGAAAAAAAACGCTTTCATTTTGGTGATTCCAGTTTAAACTTACAGAAATATCAAATTACGTATTGAAAACTCCCAGATGAAGTAAAAGCAATGTCCTGGGAAGTTGCTGTTGACAGTATGTTTCCTTGCTCATATAGATGTACATTTCTCAGAACTGCACAGTGAAGACAATCAGTTTTGCAGAAGTGAGAGTGGCCAGAAGTCATTGAGTCATTTACAGCCTCTTTGGAGGCTCTAGAGGTGCTGAGTGGTTTTTTTGGTTTTTTTTTTAAGAAATGTAGAGTTTGAGTTTGTATAAAAGTTTGACAGCTCGCTTAAGGGAATATATGACTCTCCCCAATTCTCTTCTGCTGTTCTCCCTGACTGCCCCAACCTAGCATTGCCTCAGCCTTAAGATAGGGGTAGAAGGGAGGTCACAGGGAGTGCAGAGCTGGGGTACCTTGCAGAGTCATAACAACCCTGACTTCCAAGTAAGAGTAAAGAGCAGCTTTGTTTTATCCAGACTCTTAGATGTCAGCCAAGTTTACCAGCATGGGAAGTGCTAGTAGGTGACATTATGCACTAGCATAACTACAGCATTCAGTAACATGGAAAATATAGAGACAATTGGTGTCAACATCAATTAACATGTTTAAACAACAACATCAGTTTACTCTTGGGTGTGCATACTGAGATCAAGCAAGGTTCCCCTCCTGGAGCCTAAATCTAGTGAGCCAGAATTCTTTCAATGGGCAATTTACAAGTAAAAAGAGATACCTCTGTCATCTTTTCTTTATTCCCTAATTGTATCTCCATTTCCATCTGTATCTTCTACTTCATTTTAAAGCTCCATCTCCCCATTGAAAACCTTTAAGCATCTCTATTTCTTAGGCAAATGCTTGAAGAAAATTACCTAAGAGAAAAAATAATGCAATGCCAATTTTCTCCATTACCTAATTTTTCCAACCTGTTACAATGTGCAACTAATAAAACCTAGAGTGAACATCATTCCTTATAGATGTTAAAAACTTGTGGTTATCCAATACCAAAGTCAGGGCACGAGTTTTGACAATGCTGCAAAACTCTTCTGTAAATCACTTGAAAAATGGCACTTCTTGAAGGCCCATATTTCATTAACTTGGCAAAAGTCTGTTTCAAGGTCATTTCCAACTGCTCTTCTTGTGCAGAGCAGCGTGTGTGGAACGGCACCAGTATGGCACCAGGTCAACCCTTTAGTCATTGCAGGAATGAGCTTTCTGTGGAGAGGCAGGCTGCTTCAAAGTCAGATGGGCGTTTGAACAACATGCCAAGGAAAGTTCAAAATTTGAAATGTTATAGAAAAGAAGGTTGCAACATCTTTTAATTGCCTTCTATCCTTGCAGAAGTTTGCTTTTCATATTTTTAGGCAAATATTACAGATCTACCCTGTGTGAAAAACAGTTTAAAAATGTGGTGAGTTTGTGCATATGTCTTCAATTGAATAGAGTACAGAGTGCCAAACGTCAACCAAGCTGATCACACTGTAAGTCCGTGTAAAAGCCTAACGTGGTGGAATCCAGTTGCTATAGCTGCAAATCAACCAAATAAATGAGACACCATGGAATGCAGCAAAATATCTGTGGTCTGATTAGTTCATATTTGCCATATGTGTGAAGATTAGCAGTCAAATTCTGAGTTTAAGCAAAGTTCTTTGCAGTAGGTGCAACTGAGGGGAAATGCTTACAGCTACACAAGGAAGATTTGAATTCCTTGTCCAAGGATAAATATCTTACATTTTATATGAACTTTTAAGGAATTTAGTTAACTTTTTACATTAGGAGAATCTACAAAGTCAGTGTTAGAAGCATAAAGATTTGTCCCAGAGTATTTGTACTTGAAACTTTAGGTAGAATTTGACACTAAGTTGCTACTTATTACATGAGAATTTACAGTAATTAGCTCTAGGGAGATTTGATGCTATTTTATTTAGTGTTGTTTTATTTTATATTCTAGGATTGACATTTAGGGTCTACTGTGTGGCAGGCACTGTGCTCTTCACATCCACAGACAACCTCATGCATCCCATAAGAAGTCCTAAGTTTCCCACTAGTGAACTCAGGAGAAATTTAAGCATACTATTCAACGGAGAACTCTCCTCTTACCTCTTAAGTCATTGACACTAAACTGTTTTCACAGAGTAATAAAGCCAGGGAAAACTCCCTTTTCCAGGAAGCTCAAATGTCAGTGGCTATTACAAGTGCAGTCCATAGAAAGAGTGGCTCTTTTGAATTAACCTGGTGTGAAAAAAAGAATGGAGACAAAAAGACATCCTATTGTGTGTGCCCTGAGGCCTGCAGAGCAGACTACAAAGTCATGTTTACTCACACCAGCCTTCTTATCCTAACTGAGAGAGAGCAGTCACAGGAGCAGTTAAGCAGTCATGCCTGTATGTGTGGGATAGTTAGATGTATTCCCAGGTCAAATGAATTCCTATATTTGAAAGGGATAAAAAGGGTTCCATGATGGTGGAGGAAATATTTCCAATAATCAGAGCTAATCCTTACCCCTAGGTTAAAAACATATCTGAATTAGATCCTTACATGCAAACTCACTCTCCAGATATAGATATAGAAATGGTAAAGACAACAGGAAATGATCATCTCTGCTTAAATGCAAAGGGAAGTCTAATTTTCTTGTGTTTATCAAAAGGTTGACAAATGTTTATGAGTGACCTGATGTTGGACATGAATTTTCTCAGTGTTCTACTAAAAGATATTTGGTAAAATACAATGAAACTTTATGCATCTCCTTAACTGGATGTTGACAAGGCTCAGGAGTCAAGAGTGGTTGGCTGGTGAGTGGTCCACTCCCAGCTTGGCCACTACGAGCTGTGTGAACCTGGACAAATTACTGTACTGGACATTTGGAGGCCAGCAGTTAAGAGTTCTGCTGTTTGAAGGGGGAAGACTAATCCCAATGGTTATAAAGCAATGAGGTTAACAGGGATGCTGTAAGACACTAGAATGGACTGCTGAGAGACTAGGGTGAAACATGAAAATGATATGGAAATCATAATGGTATGATCTAGATATTAGGTGTTCCCAAAAGCTCATGTGTGAGAAAACGCAAGAAGTTTTAAGAGGGGTTAGTGGTGAAATATTTCTTACGAGAGCCTTAACCTAATCACTGCATTAATCCACTTGAATGGATTAACTGGGTGGTAACTGTAGGCAGGTAGGGTGTGGCTGGAGGAAGTGGGTCTCTAGGGGTATGCTGCTGGGGTTTATATTTTGTCTCTGGTTAGCGGAGCTTGTTCTCTCTGCTTCAGAATTGCCACGTCCTGAGCTGCTTTCTTCCTCCACAGCCTTTCACCATGACATTCTGCCTCACCTCAGGCCCAGAGCAAGAGAGGTCCGGGGTCTATGGACTGAGACATCCTCTGAAACTTTGAGTGCCAAATAAAATTCTCCTCCTCTAAAACTGTGTTTGTCAGGTCTTTTGGTCACAGAGGTGAAAAAGCTTACAAAAACATAAAGTACCAGCTTAGGTTCATGTAGAGGAAACAATATCTTCTTTCCAGAAAGTGTTAACAGACTGGAAGAATGAGAAAATATGATAGAAATCCATTCACCCAATAACTCATTCACTCAACCATTCAAAGAATATTTTCTGAGACCTAGTCTGTGTTCAATGCTGAGCTAAATAACTTTATCTAAGTATGACCAACACAATGACCCCCTCAGGAACTCCAGATACATAGAGGCCAACCAACTTGATTAAAAATCAACTCCTACCTTTCACTGCTGGGTTTTCTATGCCACTATTCACTTATTTCCAGTTCCAGCCCTGTTCTAATCAATTTTGCATCACTGGGACCAAAATACCAGGCAAGATCAACTAAGAGAAGGAAAAATTTACATGGAGCTTGTGGTTTCCAAGGTCCAATCTACCATTGGTCCAGACTACTCCATAGCTCTGGGCCCACAATGGGACAGCATATCACAAAGGAAGGGCATAGCAGAGGAAAGCAGCTCAGTTCATGACAGCCAGGAAGCAGAGACAGCTGTGCTCACCAGGGACAAAATATAAACCGTAAAGGCATGACCCCAGTGACCCACTTCCTTCAGCCATACCCTACCTGCCTGTAGTAACCACACAGTTAATCCATTCAAGTGAACTAATCCACTGTTTAGGTTAGAACTCTCAGGATCTAATCGTTTCACCGGAACAATCTTGCATTGTCTCACACAAGAGCTTTTGGGGATACCTCATATCCAAACCATAAGAAGCCCCCGGACTTTTTTCTCATGAGATCCCTTACCACGTAACCTTTTCTCCACAGTTTCCTGTTTCTGCATCAATGAATACAGTAGCTGTTCCTGCTGCTCACCCTGCCCTACTGCCATGACATATGTCATCGTCATCCAAGTGGCTGTCTCAGCCTTAAGAATCAAGCATTCACTCCAAGCAAGGTTTCTGTGTGGTTAGAATTTACTGCTCTGAAAAATCCATTATTTTCGTACTGACTTTACCAGCCTCAGCCTCTGAAACAGCTTTAAATCAACAGCACACACTTAGGTACCTCGGCTTAAAACAAAGAGCACAAAAATCCTAATACATCCACTCAATGATCCTAAAGTTCTTAATATTGTGGCTTCCCTACAGTTCATCCTGTATTCACACTGAGTTTAACAAGTTGCAATTCACTAGGTATATATTTAAGGGTCTAAAAGGCAAAGACTTTAAATCTTAGCTTAACCACACACCAATCAGGCAAGAAAGATTATCATAGAAGTTTTATCAGAGTATAATGAAACTGTCAAAAATGTTAATGGAGGTTCGGACGACACTAATAAGCAAGGACAACATCTAAATTGCTTTGCTGTGTATTTTCTAAACCATCGGAAACTGTGAAAACAAATAAGACAAGCTGAGGCAAGGTCAGAAGAGGCTGGGCATGATGGGGCAGGGTCTATGTATTATTTTCTTGATCATCATTTCCTGAGTGTGTACCAAATGCTAGATCCTTAGGAAAAGGTGGGAAAAAAAATTGCCAGGCTTTATGGCTCAGAGATCAATGGAGGAGTAATAAGCAAACAAATGGGAACCAAACAATGAACTAGGAGCAATCAGAGCTGCATGAACAAACTGTTAAGGGTGTGGTGAGAAGGTAACCATTCAACCTAGGAGACAAAGAACTGATTCACTCATGAGTGGTGTCTAAGAAAGGAGCCTCCACTGCAATGCCCATTCTTTGAGAAAGATAAACCTAGGCAGCAATAAGGAAAAAGGACTGTAAAGAAAGAGGAAGGAGGCAAGAGGAGTAGAAAGAGCCTGCGGGCTCAGTTCAGCTGGGAGATGACAGGATGCTGCGAGATGATGAGAACGGCTATGAGGAGGTGGGGGCAGATTGGGGAGCTACTTGAAGGTACAACAAACAGGATTTGTCACCTAACTATGGGGTTGTGACCTTGTAATTTGTCACCTAACTATGGATGCACCTTGCCCTTGTTGAGATGGCAACATAAAACAAGTGATGACATTTAGAGGGAGGATTAATGTAATGAGTTTGTCTTGATGTTTATTTCAAGGTCCACGTGCAAAATGCAGTGTGGTGTCTCATAAGTAGCTGCACCAAGAAGCACAGACTTGGGAATGACCATGTATATATTGCAGTGGTTGGAGTCATGGGGGAGGGTAAGATCCACTCTGAAGAGAATATGAGAGGAATACAGAGGATCAATGTTCAAATACTACAGAAAGGATGAAGAGTGTAGGTAGATTTGGACTGGAGGGGGATAAAAAACCCCAATCCCCTAAGAAAGCCATTCCCATAGCTGAAGCTCACCCCGTAGTCAAGGTCTGCTGCTGGAGCCCCATTATCCATCCTGCTCAAGCACAGGCTGGAATGCAATTACCAGGATATTGTTCAGGTATTCCTGCATCCCATCCTGTATGGACCAAATGATCTTGAGGACCACAAGTCTAAGATTCTGGGATTCCATGGCAGAAAACATAGCTTTTTAGCTTCTTTCCACTTTACTTTCCTTGGCAACTATACCGCTATGAGCTGAGGTTGGAGCATCAATTAAAAGGGAACTGGAAAGGATACAGGTGTGGACCTCAGCCAGCGCACTCAGTCTGTGGCTCATGAACGATCCGTCTGTGGCAGTGAAGAAGGAAGCCAATGCCTGTGACAGCACCCTCCCACCACATCCCCTCCCCAAAATATGAAGACTCAGAGGCACATGAATGGAAAACAGATGAACAGAGTTTACTTTGAAATATCTTTGGGTTTAAGGTTTGGGGGAAAGCATTTGAGTAAACCACACTGAGGTTTTGCTGACCCCCAAAAATCTGAATAGAACTTATAGACCTTTTGATGAACTAAATACCACTGCTGGGCCTGCTCATCTTTTAAATAAAGTAAGAAAAAAGAGAGAGTATAAGCTAAATAATATTAGCCTTGAATTCTACCCAGCATGGAAAATCAGTGTCACAGAGATTTAAAAAAATTTTTTGTAGTTGTAGATGGACAGAATGCCTTTATTTTATTTGTTTATTTTTATATGGTGCTGAGGATCGAACCCAGTGCCTCACACATGCTAGGCAAGCACTCTACCACTGAGCTACAGCCCCAGCCCCCACAAAGCGATTTTTGATGGCATGAAATTGTCTATTTCACTAACACCAAGACACAATAAACCAACACATAGAGGTGCTTTTCAATAAATTTGATTCAGCCTATTATTTACCTGACTTGTAGCTTTTACATGGTCCAAGGATGCATTCTTTGGAACATAAGTTCAGGCCATCTCAGACAGCAGTAGCAATATATGTACAAAAAGACTCTCTGTAGGAAGAGCAGGCCATGCATGCAGGATTTTGCTGCAGTGCAGCTGAGACTCAGTGAAGTAAAATACAAGTTGAAAAAGAAGTAAAGAGTTTGGGGTTGCCTTCTTTGTCAACTACTATGAAAAAGAAGAGAGAAACAGTAGAAAAAAGAGAACAAGAGAAAACATGCACATATAATAATATTGATAAGATCAGTTCATTCACACAAAAGCATTCACTGTCCACTACGTGCAGGCGATGCTGTAGAAGCAGGAGATAACTCAGTAATAGGAACAAAGATCCCTGCCCTTCTGGATATATCAATCTAGTAGAGAGAGATGGACAACAAATCATAAATACAACATATAAGCAAAGTCACCACGTTGAGCGTGGTAAGCGTCACATGGGGACGGAAGAGGTACATATAGGGATTCCACTGTGCTGGGGAGCATGGGGTGGTTGTGGTACCTAACTGGCTTCTCAGGGTTGGCCTTACTGAGAAGGTAGGATTGCGCACAGCCTTGGAGGCAGTAAAAAAGAGAGCCAAGCAGATCCTTGGGGACACGTTCCAACAAGAGGAGGGTACCTGGTGGGTTCAAAAAGCAGCAAGGAGTACAAGTTCAGCTTCACCTACTGACACCCACTGCCTCATCAAATGGTTGTACACCGGGCGCTACGCCAGGCGCTGAAGAGCTGAAGAGAAAAACCTTAATCCCCAAACCTCTAGAAGCTGTAGAGGAGGCGGCGTCTGAGTGGACTTGACTTTGCCATTCTATCTTCTTTATTCTGGGACTTTTTTTGTATGGGGGATTGAACCCAGAGGTACTCTACCCCTGAGCTACGTCCCCAGCCCTTTTTTATTTTTAATCTCAGAAAAGAGTCTTGCTAAGTTGCTGAGGCTAGTCTCAAACTTGTGATCCTCCTGCCTCTGCCTCCTGAGGGCCTGGGACTTCTCACCCACGACACTGCCCCTTTGCTCTTCTCTGTGCCCCCGTCTTTCCCTCTTCTCATCCTGGCCTCTCCCAATTTCCCCTCTCTCCCTCTAGTTTTCTTTGTCTCTCTATTTCACAAAAATTATTCACAATCTACTCAAACACTAGTTTAAAAATACATTGTTTTTTGACCTAAAATGTGTTGGGTTGAAATAAATGAAAAAAAAAAAGAATTTAACGACAACTGAAACGGAATACATTGACATTTGTAACTGATTTAAATGGAATAATCAGAAATTTCATGTCAAAATTCAAATCTGCAAAATCTAATGTAAGAGAATTGGATTTGGTGGAACAAACAACCCCAACTGAAATTTCACAATGGAAGAAGCCACCATCCATCAACTCTGACCTACCACAGCTCACACGCAGAAAACCATGCAGCGTTTCTGAAAGGATCTGCCTCGTGTTGTGTAGCTCCTCTCTTGGTTCCTGATCTTTGGGGTCTTGTTCTCTTTGGGAATCCTACAAAGGGGTTCCTAAGACATTTTTTACCTCTCCTTAGATTTCCTTTATGTTGAAAACTGCCAGATATCTCATGGTTACTTTAGAACACTATGTGAAAAATTAAGAAAAGCCAGTTTTTTTCCCCTATGAAATGTTTGAGGTTTCTTTCAACCAATAGCTTCTCTCATGAAGTATTCAATATTAGGGTGACACAGATTCCATGGGTCATAAAGTGCATAATCTGTGTATTCCAGAGCTGGAAACTGTCCATAAAGTCATGCCATCTACCAAAAACATAACATCAGAGCTGAGCTACTGCAAAACCAGAGATCATCCAAGAAGCATTTAATGTCTTCTCTCAGGGGAAAGACAGATGTATAAAATCTTTCGTAATTACCAAATGTAAAAATAATATTGAACAGAATAAATAGTTGCCTAAATTAAGGTTCTCTTGAGGACTGGTTACATATAACAAGAACAACTGACAAATCAAGCATGAAGGGAGGTGGGGCTTATTATTTTTCTTCCCATAAATTACATGGGAATGAACAACTCCTGCTGTGATTACAAGAATATCAAGATCTCATCTACTTTAAGATCTGTGGTAATAATAATAATATCTTAACCTTCTGCTGTGCTTTGCATTCTCACAGGACTTGATAAACATTAATTAGGTCTTCAATAAGCAGAAATACTCATTGTTGGTTTTTTCTGATTTAGCATCACTGAGAGTCCATGCTCTTTCTAGAGTTTAAATGTTTATTTATTGCTTTTAATGTATATTTGCTCCACTGACAATGCTTTAAAATTATAATCAGCAGAAGAGAAAGGTTTAGGCCTCTATTTCTACAACCAAGAAACAGGCCAGAATAACAATAGTGCTTCTCCCCAAATGGCCCTTTGGGGACTGCTCTATTGGCTTGCAGAATTCTTTTCTTATTTATCTTTCTACATCTCAAACATGCCATTTCTATCTTTTGAAAGTGATCATGTTTTCTGTTTTTCTCATCCTGTTCCCGCACAATGCCTAGCAGGGTGCTGTGCATATTGTACATTTTCAATAAATGTTTGCTAGGTTGAATTAAATCAAAGCTCAGCTCCCATGTATTGCAGATAAAACTCTGTCTCCCAAAACTGTTCGTTGTCATTCTCAATATAGTTTAGAAACTGATTTGTTTGCTGATATCACCTCTTTTTTCTTTTTGTGCGACCATCAGTGGTTAAAGGATATGAAGGCAAACGTGACACTCTTCTAACCATCAAAAGCAAATACACAAACATCCTTTTAATTGACAACACTTAATGAATGCCTAATAGGCATGTGCTACTCAGTGGCTAGGAACACACTGATAAATAGAGTCGCAAGGACAGAACAATTTTTGGTTGTAGATATTGAACTGGATACAATTAAATGTGCTATGTTTATGTTTAGATTTTTTATAGTAATAAATTAAATTTCTGTGGGGTTTTTTTTTTTTGGCTTGCAGATAACATGTTACACAACAAGGTTGTATACTGTTATTACTCACCTGTCATCTATTTCCTCTTCTCTTCTTCAAATACATTCTAGAATTAGTTATTGAGAGAAAAAATGTAGACAAATGACACCTCCTTTAGTTATAATTGCTCTGACTTCTGGCAGTGGTAGTGTAAATTAAAATAAAAGCCCTGTGAATCTCAGCTAGAGTGAGTCTTCTGGGGTTTGTTGTCTGCCTGATTTTGGTAGTTGTGTGCTATGAATTCTAAACTGAGCTGAGGATAATGTTCTATGAGATGATGTCATAATTGCATACTCTGTCTCAGTTCTGTGGTTCTGACTCTAGATCCCTAGAAGTTATGTTTAGCATCTTCAAACACTGAATGTAATTCTGCACGTAAACAGGATACATTCTCTCTTGGTTTTCTTTTCTTTATAAAGATCTAAACAAACAACGGCAGTGTATTGTAAATTCTGAAAAGTAAAATTTTAGTGATGTCTCAACATCCCCCACAAATAGGCTGATCCTTGCCACGAGAACCCCTCTTTGCCTTCCCTTTGATTCAGTGATATTCAAATACATCAACAAAATCCCCTCCATCTTGGCCCCTTAAAAAGGCATGAACTTGCTTCACTGAGCTTGCTCCCTGGAAGATCCTCCCACTTGGACTTTGCATGGCCAGACTTGCCATAGCTCATGTCTCTAGGACCTGTGAGTGTAAGTCCTTTAATTTCATATGCCTCTCCCGTGGGATTTCCACAGCTGTGTTGGAGTGATACTTAAAGATTCCAAAAGGGGATTTACTGCACAAGCAGGAGACTTAGATAGCCATAACCACTTTCAGAAAAATTGAACAGTTACAAATTAAGCTAACAATGAAATGTGCTATCCTACTACATTGTCAGATATATTTTCACAAAAAAGCCAGAAAAATTCATGATTGAATTGGTAGGAAAATTATGACATATTTATAAATAGAAAATATAAATATTAAAATATTTAAAATATGAATATAAATATTATGGAATTTTATTTTTCTTGCCTCATTTTAGCAAAATCATGAAAGAGTATAATAAAAATTACAAAATTTGAGCTCAGATAGTAATAATCTAAACAATCCATCAAAATAAAATATAATCATTATCAAAAAGTGAACAATTTGAAGGCTTTGATCAAAATATATACATTAAAATAAATGTGAAGCCTTTCAACTGAATTATTTTCATACATTTAACAATGCTATTTTCAAATTAAATATTTAAAATCATATTTTAGAATGAAAAGCAAATTATAACTAATAATTATTAAAACTTTAAAATTGAAATAAAGCTGAAAATACTTATAATCTGATGACATTTTTTATGAAAACAAAATGATTCATGATCCCAACTTTATTTTTTTTTTTTTTTTTTTGGTACTGGGGATTGAACTCAGGGGCACTCGACCACTGAGCCACATCCCCAGCCCTATTTTGTGTTTTATGTAGAGACAGGGTCTCACTGAGTTGCTTAGTGCCTTTGCCATTGCTGAGGCTGGCTTTGAACTCGCGATTCTCCTGTCTCAGCCTCCCTAAGTGCTGGGATTACAGGCTTG
>CM053406.1:19457697-19580414 GCA_028644305.1 Xerus rutilus
TGGTACTGGGGATTGAACTCAGGGGCACTCGACCACTGAGCCACATCCCCAGCCCTATTTTGTGTTTTATGTAGAGACAGGGTCTCACTGAGTTGCTTAGTGCCTTTGCCATTGCTGAGGCTGGCTTTGAACTCGCGATTCTCCTGTCTCAGCCTCCCTAAGTGCTGGGATTACAGGCTTGAGCCACCGCGCCCGGCTGATGATCCCAACTTTAATGTTCATGTTTTAATTGCTAATCGTGTAAAGAATCAACATCATACTTTTATGCAAGTTTTATCTATAGTAACATATATACAAAATTAGAATGTTGGAAATTAATATTAGAAAATATTCCTAGTCTCTAATGTGCAACTTCTTTTTGTCAGTAATTCTGGAACCATGAATTGGAACATGAAGAAAAGCAAAGACATAGCCATTCATCTCTGCTAGGAAACAAAATTCATTGTGAAAGAATCTACTGAGCTCATATTATCTCTGAGGATTTGACACACTAATTAATTTATCTTTTCTCTTTCCTAAATATTTGTGTCACTCAATTTCTCCTTATGTTTCTAAGCAGTGTTCATCTCCAAGAGTAAGAACTTTAACCCAATAATGATTCAAGAGAAAATTGAGACTGTCAAGTCTAAGTTCCAAAGGCTATATATATGCTTAATAGGTCATTTGCTTGAAACATTAAAAATTAACAACAAGGGTCTGGAACTTTGTGATTCATTCTCCAGCCTGAAGGTACTTTTGTGCAGTGTAAGTATATAAACAATGGCCCACATGTCCAGGACTGTACTTCTACACAAAATCTAACTGGTTGTTCTCAGCTAAGACTCCAATGTCAGAATTATTTCACATTCTGTAAGCAGCTTCAGATGTCTCCCTTTACTAGTTCATTCTTTAGGATACACAATAAAGTTATCTAGATATCACTTCACAAAAATTGATTACCATTTGTTTAAGAATATGCCTACTCTGAGCACATGGTAGTGGGTTTTGGTTTGATGTCTGGAGGGGTGACTTGCAAAGCTCATCTCCATCTGCAATTCACACTTCGGGAGTCATGAATGCCCTGAAATATTTTTAAAATACCTCTTTCATACACTGGAGAAAAGACAGCCTCTTCAACAAATGATTTTGGGAAGACTAGAAGTCCACATGCAGTAGAATGAAATTTAACCCCTAGCTCTCACCCTGCACAAAACTCAACGCCAAATGGATCAAAGACCTAGAAATTAAACCAGAAACCCTGCACATACCAGAAGAAAATATAGGACGACACTCCAACATATTGGCTTGAGAACTGACTTCCTTAAAAAGATTCCTAAAGTGCAAGAAGCAAAATAAATGAGTCAAGAATCAATAAATGGGATGGCATCAAACTAAAAGCATCTTCACAGCAAGGGAAACAATCAAGAAATAAAGCAAGCCTACAAAATGGGAGAAGATTTTTGCCACCTGCACCTCAAATAGGGTGTTAATTTTCAAGATATACAAAGAACTCAAAAAACTTAACACCAAAAAATCCAAATAATCCAATCAATAAATGGGCAAAGGAACTAAACAGATACTTCTCAGAAGAAGAAATATGAATGGTCAACAAATATATGAAAAAGTGTTCAGCATCTCCAGCAATTAGAGAAATACAAATTAAAAGTACACTGAGATTCCATCTCCCTCTATTCAGAATGTCAGTTATCAAGAATACAAACAACAATAAGTGTTGGTGAGGATGTGGGTAAAAAGGTACACTCACACATTGCTGGTGGGACTGCAAACTGGGCAACCACTCTGGAACTCAGTATGGAGATTCCTCAAAAAACTAGGAGCCAAACCATCATTTGAACCAGCTATCTCACTCCTCTGTATATATCCAAAGATTTTAAATCAGTATACTATAGTGACACAGCCACATTAATGTTTATAATGGCTCAATTCACAATAGCTGAACTATGAAACCAACCTAGATGCCACAAAACAGGTGAATGGATAAAGAAAATGTGGAATATACACACAACAGAATATTACTCGACCATAAAAAAGAATAATGTTATGGTATTTGCTAGTAAATGGATGGATCTGGAGACTATCATGCTAAGTGAAATGAGCCAGTCTCAAAAAGCCAAAGGTTGAATGTTTTTGCTAGGTGCAAGTTAACCTACAACAAAGCATGAGAGGGAAAGAATAGATACTCAGTAGATTAGACAAAGGAGAATAAAGGAGGGAGGATAGGAAAAGGAGAGAGTGAAATGAATCTGAAATAATTTTCCTATGTACATATATGAATACACCATAGTGTATCCCACCACGGTGTATATCCACAAGAATGGGGTCATAATTAGAATAAGATATATTTCATGCTCGTATAATCATATCAAAATGCATTCTACTGTCATGTGTAACTAAAAAAAAAAAAATACCTCTTTCACCCTGTGTGACTGTTTTTTTTTTTCAGTAATTCTGGAACCATGAATTGGAACATGAAGAAAAGTCAAGTGGTTTATCTTAGATAGCCAAACTACGCTGCTTTGAAAACGAACTTCAAAATATCCAGAAGATGTTTCCCTTGTATTTTCTTGGGGTAGAGTTATAAAAACTGTAAAAGCTGGGCTGGGGTTGTGGCTCAGTGGTAGAGCGCTTGCCTCGCACGAGTGGGGCACTTGGCTTCCATCTTCAGCACCACATAAAAACAAATAAAAGTAAAAAAAAAACTGTAAAAGCTATATCAAGTAATAATTTCTAAGAACCGATTGATGTTTTACTTGTTGAGATGAAATATAAGCTAGTAGAAAGAGCACACATTCCAGACCAGATGGCCTTGGTTCAGACCCCATTTCTACCACTCTAAGCTAATTGATTTGGGGTAAATTTTGTAACTTCTTCAAGCCTCAGTGTCCTCATTTATAAATGAGATGATACTTCCTTGTTCACAGTGTCAGTCTGAACGTTAAATGGTGCAACCACCGTGGAATGCGAGGTGACAGAAGGGCCTCCAATGGTTGTAGCTAGTAGTGTTGATGAGCAAAGAATTATGAAAACTGGCTGCACTGAGTTCATGTGCCAATCTAGTAAGTATGTATTGATCCCATCATAATGCCAAGCAGCTGGGCACAGTGCTCAGAATTCCAAGGCTGTTGTTTTGCACTAGGAGCTTAACAGTTTTACAGGGATACAGATGTGCATAACAGAGACAGGGAAGTGGCGTGCAAGCACAAATAATGGAACAACAAACTTTGCAAGGAAAGTTAGGAGAGACTTCTTAAGGAAGACTGACTACGGCAGCAGGATGAGCTGGAGTCTACCAGGGAAGAAAAAGAGGGGTCAGGCAGTTTGCAAAGACAGGGAGCTATGGAAAGGCTTTCACTTCTGAAAGAGTAAAACGTTGGAAAGGGGCAGAGTGATAGTACTGGGCCCCTTAGGTGGCTAACGTGAACCCTTAAAAGCAGCTTATATTGTCCGAAATTAGCTCAGAGGTGCCAAGGTAATATGTCAACAGGGTGGCCCCAAATGAACTCAAAGAAAATTCTGGTTCCTGACACGTGCCGCCTCTGACAGGTTGACCTAAGAAAGGGTGGCTCCTGCGCCCTCAGTACAGTAGTGTTTGCCAATACACACCACTTTTCTCAAAATGTACTGAAATTGGGGGCAGAAGAGAAACGGTTATTTTGGATCTAGGACTCATGATTTCTAGCTCTTCATTCCCCTATAATTTCTGTGATGGGTTGCCCTTTTCAAGAGGAACACCCTGGGACCTATTCTAAAAATTGCTTTAACTAAAATACGCGTTTCTTAGCTAATAACCAAACAGTGCTCCATTCCAGAAGCCGAAAAGGAAAATGACACAAAATTTCTCTGCTGAAAATACATTCTCAAATTTTGTAAAGTGGTGCACAAACATTTCAAAATAATAGATTTGAAACTAGTGAAGGGGACACCACTGCTCAAATATCAGAAGGAACGGGACTGCCCAGAAAGAAAGAGCCCAGAGCCAGCATACCCAGAAGGGCAGGACTTGAGGATGCAAACAAGTTCATGCTCAGGATGCCTCCAAGGGCTGGCTACTAGCTCTCCTAGGGAAATAACAGCCTTGCTGCTCTTCTGGGGGCAACTGCCCAGCACAACAGTTGCTTCCAGCACAATCCCCGTGTTGTGAAGTGAAGCTGGAGCAGAGGGCTGACAACTGTGTAGGTGGAAATTAATCAACTACGTAGTTTAGATCACTCAGTCCCATGATAGGACATTTTTAAATCCACATGAGGTATTCTTCTCTAACGATAATCTCTCATTATTATCTTCTGAGATTTGATGGCTACTTAGGTTGATGCCATGGGAAGTTTAAGATAGAAGACAGTTCTAGAATAGATTTTGTTCGGTAAAAGGAAGCCAGTTGTTTTCATCCACTCACCATTCCATGATTCAACCACCCTGGGATAAAATTATCAAGCAACTTCGGGTATATCATCTCTCTGTCACAGGCATAGATGGTCCAGAACACTGATACGACAAACTGAAAAAGGAAAAGAAACCTTTTTTATTTTGAGTTCATTAACTGTCTACAACATACAATTTGTTCATTATCCATTCTTTAAAGAACCCAACAGAATTTGAAACTGATGCCAAAGTCAGAGAATAAGCCAGCTCATGGCTGTAAAGATGGGTCAGTTAGTGGTGACAGTTGGGGTGCCTCCTCTCTCTTAGGTCTCCCAACTGTGTTCTCTCAGGCAGAGGAAGAGGGACAGAAAAGAGGGCTGTCTTCAGGAACGGCACCATTTCAGGGCTAACTGAGCTGGTATAATTCCTCTCAAGAGGGTTTAAAAGTTCACTGGTGGTTTTTTCGGATCCCATTCCCCACTTTACAGAGCTAGCACACATTCAAGAAGCTGTAGCCTTCATCCCTTTTCCTTGAACCCGTCATGTGGTTTAAATTAGTCTTCACCTTCTCAAGTTTCCATTCCACCACTAACAGCACTGAAACTGCTGCTTATAAAATGTCCCGAAGTCACATTTCCAGCAAATGTATTAATTTATACAGCCTCAGCAAGGGCTTTAGCTGCGCTGAGCAGCAGGGTAGGCAGAGGATAAAGGAAGATTCCTGGTTCTCTTGGAATAACTAAGAAGTTCATTTGTATTTCAGAAGTTTGTTTTGGCCCATTAGCAACATAATCATCAAACGAGAGGACAGTAGTAGATTTATTATTTTACTATTCTTTGAACTAATAGAGAGAAAAGAAATTCAGATAAAATAAAGAAATAAGCGGCCCATGGTCTTAACCTTCAGCATAGGATTTAAAAGAAAAAGTATGTGCTTTTGTAAATGTAAAAAACAGAACATGGAAAAGAGATATGGTCTAGAGGCATCACAGTGTCTACATAATGTTCTCAAAATAAAAAAATACTACAGAATGAAAACAATGCAGCATGAATATTAAACAAAAAGTTTTTAAGTCACTCCTGCTCCCACATTTTATTAATTACAAATAATAAATATTATAATGCCATTTTTAATAAAAACACTTGATTACACCTGATGCTTAAGACTAGTAATCAAAAAGGTCCCAAAGTTCTCCCACTATGAGAGTTATGACATGGGTAGTCTTAGCCAGGACACAAAAAATCACCCTTTACATCTAAGTGCAACCAATGTTCATTGTTTTATAAAACACAATGGATGATCACTATAATAGGCAACTGTAGATTACATACATTGTTTTAATGCCAGATTGGATTCCCAATTATTTATGTTGCTTTTGAGTCAACTATTTTCACTGTAGTTTATAAATGCACAAGATTGTTTAAAAGGAAAAAAAAAGTCTATTGTTAGCTTAAGGCTAACTACCATAACATTTTAAGTACAATGAATAATTTTTGAATTATCCATAATTTTGAATTCTTCACTTCAGATTTCAAATATACTGAATACCCATGGCGATTGCATTCATAAGGTACATATTTGATAGCTACTTTAAATTTTTATTACATTATCTCTTGGCATAATCTCCTTATAGCAGGTTGGAATACAAATTATTGTACTGTTCCTTTGAACAAATAGAGAAATTAAGGTTTTTTTTTTTCACTTTAATAACATGTTTGTATGTAAGGTTTCATAGATCATAAATGAAATGGAACATCACTATAACTTCATTGATTTTAATCTCATTAACTGGGGTGATAATGTATAGAGAATCTACTATGCCCTTGGTTTATTTCTATTGTGTGAAGAAAGGATTTGCTAGGGAAATACACACATACACACACACACACACACACACACACACACACACACAAGCATGTGACACTTAATTGTACAGCATGTTAATTTTTTTTCCCCTGGAATGACCTTGCAGTTGGTGGTCTGAACAGTTTGGTGAAGCCCGGATTACCACAGATCAAGGTGGGGGTGGGGGTAGGCAGTCAGTGGAGTCAGGATCCCGTTCAGAGTAAGGAAGGGGAAAGAAGCCTGTAACAGGGGATAAAGGAAAGTAGGTATGATTTTTAAAAACAGGAGATCTGGGCAATATTTAGAGTGGCTAAGATTAGAGTCAAAAGAGAGAGGAAGTTTGGGAATGACTGACAAGCAACGCCCAGAAGAAGAAAGGGATTAGGGCCAAGTACTCTTCCCTCTTTAAAGTGAGATGAAGCACTTTTGCTGCCAATTGGAAATATGCTGAGCACAGAGTGAAAATGAGCTGGGGCACTATTGTGGATAATGTGCTAGGAAATCAGTAAGATAGGTAAAGGAACACTGTCATGGACCAGGAGGGTACAACTGAGGTTTCATGGGATGGATCTGTAGAGGAACCCACAGCATACTGTCCGGAGCTATCATGAGAGCTGTGAAAAAGTGGATTTAGAAAAAGGATCCTGGGGATTTCCCAGTGCCGTGAATTGGGTAACTCTGATAGACAGAAGGTCTGAAATGAGGATGCTAGAAAATCAGAAAGAACATCTTTCAGTGACTGACCAGTGTTTCTAAGCTGTTACATGGGAAGGAGCAGTTACCAATGACTTACGTAGCAATCACCTTCTAGTGAAACATAATGTACATTTAACTAAAGATAGTCCTTCCTATTTTTACTTTCTTCTTGTAGTATAGATTTGGCAAGTACGAGTGAAACCAATTAATTAGGGCTGATTTCATGCCTCAATGCCAGGGTGCCCTAAACTAGGCTCCACAGCAGTTCTACTCTTAGACCTGGTCCCAGGCTTTACAGCCTGGTTCTTCACAGTGTGAGTCTATGGATCAGCAGCACCCATGTCACCCAAGAGTTGTTGTTACTATATGCAGAAGAGCAGGTCTCACCCTGTTAGGTTCTGATCCTACATTTTAATAAGATACTGAAGTCATTCAAGTGCACATAAAAGGTTGAGATATCTTGCTTTATGAGGCCCCCTCCAGCCACCTTGTGCCTTCTGCCTTCCCATGGAGTGAGAAGATCCCAGGTCTAGAGGCTTGTCTACCAAGAACCTAGACCATATCCAGGTAACCATGACTCTGGAATTCCCTCCCCATACACAAGTATGACTCACGGGGATATGGGCCTCCTCCTCTGGTGTGAACCCAGGATGGACTTTGCAATAAACGTGTGTTTACCTTGATCTGAAAGGGAGTTAAGACATGTATGTTTCTGTAGGCTAAGCACCAAAGTTTCGTTCACACATAAGCATGAAGCCATGCAGTCTAACATCACCCACTCATAAGAGTGAAATTCCATCCTATTCACAGTCCCATCCTCCACATAAAGCTAGGATATTAGCCAGGTGCAGTGGCACATGCCTGTAATCCCAGCACTTTGGGAGGCTGAGACAGGAGAATCCCGGGTTCAAAGCCAGCCTCAGCAATGGCGAGGTGCTAAGCAACTCAGTGAGACCTCGTCTCTACATAAAACACAAAATAGAGCTGAGGATGTGGCTCAGTGGTTGAGTGCCCCTGAGTTCAATCCCTGGTACCAAAAAAAAAAAAAAAAAAAAAAACCTAGGAGATTATACTGCCCTTGCAGCAGAGCAGAACAGAATCTGGGAGCCATGTTAGAATCTTGCTCACATAGGCTCTCACTCTGTTCTTCCTTCCACAATTGTTTTGACTGTTTTAAGTCCTTTGCAGTTCCATTTAACCTTCAGAATCTCAGCTTTTTAATTTCTACAAATATCTTTCTAGAATCCTCATTGTGACTTTTTGAGAACTGACGTCTTCACATGGAGTCTTCCAACCCATGCACATAATTTATATCTCCGTTCACTGAGGCCTCCTTTTAATTTCTCTCAGCAATGTTTGTAGTTTTCAGTGTACAGATATTCATATATTTTATTGAATCCATCTCTAAGTATTCCATGTTATGTGATGTTATTGTACATCCTATCATATTTTTGACATTCTTTGTTGCTAGTCTACAAAAATACGGAAAGTTTTGAATATTGACGTTTCTTTCCTTTTGCTAAATTCACTTAGTAGTTCTAGTAGCTATTTTGAATTTTTGTTTATACACAATGAGCAAATAAGGACAGTTTTCAGTTTTCCTTCTTCTTTTACAATTTATATGTCTTTTACTTCTCTTTCCTTTTGAATTGTGATACCTAATGCCTTTAACACAATGTTGAATAGAGTGATCTAAAATAGCATCCTTGCCTTCTTCCCAATTGTAGGGAAAGTATTCAGTCTTTCAAGATTGAAGTTTGATATTAGCTGCATAGTTTTGATGCCTCTTATCAAGTTGAGGAGATCTCTTCTGTTCTCAATTTATTTGGGAGGTGTATCTACACACACACACACACACACACACACACACACACATGCATTTATCATAAGTGCTAAATTTTTTCAGATGGCTTTATTGCCTATCTGGAGATGATCATATACTTTTTCTTCCTTACTCTGTTAATATGAAGCATTATATCAACTTATTCTGCATGTCAAGACAACCTTCCATCCCTGATCATAACATATTATAATTTATGTATGTATGCTGCTGGATTTGACCTGCTCTTTTGTTAGGGATTTTTTTTCTCCTCTATTCATAAAGTATACTGATCTATAATTTTCTTTTCTCATGAAGTCTTCATCCGATTTGGTAACAGGAAATTGCTGACCTCAAAAAGCAAGTTGAAAGCGTTTCCTCTCTTTTCTGAAGGACTTTGTGCAAAACCAATATTTTTTATTTCTTATCCAAGTGACAGACATCTCTAGTAAATCTCTTGCAGCTTTTCTTGTAGGCAAATTTAATTATGAAGCCATTTTCTTTAATGAAAATAGAACTATTCAAGCTTTCTAATTATTCTTGATTGATTTTAGTAATTTTCATCTTTTGTGGATTTCTTCCATTTTATCAAAGATTTTTTTTTTCTATTTTTGTTTGTTTGATACTTGGTTTTGGTGCCAGGGAAGGACCCCGGGCCTTGTGCACGCTAAGGAGGTGCTCTAACACTAAGTTGCATCTCCAGCACTCATCTAAGTTTTTGAATCTATAAAGCTGTTCTTAATATTTCATTCTGGAAGCTGGGCGCGGTGTGCACACCTGTAATGCCAGCACTTTGGGAGGCTGAGATAGGAGAATGGTGTGTTCAAAGCCAGCCTCAGCAACAGTGAGGCACTAAGCAATTCAGTGAGACCCTAAAAGTAAACAAACACAAAAATAGGGCTGAAAATGTGGCTCAGTGGTTGAGTACTCCTGAGTTCAATCCTCAGTACAAAAAAAATATTCACTGTAGAAATTGGTAAATGCTATAAATCTGGTATGTTTCCCCTGGAGAGCCAGCTGTTATTTACCAGCACAACACTATTGAGAGCTACTTTCTGTTCACCATGAGTAATCATTCATGGCATTCCTAAAGCACAATGGGGTCACTGCTCAACACTAGAATTTCAGCCAATACTTGAACCTGCACCATGAAAAAATTGTAAAGGTTATTCAAAGTGAAGTGATTTCCAAGAAAGTGTGAGTCACCTTTCTAGGGGTAACACTAGAAGGCCAGGAGACACAGCTAATGGAGTAAGGTCTTATAAATAATTTTTTAGATGTAAAAACAGAACAGATGGTAGTTTCTTGGCTTCCTATACTGATGTCCTCTTAATAGTATGGTCATCAGCAAACCCAAAATAAGTTTGAACTCTACTACCAGGGCATGGATATGAAACAAAAATAGTTTCACATGGACAGGCTAAAGTGATACTGGAATGTTCTGCCACTGTAAAGAAGTTCCTTCTCTGGCCAGGATGAATGGTCAGCTATTCCCCAGTGTGCACCTGCTGCTTTTTGCCTTCCAGGACCAGAATACTGTATTTGAAGAAAGTGGAAGGAACACAGTTACATTCCAGTCCTTCAAGTTTCAAGAAAAAGTACTTGAGTGGTAGCTAACTTTAATGCCCCATCCAAATTCCTAGAATTATTAGAAACTATTGCCAAACAACAACAACAACACAACAACAAACCCCTGGACACAGTTTGTCTCTTTTTGAAAGGAGTCTCTCATATGGTATCTGACAGAAGTTTCTCATATGGTAGCCAAACTTCAGCTTTAGCACACTTCTAAGAAGCTTTCCTGATTTTTTTTTTTTAATTTGGAAAAGCCAACTTGAATGCAAAGGATGTTGTAGAGAAATGTGCCATGAAAAGCCAAAGAGCTACTTCTATTTACCTATGTACTCATTTATAAGGGCCAAGTAGCATGATGTCAGACATCCTGCTGAAAGAAAGAAGGAAGGTGGGCGAAGAAAAATGAATGCATCCTTAAAGTCTTCAGCTTCGGCATTCAGATATGATTCTATGAAACTACTTTCCCTTTTGTTATGTTGGTACTCAGACTATCAAACACTCATAAGAAAAACATTCAAATTTGGGGGGAGGCTGCTGTCACCATGTTTGGGGGCTTCTTTTTCATGTTTGTTCTTTCCACATGTGTCCTGTGGCTCCGAGGCCGTCTGCAGAGTGCCTCCAATTCCAACTCCTCTTTCCAGATAGGATGTACAAGCAGAGGAATGCTCTTTGTGTGACCTGCTCTGCTCTGAGGACCCCTGTGCACAGCAAATGTCTCACTTTGCTGTGGTCCTTGTCCTGTCATCTCCACACTGGGGAGATTTTGAGTCCCTAGGTTGTCTCCTTATGCTTTATTTCCCTCAACAATACTCTCAAATTTAGAAATGCAGAGTAAAGTACAGGACCCTCTAAAATGTCAGTGATTTTTGTTCCAGAGTACAGCAAGCTTCTAGAACTGCTTTCTAGAAATGTGACGTGGATTTCCTCTCCCTGTAATTATGAGTCTATTATATTTTTTATGGAATGCATTTTTGCCCAAATTACCTTAAAACCAGCACCTCTATACAAAGAGTTTCTAAAGCACATGTTGATGTTATCCCTTTTTTCCCCCTGACTTTCAGTTTCCACCTTTTTGGCAGAGCTACAATTTATCCATATTTATCTACAGTTAGGTCCTTAATTATCTCCACTGACTAAGTCATGTGAGAATAAAAACCCAGCTCCTACAAGCGCCCATATGGTTTGGTTCCTGCTTTCCTCTCCAACCTCAGCTTGTGCTCCCTGAACTCCACCTGGCAATTTGACTGTTCCTAAAAATTACTAAGCTCCTTCCTGTTTCAAGGCCATAGCCTTTCCTCCAGCCTGTGCCAGGAATGCTATTCCCCCCTTTTCACGTGGCAGGATTCTCTGTTCCTCTGGGTCTAGCTTCAAAAGCACCTCTGCGGGGGAGCCTTCACAGATCACTCGACTCTGCTGCTATTTCCTATCACAGACCTTGAGAGAAAAGAGGCTCTTTCTGTTGTTATTATTATTGTCCAATTGTTCAGTGTCTGGCTCCTCTAGGAGAAGTGAAGGGTCAGAGAACAGGGACTCGTCCGTCTTGTTAGTTGCTTATTCCCCACTGCCTGGCACACAGCATGTATGTGATTCAAATTTGTAGAATAAATGAACAGAGATATTGCTGTTCCCCTTGTGGGCTAGACTCTCCACATCTCCCACAGGAGCAAGTGTCTCGTTACTCCTTCAATTTTCTTCTATTGACCTAAATTTCTCCTTAATGTTCTCCATGTTTTTTTTTCCTTTTTTTCCCCAATGTGTAAGGAAGAGAAAGCCTCTTTCCCTGGCCAGGTTCACAGTCCACCTATTCTCAGATCTCTATAAAATACTCTCTTCCCCTGTGAAAGTCTTCTGTCATCCCACAGTAATGCTCTGGACCTCCAGATCAAGCTGGAAGACAAAAAAAGCTCTTTTCTGAAGTCAACTAAGAATAAGGAGAATGAATGAGAAACAGGAACATTAAGTGATGAAATTGAGAAATACCCATAATCCAAACATCACTCTTTAAAAAGGGCTGCCTGCCAAGGGCTCAGAAAATTGAAAAAGGACTGGGGAAGACACTCTGAGGAAGAAACAAGGTCCTACTTCTCCCTGGCTGAGTGAGCAGAACAGAGAGCTCTTACAGGTGGCACTCCCTGGGGACATTCAGTGATCCTTGCTGGGAACATAATGGCTTGACATGTAGGAGGACTGGGAAGTGGTCTGATCCCTGTATGGCTTAAAGGTGTGGAAATGGGCCAACGTATCATCTCTGCAAGAGCAAGGGTGGGTACAGTAAGGTCAACAAGAACAGAACAGTGCTAACCAGCCCGAACACGCAGCCTGTGCGCACCTGATAAAGACCAAGCTCACGTCACCGTACAAAATGACTGTGACAACAATAAGCCAGGGAAAGGGGAGTGAGCTGAGTACAGAAAAGAGCATCTCCACAGCAGAGTAGTCGTGGGAACATAGATGGAAATCCAAGCTGTCCTAGCTCAGTTCCGTAGCTGTCTCCACTTCTGTCCTTTCACAAAGAGCCAGCGCAGGAAAAACAAACCACTGCAGGATGAGCAGGGATCACAGGGAAAGAAACAGTGTGAGACACCCCCACACACAGAGCTAAAGGAGAATATGACAAAAAAAGGCAAATGAACAATACAAACCAAAAAATAACTCCAACATAGGTATAATTTATGGTCAGATAATTCTCTACTGAAGAAAAGAGGTCAAGGAAGAAAAAATAAATGCAAAGAGAAGACAGAGCTTTCAAGAAGTGGGCAAAAATGAGTAAAAAGGATTTAATAAATAAGTAAAATATAAAAAGTACAACTGAAAGTCACGTTAGAAGCAGAAAAGAAAAGTCACCTTTGGTGAAGACAGTCGGGGTTGACTTTTCTGCAGGAAAACCCACCGTGCTGCAAAACGCTAGGTGCTAAATAAATTACAACACATGCACTTTCAAATGTACTGCTGAACGCACAAGAAAGGAACGCACATCATTAGGAGCCGGAAAAAAAAGGGGAGGGGGCTGGAGGAAACAGAACAGTAGAAAACACGGGAACTGGGACGGGACTGCCTGGGAGGCAAATGACAGTATCAGAATCAACGCTCTGTGGCTTGTGCAAAGAGATAGACCACAAGGCCCTGGCCCCACACAGGGTGGTGGAGTGGCATGAATTTGGGGGATCTGGCCAACAGAGGGGCTGTACCTTCAGTAAAAGAAGAGTCTGGAGAAAACACTCTTGGTCAGGTTGAACAAATTGCTTTCTATTTCTAAATGCTAAGATCTTTGAATTTTGCTTTAAAAAGCTTAATTTCATAGATTTTTTTTCTGCATTGAGAAAATCATTTTCCCTCCTTTATCTTCATATTAATGAAAGCTAAATGTGGTAAGTTAGCAAGGTCTGCAAAGTTGAAAATAAATTTTATACCAATGCCAGTTTCCTTCAGTGGATGCTGCAGGGCTGCTCTAGAACCCTTTTAGAGCTGATGCACCCATTCCTTACCATTCGGAATGTAAGTTGCTGGCAATTGTGCTACAAGCCTCACTGGGAGCTGCCCTCAGCTGTAGGGAACTGCTTCCCCCAAGGTCATGTTCCCTCCTTCAGGGCAGTCCAAATCCAAGGACTGATGCAAGGATACAAAGACCCAGCCCCGTTGCCTCAGTTGAGGACAACTCTGAGGAGCCAGCCTCGCTCTAGAGCCCTCAGTATACCTCGGTGACAGCTGCAGTGTGGGTCGGCCTCCCCCCTTACCCAGTGATGTCTTCTTACTTCCTAACAGGTTCCTCTCTTAGCATTCCCTCCTTCTGCATGGTTCTACATCTGCTCCAGTTTGAATATGGTTTGTCCCTCTCATCACCCAAATTCACACAAGAGTTTCATCCATAAATCTTATGAATTAATAAGGTGGAACCTTCACCCAATTATGGTGGTTAGAGGTGATATCTCTCTGGGAAGTGGTTAGGTTTAGATGAAGTCACTAGGGTGGAGCCCTCATGATTAAGTCCTGGTGGCTTTGTAAGGGGAGAACACAGATACATGTACACATGCACTCCCTATTTCTTGCCAGGTGATACTCTGTGCTGCCTTGTGACTCTGACAGTGAATAGGCCATTATCAGATGAAGCCCCTGGACCTTATACCTCCAGAATCATGGGCCAAAATAAACCTTTTTTCTTTATAAAGGAGCCTGTCTCAGTTTATAGTAACAAAAACCATACTAATACACCATCTCAGAGCCTGTTCACAAGGATCTCAGTCTAAGACCATGCCATTTGTGTAGAAGTGCAACACACAGATGCTTTTAAGCATGAAAACATTTGCAATAAATAACCATGAAGAATAAAAATTCCTTATATAAGAAATCCAAATAGGACCCCACTATATGATTGTGCACCCTAACTTATGTGAGCCCTCATTCACTACTCATGGTGTGTGCATTCTGTCCAATTTTTTAAATTTTTAATAATGCTGCAATGGGTGTGTTAGGTTCATGCTTTAGTACACCTTTATGAGAACCTCAGAGGAATATATTATTAGGAGGGGTCTGCGGTCCCCACTTCCTATTGAGCCTCCTTTCACAATGGCTCCTCTGCAATACCCTGTGCCCAGCATCCACTTTCTCTACTCCCATTCCAAGCTATACTATCCCTACCCTGGACTCCTGCAGCAGCCCTTTGGCTAGGCTAACTGGCTTCAGTTTTTTTTTTCTCTTGTAGCTCTGTCTAGGATTTATCTTGGCTTCAGAATTAACTTTAAAGAACTTTTCAGCTAAAAACTTCCAATGGTTGCTTTTTATTTACAGGATAAAATCAAAATCCCTTTGTAATCTGGCCCCAAATTCTCTTTCCAGGCCCTTTCCAGTTCCTTCCTCTGACCATGTGTAACTTCTCAAACTCATCATATACTTCCATGTATCCATTTCTTTGTACATAACTGCAGCTTGCAATGCCTTAAAAATTATTCTTTTCAAAATTTAAGCCCCTTTAATTGTTACTTTCGTCGTGCAGTTGATGCCCTCTCACCATGATTTTCTTGTCACAAGGACCTGCTAGCTCCTCCAAGCGGCTTGAGGGTCCCTCTACCCTCCAGGCTCTACATGTGCTGCTCTCTTTGCCTACAATGCTTCCCCCAACTCACCTGCTCACCTTGACCATAGGTGAGAGTTTAATGCCATACCCTCTAGGAAACCTCCTCTGTGTGGCCCCAGCTGGCCTTTTCTTTGCACACACTCCAGTAGCACATTAGACTTTTCCTTTATAACACCAAGTATAATTATGATGAAACAACTGACTACATAATTAATTACTAATTTTTCTTCACAATGAAATATAAGCTCCATGATTGCAAAGACCCACCTACCTCCTTTCTGTGCCATCAACATATCGATTTTTATTTTTAAACTCCATTTTGAAGTAGTCTACTCACCAGAAACTGAAAAACAATAGAGACTGCTTCTATGCATCCTTTACCCAGCTTTCCTACATATCCATGTAAGGTGGAACCACCGTACACAGCCGTGGTCCATTTTCAAAACCAGAAAATGGACACTGATATAATACTATTAACTAAACTACAGACTATGTTCTGATTTCAGTAGTTTTTAAATGCACTCACTTTTCTGGGGGGAGGAAGACACTGCACAGTGACACTTTATCACAGACATTTGGGTAACCATGGCCATGAAGAATATACAGAGGTGCCATCACCACAAAGAAACTCCCCATCCGCCGCTGTGCAGTTCCAAGCTCCCTCTAGCCCTAACCTCTAGCAACAATTGATTTATTCTCCATCCATGCAATTTATTCATTTTGATATCATCATATAAATGTAGTGATTTATTAAACCTGGCTTTCATTTGTTTAGTCTCTAAAATGTATGGACCAGAGACTTCACAAGGAAGGTCTTCCCTGAGAATCACAACTACCTTGAGGTAGTACCTCAATAATAGCTACTATTATTTTTCTGGTATTATGGATGAAGAAACTTAGCTTTAAAGAATTTAAATTGCTTTTCAGTGTTAAAAAGTTAGTGTGGTCAAGCCAGAATGGTAAGGCCAGATTGTAGGATGATAGGGTCAAAACTTTTAACCATTTTAAATATTTTTTGCACATAGTGGGTACTAGATACTTTCTTTTTTTTTTTTTTAGAAACTAGCATTTATTTTCTCCATTTTTTCTTAAAAAGTGTCTGCATAACAGCTCAAGACCACACAGTGGTTGTTCTTACACACTCAGTGTCCTGAGCAGTGGGAGCTGCACACCAGTCTTCAGTGGCCAGCTGGGCCCTCCAGTCTCTTAGCAGGGAACTGCTGGATAGGCACAGAGGGCACCTGCACACCTTCAGACCAGTCTGCAACCTCAGGTTGAGTAGCAGTGAACTCAGGAGCTGAAGCCATCCATTTGCCCTGAAATTCCTTTTTGGTAAAAGCTTTTTCAGCATCAGCTTGCTCTTCCTTTTCAATCTCTTCAGGGTCTCTGCAGAAATAGAGATCAGGCATGATCTCCCATGGGTGTTCATGGGAAATGGTGCCACACATGCACAGAACTTCTCGGGCCAGCCTCCACCACATCAGACTCACAGCATGAGCTCCCTTGTTATTGCTTGGAATGGCAATGTCTATGTAGCGCAGAGAGTCTGTGTTACACAGAGCAATGGTAGGCAGATTGACATAAGATGCTTCTGTAAGAGGCTGGTGGTCAGCCCTAGGAATCAGTAACTACCAGGAGACCTTGGCTCCTGGAAGGCTGCCTGGATCTGGCTAGTGAAGGTTCCAGGAGTGAAGCGGCCAGCAATAGGGGTAGCTCCGGTGGGAGCAGCAAGCTTCCGCACAACCCACTGGCCAGTATTCCTAGAGGGTATGACACTGATATCAGCAGGGTGTTCAATGGCAACGATGACACGAGCTGCCAGCAGAAGCTTCTCCCAGGTCCTCTTCAGATCCGTGATGTAGGTGCCATCACTTTTGTAGCTACATTGTTCCATCTGGAAATCAAGGTTGATGCCACCTAAGTGGGTTCCTGCTGCAAGGAATTTGAGGACATCCTCCTCCTCCATTTGTAGGATGTCAAAGGCTCTGGACATTGTGAAAGTTTCCCTTTAAGTTACGATGAGAATCAAGAACAATGCCCTATGGACCCCTCCCTGGGTAGTGTGGGGGAAAAAAAGGGTACTAGATACTTTTGAGTGGATTAATAATTAGGTGAGTGAATACATTAAATGCCAGCTAATTTGGGGGCCCCTGGAAAAGCTTACATTAAGTAGCAATGCTAACAATTTTTAGTGAGAAAATGTGGCTAATCATTCGGATTAATCATTCTAGAAAAAACAAAAGGAAAAGAAAAACGATGATGTATGGTGAAAAACTGTAAAGCTGCTCTTCTGGATCAAACATAAATGAGGCCATTGACAGCAGCGTGGAATGCAGGACAAGTTGGGAGGATCCATTCTTGTCTTTGCTAGAAATAAGCACATTTGGGAAATCTCATGCATGTCAATAAGGACTGTCTTTCCAGGCACATCTTCCCTCTAGAAAGGTCACATCCACAGGACAGAAAAGCAATATTGATTTAGAATATTTGTTGGTCCTAATATTTGAGTTTGCCTTGCACCTTGGATCCATATGCTGACCTGCCCCAGAAGGTCAGCTTGTATGGACAGGTGCAGTTATGGTTTGAGTCTAGTCTGTCCCCACCAAAACTCAAGTAAAGCATGGTCCCCAATGAAACAATGCTGAGAGGTGTTTGAGCCTTTAAGAGGGATTAATGCTTTTCCCACAGGAATAAGTCCTAGCTCTTGTAGAACTGGGTTGGTTGTCACGAGGATGGGTTGTTCTACAGCAGGCTGGCACTTCTCCTTAGTCTCTCTTACACATGAGCTCTTCTGCATACATCTGCTTTCCCTTTCCACTGTTTCTACTACGAGGTGAGTTGCCATGAGGCACCTGTCAGAAGCCAACCTAATGCAGGTGCCATCTTGTTCAGTTTCCAGAACTGTGAGCTAAACAACCCTCTTATTTATAGTGTCCCAGACTGTCTCAGTCTGTCACCACAAAACAGACTAAGACAGGTGTCTATGATGGAGTTCCCAGAGGTTATGCCCTGTGTCGTCCTTGTGCCTATAGGCTGAAACCTCACCAATCATGAGTTCTATTTCTTCTTGGTTCAGGTGTTTTCTTTCTTACCAGTAGGAAACAAACTGCCTGAGGCTAGCTTCTAGGGTAGCAGTCTTCTTTGATGACGAGAGATGTCTGAAGGTTTACTGCGTAGCCTAGAAAGCATCCTGGTTAGTAAGATGGTGTGTGCTGTGAAAGGGTGAACTGTGGAGAAGATGAAGCCCCGAGGGAGGAAAAGACAGTCCACTTTATGATCATCCATCAAGCTACAGAGTAGGGGCTGAGAAATATGAAGGTACCACTGCTATAAAGAATAAAGCAGAGGTAGTTATGATTCAGATGGAAAGCTACAAAGATTACAAACAACTGCATGGAAGGAATGAAAAGGCAGACACTCTAGAAAGACACAGGATGGTATATCGGTTTCAATGAGTACAAAGGAAATAGTTCTCTTTAACTCCACAATGGTTTAGGTTAACCCTGGTATATGTGACACAACCGTTTCCTATAAAGAACTTACAGTTAAGATGACTTCTGTAATTGAGACATTGATATAAGGAACATGTGTAGTAAGAGGTGGGGGTGAATTTATTCTTGACATTGGACATGCAGTGGAAAGGAGTTAAGGACTTACCATCATCTAGCTTCGTGAGGGAATAAATGCCCTGAGTTACAAAAAAAAATGTACATTTGGAAATCTGAAATGTTCTTGCTTTAAAACATATGGGTTGAATGTGAAATCATAATGGACTCTATAAAATATTTAGAAATAAATATGGAAAATACAAATCTTGTGAGATTTGTTAATGAATGTGTTAACTGATAAAATTTAATAAGTGATTAATACATCTTTTGAAGAGCAGACAATAATTAATGAAATAGAAAAAAGCATGGAAGATGGGATTGATGGAAAAATGCCCAGAAGCTTGAATTTTTTGGAGATTATAGATTAATTCTGGCAAGGATGACAAAGGAAACAGAGAGAAAATAATACAAATAAGCAATATTGGAAAGGAGGAAATTCCTACAGATACCATGAGAACAAAAACATTAAAAAAAATTTATGAACAAATTTGCCATTAATTTAAAATCTGATGAAGTAAAACTTTTTATTCAGAAAACACTATTTGCTAAAACTGACTGAAGAAGAAATACAAAATCCAGATAACCTCATAATTATGGGATCAAATTAGAGGTTAAAAATCTTCCCACAGCATGTATGCCAGACATGCTAGTGGTTTCTACCGAACATTCAAAGAAAAGATGATTCAATCCTTTACCTAACTTTTCCGGAGGATAAAAAGAAAAGACTATGTCCCATGGTACTTTATGAGGCTGGTACAACAATAATGTAATAATAGAAAGGAACAGTAATAAGAAAGGAAATCATCATTCATGAATATGTGCAAGAATTCTAAGCAAAATCTTAATGACACATATCCATCAATGTTTATAAAATGCACTATATCAGAAGCAAGTCAATTTTATCCCAAGGATGCAAAATTACTTTAATATTAGAAAATCATATGTAACTTCCTACATTGATAGAAAAAAGGAGAAAAATATGATCACCTCCACAAGTGCAGAAAAAATCTGATAGAATTTGGCAATTATTCATGATAACAATTCTAGTAAGAAAGAAATACAAGTGTTCGCTAGAGGATAAGGCTGGCTGGAGTCTCACAGACTAAGGTCACTCACACACACTGATACATTGGCGTTTTGTCACAGCACACTGTTTGGGAAGTGTCACCCTAAACAATCCTTACAAATGTGAAACAGGAGCCATGTACAAAAATGTTCAGGGCAGGGTTGCCTATAAAGGAAACAAGCCCAATATCTATCCAGAGTAGCACAGATAATAAATTTCCCTGGTGAAAATTCTAAAGATTGGTAAGATCTTTTGAAAAAATCAGAGGTATTTTTTAAATTTAATTTTTAGTCTTCTCTGCAAATCTGGACCATCATGTTTGAGTCCATTACTGACTTTCATTAGAAAATAAAATATATATTGCCAGGCACGGTGGCACATGCCTGTGATCCCAGCTACTTGGGAGGCTGAGGCAGGAAGATTGTTCAGTTCAAGGCCAGCCTGGGTAACTAAGTGAGACTCTGTCTCAAAAATAAATAAATAAAAATAAATATATAGGGCTCAGTGGTAGCACACTCCTGGATTTAATCCCTAGTACCAAAAGACAGAGGTGGAGGGAGAGAAGAAGGAGGAGAAGGAGGAGGAGTGGGAGGAGGAGGAGGAGGAGGAGTGGGAGGAGGGGAAGGAGGGGGGAAGGAGGAGGAGGAGGAGGAAGAAGAGGAGGAGGGAGAAGAAGAAAAAAGAACAATAAAATATATACCACCTCCAAAATTCCCAGGAAATCTAAGTTAAAAAGTGCTATTGAGAAAGAGGGGGTAGAGTAGACTTGTTCTTAATTTATGCTGTAAAATCTTATTAGTTTATTATTTTTCTCTTGAAATCTCAAAACTGAGTCTTTTCTCCTGACTTTGATTTGTGAACAACTCAAATTCCTTCCACGACTTTGGATGTGTTACCACATTCTTGGAATTTCAAGGACCTGCATTTTCTCATCTCTTGAAGGCATATATGCGATGGGACAATATCATACTACACCCACGAATGCTGTCATCTAACACAATATTCTCTGTGGCACGAGGCCATTTTGTAGGCCAACGGAAGTAAACTGACCTTCTTTGACTACTTGTCATGTGTCACTCTTGTTGACCTTCAAAATAACCCAGGTGATTTGGACTTTACTGAGCTCATGCCTCACATTTCAATACCAAGGTTTTGACAGCTATTAAATTTGCAGTAGGCAGTCCTAAATCCAGAATTAGAATCTGGATCCTTATGTCTCCAGAGCTGGTGCTCTTTTGACTGTATCTGGCTGTCATAAACCTCTCACAAGGGAGATCTCCCCAGGAAGTAATCATCTTAGGGATATGGGTCTAATAACTCACCCTACTTTTATGAGTTCAAAGTTAGATCCATTTTAAATTGAACTCCATACCAAAATAAATAATGCAAGGCTTCTTTTACTTTCTGTCAAGTGGCAATAAATAAAATAATTAAACAGATACCCATAAACCTCACACAAGGCTATTTTTATTAATCAATTAGCATTGATATATTTGCTTTTTAAAAAACTAGATGGACCTTGTGTCTCTCATAAAATCACTTAATAATCAAACTCTTGTTGTCTATGTATTGCTCTTTTTTAAAAAAAATAAAAAGGGACTATAGTTTAGTTACAGATACAATTATATTAACATGAATATCCACAGGTAGCTCTAAGTATATAATAAAGATCCAGCTAACCACAACTAGAATTCAAAGTTATCATCTGAGAATAAAATTTAAAAAAATCTAATTTAATATAATCTAATGAAAGTTAATTAGATTATCCTTTTGCAGAAGCATACTGTGTTAGAAGACTTTCAATGAGTGCTTACATTCAGTGACTCAGGTATAATATCAAAATTATTGAAGACCACTGACCAGAACACTACAGTCACAGTGGAAGGTAAAGTCTACTCAAATGAATTAGTCTTCCCAAGAAAGGTATGTTAACAGAAGAAATGGGGCCACAATGGTGAGTTGGCTTATAGGCACTGAAGGGCAAGAAACCATCTCTAACCTTGTATAGATGAGAGTCCCTTAGTCACTGAAGAAAGCATTCTGGTCTACCTAGCAAGTCAATCCTACAAAGAAAAAGAAACATTAAATTTGATCACCCATCATTGATATTATTCAATTACCACTCCTTGTCTTGACTTCAAGTTCACCCAGAAATCACCTGGCATCCTTTTGGCTATTTCAAAGTTATTTTGCCTGTTGGGAGAGCTTACGCAGATTTTAATCTGCCTGAATACTTTTTCTCATCATAAATGACGTATCCTTCTGATTTAAATTTTAGAATGTAATCACTTAACTGGCATGAGTTCACTGACTGAGAGAACTATCTTAACAAAGATTGACAAAATCAAGTGTTTAGGTTTTGGTCCTGGACTATGGGACATTTGAGTACTTGTCCTAGCATACCAGAACATGCCCAGATGAATCCCCATTCCCTTCTAACTGTTATGGAAATAGGACAGGAGGAGGAAGGATCCAATTTTCTGTTTTGTTACTTTCAAATTATATACAAACTAGGAAAATAAGCCACACCATGTACCAGTATGTAACAGCAATTGTGTACATAGTTAGCAACAAGAAAAACTATGGAGACACTGATGTATTTGTTTCATAGTATCATATCAACAACATGTTGTTTCTTTTTTATCTCTGATTTGCCCTTTAATTTAGAACATAAACATCCCTAACTGGGAATGCATTTGCAAATATGAATGTTATTTATTTCCCAAACATTAAGTACTTGTCTGAGGGCTTTTCTAATATGTTTTGTGGCTTTTTCTTATTATAAAAGTGATAAATCTCCTGTGGGAATTTGTGTAGACTTTTGTTTTTGCCTTTAAACCTTCTCTACAATGACCTACACTGTATACCTGAAGCAGAAGGTATCAGCAAGCAAATGGTCATCTTTGGAACTAAAATGGCTCAAAGATGTGTATGTGCAACCCAAGTGCTTGGCAGCACTTTGAACTTTTTCTTTCTCCCTTGGCATTTGGTGCTCCTGAATTCCTTGTCAACTGCTTATTTAGGGCCCCTCTAGAATAGCTGACCAATTAGGGACTTTTTTTGTGACAGAAGAACCCTTCTTGTCAATTCAGAGACAGGAGGAGTTTTACTGACTAATTACTCTGAGGATCAGCAGTTCAGGAAGGTGCCAGGTTGGGGAGAGACATGTGCTTTGATGCTGATTTGCGAAAGACACCAGGGATCCCAAAGAAAATCAACTTCACGTGGGTGAGTTTTTTCCCCTAAAGCTTTTCCTTCTTTCTCCTCCCTTCCTGCCCTTTTTGCTTGAGATTCTTTAAGCACAAATGCTGTTCATCAAACATTTCTGACCAAGTCCAATAAGGCAGGCATCTTCTCTACACAGGTCAGAAGCAGAGCAAGAACCTGCTGCTACGGCCAGGATGGCATCCCTAAAGACCCCAGTCCTCTTCCTACCACAATCTGTGGGGGCAAGTGACTTCCTGTTACCTAATGCCTCTTGTTTATGTAAGATCCTCTTCTGGAGTCAGTGAAATCACATAATAATGGTTAACATAGTGACAAGCACTCAATATAGGTTAACTGAATTTGCTAGAAGGTTTATCAAAGGTTTCTGCATCTTTCTGGTTTTCCTCCCCTTTCCAGATACAAAGGTTAAGAAAGCTTTCTGTTTTGCTTACCTCGTGATATAGAAAATGCCCAAATAGGCAAGATTATTTACAGGAGGCCTTTGATGAATAACACTGAGGCCTAGGATGCTGTGATATTTTCTGATTAACTGATTTCACTTACACTACCTCAAGTCCTTGTTGAAAATGGGTGGAGGTATAAATTACAAATTTAAAAAGAAAAGAAGATTTGACTAAAAACTCACTCTTGACTAGGGAGAACAAAATGACTTTCAGGAATTCTTAGTAAAATATTTTACTGACTAGGCATAATTCATTTGTTAGGATATTCCTGCCCACGTGGAATGTCTTGGATCACTTCTTGCCAAACACATTCTTTTGCAATTTTGTAGCTACAAACCATGCCCTCGTGGAAGCCCAGAGACAATTTTCAGATTACACTGGATGCATTTAGTAATGTGTGTTTTTTTTAAATGTAGCTAATTTCACTGATAAAATCTTATTTTCATATATTAAAAACAAGCATAATGGGTAAATATGCATTAGCTTATGCAACTGTTAAAATGAAAAGACAAAGTGGGAAGAATTTTCTTTTCTTATCAAAACCTGTACTTTTCAAACTGGCCTGTAAAACTATGAAGCATTGGACCCCATAGTGTGAAAAAGAATTATAAAAGGGGAACAACAAAAAGCACACATGAACTTGGTCTTCTGTTAAACATCAAGGAAACAGATAAAGCATTGATTTTCATTTCAGATTCTGCGCGACTCTTTTTCTTTTTTTATAAATCCTCCAAAATTAGAAATTTTGGTCAGCTCAGGCTGTATGTATGTAGCTCAAATATCTATGAACTACATGATGAAAAGCAAAGTTAGGCTTGGTTTGTCAAAAAGTTTGGAATAGATGCTAGAATAGTTGCTAAGAGTAAGCACTCCATTAGTCCATGTTGGAGTTCAAATCCTGCTCGATTTACTAGCCTCAGGTACAAGCTGCACGACCTCAGGCAGGCAAGCTGTGAAATGGGAGCCTGTCCTATCTCTATAATAAAGTGAGAATAATGGAAACTCCTACCTAATGGGGCTCTGAGAACCAAATCATTTGAGGAAAACCCTTAGCACATTGCCTGGCCCACAGCATATACAAAGGAGAAGTTAGCTCTTGTTCCTTGGTTTTTCGGACTTTTGAGTTGTTTGTGGGTTTTGCACTGTGGGAAGGGAGGTGGTGAGGAGTCCCAGGAAGTAGAGGTAGAGCTGCTCATTCACAGGCTAGAACCAAACAAGCAAAGCCTCTGGGTGAAGGGTGTCTTCTTCAGAACACTGAGGTAATGGGTTGGAGTGGGGGGCTGCAGTTAGGGGTTCCTGAATATTCAAACATAACTAACTGTACCAATAAATCTGGAACTGACTTTGTTGCCTTCATGCTAATTTTGTTTAATGGCAGCCCTCTGGGCACTTGCATGCTCACATTATCCTCTGGCCATGGGTGCACTGAGGCTTCTGTTTAGTTTTCTGTGCTTATGAAGAGGAAATCTTGCCCAGCACAGTGGCGCACGCCTGTAATCCCAGCGGCTAGGGAAGCTGAGACAAGAGGATCCAGAGTTCAAAGCCAGCTTCAGCAAAGGCGAAGTGCTAAGCAACTCAGTGAGACCCTGTCTCTAAACAAAACACAAAATAAGACTGGGAAGTGGTCGAGTCCCCTCCCCCCCAAAAAAAGAGAAGAAATCGTATTCTGTATTTGATTTTTAAGGCAAACAAAGGGGAGAGGAGAGGAGAACATCCTTAAGATCAGGTGGTGAGATTGGGACTCACCTAAAGCAGATTAGGACTGAAGGGCTGCTTCTGGTTCCCTCTGTGATACAGGTCTCTTCATTGTTCAAACTTCACCAGTGCAGCCCAAACTCCTTGTGTAAGTATGTGCCTATGTGTGGATCAAGTACAGATCCACTCACAGAATAAACATACATTCTCTAGAGGGAAGCTGCACAAATTGGCTCTTCAGAGGAGTTTAGGAGACAGTGAACTGGTTTATTTAGCAAGGCCACATAGGAATTGTGGCTGCACTCTTTCCTCACCATCTCTCATCTCATCTTCCCACCTGAGTTTCTGGCACAGTTATAACTATGTCTCAGCAAAGACATGATGAAAGAAAGTCCTATTCAAGACTGGCTATTTGTGGTAAAATAAGCAAATCATTAATATGGTAATAACATGGGTTCAACAATAGTTAACAAATCTTGTGTAGCTCCTTCCTTCGGGAAGAAAATGTTTTTATATCCAGCTGATATAACACAGCACTCTTTGATCCAGCCAAAGCAGATGAGAGTTACCTCAAAACACCATGGGGACTGTTGTAATTTGAGGAACAAATTGTTTCTTCTGTGTAGGAAACAATACTTGGGGGTAGAGGAACAGAAAGGATGGGGTAAGGAGGGAGATATGTAGACAAGAAGTAATATTACATCTTATCTTTGGTCTCCAAAACAAGGACATACACAGGACTCTGGTGTAGGACAAGAATCATGTTTGTGTATGTTTGTTTTCTAATACACACACATTATTAATGTTACTGAAGATTACTTCTAACTTATCTTTTTTTTTTTACTTCTAACTTATCTTGAGATCAACTTTCAAATACATATGAATATAACTATAGAAAAATATATCTTCATTTTCTGAGATAATTTTGTGATCTTTTTGCTCAGAAAGAGTGAGAACTCTGTGAAATAATCTAGGAGTATAATATTTTTCTATGATTTCTAGGGAGATGGAAATTCAAAGATTTTACTCCTTGAACCCAGTTATCTGTATTTCTAAGTTCGTGGTCTAAAACAAAGGCCACCTCTGACAAATTTTGTAGGAGTTTCAGAAATAAAACATAAACCATTGCCTAACAGATGAGATTTTCTCTTCAACAGTTTATGATGATATTGGCAAGAATGCACTGAACGTGTTATTGGAAGAGAATGGAAAAATAGGCCTTTACTCACCACAACAGGAAGTGTCCATGATTAGACTGATCAGCATTCTTCATATCAACATGAATACAAAATGAATTACCTAAACTTTTACTTACGTTATATTCCATTGTAATTCTTAAAATGTTACTTATAATATTTTTTAAAATCCTGATTTTGTTTGGGCACCAATATGCCCAGCCCCAAGGATAAATTACTAGTTTAACCTCCCATGGTGCCCTCCCTCCCTGCTGCTCCCACCTGCTTTTCTGGCCTCTCATGATGTTGGTTCTAGCCACACAACGGTTCCAACCATCAAGACCTAAGGGGAAACCTGCAATTAGAGCTTCTGGAATGATACATTTACCTGAGGAAGAGAGAAATATTTCAGGGTGGGAAACTCCCTAAAGAGATTGTATTCCTCTTCATGCCTTGAACGTGGATGTGAACGATGCGATCCTTGGTGCTCTGTCTATCCTCTTGAGAATTCAATACCAATCCCAAGATCAAAGGGTAACTTTATGAAGAGGGAAGAGTTTAAAACAGAAAATGCCCAATTCTTAAATCATAATACTGAGCAATACCACCTTGAAAATACCTGTCTATGGGACTTTATGAGAGATTAAATATCCTTATTGCTTAAGCTAGAGTGGAACAGATTACACTCAACTAATATTGAATTAATATTTAGACATCGTCCCTGATGCATGGATCAGCAGGAAATGAAACACACAACCTACACTTACCTCGGTTATATAATTACAGTGTTCTGAGCCTTTCTCCAGGAAATAGGGAAATATGACTTATTTTGCTTACTGATCTTGAATAAACTGTCATCTATGAACCTTCCCTTTTGGCAACTTAACTCATAGCCTCATTTCTGTGCAGGGGGCGAGGATATGATTGACTGAATCAGATGTGAACTTGGTTTTGCCAGAAAATATGACCCAGCTGGTATTGTATTTTTAATTTCAGAGGTGAAAAGGGACATTTAAAGTAACTTAAAACATTAGCTAAGGCTTAAAGAAAATAGAAAAGGGTTTGATTTTAGGTATTTGTGTGAAAATTTAATAAAGAGAGGATTAACAGATAGAAAGTATATTTTTAAATTCAATCTTATACTAGTAGTAGAAAGTAAACAATGTATTTTTAAAATATTTCCCCTTAAATTTCAAAACAAAAGCAAAAACATTTGTTTTTATTTGCAATCACAAATAGAATCAAATTCCTTTACTTTGTTACACTGATATTAATATTAGTAATTAATTGATATGCTTATTTTCTATTTAAGCCAACCTCTTACATTTAATAAATGTGTAATGAAAATAATATTGTTTAATTGTAGGGATATGATAATCTAAACTTTTTAAAAAATTTTTTAATTGTTGATGGATGTTTATTTATTTATATGTGGTGCTGAGAATCAAACCCAGTGCCTCACACTTGCTAGACAAGCACGCTACCACTGAGCCACAACCCCAGCCCAATAATCTAAACTTTAATACGTCTCAAAGTTTTCTTCATATAGCTTAGACTTAGGTAGTATATCAATAAATGAAGACTTGGGGAACTGAACTCAGGGGCCCTTAATCACTGAGCCACATCCATCCCCAGTACTTTTTATATTTTGTTTAGAGACAAGGTCTTCCTAAGTTGCTTAGGGCCTTGCTAAATTGCTGAGGCTGTCTTTGAACTCGGGATTCTCCTGCCTCAACCTTTCAAGCCACTGGGATTATAGGCGTGCACCACCATGCCTGGTGATGAATTACTTTTGAAAATAGTTGTATCATACTTTTTCTCAGAATTTGCATCAGAGCTTTATTTTATTTTGTTGTAATAGTATTTCCCTTTATTTCCTCCTTATACCCCTCCCAGTATTGGGGACTGAACCCAGGGTCCCCAGTCTTTGTTTATTTTTATGTTGAAACAGGGTCTTGTGAAGTTGCCCAACTAACCTTGAAGATATGATCCTCCTGCCTTAGGCTCCTGAGTAACTGGTATTACAGGCATGTGCCTGACCAACTTAACTGGTAATAATCAAACAAGAACTTTCTTCCTTGTTAAATATGAATGCTTCCTGGAGCAAAGCCACAAGGAGTCACTTGAAGAGGCATTTCATTCTTCCTGTGGCTACCAGGCCTGAAGGGAGATGCCCAGCCGACAGGGCTCACAACTGCAGATAGATGGAAACAGCATTTGTGGCCAGTACCTGATGGACACGTGTGCAAATGATTCATAATAACATTTGAAGTAAACATCTTGCATCATTTTGGTTGATACAAACACAATTCCATAGAACAAACATCTAAGCACCTTTGGAGCACTAGGCAAGCACAGGTCCTAGCTCCAGCAAGCCAAGGTGGAAAGTATGGCATCTGGGCTTTGAAACCCTTGGGTCCTGAGGGCTTCCCTGCTGTGCTTTCCTGGCTGCAAGGTGCCTGGCTGACTGTGCCAAGTGCTCCTTGCTATAATAGGCTTCCTCTACCTCCCACTTCTTGTCAATTTGTTCCTGGGGAAGCAGTGTTATCTTTGCTTCATGGTATATGCATGATGGACTTTTTGACCCAAGCTTTTCCTGGTGCTCCTTCTCTCTCTCTCTCTCTCTCACATGCACACATGTGCACGTAAACATTTCAGCTGCAACCAAGGCAGCAAGGAAGACAGGATGGCTTATGCAGGATTTGTAATTTCTGCACTAATGCATCCTCCAGGAACAAGGTTAATTGAGAGTTGACAGTAATTGCTTTATGTGAGCATGGAGCACTAAATATGATTTGGTGACCCGTGGACCTAATGCATCTACTTCAAGCTCTCTCTTACCTCAAGGATATATAAAAATAATGAAACAGTCCAATCAAAGATAATTGGAGTAAAGGTTTGTTTCACTGTGACCTTGAAGAAATCAGACAGCATTGCTTGAGTGAACATAGCGTGTATCATCTTGATTTGTGTCGATTCCCACAAATGCAAAGCTGGCCTTGATTAGTAATGCTAATGGTCGGAAATCACCACCACTCCCAAAGCCTTGCAATTCATTTCACAGGGATAACCCACGGGAGGCTCTTCTTACCATGTGCAGTTTATTTCTGAACCCTGTCACCCTTTTAAAGAAGCATTACAAATAATTCTATGACATTATGTGGTCTGGAAGCACTGAAGTTTATTAGGAGCAATCAAACCAAGAATGTCTTTTGTCTCCTGTTTGTTGACTTTTGTGCTGGCAAGATACCACTGCAGTTAAAGAGAGTAAGCTTATACTTTTACCAAAATACAAACAAACAAACAAAGAGTAAGATGAGTATGAAAGTGCCCCTCTCCCCAAACCCTAAATGTGTCCCCAGTGGCTATCCAGTGCAGCCCTCTTAATGAAGAACAATTGTACATTTTTCATCAATTCCAGTCTAGGCACTGGATTCATTTGTTATTCTGCTTGAAAAAAATGCACACAATCAAATCTCACCACTTCACCAGTACATCTTTGCTCTGGCATCGCCTTGGGCTGCTCTAGCCTAGATGCTACCCTGCCCCTTCCCCTGTGAAGGTGCAGATATCCTTCTCTGAGTGCATCTTAAGGGGACTTAAAGGTCTGGGCCTGTCCTGTCCTGGGAGAAGTGTACAGTCTCAGAGTAAGCCAGTATGCACCTGAATGAATGTTTCTTGAATATGTCTTCCTTATCTGAGTTCAATCTTAAAGTTATTTGTTGAGTAACCACTTCTGGTATTCTAATCATATCTTGTAGAGTTGGTGAAGATTTTATATGTGCCAACCTCTTCTAGAATCATCTAAAAGTTGTTTTTACTTGTGATGAGGACTGTATTTCATTTTCTTAGGAAACATATAGAAAATAGAATTTAAACGCTAATGCAGGGCTGAGTGCAGTGACAACTTATTGAGACCCTATAAGAAAATTAAAATTCTAAAAGGGCTGAGGGTGTAGCCAGGCGCCGTGGCACATGCCTATAATCTCAGCACTTTGGGAAGCTGAGACAGGAGAATCGCAAGTTTGAAGCCAGCCTCAGCAACGGCAAGGTGCTAAGCAACTCATTGAGACCCTGTCTCTAAATAAAACACAAGACAGGGCTGGGGGTGTGGTTCAGTGGTCAAGCACCCCTGAGTTCAATCCCCTCAGGCACCAAAAATAAAAGGGCTGAGGGTGTAGCTCAGTGGTACAGGCACTTGCCTAGCACATGTGTGAGACCCTGGGTTTGAACCCCAGTACCACAAACACAAAACAAAAATCTACAGTGGTATTTTACGCCTTTCTGAGCAACTGCATGACTTCATAATAAAATTAATTGGTCTTGGAAGAAGCCATTTATCAAGATTTTTTGGTTTTGCCTCAAGATGAATTTTCATTCATTAGAGTTAGAAATCTGGTAGAAACTGGGTAAACAGATACAAAGTCAAATGACAGATTAAGGTGGAAACAGTGGAAAATGTAAGATTTCCAGAGAATACTGGCCAAGATTGTTCTTAATTGGGGAAGAGAGGGGAAGGGGGGAAGGGAAGAAAGAAGAAGGAGAACAAAGAAAAGGAAAGAAAAATAACATAAACTTAAGGAAGTTCAAGAAAAACAACAGGCTGGTGACTATAAAAGGAAGTATAACTCACTATAATAATAAGAAAGATGATGAAAAATGGAAATAGTGACTATAAAATATAGGTAGCCAAGGAAACAATGAGTGAAAGAAATCAGCAAGGTGCATATCTGTGATTCATCACTAATGCTTTACTTTCTTCAGTGACTGCAGAACACTGATCACCTCCTATGCGCCCGGAGGCACAGGATGGAGGTGCTAGGTGCAGGGCTGAAGCTGGCCCCCTGATAGGGAGCTTGTCACCAGGCAAGGTGAACGCTGTGCTGTGAAGGATGCAATGCTGGGACTTTTGGTTAACAAGGGCTTGGAGATGAAGAGTAGTGCTACTCCTCTCCCTTCTTCCAAAATATGGACACAGCAATAAAAACAGTGAATCACAGAGGAAAACATCAGATGTGATAAAACAAAGAAGTAAATCAAAATGCTTACAAACTCACACACCGTGAAACACACTCACACCAAATTTAGGAAGGACACTCAAAGTTGATGAATACCTCAAGTCTCAAGCACAAAACGGTGCAGAAAATTTCCCCCAAAGAATGTCACAACCGTCCAAAGAGCCTATACAAAGAGCCTTTGAGGAGGGGGCAAAATTTACTCCGTAAGTCAGAACATTCCTGTGGAAGCACTCTGATATCAATTAACAGGAGATGTGGAGCTAAGAGAAAACATACCCATACTGTGCTCCTATTTTTATTGTATTGCTATTGCATTCTTTTCACCCAGGGAAGACGTCCAGAGGCAATGATAATTCTACAGAAATTCAAGGAAGTATCAGGTTTAAAAAAAAAAAAAAAAAGATACACACAGACTATATAGACACACACAGACTTGAATGTCTAGATAATTCTTTTATGTAAAAAGCTTCCATCTTTACACTTTATGCTATGAAAATTTTCTTCTATATGGCTACTCTGATAGAAGGTATTTGAATTTTATAAGGCAACTGCAAAGAAGGAATATTAAATAATATGTAAAACATTTAGACCTGTTATGTAAAGGACAGAATCTGAGAGATCTGCTACATGGCTTAGATCTGAGCGCCTGCTCAGCTGGTCTTCTGAAGACAAACCTGAAGGAAGGAGAGGGGCAGTGACTGCCTGTGAAGCTCCTCCCTTGCCCTTGTGCAGTTCCCAGGAGCTAAGGGCTACCTCATCCAAGAAAATGCAACTCGTCACACAGAAAAAGAACCACAGCCACACGTGGGGGCCTCTGGCAGCTATGAGGAAGAGCCACAGGAAGGATCTGGGTACAACTTTCCAACTGCTCTGCCCACAAGCCTTGGACTTGGTGCTCCTGTTGCCCATGTCAGTGGCACTTCTGCTTCTCCATGGAAAAGGTGGCAAGCAAGACGTCTGAATTTGAACTAGGGAAAAAACTTTGGGAGGCTGAGACAGGAGAATCACGAGTTCAAAGCCAGCCTCAGCAATGGCTAGGCGCTAAGCAACTCAGTGAGACCCTGTCTCTAAGTAAAACACAAAATAGGGCTGGGGATGTGGCTCAGTGGTCAAGTGCCCCTGAGTGCAATCCCTGGTATTACCCCCCACCCCAAAAAAAACCTCTTACTCGTCCTCTCAATTTGATATAGAATTCTCTCATTCTTCTCCAGGTTATACATGAGTTCAAATCTAGAGTCTTGTGGAGCCTCTGAAGAAACAAAGTTTATGTGCAGATGTAGGAAAATTAACAAACTTGGGAAAGAAGTTGAGTTATGGAGATACTCTAACTGGAGACAAAGAAAATCAGTGAAGCCGGAATGGATCCAAACCTTAAGTGGCATTTACTTAAGAGACGCTAACTAATGGCACAGCTGATAAGTTGAGTAAATTAACAAGTGTGAACTAATACTAGTATTTGATCAAACTACTATACATGTCAAGTTCTGGACTGTTTAAAAAACTATTACGGGTTAAACTGTATCCCCTCCCAAAAAGTTTTATGTCGAAGTTCTAACCCTTGGAACCTCAGGATGTGACAACACTTAGAGACAAGGCCTTTAAAGAGATAACTGAGGTTAAATGAGGCCAGGAGGGTCATCCTCGACCAACATGAGTGGTCTCCTTATAAATGATGAAATTAGGGTACAGACCAGCACATGAGAAAGGGGATATAGGACACAATGAGATGGGGATTATCTAGAAGGCAAAGAGAGGCCTCAAAGAAACCAACCTTGCTGATATCTTGATCTTGAACTTCCAGACTCCAGAAGTGTGAGAAAATAAGCTTCTCTCGGTTAAGCCCCCCAGTCTGTGGTACTCATCCTTGAGAACTCATCACAAATCTAAATCTAAAACTCAGGGCTGGTGGTGCAGCTCAGTGTTAGTATGTGTGCTTAGCATGCACAAGACTCTAGCTTCAATCTCTAGCACCAAGAGAAGGAAGAAGAGGGAAGGAAGGAGGAAATCAATCCCCTATAATATGCCTTTTCTTTTTTCCTCTTAAAAATCTGAAATAAGACCCAAGTTTTGTTGTGGCTAAATGCATTCTATGTCATACTCACAACCCCAACAGGAAAGGCCAACACCGCCAGCATCCAGTCCCGCAGAGAGATGAGCTTCCTGAGCTGCCTCTCTTGCTCTTGGTTCCCACTTCCTCTCGTCAGAAGACTAGAAAGATCAGTCAGCACGCAGATCCCGAAAAAGACGGCCTGGATAACCTGTAGGGAGACAAGTGCGGGAACCTGTCAGCAAGTGCTGAAGACACTCACGCTGTGGAAAAGAATGGGAGCTGCGTTCCTGCAACACAGCACAGGATCAAAACAGAGCAAAAGCCCCATTAGAGAGCTAGTCCTATGAATAGGAAACCACGGATATTTATAACTCGCTATTATAGGTTAGAAGAGTTATCTTAAAAACACTACTTCATTTGCACTCACCTCAGCACAAGTGAAACACACATGCACACACATGCACACACAAAGAGACCCAACAGAAAGCAGCATCCATAAGCACACTTCTGTGATGTCGGAGCAGCACATCTATGGTCTGGTTACACTGACCAGAGAAGTTCAATGAACATTCAAGAAGTGTAAATAAAAGGATGAAGGGAGTCAGAATAATAAAATAACTCACTCTAAACATGAAGAAGCTTTCCCATGCTTTCATCAGATTCAGACATTTTCCCAACAAAGGAAGTGGTAGAAATCTTGTCTTGAAGTCAGAAAGAAATTAGCTGAACACAATCATCCAGACTCTAATACAGATCAATTTTCTGTCTGCAAACTTGAATTAAATGACCTTCTCCTTGAGTTTTTCAGTATTTGTGAAAAAATCTTTCCAAAGTAATATAAACAGAGATACCTAAACCATTTTCCCCATAGAGCTCTCAGTATCAATAACAAATTGAATCACTTCCATCAGCCGGGTTTCACTAGTACCATCTCAGGGAGAGCGCGTTGAAACACTGCAAACCAATGTCATGGAATGAAGTTCTAAAGTGGGGATAAAAGTATGTATGGCCTAGAGCTGAGAGGAAGCAGGCAACAAACTGTGTAGCACAGCGAGGCAAACGATAATTCAGACCATAGAAGGGACAGGATGTGTCCTGGGGTCAAAGCCTTACCTACTTTGCACAGTAGGTTCAGGGGAATTTTCTGGCTGCTTCTACTAGAAATAATTTGTCAAACAATTTTACTCATCACCTCTTAAGAAAATATAACAAGTACTTAAAAACTTTTTTTTTCCCCCACACAGGCAGTGCAAAGTCTGTGAAAGCTTTCTGGATGGTTCTTCACTCAGGCACAGCATAAAGGCCCCCCACAACCCCCAAAAAAGGTTCTAAAGAGCATCTATTTCCATCTCTTCGCTTAGCACAAAAACCTCCATGCTGTTAATCTAGGCTCCCCAAATCCTGCTGTTCTCAGTCCATCTTAGCTGGAGGGATGCTGTATTTTTCCTTATGACTTAGCCTCATCTTGAGCGTTAATGATTTAAGGCTTATTGTCATTCTTTCTATAGCCAGAACCAGAGTAGGAGAAGCTGAGGCTGTCACAACTGAGAATGAAACAGGAGACGTGCTGGCAAGCATTGTGCTTTGATAACCAGAAGTAACTTAAATGACTCCGGGAATAATTTCATACTTCAGACATCTGTCTGTATCATTTTTAAGACTTTAGCCATTTGAATCTGTCATTCCTACTAGAGTGTGAGACATCGAGGTGCCCAGGCCAGGGAATAATAACCTCCATGCCAACCTGGCCAGTAAACATATTAAGGTGCCCTGCGTGACAAATAACCACAGAAGACCACAATGAGATGGCATTTCTCACCAGTGTAATGATTCATAACATAATTCTCACAATACCAAGTGTTATAAAGATGTAGAACAACCAGAAAGCTTACGGTGGGAACAGAAATCTGGACAACCACTTTGAAGAACAATTGACAATATTCAGTTACTTAAGGATGCACATGCTCCTAGTAACTTAATGGAGGGCGTTCCCTGGAGTACATACATATGTACTAATTATACCTGCTGACAATTAATTTCAGCAGTTGTTGCTTCAAAAAAGTTGGATACATACAGTGTGCTAAATTCATATAAGGAAATTCTACTTACATATCAATTTTTAATTTTCACAGCCAAACACTGAACTAAAAAAAGAAATAAGAATAGTATATTTTGGGTTGGGGATGTAGCTCAGTGGTAAAGTGCTTGCCTAGAATGTGTGAGGCACTGGGTTCAATTCTCAGAACCACATATAAATAAATGAATTAAATAAACGTCCATCAATAACTAAAAAAAATATTTTTTGAAAAAGAATGGTATATTTTGACATGATCAAAATAAATTTCAAAAAATACAAAGATAAATATGAGGATACATGTACTTGAATTAAAATATAAAGATTAGTAAAATAAGCAGATTAGTAACACTGAGGTGCCTCTGCAGGGAAGATGACATTGGGAGAAGTACGCAAGCACCTCAACTACGTTGAGAGCATTTTATTTCTTAAAGGTGATTATTGGACATACTGAAATTTTTTTTTGTTTTTTGTTTTTGTATTATTCAGTATAAAATAATTCCAGGGGCTGGGGTTGTGGCTCAGTAGTAGAGTGCTCGCCTTACACGTGTGAAGCACTGGGTTCGATCCTGAGCACCACATAAAAATAAATAAAGATATTTTGTCCATTTACAACTGAAAAAAATATTAAAAAATAATTATTCCAAATTACTTAAAAGTTTAAAAAGTGGCTTCCATACTCTTGGAATATAGTTAGCTAGTCTCTTCATTCCTTTCCTAAATTTCCCCTAGATTTAAAGATTGGTTAATCACAGCAGGATTTGGTAAGCTCAAAGGGCCAAGAAACTGTACAATATATAAAAATTCTGCGGGATTTTTGTCTATAGGCAAAGGAAAGAGAACCTTGGCTCGGTACTGAAAAAGAGAAATATTTGGAAAACAATGATTTGTTTTATGCATCCTGGGAAACAGAAAAACTTGGTGGTGGATAAATGCAAGAAAAACAGTTCTAGTTACTGTCATTGCAATACTTTCCAAACAAGTAATTTGCTACTACTTTTTACTTCAAAACTCCAGGATATAGTACCTGGTACCAGACTTGGCTTTCCATTGTAAACAACCAGACCTCTGTTCTAAATACATGAATCAGCTTTTTTAGATGCTGATTTTGTGACTTTTAATTACACAGGTTGAACATCTCTAATCTAAAATGCTCCACAATGCAAAACACTTTGAGTGCCAACAGGATGCCACAAATAGAAAATTTCACACTTGACCTTGTGATGGGTCCATCAAAGTCCAAGTGCCCAATACAGTTTATTCCATATACCCAAGGGGGGAAAATGATCCTCCAAGCCCCTTTTGCTGTGTTTTGTGTACTAGTTATTAAAAATGTACAAATTATCTTCAGGCTACATGTATAATATGTTTGTAAAACATGTATGAATTTTGTTTAGCCTTGGATCCCATCCCCAGGATTTCCTTCTCACTATGTATGTACAAATATCCCAAAATCAGAAAAAAATCCTAAGCCCAAAACACCTCTGATCCCAAGTATTTTTTAAAAATACTTTTTAGTTATACATGGACACAGTGTCTTTATTTATTTTTATGTGGTGCTGAGGATCGAACTCAGTGCCTCACACGTGTGAAGCAAGCGCTCTGCCACTGAGCCACAACCTCAGCCCCCCAAGTATTTTGAATAAGGGATATCTGATCTCTATTACCACAAGAGGTACATTTTATACTGATAAAACGGTCAAGTCACCAAAAAGGTAAGATGATCTTAATTATGTTTATACCTAAATAACAGACTTTCCAAAGAGAAGAAAAAGAAACAAATTTAACATGGAACTAGATTACTTAATTTTTTTTTTTTTAGATAAATGAATGATTTGCTGATCTTGGGATGCAGATCCTTCTGTGAAGATTTTTTTAAAAGGAATAGGAATGAGATGGAACTTTAAAATGAAAAAGGGCAGAAACAATTTCATATTTTGACAGAGTAAAAAGAAAGCATTTCTACAAATATACACAGAATAGGCTGAACAACATTTTGCCAAATTTGTATGATTAATAGCACATACAAATGGAGTCCACGCTTTCCTATGGCTGCCTCATCATCTTATTCAAAGCACCATCTGACACAGCAGTGTCCACGCCATCCCCTGGTGGCTCCCTCTCACTGTTTGGCCTCTCTGTTAGTTCCTCTGCCTGCAACTATGGTAGGTGGCTCCTCACCTGCACTGCTACAGATTTCTCCAAGTGAGAAGGTGGAGATCAAGAAATGCAGAAGCTGTAAAACTATCTTCTAGTTTCTGAATAAAAGGAGTCAGAGGATATTTGGAGGTTCTGTTGTTTCTTTACTTCAGATATCAGACTGAGGACAGAGCTCAGGAGTAGCGTGCTTACCAGTGTGTGAGGCCTTGGGTTTGATCCCCAGCACTGCAAAGAAAAAGAAGTCTTTGTCTTTAACTCACATCTTGGAAAATTATGAAACAGCCTACTATTCACTGGAAAATGGACTGATTTTTGGTTATTTGCTTTAGAAGCAGTTTGCCAATATTGTAAAACCACTGTAGATTTCTGCCATTTTTATTAGAGTTTTATTTGAGCTGACAGTTAACAAATCTCATTACGGACCTTTTATCTACGTTTTCCTATTGCTGTGTGTATATCATCCTGTCCACTACAACTTAAAATTCACTAAACTAACTGGATTAAATGTATGCATTGTACAGAGATGCACACGTGGGTCTTAAGCAGGATTACCTTGAAGTATTATTTGGCTCCAGCCATTCTGCAAGGGCTGCCATTTCCAAACCATCAACTCAGCACGACACACATATACACCATCTGGTTTTGAGTTCTTAGCAGGCTGGTTGCTCTTATTATCTTACACCCCGTGTAGAAATGAAGTGGTCAAATGTATCATATCTCTCCAAGAAACATACATAGGGATTGATCAGAATGAAAAACAAATTCCCAGGATTTTTTTCAGTCGCTCAGTCTTTGCTCCTCGAGAAGGTTTTCTACTGTTCAATTCCTTCAGTATCTTTACCTCCTCAACTCTCTGTCAGGAAATTATAGTTTATTTACTGAGTCACTTTGGATTTGGGATTCATTTTTACAAGTATAAAAATGTACCCAAATTACATTCATATTTTTAATCTTTTTTTACATGATTGGTTTTGATTAAATTAATATTATTTTCCTTTCTCCTTTGGGATTCACTAAATGATTATGATTCTGTTTGCTCTAATAGACAAGTCTATTAGACTTTTACCATTTATTCCTAAATATATATATATATGATACAGTCTATTCAGGATCAGCTTTATTTCATTCCATATCATCTTCAATATTCTCAATTAATTTACACCAAAACCATAGTCTATGTATCAAGTTATGTCATTACTTTAATTAGTTGCTAATCTGTGCATTTCTGCCTCTCAGACAAGACACAAAAATTTGTCCAAGTAGGGAAAGCAGCACATGAAGTAAGAAATGGAGTCATTATTTATATGATGTTTAAAGGCCAGAGTGCAGCTGTCTTGACCATAGAATTTCTGGCCACTGCTGTCTATGGTGCACAATACTTTGTGTTTTGCTTTTATAAGATTAAAGAATGCCATGGTGTCTAACTTGAAGATGATGCTTAGTTTCAAGTTAATTTTAGACACAGGAGACAGAAGAAACAAGAAGGTGGAACTCTGGGGTACCAGTGGAAACTGGCGTGACATGGATCATGGAAGGAAGGAGCACTGTGGAGAGAACAGATGGGAAGGAGGCAGTGAGATTTATCGGTGTCATCAAGAAAGGCCTGGAGGAGTCTCCATACGAAGAGAAGAGCATTAATTAAAGGCGAAATGATAAGGAAGTAATGAAAAATCTACCTGGACTCTAATTTGAGAACATAAAGTGTTTTGTGACACTTAATAAATGTATGTGTAGTCCAAAGAAGAATAGATAGGTAGTCTATATGTAGATTATCTACCTATCTCTATTATCTATTTATCTATCTATACATACAACATATACATATATAATACAAAGTGTGTGAGAGAGAGCGAGAACAAAAAAGAAAGAAAACGAAAATTTTCCTATGCAGAAAGGAAACTAATACATTTGGAGAAATGGTCTGAGTTCAGACCTTCCTGTATCTCACCTATAGTCACATATCTTATCATGAGGTCTTTTTAGATCATGAAAAGTTATTTTGTTTTCAGTTCATAAAAACTTTCAATGAAGGTCTTCTTGGAAACCAGCCTAAGCAATATTTCTGTGCAACGAAGAGCAAATCTAACTGGAGGGTTAAGAAGCACGTGGGAAGAAGAGAAGAGCCATAAACCTTGTAATAGTACCTAATACACTCCCTGTCATCAAGATCAAGAATGAATGCCAAAGGTAATTCAGCACCATGAGACAGCAACCCAGGATGCTACCAGGTGAGTGCAGTCTGCAAGGATTTCCTCTGCTTTTTCTTTCCAGGGTCTTCCTTGGCTGAGACATCTGAACATCCTGTGGCAATTCCACAGCCAAGGGAGTCGATCATCGGTCCTTTGTAGTCTGTGACCAGTTGCATGTTTAAATGCTACTCTCTAGAGAAATCAATGCACTTAAAAGTACATCATGCTGTCTCTGCCTCACTCATCCACTGAGACTACCCATCAGACGCACTGCCTGGTGAACTAGCCTCTATGACCCGTAAGGAGGTTAGCCTGACCAGGCCAATATGGACCTCTCACTCTAATGACTGTGTAACTCTGTTTCTCTAAATCTGTCATTTAAGTGCTGTGCTTTAAACCAAAGCTTTTTCAAGAAACCTTCACCACAAACATTTTCAAGGAGATGGACTCTCGAGGCATCATCAAGCTCGTGGTCTGCAGAATGTGATTTAGAATCCCTGCCCGTGTGCATAGACATTTACCTCATACTGCTCCATCTCATTACTGAAAATCGATGAAATAAGCCATAAGTCACTACTGGCAAGCAATCCATTCAGACAGAAGAAAAAAAAATAAGCTTTCAGTCAGAAGTAATGTAGTCTGATAAGCAGCTTTGGGAAGGAAGGTTTGTCAACAAAAATTCATCCAACATCACATAGCCATCTAAAGAATGATGTTTCACAAGGAAATGGGTATAGATATGCCATGTCCCATCACAAGCCAACAAGAGGACAGCAGGGACCTTTCCACAGATTCCACAGTTATCTGCAAATACTGACAGAAAACTCTTCCCTGTGGTGTTCTGACTGCATTTTCACAACCACCAGGGAGGGTCCTACACTGACACCACAAGCTACTAAAAAGTATGAACATAAAGATTTCCTATAAACTATTAATATTAGCATGAACCCCTTTTCAACACTGAACTAAACACACCACTGATTTATTTAACAAATATTTATTGATTACTGCATATGAAGCACTTAGTAAACAAATGCAAAAATGCAAATTATTCAATAATGGAGCACTATACCACAAATGTGAAGATGCTCAGATGCACCTAACTGTCCTAACTACCTACATCTGCTAAATAGATGAAATTTAGGCTTAAGCACAAAATTAGGGATGAGTAGTTAGTAGGAGGGGGGAAAGATGTTGCATCTTTAATAATACAAATCTGAAGTGCATTAAATTTTCTAACATTGCAAAACTTATTTCATCTCACTAAGGTTTTACTCATGGTGACAATTTATGTCACCAGGAGATTATTTAAATGTCAAAAGAAATCACCAAAGAGCTCAATAAATCTTAACCCTAAATAAAAGAGGGCCTTGACCTGAATCAGGACCAGATCAGATATTAACTGATAGATGATAAAGGATCAGATAATTATATGGAACCTATGCACAAATTGTACAATACAGAATAAATTATATGTATTATTGCATATACGCATATGCAGGTGAAACTGTATTAATGAAGGCAATTAGAAAGATGAGGCCCCTATCCATAGAAGCATCTATTTAAATATTTTAAATCTATTGATTGTGGTCTGGCCAAACCTTAGCCTACATAAAGGCTATGTCTATATAACTTTAGGTAAATAGATGACTGGTTAAGATACTTAGTTCCCTGTTTCTAACTTGACTTCTGCCTTGAGGAAAAAAGCCTTCTGGGCAATAGTTTCTTGGTGGCTTTGCAAGGGTTCCTTTCACTCTTCATCAGACTATATTTCTGGTATTAACTCAAATTAGCTATTGTTCTACCATATTATTTTTTTTATATTTTGGAGTTTACCAGCATAGATCCTGAAAGAGTTGAAGATAAACCATTCTTCTCACTGCTGTTCTCTATTACTGCACCTGTGACTCCACCTTTAGATCAGGAGTGTTTGAGTCAAGTGTCTAGGTGAGTATGAAGCTGGTGCTAGAAGAGTCCCACCACTACCCAACTTAAATGACAATGTGAATCTCGGACAAAATTCAAAGTTCCTAAAACTGTTTCAAATTTCATTAATGGCATAAATCAAATATCAACGGAGAAGATAATGTGGAACAGTGTAAGTGGGGCTATATTTTGGTTCAATCACTTTGGAAAATAATGGCATTATCTCAAAAGTTAAGGATGCATGAATGGTCTTACGTGTGTCTCCTGAAACTCAGAGCTGATGACTGGAGTGGGACTGGAACTGTAGGTATGCTTTAGACTAGCATGAAATAAAAAAATTTAAAAAGGAAGAAGTGGTCATGTTATTCATTATATTAGGAACCTGAGAAATACAGCCAGTAAACAATTTCCTAGGTAACACAATCAAGACCTCCACTAATTTCTTAACAAAATTATCACTTTAAATTTCTATTAAGGAATAAGTTCTTGAAGATTGAAAGTAATGGATATAATTTTGAGTTACAACTGAAGTGTTAATATGCAATTTTCTCATACTCTAACAACTCATTGGGAACTTTAAATTGTAGGTTAATATTAGATTTTAGAACTGAATTTACTGATTTTTTTAATGCAGAGGAAATTTAATGTAAAGAATTATTAAGCTATCACAGGAAAGTAGAAGGTATAAAGAGATTATAAAAGGGCACCCAGGGGCCCTTATCTTAACATTTTAAACACAGCAGAACTTTAAAGTGGTCTAATTTGTTCATTTGTATTAGAGAAGGCTGAAATGAATGGCCAAAAATAAAATTTACATGTATAATGAAAATTAACCAATTTTTTCATGCCCTTCCTATTCATATCAGAATTTTTATAATGATAAAAAAATAGAAAACAACCCAAATGTATACAGGCTCGACCATGGATAAAAATTGGGGGTATTATAATATAAAGCAGTGAAAATAAATTCCTAAAGTCACATGTATCAACATGGATGAATCACATAAGCAAGTTGTAGAAGACTGAAAAAGAATTTAAATAAAGTTCTAAAAGAAATTTTAAAAATTCCGAATATTGGCCCAGAAGTACACATGTAGTGAGCAAAAAGAAAAAGTAAGTCACCAGGTGTGGTGGTGCATGTCTATAATCCCAGCGGCTTGGGAGGCTGAGGCAGGAGCATCACAAGTTCAAAGCCAGCCTCAGCAATAGCAAGGAGCTAAGCAACTCAGTGAGATCCTGTCTCTTAATAAAATACAAAATAGGGCTGGGGATGTGGCTCAGTGGTTAAGTGCCCCTGAGTTCAATCCCTGGTACTAAAAAAAAAAGCGAAAGCAAGTTGATAATAAACCCTACCCATAGCCCAATTAGCATCTCCCCTTCTCTATCTCAATGTAATCATAAGCATGTTTTTTTTAACCACTTGATTCAAGTGTAATTAAATCATCATTAGTGTTGCTATTTTATGTGTCTGACTCTCTTGCAGGCCAAGTAAGGGTAGAGTTTGGTTCTGGTTCAATAGTGCATCCCTAGAGCTTGGGATATAGTATTAATACACACTTACTTGTTACAGAATTAATCTCAGTGGTAAAGACAACTCAGTGGAGTGGGAAGGGACTTAACTTGGGACTGGCAGATGATGGCCAAGAAGAGTCACAGTCCTTGTAAGGAAAGAGACGGCAGAGCTGGATTTCTACTGATGTGCGCTGCTATGTTGCTGTTTTTCCAAAAGTGTTCAAAGATGTCATTTCAGGGCATGCAAATAGCAACTGATGAGTCTGAGGGCTTTCAAGGCAAGCCCAGCGAGACAAAGGAGCATGGAGAGTATGGGAAGATAAATAATTAGAGATCCGTCATGGACTTGGAATGAATGAACAGGAAAAAAAGTGAAGTCAGAAGGGGGACAGAATGAGAGTGCTTGTGTGTGTCACACGGGCAGTGGGCATGAAAGTGAAGTCAGAAGGGGGACAGAATGAGAGTGCTTGTGTGTGTCACACAGGCAGTGGGCATGAACACCTGCAAGATGGGAGACTATGGGTCAGGCAGTTCTCGATGTCAAGATCCAGTAAACTCCCAGATGGATGAGACAGAGTCAGCATAGTTGAGGAGAAAGAAAGAATGTGAGAAGTGAGTCTCATATACTAACTATTGTGAATGCCAGGGCGAAAAAAAAGTTAAAAGAAATTGGAATCAAAATAAAAAATAACTTATTTTTTAAAAGAGCATCAGAGATTTTAGAAACCTTTCAATATAGCATATAATTATAAAAATAGATGTTTATAAAATAATAAATAGCTACTGACTACTTTGAATTAATAGAAATATAAACAACGACATTTTCTGTTCAGTTACATTACAGTAATGCATCTTCTTTCGATTTCGCCACGTTTCTGTTCTCATAAACATACAAGGTATGTGTTTAAATGCTAATCTAAAGAAAAAAACATCTATAGCCAAAGTTGTACAGGGACAGAAGAATTTTTTCAGTTTGATGAATATACTCCATAAAGGAATAAATTTAGTTTCATTGCTTTTACTGTGGATGGAAGAAAGGGCAATTCCAGATTTTTCTGGAGAAGTTCCAACAAGTACTAATAAAAAATGCATATATATTCTTCTAAAAAGCAGTACTCATCTGTAAACTTCTTCTGAGAGAAGTTAATTCAATATTCACACATCAAAGGTCAAATAAAATTGGGAAGAAATAACTCGAAGAGCTCTAAGAATTCACAATACAAAAAAAAACGCCTAACTGTTGTTGACTTACAAAGTATATGAATTTTGAAAATTAGCAATAAAATCCTTACCAGAACAACAAATATAAACAAAGTAACTCGCTGCTTGTTAGAAACTATGAAGTATACTAAATTTTATATTAGCACACTGAGATTTTACTGAGTGTTAAAGACAGCTGGGAAAAACAAATGGATGTAAAACTTGGTATAGTACACTAAATTTAGCTTTAAAAAATGTTTACAAATTTTAAGTGTTTCTGAAGGAGATTTTCCTAAGAAGCAGTTGAAAAAATTCAGAATTAACAATAACATTATTTAAAATAATTAATGTAAGGTTTTACCAGTAGGAAATCAAATACTTAAGGCTTATGAGTGGCTAATAGTTGTATGAATGGATCTGTCCACCACTTGGTAGAGAAAATCCTGGTTGCTAACCAGTAACTGGAGATACAGTAAATGGTTTCAGTAGCCTCTCCAAATAGTTCACAGTGACATTTTTATGGCAATTTTGCCTGTAGGTAAAGAAGGAAAGGAGGAGGAGGGAAGGAGAGAGGAAAGGAAATAAGGGAAAGTTGTAAATCAGATATTCTGAAATATATTATTTACACATACACACCCTTCACTCTTAACATTACATGAAATACTCAGCGTATAGTCAATAAATCCTGATCTGAATACAACAGCTGAAGGTTGATGCTTCAAACTGGTTAATGCTGGAAGAAATCTTACAGTTAAAAATATAGTGGGCAAGGGGCTGGGATTGCAGCTCAGCGGTAGAGTGCTTGCCTCGCATGCGTGAGGCCCTGGGTTCGATCCTTGGCACCACATACAAAGCAATAAAATAAAGACATTGTGTCCATCAACAACTAAAAAAAATTTTTAAAAATATATATATATAGTGGGCAAATAAGAGCAAATCTATCCTTTTCCTATCATAACTGATACTTGATGGTGGAGCTAAACTGGAAATATCAAATTATGTCAAACTTTTAGACGTCCATACAGAAGCTTATATGTTGTGCATACAATTTCTGCCTCAATTTTTAAAATCTATTATTGATGTTGAGGCCAAGACAAAATGTTTCAGTAGATATACTAAGTCTCACTTTTCTTTTGCAACTTCAAAAAGTGTATGATGTGTTTCATATTTAAGTTGAGCATATATGGGCCAAATTTAAGGATATTCTGTAAGCCAGGGTGCTCTCAGACATGAGCTGAGAAAATTGTTAGTAAGGGCTGAAGACAAAGTACTCTGAAAATGCTCTCTTCAGGACACTTTGCAGAAGCTCCACATTGGAATAACTTCAGCCCTGATCCTGACCAAGATTTCTCAAGTCCCTTTGTTGTAAACTGTTAATAGGACCTTATGACTTGATTATTTACTATCTACTATCACTCAAAAGGCAACATAAATGATAAGGTTATGCTATTAAACTAATTTTCATTATGGAATAAATACAGTAGACATAGGGAAAGCTCTCTATATGTAAATGAGTGCTAAAAGCACAGGCACACAAACTATTTTCTGGAAGGTGCATTTATACGAGAAAAATTGGGCTATGTCTTACAGTATCTTTTACTTTAATATTAAAAGCATGCTATACATGATGTACACAGCCATTTTAGTAATATTATAATCTCTGAGGACCTACATTCTTTTCATGTTTTTCTGAATCTGTGTTTTTATGTAGTAAACTCAGAGATCAAGATCACTAAGTCTGTTTAAATACTCTTCAAAAGCACCCTTCAAGTCAGGCGCGGTGGCACACACCCTGTAATCCCAGCACTTTGGGAGGCGGAGACAGGAGAATTGCGAGTTCAAAGACAGCCTCATCAATAGCGAGGCACTTAGCAACTCAGTGAGACCCTGTCTCTACATAAAACACAAAATAGGGCTGGGGATGTGGCTCAGTAGTCAAGTAACCCTGAGTTCAATCCCGGGTTACAAAAAAAAAAAACACCCTTCACAGCTTCACAGAGCTGCACAGCTGCATATAACCAGCTCCAGTGGTGCCCAAATTGCACCTGAATCAATCCTGGGTAGGAAACACCTTAAATCTTCCAGGTCATGAAGACATCATGTAGTAAGAAGTGACTACTGTGAGCAGAGTAAAGGATGAACACAAAACATAACATCAGTCAAATTTGCATCAAAAACAAATTCATGACAGCACATTTCTCCAAAAGTTCCTAACAGTTGTAAGTACCCTCTTAAGGGCAGCTCATCACAGGCGTCCGTCCTTGGCACTTTCTCATTTTAGATACAATTACTAGAGATCTGATGTAGTCTCCTGACTTCAGATACCATCTCTATGATGATCACTCCCATTTTTACATCTTTAGCCAGGACCTCATCCTCGAATTCCAACTACTATGTGACATCGGCTTTTGAATGTCTAATAGGCATCTCCTACCTAGGGGGTCCAAAATGGAACCCCTTGCATTTACCAACAAATCTGTTCCTCCACAGTCATCCTCATCTCAGTTGATGGTTACAGTGATGCAGCCCTAAACCCTACCAGTGCAATTCATTGGCAAATCCTATCCACACTATCTTAAAATAATCTCCAGGATCTGACTCTTTGTACCAGGCCTACTGCTATGTCCCTGGTGTCCATCATCACCATCACTCACCAGGACTACTGGGATAGACTTCCACCGGACTCTTCCCCAACTTCCTCAGGCCATTCTGGACAGAGGTCATTCAAGACAGACACATTCCTCTGCTCACAGTCTTTGAAAGTCTTCTATCTCAGGCCCAGTAAGAGCCAACCTCCCTGTCCTGCGATTCCCATCTACTCTGTGTTGGGGCTGATTCCTTTCTCTGTTACTTTCTTCGGCTTTTCATTCAAACACTGCCTTGTAGTAAGTCCCTGCCTGTCACTCTGTGAAACTGCAACCTCAACTCCCCTAGCTTCCTTCACTGCCTTTTTAAATTTTCAGAACAATTTTTATATCTCATCCTGCACTAGAATCTAACCAAGCTCCATGAGGGCAGGGAGTTTTGTATACTTCTTTGCTCTCTGCTGAATCCCAGGCACTAAACAAATACTTGCCAAATATTTGTGGGTGGAAGAGTAACTAGATTTTAACTTTTTCCAATTTCCTTGCTTAAAATAGGGGCTTGCTTTGCTCAAAGTCACCCAACAAGTAAGCTTTGAAGCTCATGTGAACCACGGTCTTCTGACTGAAGACCCATTCTCTTTACACCACTGCAGACCAATCAACTTAACTATATACCACATTCTTACCCACCTAGGATATGGGCCTGACTCTATCATTACTCATTTTCACATTTGAAATAGTTACTAGAGTGCATGTCTCATGGGACAAGCACAAAAGAATGTTCAATAAATAGGAATGGATTTCATCCAAAAAATATGGTGATCACTGTCTAGATTGTGAGCCCTTCAAGGACAAAGATTACATTTAATTCATTCCTGTATCATCAATTCTTGGTTCAGTTCCTGGAACAGAGCACGGGGCTACATGTGGACTAAATCAAGGCATAAAACCACATCAAGTGAACCCTGATCAGAACCTTAGCAACGCTGACAGTACAGCTGAAAAGTGTCACAGCATTCTGCCCCCTGCTCACTCCATCCACAGAGCAGCCAGAACACCTGACAAGATCTCTGCCACTCTACGATGCTACAGGTGGAATGGACTGAGGCAGCCTGAAGGCTCGCTCTGCAGCAGAAATTACACTCATGGCCAAGAACACTGTGATCAACTGCAGGTGCTCACTATGTGCTTGATGCTTATCATGCACCATCTGAACAGCCACAAAAGTCCTCTCAGATAGGCATCACCCTTTTATCACTTGTGAATCTATAACCATGAGAGGCAGAGTGACTTCAAGCTTATATGTATTCCTCTATCAGTCTGTATAGGATTCAGGCCTCTTGACTTCAATACAATACTTTCATCTCACTACACAAAAGCTTCTCTCAAATATGGCCAATTGTACACATCAAAACTGATCTGTCAGTTTTGCCTCCCTAAATGTAAATACATACCATGGTATAAATAAATAAGCAGCAAATGCAAATATTCCCACTCTGAAATTTCTAACCTTCTATAACATTTCCCTGAATTCTTTTACTTAGTTCTTCTGTAAACACTGTAACAGGAAGGGATACTTTCAAATAGGTACAATCTTTGGAGATGTAATTTGGACCTATAAATTACAAGTCTTTAAAATATTTAAACCTTCTGACCCAATCATTCTGTTTTAGAACCTCATCTTACTTGATCATACTTATGCACAAGAATGCTTATTTCAGGAGTTTATATTATGTATTAAAAATCTGGAAATCATTAAACAGACCAAAGTGACCTTATTTAAGTCTTAAGGTAGTAACAGAATAGTATATGTTCATGAGATAGCATGATTAAAACTTAGTAATAGTTAACAACCTGAGAAAATGCTTGTGATATATATGATAAAGTGTAAAAACCAAGTACCAAGGACAACTCACTACCTGCACACCCACTGTGTGCCAGGCTCTGTGCTGGGTGCACTACTAAACCATCCTATTTACTCTTGACAACAACACTAGGAGCCAGGGATTCCAAAAACCACTATTTTGCTGGTGAAAAGACAGAGCTCAGAAAAGCATACTACACAAGGTATGATCTCAAATTTATTAAAACATGTATGAAAATAAATAATGGTAGGCTGGAGGCATAGCACATTGGTAAAGTGCATGCTTGCCCAACACCCTGGACTCAATTCCAAGCACAAAAAAAGAAAAATAAAGTAAAGCCTAAAAATAGAGACTTAGCCAGGGTGCTTTAAACCATTGATGTTCCCAGTAGTATAAAGGTACATGGTATGCCATGATCCTATATTCTGTTTATTGATAGAGAACCTATAAGCTGATATACACTGACACTTTGATCTTCAAGTGGAAAAATACATACTTACAACCTGAATATTTGACTCTAATTGCAATACACTATGACTAATTGTTAATACAAGAAAAATAATGCTGGTGTCCCGTTTTCTCATGTTCTTTCTTCCTTGTTGCCACTCCCACCTTTGAGTATTTTCTTTCCCATCTATTTTAAAGTAGAATTTATTCTGAGAACTGTTGCAAACATGTAGCAAATAGCAGGCTAAGGCAGGAAACTCATTACATATGAGGTTCTTGCAGCATTTTCCCTCAGGAATTATCTAGCATTGTTAAACTGGTCCTACTGTTTTTCAACAGAAAACAAAACAAAACCCAGCATTAAATCTTTTATCCTTATAAGATTTTTAAAGACAGATCTGTGTTTTCACAACTCAGCTTGAAGATACACTGTTCTACTTAACTTTTCTGCTATTCAGGACCATGAAGCAATTACCTATGTGTTTGGGTTAATTGTTAGGTTTGAGATTGTGTTGTAATGAGATTGAGAAAATGGTTATAGTGTTTCTCTGTCCTTCCAAAACCAAATGCTATGGTTTGGATTCATGTGTTGGAAACTTCATTCCCAAGGGAACAGTGTCGGGAGGTCCTAATGGAATATACTTAGGTTGTGAGGGCTCACCCTCATGAAAAGAATGAATGCTGGTCTTGCAGGAACAGCTGAGTGTCCAAAGACATGGGTTAGTTATCATGGAGTCTGTCCCTTTTTTTCTTTTTACCCAACCACTCTGTTCTCTCACCTCTGACACCTGCCAGAAGCTAGCACTGAGCTCTTGTGAACCTCCCAGCCTCTAGAACTAAGAAATACATTTATTTTCTTTATAAATTACTCAGTCTGTCATATTCTGTTACAGCAACAGAAAATGGACTATGACAGTCATCAAAGAACTGTTTTAGGACATTTCACAGCAAGGGACACATGCACTAAATCAGTTTTGAAAGAAAATATCTGACAAAAAAATTAATTGGTTACCTGTATGCTGGGCTAATTTCTGGAAGGGAACTGCAGATGTGCTGATAAATGTGGAAGCATATAGGACAGAACCTGGTTCCTGGATATATCTCTCTCCCTCTGTGCTCTGATATTTATTTACTTATGCACTCACCATTCCAAACCACTATCATTTTCTTTAATAGATTTTATTTCTGCAGTTTTAGTTTCTCGAAAAATGGGCATAAGATACATACAAAGATTTCCCACATACCCCCTGCTCCCACACACGCACAGCCTACCCCATTATTAACATTGTCTACAAGAATGGTACATTTGTGCCTATTATCACCCAGAGTCCACAGTTACATGACGATTCACTCTTGGTATTGTTCACTCTTGGCACTATGCTTTCTATGAGTCTGAACACATGTATAATGATATGATTCCACCACTCAGTATCATACAGAATAGTTTCAGTGTATGAATAAACTAAGAATACTCTGCTCTACCTGCTCATCCCTTCCTCTCTCCTAATCCCTCGCAACTTAATCTTTTTATTGTCTCCACAGTTTGGTCTTGTCTGGAGAGCCATACAGTTGGAATCATATGCTATTTTGTCTTTTCAGATCAGCTTCTTTAAATTAGTAATAATATGTATGCATTTTTTCATCATTCATTGATATTCCATTGCTTGGATATACCACCATTTTTTATCCATTTACCTAATGAAGGACATCTAGTTTGCTTCCATGTTTTAACAATTATAAATAAAGCATTTCTATACATCAGTGAAAAACCCTCTGAAAGAGAAATTAGGAAAACTATCCCATTCACAATAGCCTCAAAAAAAAAAAAAAAAAACTTGGGAATCAATTTAACAAAAGAGGTGAAAGCCCTCTATAATGCAAACTACAAGACACTGAAGAAAGAAATTGAAGAAGACCTTAGAAGATGGAAAAATTTCCCATGCTCTTGGATAGGTAGAATCAATATTGTCAAAATGGCCATACAACCCAAAGTGCTATATAGATTCAATGTGATTCCAATTAAAATCCCAACATCGTTCCTTATAGAAATAGAAAAGGCAATCATGAAATTCATTTGGAAGAATAAGACACCCAGAATAGCCAAAGCAATCCTGAGCAAGAAGAGTAAAGCAGGAGGCATCACAATACCTGACCTCAGATTATACTACAAAGCTTTAGTAACAAAAATGGCATGGTACTGGCACCAAAACAGACATGCAGACCAATGGTATAGAATAGAAGACACAGAGACAAACCCACTTAAATACAGCTATCTTCTACTAGACAAAGGAGCCAAACACATACACTGGAGAAAAGATAGCCTCTTTGACAAATGGCGCTGGGAAAACTAGAAATCCATATGCAGCAAAATGAAACTAAACCCCTATCTCTCACCATGCACAAAATTCAACTCGAAGTGGATCAAGGACCTGGGAATCAGACCAGTGATCCCATGCCTAATAGAAGAAAAAATAGGCCCAAATCTTCATCATGTTGGATTAGGACCTTACTTCCTTAACAAGAAGTAAAATCAAGAATCAATAAATGGGATGGATTCAAACTAAAAAGCTTCTTCTCAGCAAAATAAACAATCAATGAAGTGAACAGAGAGTCGACATTCTGGGAACAAATCTTTGTCACACGCACATCTGATAGAGCACTCATCTCCAGGATATATAAAGAACTCAAAAAACTTAACACCAAAATAACAAACAACCCAAACAATAAATGGGCTAAGGAGCCAAACAGAAACTTCACAGAAGAAGATATACAATCAATCATCAGACATATAAAAAAAAAGTTCAACATCTCTAGCAATTAGAGAAATGCAAATCAAAACTACCCCAAGATTTCATCTCACATCAGTCAGAATGGCAATTATCAAGAATACAAACAACAGTAAGTGTTGGCGAGGTTGTGGGGGGAAAGGCACGCTCATACATTGCTGGTGGACCTGCAAATTGGTACAACCAATCTGGAAAGCAGTATGGAGATTCCTTAGAAAACTTGGAATGGAACCACCATTTGACCCAGCTATCCCACTCCTTGGCCTATACCCAGAAGACTGAAAAACAGCATACTACAGTGCTGCAGCCACTTCAATGTTTATAGCAGCTCAATTCACAATAGCTAACCTGTGGAACCAACCTAGATACCCTTCAATAGATGAATGGATAGAGAAACTGTGGAATATATACACAATGGAATATTACTCAGCAATAAAAGAGAACAAAATTATGGCATTTGCAGGTAAATGGATGGAGTTGGAGAATATCATCCTAAGTGAAGTAAGCCAATCTCAGAAAACCAAATGCTGGATGTTTTCTTTGATAAGTGGATGCCGATCCATAATGTTGGGGAGGACATAGGAAAAATGGAGGAACTCTGGTCCCAGTAGGGGGAGGGGGCGGGGGAAAGTAAAGATGGTGAAATGAGATGGACATCATAGCTCTAGCTTTATGTATGACTGCATGTATGTTGTGATTCTACATCACATACAACCAGAGAAATGAAAAGTTGTGCTCCATCTGTGTACAATGAATCAAAATGCACTCTGCTATCATGTAAACCTACATAGAATAAATAAATAAATAAATAAATAAAAATAAAGTTACCATAAACCTCTAAGCAATTTTTTTTTTTGGTACCAGGGATTGAACTCAGGGGCACTCGACCATTAAGCCACATCCCCAGACCTATTTTTGTGTTTTATGTAGAAACAGGATCTCACTGAGTTGCTTAGCGCCTGGCCATTGCTGAGGCTGGCTTTGAACTCGCAATTCTCCTGTCTCAGCCTCCCTAAGTGCTGGGATTACAGGCGTGCGCCACCGCACCTGGCTCTAAGCAATTTTTTGTGGACATAAGTTTTCAATCTTCTTTATGAATACCAAGGATTGCGACTCCTAGATTGTATGATAAGAGTATGTTAGTTTTGTAAGGAACTGCCAAACTGTCTTCCAATGTGGCTGCACCCTTTTTGCATTCCCCCCAGCAATGACAGTTCTTGCTGCTCCACATCATCACCAGCCTTTAATGATGTCAGTCATGTGGACTTGGGCCAGGCTCATAGGTGTGTAGCGGTATCTCCTTGTTTTAATCTGCACTTTCATAATGACATACAATATGGAACATCTTTTCACATGCTAATTTGACATCCATATATCTTCTCTGGTGAGGTGTCTGTTGAGGTGTGTGGCCCATTTCTTAATCAGGTTGTTTATGTTCTTATTACGGAGTTACCACTCTTACTTTTTCACAAGCAGAAGCCTAGTTCATGTATCTGTGTTTTGCAAATGCCTCTGTCTCAACCTGGCATGCTTCTCTAATTTTGTTCCACATAGTCCACTATTTTTCATCCTTTAAGACCCACCTCCATTGTTTCCTTGACAAAGCACTGCTGAGGTTATCACCAGGTGCCAGGGATTTATATCCTATATGCCTCTCTTCTTCCATCTAAGCCACTGTATTTTAGTTTTTGTTTTTGTCTGTCTGCCATAGAAGGCTGTGAGCTCCTTGACAAGGACAGTACTGTGCTGTTCATTCTTAGGCCCAGTTAACCTGCCTGGATGCTCTGCTGCATTTGGAAAGTAATTTTTACTCTCCAAACTTTAGTTTCCTCCCTCCCCCTCCTCTCTCGCTCTCTCATTTTACTCAGGCCAGGTAAGTCAGTGTTCTACCACTGAGTTGCATTCCCAGCCCTTTTTACTTTTATTTTGAGACATGGTCTTGCTAAGTTGCCCAGACTGGCCTTGAGCTTATGATTCTCCTGCCTCAGTCTCCTAAGTAGCTGGGATTACAGGTGTGTGCCACTGAACCTGCCTTGTTTCCTTTTCTATAAAACAGTCAGGCATTCACTGCCCAGATTTGTCATGAAGACTACATGAGCTCTTGCATGCAGAAGCACTTGGAACCTAGGCTCCCAATGAATGCTAATTTAAATCTTCAATCAGCCCATGCATCATTGTAACACATACCATGAGAATGAATCAGAATGGAGCAAAATGTCTTACGGACTACATCCTGAGAAATGATTACCAAGTACATAAATATAATGAGCATAAATCAAAATGCATATATCATGATTCTTTGGGTTACAAGAACTTTGAGAATACAATGGAAATCATGGCCCTTTTCCCCATTTGCACCCATACTCAATTTCGCATGGGATTTCAGGCACCCTCCAAACCCTCTGAAGTTCACAGCTCTCTAAAGTCTACAGGCCACCTTTTAAGCCCCTACTGTAGACACTCATGTAAAAAGGCAAGGTTTACTGGGTCCAGATAGACTAGGCTTCCTTCTCTGACTGCTGCAGTATCAACTCATTATGATGCAAAAGGTTCTGGCTACTACCCTCCAGGCCTGGTAGATACCCCTGGTAATTTAAAATAGCTCTCAACCACAGGGATCCCACCTAGGATATGGACAGAGGGATTCCACTTTGCAGGATTGTTTTCTGGAACTTAACATTGTACCTGAAAAAGGACTGGATTGAAATAATGCAGGCAAATATTTTCAGACAAAGTCAGGATACATTTTGATCTTAATCACAGGGTTTTATTAGAGAGCTCCTGAGCATATAAAATAAGATGTTGAGCCAGGTGTGGTGGCACATGCCTATAATCCCAGTGACTGGGAAGGCTAAAGCAGGAAGATTGCAAGTTCAAAGCCAGCCTCAGCAACGGCAAGGCACTAAGCAACCAAGTGAGACCCTGTCTCTAAATCAAATACATATAGGGCTGGGGATGTGGCTCAGTGGTCAAGTGACCCTGGGTTCAATCCCTTGGACCTCCCCGTCAAAAAAATAAGATGTTGATTTTTCACATCTCTACTAAGCACCTGAAAAAGATAGTTTAACACTTAATCTGTCCCACCAAACCACATGATATTTATCTACATGTTGAGATACTATTTGTTAAAATTTAACTCTCATGTAGTTCTCTGCATTTGAATATCTAAGTAAATAATCTCTGGAGATTAACTGGTAAAACTGACACTGGGGTTGCCAGGGATTTTCCTGGAGATGATCTTTACTCTAAGGATGATTTATCCACTCATGCTGTCTTTAGGCAACCCTATATACACTTCAGTAAAAATCACTCTAACTTAAAGGGGCTCCTTCTTCTATGCTGTAAAAATACCTGTCCCATGGTACTCACAAATTGCACAGTAATTACCTGTTGGTGTTTCTGTTTTGCCTTCTACATTGTGAGATCCCCAGGGAGTAGAGATGATGTCATTCATCTTTACATCCCCAGAGCCTAACATAGTACCTGCTTATAAAAGCATCTGCAGGGGGAGGATACATATGATAGACATGCTCCTTACCTTCAAGAAATTCAGAGAGGGAACAACACACATAATGCAATATAACCCAGATCAGTGGGGGTGAGTGGATGAAAGTCTGTCCTAGAGCGTGATCCGTCCGAGCTGAGATTTGGAGAATGAGTAAAAAGCCATCCACAGCGGGTGAGGGGAGGGATAAGGAGGTGACTGTTCTGCGTAAAAGTAGAGCAGTATGAAAGAGGGGCACAGAGAGATGGAAGAATCTGCAGTAGTCCTAAGTAAGAACCTGGGCAGGTGGACAGAGTGGCGTCTGCAGATGAGCCTGGTGATGCACAAGGGGCCCTGTGATAACTGGGATTTTAATGTTATTTTAAAGACCCTGGCTCTCGTGCCTAAGCAAGAACAGACCCATTGTCAAGTTTTAAACAGAACAGCAACATGTTTTGGAAAGATCACCTGAGAACAGAAACTGGATTGGAGAGTAACAAAACTGATGTGAGGATGTATGGGAACAAAGAAAAGGCAGTGGGTACAGAGGAGGGTCTAGGTGGCAGAGGCGTGAAGGGTATTAAGGAGGAGGCCTAGCTGAATGGTGTCACTGGTCATGGGAAAACAAAGGAGAAAGAACAGACAATGGTCACCTGAGATACAGGGCCCAGTGGAAAGGGCGCCATTCATCAAGGTGAAGAGCACATCTGAGAATCTCCTCTTTGACATGTTAAGTTTCAAGTGTTTTAAAGCCCTGCAAATGGATAGGTCCAACAAGAAGCTGGACATGTGTTTTGTACAATCAGACATTTCAAGACTAGCCCTCAAACTCAATGGAACTCTGGTTGACACCCACAAGCACAGAACAAAGAGAGCCCAAGGAAGCCTGAGAAAGAGTTTGAGAGGGAGGAAGAAGACCAGAAGGGAAAAAGAACACTTCAGTTACCGCAAAGGTCCAGAAAAACTTGAACATTTTTTTACGGACCTGGCCATTGTGAGGTCATCTTGATGCTGAGAGTAGTTTCAATGAACCTCCCGAGCCAGCGTGGGGGGTGAGTGCAGCAGAGATGCTGAAGTTAGTGAGAAAGAAATACTCTCCCAAAGCATAATTAGGAAAGGGAAAAAAACCAGTTGCAAACAGGAGTAATTCCAAGAGACTTCAGCCCTCAGACAGTACGACTCAAGCAGGAGTTATTAAATTCTGAAAGTATTTTTAATGGAAAATATACTTGGTGGTACTTCCAAAAAATATTCCTTATTTAATCACCTAGACAATATTTTAACCATTAATTTTAAAACTCTTAATCTCTAGTGATTTGCAATGATAAATCAAAGACTTAGGAAGGGAAGTCCAGGATACATAATGTGCCTGTTTAGAATGGCCATTCGTACTGCATCAATGAATGTATTTCAGATACTTAAAATATGCATAGGTTTCTTCATTCAACTCTGCAATTACTCAAGGCATTAAGTAAGTTTGCTTCTCAATATACTCCGTCATTCTTCCCACACACATCTGCTGCTTCTACGGATATTCTGAAGATTCCATCTGGACAGGACATGCTGTATCGCACCTACCTCAAACCAACAACAAAAAAAACCCCACACCTCCTCCTCAAGGTGAAGGGCACTTCCTCTCTTCCGTTTCAAAATAGAGCTTCTCTGTAATACGCTGCTAAAGAGTAAGTCTAAAGGAAAATTCTGCTTCTATGCAAACTAGAAGCAGCTCTCTACTAAAAAGAGGGCACCTAAGTAAAAACAAAGCTAGAGAAAGATATGCAAGAACTGCACAAAGAAAAACACAAACTTTACTGAGATAAGGTTAGATAAGAAACAAGAAACACACTGTGTTCCTGGAAGGCACAATGTTGACTAATGTCAACATTCCCTAAATTACAGATTGCAGACTCATTATTATCCCAATAAATAACCTAAAAATCTTTGTGGAAATTTGGCAAGCTGATTCTAAAATTCAATAGGAAGGCAGAAGGAATAGTCAAATCAGTTTTGAGGAAGCACAAACTTGGACGGCTTATCCTATCAGGTGTCAAGATTTAATTCACAGTATAATCACTACAAGAGTGTGGGACTGGTGTGAGGATAGAGGAATAGACACAGACCTAATCGATAGCAAATTTGCCACTGGGAAAGAGAATGGATAACCATACAGGACAAAAGAATACTTGTCTCCTACTTCACATAACTCACAAACATTGCTACCAGATCAATCATAAATGGGAAAGGTAAAACGACAAAGATTTTTGAAGACAACATAGGAAAATATCTCCAATGATCTTGGATTAGGTGACTGCTTATCAAAAATGAAAGACCCACAGTAATGAAGTGGATTATAAAATTGGGCTTCAATGAAAACAAGAACTTCACTTGATCAGAAGATACCATATATAAGGAAAACAAGCCACAGAGAAGGAAAATGTATTTGTCATGTAGATATCTGAAAAAGGGCTTGTTATCTTTAAAAAAAAAAATGAGAGAGAAGACTTCTAAAAATCAAAAGCAAAAGAAGAGACCGCTCAGTTTTTTAAACGGACAAAGGACTTTAACAGGCATCTCACAAAACAGGCTATCCAAATGAGTAAAAACATAAGTGATCAGAAAAAGCCAAGTTAAAATCACAACAAAATACTACTGAAGATCCACCAGAATAGCTAAAATTAAAAAATAAATAAATAAAATGAAACACAATTTTAAAAACACTTACAATAGAATATGTTAGAATATAGAATAACTGGAATTCTTAAACACTGCTGTCGGGAATGTAAATTGTTAAAACCACTTTGGAAAAGTGTCTGGCAGAATCTACCAAGTTGAATATACATGTACCCTATAACCCAGCAATTCCACTCCTAGGCAGAAATACATATATAAAAAAAACACATAAGCATGTTCATAAAAGCATTCTTCTTGATATCTAAAACTGGAAATAAATCAAAAGTGCATCAACTAGAATGGAAAGTAAATTTTGAAGTACACTATGTGGAATCCTACACAGCGGTAATAAAGAGCAAATGCCTACTACACATCACAGCCTGCAGAAACCTCACAGACACATACTGGGTGAAGGGAACTAGAGATACAGTACAAACTGCATGACCCCACTTCCATGAAACTCAGGAACCAGCAGCTCCAATTCAATGAGCAAGATCAGAATAGTGGTTAGCCAATAGTGGCTAATGGCCAGCAGAGGACACAAAGCAGCTTCTGGGGTATGGGTCATATATGATTCCTTGATGGGGTGGTGGTGACACAGAGGTACTCCCTTTGCAAAAGGTTGGTGAGCTATTCCTGTAAGATCTGTGACCTTCTCAATATGTCTGTTAGGCTTTGCTATAAACAAATAAGGAGTAACACAGAATCAAATATATGGAATCGTGATATTCCACACTAATGTACCTACAGGGTAGGAGTTTAAAAGGTATTTCTAACAATAAATATATTAGAAAGTTGAAGACCTGTGTGAATCCCACATATACATGTGTGCCTGCATCCGGCAAAGGGAAGTGTTAATATCCACACTTGCAGTTAAAAGTGTAATTTTATACACCAGAGCCAGATTCTGGGCCTCATCCCAGCTGAAGCTGTTAAGTGAGAATTCTCTGAGCTGCAAACTGCCCTTCTGCGTTTTATTCCTAGAAACAGGGGTTAGATCAGGGAAAGAGGAGAAGGAGGCATTTTATCTTGCCTGTTGTACCATCAAACACCACAAGCATTTGACCACCATGTCAGAAGAACTTTTCTGTCCAAGTCTTTTCACTTGGTTTTAGGTTTCTCAAAAGACTGTCTTGAATTCAGTGATTTTTTCCTTACATACTATATTACAAGTAAGAAATCTTAAAAAAATTATCTTCCCATTTTTAGAACAGAAAAATCTGGACTGTGTTTTAAATGAACTTGAGTCTACTGCCTCTAATCCACACTTTGCAGAATGCAACTCTGAGCACACAGGGTCTGACCTTCCCTGCTCTTTGGAAACACTTTTTACTTAACTGCAATTGAGAAGCACAATCCAGCATTAAAGCTTTCATGCATCCATTTCATCAAGTCTAAGCACTCAAGCAAAACAGAACTCAAGGTAAAACAACAGTAATTCGAGTGAATGAATTTTCAGAGAAAGTTTTATGTAACACCATGCCATCCATCAAATACTTAACTGACCAGGAATTTAATGGAAGCATTTATTCTTTGTTTTCCTCTGTGCAAAAAAATAAAAACCAACACAAGGAACCACAGAAACTGGAACACACAAAAGATAAGTGAAGTCAACAATGTTTTCAACTTATCACAATATATAAGAATATTTTAGCTGATATCCAAACTATCAGAAATGACTTCTAATTCATGGTTTCAGAAAACTATTACAAAATAAATTCCTTCCACCTCTGACCCAGAATGTTCTGCCTTTCCCATTCTATCTATGCCATTCCATCCTCTTCTAAGTCTCCAATCAGACTCCTGTTCCCTTGCTTTTCCACCCCTCAGTACAAAGGTTAAAACTAAAGTAAATAGGGCAGGGGTTGTGGCTCAGTGGTAGAGCGCTTGCCTGCATGTGTGAGGCACTGGGTTCAGTCCTCAGCACCCCATAAAAATAAACAAATGAAATACAGGTATTATGTCCATCTACAACTAGCAAAAACAATTTTTTAAACTAAAGTAAATAAATGCTGAACTTTCCAGATCTAGCCAGTTGGCACATTTTTGTTGCTTGCATTTATGAAGGAAAGTTTTCCAGTTTACATCTAAGGACCCACATTTTTACTTATAGTTAAAAAATATCTCCGTTCACTCACATATTGCCATAACTTGATATAGCTAGCTTCTGCAATCTAGATGGCAGCTGTCTACATGCATGGATAAGCTACCCCTGGATAAGCTACCACTCCACTTAGTCTAAATAAATTGTCTGCTTATATTTTTAATATACTTAAGACATCTCTCTACAATGAGTAACCATCTTTATATTGAAATTGATCCTTGACTTTATTTGTGTCCATAAAATACTATCTTTCCTCCCCCAAGAAAACCTTAACCAAATGCCTGATACTACTTATATATTTTCTTAACTTTCCTAGAACAGTGGTATAAAATTTCACTTTTCTATACATACTTTGGAAACTGGTATGTTTAACTTTTGAAATACAGAAATACCTGAATAAGGGACACTGGTAGGGTCTGGAAAGAATTTATCGAGGCGCTATGGTCTGAATGTGTATTCTCTCAGAAGCTATAGGCTGGAACCCAATGCCCAGTATTAGGTTGTTGGTAGGCTTTTGAGCTCATGAAGTTAGAGGGCATAGAAGAGAGCCCACAGAGATCCTCCCTCCCTTCTACCATGTGAAGACATGGCAAAAAGATGGCCATCAATGAACCAGGAAGTAGGCCCTTGTCAGATGCCAAATCTACCAGTGCCTTGTTCTCGGACTTCCCAGACAAAAGAATTATAGGAAATAAATTTCTGCTGTTTATAAGCCACCCACCCGGTGTTTTTTTGTTATAACACCAAACAAAGAAACAAGGGAAGCCACTTGAACCTAACTCAACATCAACATTGCTAACCTGCAATGAGTTTGAGACTTGGGAGAATAGTACATATGCTTTCCTAACTGAGAGACAATCAGGTGTTTATTGGTAAAATTGAATATAACTACTTTTTAAATTCAGTAATATTTGTGGAAGCCCCTTAAATGTGTAATGACTGTTCTTTGTGATAAGAATTTATTTGGAAATGACCAGGACACAGTCCTTGACCTCAATGAGAGCAGGATGAACTGGAAGAGACAGATAAGAAACACGTTACTCATAAATTCATGTGCTAGGCCAGCCATAATGAACTCCTATGAACTAGATGATTTGAGCAATAAAATAATTGTCTCAGTTTTGGGGGCTAAAAGTTCAAGATCCAAGGGTCTATAGGATCAGCTGTAGGGAACATCTGTTCTATGTCTCACCCTAGCTTTTCCTTGGGCTGTCTGCTGGTGCTCCACGGTCTGTAGAAGCAGTACCTTCATCTCTGCCTTCATCTTCACATGACTTTTTCCCCATGGGCACATCTGTCTCCATATTCTCCCTTTCTATAAGGATACCAGTCACACTGGACTTGAGGCCCACTCTATTTAAGCATGACCTCATCTAAACTAATCACGTCTTGCAATGACCCTATCCAAACAAAGTCACCATCTGTAGTATAAGGAGTTAGGCCTTCAACATATGAATTTTAGGGAGACACAATGCAGAAGGAAAGTGGGAGAAGGGAGGAGAGGTACTCATGCACACCATAACCATTCTCCAGATTTTGGGGCATCCTTGCCACCATTTCTTAATGGCTTCCATATTCCTACCATCTAGTTCCAAAATCAGGTCCCTATTCCTCCCATATGCCCCACCTGCAGGTCGGCTGCCCACAAAGGTAGAATCTCAAGGAATGTGTGCTAATGCCACAAGTGTGTGTGCCGGACATAGGAAGAGTCTTGTCCTGCACTTCCAAAGCAAAGCCCTGTGTCAACTCAGAGTTTGCAAAAGATATATTGGAGAATTCAGTACCACATTCCCCTCTGCAAAATGATCCATTTCACTCGTAAAATCACCAATTGGAGGATGAGACTCTGCTTGTGGACACATTTTTTTCTGGAGCTGTGGGAGAAATATTGATATCATTCAACACTTTTTTCTCAGCAAAACCTACACTTCCGAGTGTTTATAGTCAGCTTGGGAAAAGCATCCCAGCGATCATTCTCCTAGACAAATATTGTAGCTTTAGGATGTGAGTGATATTATAATTATAATACACAACAGATTTCTAAACTTCCTGGCGTTTTGTTCTCCAAAGGCCTAAGCTCTATCTGCTTCCCCTTGCGCACCCATCCTGAAGTCTGCTCCCACCCCAAGTGCTGTGCGGCCCCTTCCCATCCCCCTCACACACTGCCTTGGCACCTCCCCCTTGCTTCTGTCCTTCATGTCCTTTCGGTCCTTGCTCTACCTGGCTTTCTTGGACTGGGTTACTCCATTCACCACTTACACTTGCTTGACCACACCCTCGGGACTCTGCTATGTTCTTCTTTTATCCATACACCATACAAAATTTTATGAAACTGTGGCAACGTGGCAATGAGCTGAGAGGCACAGTGAGAGGCCTACTTTAGCTGAACCAAATTGCTAATATGCCATTTCCCGCCCAAGAGAGACAAGTCCCACTTCTAGGATTCAATGCCAGGCCTACTAGTTATGCCTCTTGGACACTCAGGTTATTCTATAGTTTGTTTCCTCTGATCCAGCACTGAAAAACAAAACCCTACAACAAAAAGCCCAGAGGCCTTTAGTGTGTCAGATGTCATATACTCAGAGGTCTTTCAACAATTAGAAGCTCAGTTGAGACAAAAGACCATTATGCTTTTGCAGAGACAGCATCTCAGGAAAGGGGGAGGAAGATGAGGTCAGAAGGAAATTCATGGAAAGAACCAAGAGAGGCCAAGTCCTTCACCTTATGCCTATACAGGGACTGGGAGCACACAAAGTGAAAAGTTTTATATAATAGGTGATAGGCAATGTAACCTCAATATTTCTAGTTTTAATTTTAGTATCATTTCTATTCCCACAGAACTCTCAGCTGTATGACTCTTAAATAAGGTCTATAGGAGACACTAGATAGGCAACAAAGATGATGCTCAGAAACCAATTCAGATTGACCCTCACCTCCATGTTCACTCATCACATGGCTTCTGTGGCCCTCCTCTGTGGTGGGTTAAGATCACACCAAAAGTCTCTCTCCATCAGACCCACCACTACCACCATCAGCAGCAGCAACCACTATCTAGAACATTGTTAATTCCTTCCATTTACAGCCGAAAATGAAGGCAAATGATTTTGATGGGACAAGTATTCTGAGTTACCAATAAGAATCCTAGCTAGTGACCACACTTCTTCCAAGGCCTGGGTGATGCTCCTTTAGTCAGAAATTTGGGGTTAGAACTTATCAGCAAGAAGGACATTCAGGAGCACATTTTAGGAAATGTCTATATTTACCACTGCCACCCTGTGAAGGCTATAAATAACCTCAATGAGCTGAAACAGTGTACTTCTAAATACAGCCATTTACTTCACCAGGGCAAAAGCAGAATGGACACATATACATCTCACAGTGCAGCTTCCAGCGTGGGCTGGCTTCATTTAGCTAACAAATGGCTCCCTTGAACTCCAACAACGAGTATTAGGGGTAGAGTTTTTAATCAATTGTAATACCCTGTACATCTCTTATACCTTCCTGCTGTTTCCCAAGCTTTCGGGTCTGACACTCGCTTAAACTGCAATGCTTTGAAGCCAGGGGTTGCATGTTCCTTGTGTTTGTCTTATCGTAACTAGCACAGGGGCACAAAGTAGGTATTCATAAAGTGTTCACAGAATAAACAAGTTAGCTAATAAGAATGGCTACCTTTCACTGCATTTGCACTGGTTTAAATGTATAATTCAGTAACACCTTCTGAAAGAAGAGATTCTCTTGCAATGGTGTTTTAGTCAGTGTTTTCATCCCTATGACCAAAAGACCTGAGAACAATGTAGAGTGGGAGAAGTTTATTGAGGGCTCACAGTTTCAGAGGTCTCAGTCCATGGATGGCTCACTCCAATGTTCCGGGCCCAAGGTGGGGCAGAATATCATGGCAGAAGGGTATGGAGGAAGGAAGTACTTCAGTCCATGGCAACAGGAAGTGGGGGGGTGCTCCACTCACCAGGGACCAAAAATAAATCCCAAAGGCATGCCCCCAGAGACCTACTTCCTCTAGCCACACCCTATTTGTCTACAATCACCACCCAGTTAATTCCTATCAGTGGACTAACAAATGGCTACATCCAAATATCCATCTCCTTTATGCATGCTGAACATCTGTGCTCACTGTGTATACAAATCTTTAGGATCCTGGGATAATATAAAAATATAAAGTGGGCTTGGGTTATGGCTCAGTGGTAGTGTGCTTGCCTAGCGTGAGGCACTGGGTTCGATCCTCAGCACCACATAAAAAATAAAATAAAGATATTAAAAATATATATATAAAGTGACAAACCAGTGTATGGAGTTTTGTTTCTTGGCTTTATTATGGTTTCAGCTCTGATGAAATGCATGGCTGCTTGACATGTCTACATCACTCTCTGCTTATAATCAACTTCTGTATTTTATTAAATCAGATAACTCTAAACTTTTCAAAATACAACTTTGTATGATGGAAATGAAAAACAATATCAACCCCCATTATTTTATCGAGAACACTTCTATATGTTAAAATGGATGCAATGAGGAACAATTAATATCATCTCCCATGGGGTATGTCTAAAACATATCCCGGACAGACCCTGAAATAATTGGCATTTCCATCTGATTGCTCCTGGATATTTTATGTCCTTCTGGCTATAATTATTTTCTCAGACTTAACTGAATAGTCATTGTAAATGGTTTCTCCAGGGCTGTCCCTGGCAAGCCATTCTTTCCCTCCAGTTTCCTTCACAGTGTCCTCCAGCAGACTCCAGCCCCCAAGAACTCAACCAACTCCAAGTGACCTTCCAAAGAGAAGCCAGGCCTTTAACACATTTTGTCCCATCATCCCAGATGTGGGACACCTATAGAAACTTAAACTGAGCAACAAATACACCACTGACATTAACTCTGAAATAATATTTGAATGTTTCTTATGTTCACAGATTTGACAACTTGGGACTGAGTGGTTTAAGCTGTCTGCCTCCTCCTGTCTATTCTAAAGAGCCCTTTCCTCCAGTCAATAGTTCCCTGGAAATCATGCTAAAATGGTGGAAGAAAAACAATATGGTTACCTAATTAGTGTAATGCACACAATGTTGTGAAAAGTTGCTGTGCACCACCCTTGCAGGCTGCTCGTACCCTACTTGATAGCCTATGCACTCCAGGATTTTTCTGAGCATCGGATGTGGTGGTCTCCCAGATGCTCTAATATGTGCCACTCCATCTTCCCTTTTTTCACCTTATCCTCCTAAGACAGAATATTGAAGAGTGAAAGTCAGCAACCTGACATTTCATTTTAACTTACCTACTCTGGGTACATAAAGTAGTTTAACATCAATTTAACTAGAAAAGATTTTAAGAAAAAGAACCTCTCAGACATGCACACAAAGATGATACAAATTAAAGCTTAAGAAATTCACAAAAGTCAGATTAAATTAATTAATAAGGGAATAAACTTGATCACATTATTCTCTTCTCTCTGATCGTGTCTTATAAATCTTTACAGGAAGGTGCGTTCCTTTTAAAATAAAGCAATTAAAGATAGATATGAGTATTAAGGGAGCCTTTTAAAATAGGAATCTAATTGCCACATTTTCTTAATATTGACTTCTAATTTCTAATTATTTCCTAAAGTAAGTGAATGTTTTTTTAAAAAAATTGTAGATCAATGTAATGGCTAGATGACGATTTTTCTTTTTTTCGGTTTCCTATGAGTGTCTGTAGGGCGGGGAGGGACCTGGGGATTGAACCCAGGGGCACTCTACCACTGAGCAACATTCCCAGCCCACCTTATTTTTTATTTTGAAACAGGATCTCTCTAAGTTGTCGAGGTGGGCCTCAAACATGTAATCTTCCTGCCTCAGCCTCTCAAGTAGTGGGATTCCAGGTGTGTACCATCATGCCTTGGCGTCTGTTTTATTTATTAAACTAATTGATGTCACTTTCCATCTAAATCACATGAAGACAAAATAGTAAAATCAAAACAATATTTTTCATGAAAACAAATCTCCAACCATCTCTGAAATCTAAGTACACAATCTAGGTCAATGAGCCACAGAGATCTTTCACAAAACAAAGAGAAGTCCTCCCCAGGTAAATATTGAGGCTCCCACGTCCACTTCACAGTGGGAATGGGGTCAGAACCTGGACCTGAGCAGAACAGAAAGCTCCAGCTGAAGCAGTGTGCTCAGTGGTAGCCTCAGGTCCCCTGGTTTAGTGAGGCCCACGTGTGCTGAAAATTTCAGTGACACAGACGGAAGCCACAGAAAGGTAAATATGTTTTAATATCAGCATGACATCATGGGCACACAAACGCAATTGTCCTTGAGTGGAGTTTGTGGAGGCTGAGTCTTCCTGAGCAGCTGGCAGAGGTCTGCCGCTGACACTTGTGCTTGGGTTTGGCACGGGGCCTTCCAAACAACAAGGCGGGTGACATTCCACAAATCTATTCTCTGAAGTCATTCTGTCAGTTAGACAGTAACATTCACATATCGTCCCTCTGATTCCTAATTAGCTAATCAGCTGCAAGACCAAATTACATAGTACCGGAGGCGACGAAAACACGAGCGTGTCAACAGCACCACAGTGGAAGGCACCGCACCAAGTGTGCCGGGTACACATGTCTGTTCTATTGGGATGAATAGAGCCCTTGTAATGATAGCATCTTTATGAAGGCCCTCATCAAGCAAAACTAAACAAGACAATATTTGTTTAGGGTTACACACTATTTTAAAAAGGGAGAATAATAAACACAAAAGGCAGAATGATAGTGACTTCTAGGCAGAAGGGCAAAAATATGGGCTGGGAACGGAACACGACAGGGAAAGCCACCATAGAGGTAAAAGACTTGCGTCATTGTCCTTAGTAACTTATGCATGATCCTTAATAACTTATTCCATGATCAACTTTTTAAAAATGCCTCTCTTATTTAGCATAAAGAACATTCTATTGAACAGGGAACAGCAGATTTGCCTTATGCAGAGGAAGCACCTGTATTGATTTTTAGAAACCACTTTGAAAGCACTTTGATCTTCACACTATATCTAGCTGAAAAGCTTATGAAGGTTTCTGCATTAACTGCAGCAAATAAAAAGCTAATATTTACCACTTTTTGGTCAAAAACTAATGTTCCCACCTTTCATGAAATTAAAAACAAACAAAAAAAGCTACTATGTGGTTACTGCCCTAAATGCTAAGTAAAAACTGATCTTTAAGTCAAAAATTTTTCACTGAAAATTGCCATAAAATCAGCAATTTAGTGAAGTCCCAAACAACTTATTGAGACCCTGTCTCAAAATATAAAAAATAAAAAAAGGGCTGGGGATGTGGCTTAGTGGTAAAGCACCTCTAGATTTAATCCCCAGTACCAAAAAATTAAAAAATTAAAAATCTTCACTGAAGTTTCTCCAAGATCTAAAGCTGGTTCAAGTTTTGGGTTTTTTGTTTATTTGTTTGTTTTTTAATTATGTGCTTCAGCCAATGTAAAGATTATTCTCTGATCTTCAGCAATTTCCCAAAGGAATATTAACTGTATTCACATAACTAGTGTAATAGTTGCACAAACTGAAACTTTTAAGAGCTAGATATAGTTGCTGAAATGTTTGCATTTTTAGTCCATTCCAAATAAATAAGATGGCCACTGGGAAAATGCATAGAAGATACTAACAAAAATTCAAATACTAGTTAAGCACAACATACCCTGGAGTTTTACAACTCAGTAGTCTTGGATGATGGCGGCATTTATTTAGCCACAACAGGGCACAAGCAGATTTGGGAGGTGAAATCGATAATTGTGTCGAGCATCAGTATGAAAACAAGGTAATAGGAATATGGAGCTCAGAAGAGATGGAGGCTCTCAACATGCCAATTCAGAGGTTCATCATCACATATTTAAAGCCAAAGTGCTAGGTGAGCTCCCCAAGGCAATGCATGTGTACTAGAGGGAGAAGACAGTGTAGGGCTGACTCCTGGGGACTTCAACAGTAAGGGGTTAAGAAGAGAAAGAGATTCCAGCAAAAGAGACAAAGGAAAAATAGGAAACAGTTAGGTCAGAGGAAAGCCAGGGAAGGGTCAATTCCCAGAAACCAAGTTTTAGGAGCATGTTTCAAGAAAGAGCAAGTGACCAACTGGGCCAAGCATTCCTGAAAGTGTACATTGAATGAGGATTCGTCCATGGCCACTGTGTTTGTTGACAGGGTGGCCAGTGACGGTCTTGACTGGAGCTCTTTCAGTGGAGTGGGTATGTGCAAGAGAGAACGGGGGAAGCAGTGTAGATTCTCTCCAAGAGTTTTGCTGAAAATAGAACCAGAAAAATAGGGTGGCACTCATTTTGTTGTGTCGTGTTTAAGATGACAGATGGCACAGTGTGTCTGTACACTGATGGAGAAGCAGCAGCTGAAATGCAAAACTGTGTGATACACAAGGGAATGCTCAAAGTATCAAGAGGTATTGGAGGCCAGGGTACACACGGAAGTACAGTTCATGCATGGGAACAGGAGGGAAGGTGGAGTAGCTTCAGATAAAGGTGGACTGATAGAGCTGTGTGTTAGTTTTCTCTTGCTGTGACCAAATTCCTTATTTTGGCTCACAGTATCAGAGGTTTCAGTCCATGGTCGTCTAGCTCCACTGCTCTATACCTGAGATGAGGCAGAACATCAAGGTGGTAAGGCATGGTGGAGAAAAGCTCAGTTCGTGGTGGCCAGGAAGCAGAGAGAAAGAGCGAGGAGGGGGCCCGAGACAAGATAGAGTTTGCAAAGGCATGTCCCCAGTGAGCCACTTCCTCTCACCACACCCCACCTACTTGCAGTTACCACTCAGCATCCATTCCAATTATTAATCCATCAGATGAATTAATCCACTGATGAGGCCAAAGCCCTCATGATCCAGTCATTTCTAAAAGTTCCACCTCTAGACATTGCCACATTACCTTCAAGATCTGAGATTTGGGAGACATTCCAGGTCCAAACCATAATAGTTTTTTTGTTCATTTGTTTGTTTTTGGTATTGGGAATTGAACTCAGGGGCACTCAGCCACTGAGCCATATCCTCAGCCCTATTTTGTATTTTATTAAAAGACAAGATCTCAGAGTTGCTTAGCACCTCACTTTTGCTGAGTCTGGCTTTGAACTCGTGATCCTCCTGCCTCAGCCTTCCGTGGTGCAGATGGGATTACAGGCATGCACCACCATGCCCAGCTCCAAACTGTAACAATATGATAGTGGGAAAATGTGCATGTTTCTTCTGATTGGTTTTGTTTTCATATTGAAACAAGCAGCAAGATCATCCTGCTCTTTGGCTAATAACAAAGACTATTCGCTGAATAAAAGAGTGAGCTGAGAGAGAGGATCAAGGAAGGGATGCCCAAGATAGGAGGACAGAGAAACAGGTGGAAGAGACTCTGTGAGATTAAAAGGGAAGCTTACTAAAGAATGCAGTACTTATTAAGCAGCCCTAAGGGTCCTCTTGACATCTGTGGTGGTAAAGACCACATGATTCCAAACAGCAAAGACTTTCGGAGACTTTTTTTAATCCTGTTCACCTCCTTGGGTGCAGGCAGGGGTAGGCCAGTACTTGGGTTCAATCAAGATTACAGATTTTCTACGTGAAAAAGATAAAAGAGGGTATAGTACTAGAGAGTATGCTACAGTGTGCTTCTAAGGGTGGGCCATGAAATCCAAACTGCTCAGAAAAGAAAATGAGGAAATAATCTTAGAACTGGGAGAGGAGGTAGGGTTTATTCCTGTACAGCAGAATGTGTTTCAGAAATCCCCCCATTGTGAAAAAGCACAAGAAGCCCCCACTCCAGCAACAAGGAGGTTCTGGGCGATAGGTGTTCTCCTAGACAAAGAATCTCATTTTTCCTGTACAACTGAGGTCTTCTGGGAGGTGCTGCTCCCTTTCTATTTGTGCCTAAGGTCACTAAAGGCAATTTTAATATATCAAATTAGGTCACATCAAAATGGTTTTGTGCAGCAAACAGAAATTGGTTTCAGATTTATGTTTGTTATAGTCCAGCTATGAGTTTAACTTGTGTGCATAGATGGAAAAGAAATAAATAAAGAGAAAAAATCATTTTAAAGTATAATGCTAGGTGGCCCTTCAGTAAGAGCATGAAGTAGGAATAAAGCAATTGCAACTGGGTTGTGGTCTCTATCGCACACTCCTATTAACTTCTAACATACATGTGAGAGAGACCCATGTCCAGACTGAAAAGTATTCTTGCTCTCCGTTTTTTGTTTTTTGTTTTTTTCTGAAATTAAGTCTTCAAAGACAAGGAAGTCATAAAAGAAACTGCTTATCAGTTATTAACATAAGGTAGCTATTGACCATCCATTTCAGCATGGCCCTGGGGGACTGTACCCATAAATGAAATCTCAGGGGAATTCACTTTGTGAGTTATTGAGGCTCAGTCTTATTTACAGTGATAATAATACAAAGTTCTTCATCTTTTCTTTGTGATGCTGTTATTAAAAATTACAATTTAAGAGCAAGGATTGAGTGAGTTTTTTAAAAAATAACTTAAGTCATTCTCATACTAGAGATACCTTGATTAACCTCAAATTCGCCCTTGAAACTGACCAAAGATAAGATATAATAAAAGTTTAGATGAGATCATTTGGCCAGTATAGACATATCAATTTATTTTCATTCAGGTAAATTGCAATAGCAGCAGCAAAAGCCCACAATCGGGTTACTATTTTCAGGTACTGATTAACAAATAATCCTTAAGTACTCATGAAAGTAATGCCTCTGCTAGTAAACATCTGCTAGACTAGTTCTCTTTAACTTTTAATCAGGAAAATAGGATTTTAAAAACCTATAAACAAGTGCTGGGGGTGTAGCTCAGTAGTAGAGCACTTGCCCAGCATGTACAAGGCTCTGGATTCCATCCCCAGAGCTGTAAAAGCAGATAAAATATCTATAATTAAAAACACACTAACAGCCAGGTGCAGTGGCACACGCCTGTAATCTCACCACTTTGGGAGGCTGAGACTGGAGTTCAAAGCCAGCTTCAGCAACGGTGAGGTGCTAAGCAAACTCAGTGAGACCTGTCTCTAAATAAAACACAAAATAGGGCTGGGGATATGGCTCAGTGGTTGAGTACCCCTGAGTTCAATCCCCGGTACCAAAAACAAAAAAAACAAAAAACAAAAAACCACATTAACTTAGCTGGATTTTTTAATCAATAGTCTGCATTAGGGACATTTTAGTTTTTAATTGTACCATTATTCCTTGCAAACTGAAGACAACTAACAAATTCTTTAGATTTAACTTGTAATCAGTTTGATGAATAACACAAGTTTTATACTATTTCTACTTCATTCCTAAATTTTACATTTTAGTTCCTCTATTAGTTTGTTCAATAAAAAGGCAGTAACAAATAGAATGAATAAAAAGACAAGAAAATGTATATGGGAGATACTTCCTGAAATCCTACATAACTGACAATATATTTGGACTATCTTAACTCATAAAGATAACCTGGTTGGGTATGAAACTTTTATAACATTTTTCTCCTCAAGATTCTATAGGTGTTGTATTAAATGATGAACTCTGTATCTAAACAATACATACTAAATTTAGGCAATGCAAAGCACTGAATTTTTGCCCCTTAGTACATAATTTGTTGAAGGGCTTTGTGTTTTGTTTTTCAAGCACAAATACTTATATGATACCTAATAATTATTTTAAAACACAAAAGATGAATCCAAATAGGTGTCATTTCTTATTTATTCTGTCTGAAAAACAATGAACCTTTCCGACCCACATACCTTCTGTGGGTTTTCTAGCTATTTATTTATTGTCCCCAGCATGAGGAGTTTTCTTCAATTTTGTTTGGATTATTAATTTCATTCTAATTGCAGTAGTTTATTTTTCAGGAGCAATGAACAATCAATAGTTGCTACTGAATTTCCATCCTCTTTGGCTTATACTTTCTCTTCCATTATTTTCCTTTTCCTTTTCCTCTCTTTTCATCTCATCTGGTTGCCTTTTTATTTCTCCATTCTCAACTTGGCCACATGCTCCTAACAGTTTTCTAAATTTTTTTTCTATAGTAAGTAATTTTCATTTGTGGTCTCTTTGTGAAAGTTTTCAGGCTGCTATTCATTTCCTTTGTTCTGCAGTAAGTTTCAAGGGTCACATACAACTCTCTCTCGCTCCCTTTTTTCCTCCTATTCATTCAGTCTGGAACAAGAAAATATTTGTTGAATACTATTATTTTTAAACAGATAAGATATGTATATTAACCTGGGGTCACACCTTTGAGTGCCGTTCTTGTCCCTGATTTTTGATTGAAATGTTTATATGCACAAGTGTAGCTCAATTTTGTAGTTTTCTGTAGGCTTCCATGTAAAGCACCTCTGCTTTGTTGAGAAGCACGCTCCTACTCACAGCCTGGCTGTGGCACTCGGAAGCAACGGAACAGACGTGTATCACTCAACCATGGGGATACATTCTACGAAATGCATCATTTGGTAATTTCATTTGGGTACACACACCACAGAGAGCACTTGCACAAACTGGACGGTACAACCTACTGCACAGTGACACTATCACTCCTAGATTGCAAACGTGTACGGCTTGCTCTTCCCCTGAATGCTGTTGGCAATCACAACTCAATGTTAAGCACCTATCTAATGCCTATCTAAGCATAGCTAAACACAGAAAAGGCATGGTGAAGACAGGGGAGAGTGACACTTCAGCTCTTACAGGACAACATCCTATATGCAGTCTGTCATTGAGGGAACACCATTAAATAGCAAATGACTGAACATAAAAAAGAACCCAGACATCTCAGAGGACACTGCTGCAGTCTCTTCCTGTAACAACCACCTACAGCACTTCATCTGGCATAGGCTACCTCCCAGGATGCCCTGCACTTCTCTCAGCTCTTGTCCTACTTCCTTCCTACCCAGCTGTTTTCTGCTTTAATCATCAAGCAGACAACACTTGGGCTGCCTCTCAGGTCTGCACCTTGAAATAAGAAGTCTTTCCAGACACTTTGAGTCAGAAACAGAAAAGAACCTCTGGACAACATCTCAACTGTTAGACCAGCAGATATGGGGTGGGTCATGATTTCCATGCTTGATTCCACCAGTCCTGGCTTTTATGGAATTATTCTCTTGGATTCTGGAAAAAGGTTGACTATAAATTCCAACTTTTTGACATTATTATGAATTTTCCTACTTTCCATTGTATACCTAAAATTTTAAATATCAATCTCTATTTATGTTTATATCTACTTATCTAAGAGGACTTACTCCATAGCCTATGCATTTAATTGTAGAACTCTTTATCCTTTCTGAATACTATATTAGTTAATAAACAATTGGTCTCTTCCTAAATTGACCAGAGTCCTAACAACTCACAGTTTTTGTGCCTAGTCACAAGTACACATATAATAATTAGAGTAACAGATAACATTTATTTATTAAGAATTTAACATGTGCCAGGCATTGGGTTATGCCACTTACATACATTATCTCATTTAATCCTCACAACAATCCTGTATGATAGGTACTGTTATTACGCATGTGTAGCCAATGAAACGAACAAAATAGAGGCATCAGGCTTTTCAGAAGGTAATACATTTGCCCAGACTCAGACAGCTAATGGATAGAAAAACTGGGATTGAAACTCAGTTTGATTCCAGAACCCTGGCACTCACCTCATATACTATAAAGCCTAAAATGGATATACATTATGATACTAATTGATACATACTATGCTACATATAATTCTTCAATAAATTGGCAGCATATTTTGCTAAGAAGCCATATTCTAATAATTATTATATAATATTTATAATATTAATATAGCCAACTATAAATTGATGCCTTAAAACAGACATGTTCCTTCATCATATACAATTATCTGCAAGTTAGCCAGAGACTTCTGTACACATTTGTGGCAGGAGGTTTCAATGTAATAATTTTTCCTGTATTCCCTTTGGTATTTCTTTGCATACTGCATGATGCAGCTTCCTTACCTCTGAATTCTTCTAGGCTTGACCAATGAGAAACACTGATAGGAGATTGGACAGAGGAAAGAAGGGATGGCTGGGGTCTATGTTTTGCTCTCCTCCCACTCCCCAGAGGATCCTGCACACTGGATGAGCACTAAGGGTCTCTGCTGCAGGCCTAGCAGTGGTAACCTGCTCTCAGTTTCTAGCCTAGTTTTTTTATGCTGTGATCTCCATATCCTGCCTACACTTACAAAAACAGTTCCTTCCCTAAACTCATTCAAATTACCATTTTGAGTATGCCTTCTCTCTTCTCTGCCAGGACCTGCTCTGATACAGAAGTTATTTATTCCTGCATAGAATATGCTTTAATGTTTTAGAAGAGGCTGTTTTCCCATTCTATTTGGATTCTAAATGTTCATATGTATTTTATAGCAGGATGTATAATTGCAATTACATAGAAAAGGATTTGCAGTGTTACAGCAAATACACTTTCCTTGGACCCCTCAATGTTGAGGGGCCAACTTTTTAAGTTGGGCCTAATGAATCACTCATGACTAAGCTAAGTGCAATTTTAATGCATGAGGAATGGACTACACAGGCAGATTCATGTTTGCTGTACATAGAAAGTCATTCTTCTCTCTTCAGCCATCTCAGTTCTATATTAATTAAGACACTTTAGGCACCTAAAGATTTATATTTGAGGGCCTGGGATTGTAGCTCAGTTGTAGAGTGCTTGCCTCGCATGCATGAGTTATTGGGTTCGATCCTCAACACCACATAAAAATAAATAAATAAAAGAAAGATGTTGTGTCCATCTACAACTAAAAAAATTTTTTTTAATTTATATTTGACTCAAGTTTGAGTCCAAAACAAATGTACCTAATATCACTGAGTTTTATAAACATGGAGTCAAAGATAGCTAGTCACTTACACTTATGAAATATAGTGAAAAATCTTCAGTTAACGTACTATACAGGAATTGTGAAGCTTAAGTACCTGGAGTGAACATTGGTATTATTCTTCTACATATTCTATTCTATATGTTATCAGAAGTACAGAGAAATCAACACTCCAAGTGTTAGAGAAGGTGAAAAACTGATTTAAAGTTCAGACATTCTATTTAGACTTTGGTATAGCTACTCCACCCCTAAGAATTTATCTAAGAAAACCGTCATAAATGTATAGGAAGATATATATATTCATATTCACTGTGACAATTAATAGAAACACTCACTGAAGAATATGCAAGAATTAAAAATGATGTCATGAAAGAATGTACAATGGCATGGAAAATGATTACAAAGTATTTTAAATAAAAAAAAAAATAGATGTGAAAACTATATGTAGGCTACTTCTGTTCCATCATAAATGGAGTGAGCTGGCCCCTATCATTCTCACTGATCACTAAAATCTCTGAACAGAATACAAAAAGCAGCCACCTGAGGACTTTGAAAAGCACACAATGGCAGGCAGATTGGAAATGAAAGCAAAAATGAATACGGGCCCCTGAGGGGAGCTTCTGGAAATTTTCTTCTTCTTTTCCCCTAGATCTGACCTGAGGGCCTGATGCCCGGAACCATGTGGCCAGCGCCGGGGCAAAAACTGCAGGAGAAACTCCTTCTTGCCGGCCAGGTAACTGAGGAAGAGGCTGCTGAGTGCTACTACAGTCCTGGTCCCCCTCCTCTCTCTTTTCCCCCTTAGTGTGAGTAGCTACAACCCCAAGAAAACCTTTCTGTCTGGCCAGAGAAAGTAGGAAAAAGGAAGCTGGTTGTGTGAACCCGAGGGGGAGGGGCATGTTCCTTCTCTTCCTGTTGCTTCACTCTGAAGCATCCCCAATGGTGTGGAATGCATGACAGCTGAAATCCTGAGAGGACTCCAGACTTCTGGCTGGAGGAATCAAGAGAAAGGATATCTGAGAACTGGAGAGGAGGACACAAATCAAAGAGGAAAAAACTGAAAAGGGTCAATGCATAATTCTGCATATGCCTGACATCTGTCCTAGACATGCTCAGGGCAGACCCAAACAAGCCTGGCAGAGGCCTCGAGAACTAAAATACCACATAAGCCACTGCTTAAGTCCCAGACTAACCCCGGAGTGGAGCAAGCTACAGTTAGAACCAAAGGCTACCAAAACCTTTGAAAACTCTGCTGGCACCAGAACCTCCATGAGCTACAGAACACAAGATCTGAACCTAACCAGGTTGACAGCCTGCTGTAACAGACAGAGAAGTCATATTCTCTGTAAGATTTTAAAAGAACCCAGAATCTCACAATGTAACATTCAAAATGCTTAGGGTATAACCCCAAATAACTTGACATACAAAGAGCCAGGAAAATCAAACCAATATTAACAAAAGATAAAGGCAATCAACAGATGTCAATTCCAAGATGGCCCAGATACTGGAATTATTGGACAGGGACTTTAAGGCAGCTCTTCAACAATCCTCCATAAAGATAACTGTGCAAATACATGAACGATAGAAATTTATTCTTGGAAAATAGTAACTGTAAAAAGGAATCAGATGGACATTTTAGAACTGAAACATACAATATCCAAAATTTTAAAAATTCCCTGGATGGGCTCCATAGCAGAAAGTGGATGACAGAAGAAAGGGTCAGTGAACTTGAAGAAAGATGGATAGAAATCATACAACCAAAACCAGAGAGGGAAAAAGACTGAAAAAAAGAATGAGTTTTCAGGAATAAGAATGCAAAGATCTGACATTCCTATCAGTGGAGTCCCAGAAGAGATAAAAGAAATAGTTACAGAAAGAATACTTAAATAATGGCTGTATACTTCTTAAATGGGTGAAACATAAAAGACTGCAGATTCAAGAAGCTCAGTAAACTCCTATCAAGATCAGCTCACAAAAACATACCCAGACACTGGTGAACACCAAGGATAATAAGAAAAATATTAAAGGCAACAAGAGAAAAACAATAATTATATTCAAGGAAGCAAAGTGTTGAATTTTCATCAACACTTTGCAGATTTATCATCCAAAATCATACAGGCCAGATGACAGTAGCACTTGATTTTTCAAGTGGTGAAAGAAAAGAACTGTTACCAGAATTTTATATCCAGCAAAAATATCCTTCAGTCATGAAGGCAAAACTGAAGGAAAATTCAGAGAATCTACAGCCAGTAGACCTCTTCTTAATAAAATGCTAAATATAAATTTTCAGGCTGATGGGAAATGATACCAAAGAGAAATATGTATGTAAGAACTGAAGAAAGAACAATATAAATGGCAAGTATCTGAGTAAACGTAATTGACTATTTTACTCTAGTAAGTTCCTTAAAATATTTTACTATTACTAGCAAAAATTATAAGATTATCTATGGAGTTATATAAATGCAATCGATATGATAACTATCACATAAAGTGGGGAGGGTAAAGTGACTTGCATGTTTTACTTGAAGTGATAAACTAGTTGCTTTAATTAGATTATGTAAAGCTAAGTTTATATATAGTAACCCCCAGAGCAATAATTAAAATAATACAACACTGAGGAGATAGCTTAAAGACAGAGCATATATTTTTGGCTTGTGCAAGGCCCTCAAATAAATAAATAAAATAATAAAAGAGATATATATTTGGATAGCCAACAGTTAAATTAAAATGAAATACAATGTGATAAAAATATTCAAATAATCCAAATGAAGGCAGAAAATAGGAAAAGAGGAATCAAAAAGGGTAACAAATAGAAAACAAATACTAAAATGATAAGCCTAAATCCAACCATTTTGACAACAGCATCAAATAAAAATGGTGACCATTAAAGCACCAATCACATTAAACTTCAAAATAAGACTCACCTATGCATTGTCCGCAAGAAAGCCACCTTGAAGTATATTAATGTAGATTAGTTAAAAGTAAAAATGGAAAAATACATACCATGCAAACACCAATCAAAGGAAATCTGGAACAGTGTTATTAATATCAGATGAGGAACATTATCAAGGAAAAAGAACAAAATTGGTAATGACCAAAGAGTCAATTCATCATGATACACATTATTCCTACATGTGCATGCACTTAACAATGGTGTATGTTCCAAAATATATGAGGCAAAAACTGACAGAGTTGGGCACAGTGGCACATGCCTACAATCCAGCCATCTGATTGGCTGAGGCAGGAGGATCACAAGTTCAAGGCCAGCCTTGGCAACTTAGCAAGACCCTGTGTTAAAATTAAAAAATAAAAAATAAAGCTATCAGAAAACAAACAAAAACCTATAAAACTGAGATGTGAAATAGACAAACACATAATTATACTAAGACAGTTTAATTCTCCTTTCTCAGTTAATCAGAGCCAGTACATAGAAAATCAGCAAGGATACAGAACATCTGAGCCATAATATCAACAAATTTTATGTAACCAACATTTATGGAACACTCCACTCGGTAACAGCAGAATACACATGCCAAGTACATATGGAATATTCAACCTGATAGATTAAAACAGAAATCAATGAATTGAAAATGGAATAACAATAGGAAAAAAGCTAATCTTTGGGGAAAAAATACAACTGAGAAATCCCTAACCAAACAGATGAAGAAAATAAAAATAAGGTACACATTACCAATTCACATATGAAGTGTGGTTACCACTACAAACCCTATGAACAATAAAAGAAAGGAGAGGATACTAAAACATGAAGTGGAGCTGGGCATTGTGGCATACACCTGTAATCCCGGCACTTTGGGCGGCTAAGATAGGAGAATCATGAGTTCAAAGCCAGCCTCAGCAAAGGAAAGGTGCTAAACAACTCAGTGAGACCCTGTCTCTACATAAAACACAAAATAGGGCTAGAGATGTGTCTCAGTGGTCGAGTACCCATGAGTTCAATCCCCAGTAAAAAAAAAAAAAAAAAAAAAAAAAAAGATGGATCAATTCTTTGAAAGACAAACTACCAAATATCAATTAAAAATAACAACCAATAACCTTAACAGTTCTATGCCTTGAAATCAACCAAACTGAATTTGCGATTGAAACTTTTCAACAAAGAAAACTCCAGTGATTTCCAGTGGTAAATTCTATCAAATATTGAAGCCAGACAGAGATTTAAAAAAATACTGATGAATATTTCTCATGAAAAGAGAGGTTTAAAATATCTCAAAAACAATTAGTAAATCAAATATGGTATATATAAAGAGGACAATACTTCACAATTAAGTGGCATTCACTCCAGGAATGCAAGACTGGTTCAATAAGTAAAAATCAAGTAATATAATTCACCATATTAACAGGAAAAAACAATAAAAGCCATATGAAAACATCAGTAGATACAGCTAAAGTACATGAAGTACATGAGAAAATTCAACATGTTAATATTTTTCAGCAAACTAGGAATGGAAGGAAATTTAAACTGATAAATATCAGGAACAAAAAAAAATCTATACTAACCCCATACTTAATGTTCTCCCCTAGGAAGAAACAAGGTAAGAATATCTGCTCTCATCTCTTCTATTCAATAGTATACTTACAGTCTTAGCCAATGCAATAAAACATGAAAAAGAAATAAAAGCTATATTGATTAGAAAGTAGAAAATAAAATGTCTCTAGTAACAGATAACATGATTGTCCACATTATTAAAAAAAAATCCCATGGAATCCACTACTAAGCTCCTAGAACTAATAAGTGGATTTAGCAAAATCAGAGAACATAAAAGCAATATGCAAAAATCAAATATATCTCTACATGCTAACAATAAACAACCAGAAAGTAAAATTTAACAAATCAGTAGTATTTGCTTCACTAATGAGGATACACAGATAGCCAGTAAGCACATGAAAATATGAAATGCAAATAATAACCACAATGAGAAATCACTCCAATCAAAATGGCTAAAATGTACAACATTGACAACATCAAATAACTGGAAAGAACAGGGAGAAACTATCATTCACACACATTTTGTGGAGATGTGAAACGGTACTGCCATTCTGGACAAGAGTTTGGTAGCTTCTTTCAAACTAAAATTGCAACTACCACACAATCCAGCAATTGTCCTCTTGGATATTTATCCCAAAGAAATTAAAACTTCAGATCACATTAAAAACTTGAGCATAAATTGTTCATGGAAGCTTTATTTATAATAGCCACAAACCAGAAACAATTCAGATGTCTTTTTTTTTTTAATTTTTTTTTTTAGTTGTAGATGGACACAATGTCTTTATTTTATTGCTTTGTATGTGGTGCTGAGGATCGAACCCAGGGCCTCATGCATGCGAGGCAAGTGCTCTACCACTGAGCTACAATCCCAGCCCTCAGATGTCTTTTAATACATGAATGGTTAAATGAACTGTGGTGTATCCACACCATGAAATGTTACTTGACAATGAAAAAGAACAAATTACTAATACACATGATAACTTGGATAACTTCCCAGGGAATTACAATCAGTGAAAAAAGGCAATCTCAAAAAGCCAGATTTCTATGATTCCATTTATGTAACATTCCTAAAATGACAAAATCATAAAAAGAACAAATCAATGGTTGCCTGGTTCAGGGATGAAGCGGAAGTAAAGATAGGTGTGGTCATAAAAAGGCTATATGAGGAATCCTTGTATGATTGTAAGTTTCTGTCTTGACTATTTCACTATCAATCTCCTGGTTGTGATACTATACAACAGTTTTACAAGATGTGACTATTAGAGGAAACTACATAAAGTCTACTACACAGGTATCTCAATATTTCTCATAACTGATGTAGCTCTACAATTACCTCAAATAAAATGTCAATTAAATATAAAAGGGTTAATAAAAAATTATTTTAAAGTATCATTCACAGCAATACTAATAAAAATAAAATAGGTATAAACCCAGCAAAAAATGTACATGAGCAGTATGTTGAAAACTACAAAACACCAAAGAAATAAATTTATTTCTTTTAGTTGTAAGTGGGCACAATACCTTTATTTTATCTATTTATTTTTATGTGGTGCTGAAAATCAAACCCAGTGCCTCACATGTACCAGGCAAGCACTCTGCCACTGGGCCACAACCCCAGCTCCCAAAGAAAGAAATTTAGAAATCTAATTTGAGAGATATCTCATGTTCATGGATTGGAAAAATAAATATTAAGATGTCAATTTTCCCTAAATTGTTCCTTAGATTCAGTGAAATAATGCTATTGTCAAAATTATTTAAAAATTTAAACAGAAAATAAAGTAATTAGGATAGTCTAAACAAACTCTGAGAAAGAACCAAGGTGGAGAACTTAAGGCACCACTTTCTTTAAGACATACTATCATGTTATAACAATCAAGACAGTGTGATACTTAGGAACACACAGATACTCCATAGGCACAGAACAGAATTCAAAATTAGACCATACATGAAACATGACTCAGGAAGCAAAAGCTAGTCAATGGTGAAAGGATAACCTCTTCAAGAAATGATGTTGAAAAAATTACACATCATATACAGAAAGAAGGAAAGAAGGAAGGAAGGACAAACGGATGAACGGACAAGACTCAAAACTATAAAACTTCTAGAAGGAAATGGGAGAGGTGGATTTTGTGACCTTATGTTAGGCAAAGAGTTCTTAGATACATCAAAAACATGTTTCAGCCAGGCGCAGTGGTGCGTGCCTGTAATTTCAACGGTTTGGAAGGCTGAGGTAGGAGGATCGCAAGTTCAAAGCCAGCCTCAGCAACTCAGCAAGGCCCTAAGCAACTCAATGAGACCCTGTTTCTAAATAAAAGACAAAAAAGGTCTGGGGACAAAAAAGGGTTAAGTGCCTCTGGATTTAATCTCCAGTACAAAAAAAAAAAGTTCCATAATAGAAATAAATTGATAGCTTGGATGTTATCAAAATGATAAACTTTTGCTCTGTCAAAGACTTTACTAATAAAATGAAAAGATAAGCCACAGACAGGGAGAAAATGTTTGCAAAGCACATATTTGACAAAGTACTATTTTTTTGGCATACACAAAATTTCTCAAAGCTTAATAATAAAAAAGAATTCAAGGGGCTGGGGCTGTGGCTCAGTGGTAGAGCACTCACCTAGCATGTGTGAGACACTGTGTTCGATCCTCAGCACCATATAAATAAATAAATAAATAGATAGATAGATAAATAAATTAAATAAAGGTATAAAAAATTTTTAAAAAAGAATTCAATTTTTTAACAAAGATTTAGATCCATCCTTTTTCTTTCTTTCTTTTGTGTATGTACATGTATTTTGTTTCATTTTGTTTTTTTGGGTTTTGGTTGTTTTTGTTTGTTTGTTTGTTCGGTTGGGGTTTTTTGGCTTTTTTGCTTTGTTTTATTTTGAGGGGTCTTTGGTTTGTTTTTGGTACCAGGAATTGAAAACAGGGCACTTTGCCAGAACTACATTCCCAGTCCTTTCAATTTTTTTATTTTGAGACAGGATCATACTACATTGCTGAGGCTGGCCTCAAACTTGTGATCTTCCTGCCTCAGCCTCCTGAGTCACTGCAATTACAGGTGAGCACACCACTGCACCCAGCTTACACACACCATTAACAATCAGACACACAGACACACACACACACACACGATAAAAATGCACAGGACAAGATAATTTAATATCATTAGTCATGACAGAAATGACAATATACCACTAGACACCTATTGGAATAGCTAAAACAGAGAAAACCCTACACTGAAAAGGACACAGAGTAACTGAAAAATTCAAATATACTTCAACTTATGAGTGGATAAGCAAGCTGTAGTACCATGGAATATCACTCAGCAATCAAATGGGACAAATTATTGATACGCAGGATAACACAAATGAATCCGAAATGCATTGTGCTAAGTGAAAGGAAAAACAGACTCAGAGATGTGCTGCAGGCCTTATATAATTTTTTCTAGAAAACAAATCTGCAGTTGGTAAGAGTCAAGGGAGGGTTTGACTATGAAGAGGCAGCAAACAGGAAGGAATGCTTTTAGGTGGTTAGAGTGGTAGCCACACAATTCTGCCAAAACTTACAGAGCTTACTCCAACACGAATTTTAAAGTATGTGAATTAAAAACCATGTGTATACATTGAACTTTCTTTATAAAGTACATATATGATGGAAAAGTCAAATATCAAAATACTCATGTTGATATCTGAGCGATATGTATAATTTTAAAAAATTTGTGATTTTTTCCAGAAATGACTACATATCAATGTACACACATATATATGCATATATATCTGACTCTCTGTTTCTGTGTATGTAAAGTTCTAAAATAAATATAGCTTAAAGCATTAACATGCTAAAATGCAAGAAAATTAGGGGGAATGAAGATAGAATGTATTTTCTTCTCTATGGTTTCCTATATATACTGTATAAATTTTCCTTCTTTCTTTTCTTTTTTTTTTTTTGGTGCCAATATGAGGCAAAATGTACAAATTCTCTATAATCATTATGATTGCTTTTGAAATTAAAAATTTCAAATTAGAACACAATCTTAGAGATCTGACATAAGTCAATATGAAAGGGCAGACACATGGACATCTTAGAATTCCACATCTCTCTCCTGTGTCTTATTCCACTCCACCCAAAAGCTGATCAAGGGATGTATCATTTTCAAAGACAGCTCAGTCCCCACTGCACTGGGACAGGACTAGGGTGCAGGTGGGAAATGAATCCTTCCACTTCATAGCCACAGGCTACACCAAAGAAAGCAGTCCTATTATGGACTCCTGAGCAGTAAAGACTTTTCCAAGCATGCTTGGATCACAGGAACATCTGATTCAATGTGGAAAATTGCACTATTGTTCATGCTTCCACAGAAACATGTGACATTTCAGGGGAACACAGAGAAACAAACGAAAACCCTCAAAGAGCAGCTACCAATTTTGCTAAATGTTATACCAGGCAAGGAGAATGGAGAGGATAAGAAAAAAAGTGACCTCAACGGGTGGTCAGATGACTTTCTGCAATTTCAATAACATTTGCAACTAAGAGAGGGAATGGGTAAATCTATCACCAACCATTTCTCTAATTCTGACAAAACCAGGCCTCTGCTTTATGTGTGATCCAAAAGCAACATTTGCAACAAAAGTTACGATTCTATGCAAAGGATTATTCTTACGATTCTTCCCCCAGGTTAGGGAAAAAAACATGATTTGGTTCCTCATGCTTATGTGCACATTATAGTCTGAGCCTACGGACGTGAAATGTGCAGTTTCAACCTCCAAAAAGGAAAAGTAAAAACAAATAAATAACAACGACAAAATCCCACCTAATTTTGTTCATAAAATTAACATTAATTTTCTGGCCTTTACATGGCACCTTGTGATTTCACTGGCTAAACACCACAGTTAGACAACAACATGCGAAAGCTCTTCTCAAGACATTTTATTTCCTATTTAAATTAAGCCATGAACTACAGTCAAGAATGTATTTTATGGTGAGTAGGTAAGTAAATATAAGGCTAATTCAATTGCAAAATTCTGTATACTTATGCAATTCATTCTGCCTTTTCAATATTTTTCTAAATGTCAAAAATTCCCATGTGACTTAAAGCAAAAGATGTATCTTCCAGGTGTACTTGACCATCTCCTGTTTTGAACAGCACAAGCTCTTCCACAGCAGAGCCCTTATTTATCTTGCTCCTTCTGTGATTTTCTTACATTCTTTTGCAATGTGGATTTCGATAACAACAACAAAGTACCAAGATTCTATTACCTTTAACTTCTCCAGAAATTCCTTCACCCTGCCAAACGTCACTGGCTTTCATAAAATTACAATAAAAGAAATATCAACTATAAGGACATTCCTATATATTCTGCCAAAAAAATAATTTAAGGAATTATCTATCATGCTACCTGATGCCCTTTATATGAGGATCTGAGTGATAAATAACCTTGAAAAGTCAATGTCTGGAAAGAAACTGTATTTTTCCTGATAAATTGTTATGTTTCCTTTATGCCAACACTAGGGACAATCAAACAATTCTTCATTTTTGCCTTGGCTGCCCTAAAGATTATTTATTTTGTTTTTCAATTGTAATGACTACCCTTCTCTGTGCCCATATCTATTTTTTTCTTTTATTTTCAAGTTGTAAGTTTTTATGTTTTTAATTATGTCACAGGGAAAGCTACCTTAAATACGTTTTGAAAGTAGGCAGAATTCCTGTGTGAAGGCTGGGCCCCACAGCTATTCCACAGTAAATTAAAAAATTCCTAGAGCAGGCTTTTATCAAACCAGAATGTGCACAGAAATCACCTAATGAGCTCAGCAAGATGCAAATTCTGACTCAGAAGGTATGGGGTGAAGTCAGCTCCCAGAGAAAGTGGCTCATGTGGGTCTCAGCCCACACTTTGAGTAGGCACCATCTCAGCAATATTCTGCCAATGCATGAATGAAAATTCCAGTACAGATGAATAATGAGGATAATAAACAGAAAGTACCACAAAGCAGAGCAAATGAGATAGCCAGATCTCTGTTCCAATCTTCAAAAATCCAACTTTCAAATCCAATATCATTATTAATTTAATTTTTAATAACAAACATCCAGTTTATGTTTTCCTAAAGTTGATTCTAACTCATTTGTTAAGCAGTCTACCATACACACCAAATAAAGTTCTGGTTGATATGCTTTTTAAAATTCCTATTATTTTTAATATTTTGGGAGGAGACAAGAAAAGAATGCTCATTAAAAATCTGGAAAGGGGGCACTGGGATTGTAGCTCAGCGGTAGAGCGCTTGCCTCGCATGCGTGAGGCCCTGGGTTCGATCCTCAGCACCACATACAAAGCAATAAAATAAAGACATTATATCCATCTACAGCTTAAAAAATATTTTTAAAAAAATCTGGAAAGGAAAAACTTCCATTTATTCTACATTTACTAAGCATCTATTATACCCCAAGTACTACTGTGAAGCTTCAGACTACAGCTGCCTTTTTCACTTATTTATTGCTAGTTTTATTTTGATTCTCCTTTTTTATTATCTTTGGCAGCATCTATGATGTAACTTAGAGAATGATCACAGCAAGGAATGAGGGAACAAGTCTCCATCATTTGAAGAAAGTTCATTAGTTATGATATTAAAGGAATTTTGGAATATCAGTTTGTTTAAATTTTCCTTTGTTTCCAGCTTATTTCCAGTTAAAAGGATTCCTTCCCTTGGCCTAACATATCGCAAATAATAGTTTCTGAAATAATCCACAGTACAGGCCTAGCATTTCCAATGTTGTTCAGTCTATCAGTTCTCACACTGTCCACATGACGTACATGTCTCCTCTACACAGTTTCATGGGTAAAGAGGCAAAAACCTATGTTTTGGTTAAAGTTAAAATTAACCAGTTATTTAATATACAAGGACTACTTGAATATTTTGTTTCACATAAGGACAAAAACACTTAAGATTTTTTTCCAGGTCAGAAGCTTTAAAGTCAAATGTATGAGTTTTCTACTGCTCCTATAACAAGTTACCTTTAATTTAGTGGTTTAAACAACACAAGTAATCATTTTACAATTCGGGAGGTCAGAAAGTCCAAAACTGGGTTTTTTTTGGGGTTCAAGTGTTCAAACCCAGGGCTGTGTTCCTTCTGGAAACTCCACAGGAAAATTCATTTTCCTTATTCTCAGCTTCCAAATGCCTTCCACACTCCTTGGCTCATGACCCCTCTTCCATCTTCAAAGCCAGCAACATTGACCTCTGTGACTTTCCTCCTCAGTCATATCTTCTTTCAAATGACTCTTCTGTATCCCTATTCTATTTGTAAGGACACTCAAGATCCTGTGGTAGTGACCACTCCAGCTGTATTTCCATCACTCTTTGAGAAGGAGAATCATTCCAAAAGAATCAGAGCCATTACATTGGGCCTAGCTAGAGACTGCAGAATAATCTACCTGTTTTCAGGTTAGCTGATAGCCATCTTCATTTCCCTCTGCTATACAATCTAACAGATTCACAGGTTCTAGGCATTGGGATGTGGACATCTTTGGGGACCCATGATTGTGCCTACCACACCATGACAGTGTTTCTTTTTCCATTTACTAACTTAAACTCTCCAAAAATGATTAGGTTCTCTTACAGTCTTTCAATACTAGGAAAAACAGCTCGTGGGGCATAACAGTATAAGATAACTGGTAACAACAACATGCATTCCAGTTTTTGACCATGAGCTCTGATGCTATTAGAATGACTCTCACACCCAAACAACAATGTGAATATAGCTGGAGTCCACTACCACAGAACCATCTGTACCTGGAGATGTTAGCCTGCAGTTCCTGGCTCCCATTAGAGTAAACTGATGCCAAAGAACATGGAATTCAACTGTGGCCACCAGGATTAATGCCCTGACTTTATCCAGAAAAAGAAGAGCCTTCTTATTAAAATTTTGAGAAGCTAAAACCTCTTCTAAGATTACTCCAATAAGCTTAGAATCATTAAAATTGTCAAAGGCACTAGGAAATAAAGTTTATTCAGTATTTTCTTAAACACAAAAAAATGTCAAATGAAACAGGTACATTTTAGTTGCCTGATCTTTTCATGCCATCGTGGCATACTGACAAGATAGTTGTTTTAACTGCCATAGGTTTTACATTTGGATTTATGGTCTAAATACTGGAATATCAAAAAAAAAGTATAGTTATGGTAATTATTTATGTTTAAAATTGGCAAGTCCAATCATCGAAGTCAAAATAGAAACTGCATGACAGCACATCAGACTGACTCTACTACCATTTCATGTCACACGAAGGAAGAGGTGTATTGTTTCTTGTGAGCCTTGTCTTCTAACGCATCGGAAGCAATGCCAATGTGAGAAAACAGTCTTCTCTCTTGGGTTAACCAACATACTCAATTTCTACCCCTCTCACCTGCTGATGCATTCCCTTATCCCCCCATAAGAGCATCTAAGGCAAGGGCAGGGCTGTGCACTGTATATAGAAGCTACAGCTCCCTCCTTAGCCACACTCAAATGGGCCAGTTCTAAGTAAGATCTGACTTAGGAATGGGATGGAATTTTGTTCACATAGGCCCTGAAAGAATTCTGAAAATCTATGTGTGTATTTTTAAATACATCTAAACATGTTTAATTTAAGATTAAACACTTAAAGACGGGACATGATTTCTGGTGCTCTGCATATGGAACTTGTGCCTTTTATACATACTTATTAGAACTTTAGAGATGCAGAGAGTTCATTCATCTATGCAAAATCTCTGCATAACATCATTGGTGAAGCCAATTCTTATTAATAAGCTACTCGATCCAATAAGACTTTCTGTCAAAACAACTCCAACTTGGTTTTCAATCAAATATGAAGATAGTCCTGGTGACAGCCACATAACTTCTGAATGCTAAAAGGAACATTCAGAAAAATAGAGCCTTGGCATTTGCTTCTCACCTGATGAATAGAGAGGAAGAAAGGCAAATGGCAAAAAACTCACATGTTCAGAGGCAGATTAATTTCAAGAAAGAGTTGGAAGTGGCAGATTTGCAAATGAAAACTCTGAACACTCCAAGTGTGCCTAGGATTTCTGGGGAAACGAACACCGAAATACAATGCAAATACTAAGTGGTATTCTAAAGCTTCTAATGGCCTTTTTTTTTTTTTTTTTTTTTTTTTTTTTGAGGCATACTGCACCTTTGGAAATATCTTGAAGTATCAAGATCTCTTCATTAAAATGGAGGTTCAACCAAAGAGATGATAATTGTGCTCATGTAGCCAACCTTGTTGCATAAACTGTGCTGGTGTAGCCAACTTTGTGCATAATCTTGGACAGACAGTCTTAGCATTCCAGCAGTTGGTTCTGCATTTGCTCTGAGTCCTTTAAAACTTTATTGCTTTTGTTTTAACCCTCTGCCCATGCCTGATAATGTTTTAGTGAGTGTGTGTACGACATGATCTTAGTCACCTTTGGCCCAGAAGTTACAAGGTCCACACTGTGTCCTTGTGGAAGCCCTTTTACTGCCAGAAATAGACAACCTTTTAAATAATAATAACCTGTACCTGTTAAAGAGTATCATGTTGTGCCAACAGAGGAGCTGCTTATGCAAACACTGCAAACTTGTACAGGAGGGGACAGCAGCGCACAGCCACACTAGGAATACACTTTGAAAATCTCTCTCCCCTGATGTTTCTGGGACAAAGGTTGCAAGTAAACTACTGACAATGGGCAAAAAACAGATGCAAAGAAGATAAGTTTATTAGGTGCTTCCTCTGCCTTAGAAGGAGGATTTGGGCGCTTTCAGTCGAAGCTTCAAGTAACTAGACAATACCCAGTTTCCTTTGATGCTGCAAGTTTATCGATGGCGATGGCTGGTGCTCTACAAAACACCTTGAGGGCGAATGCGACTGAGGCCACACATGATCAAGGTCGCTGGATGCTTTGGGTAGATGATGAATCTTCTCATGTCACCTCTTAGAAGCAGGTCTGTGTCCCTCTCAAAATAGCCCACCGCCTGGCTGCGCCCCACCTCCACTCGTCCCCCATCTACCAAGTAACGATGGGTGGTTCCGAAGGTGCCACAGCGGGGGCAGCCAGGCCTTCAGACTCTGCGAAGCGTCACTGGGAAGACGGGAGCACAAGGGAAGGCGCGCAGGTGCTCGCGCCCCGAAATGCACACAGGCACCGGGCGCAGGGCGGGCAGTTGGGGGGAGGGGACGGCCTTACCAGATCAATGAACGTCAGAAATTTCCAGCTCCCTCCGTAGGTCTGATGCGAGGGCATTTCGATGGCCTTGTAATTGCACAGGATAGAGCAATAGGACAGCAGGATCGCCACCCGCAGCACCTGGCAGGGGACAAGCGCCATGTTCGCGAGAGGCCTGGGCGGGCCGGGCGGCTTGGAGGGCGCGCGGGCGGCGCCAGGCGCGCGGGGGCGGGCGCCGTGGGAACCCGGGCGCGGCGGGCTCGGCGCGGCGCGGGGCGGGGGCTGCGGCGCGGCGCGCGCCCCGCGGGACCGGCGTGGCCGCGAGCGCCGGGGCGACCTGCGCGGGCGGGGCGCTGTTTGTGGGCGCTCCCCGCGGCCGGCTGCGGCCAGGCAGGCGGCGTGGCGTCATCCCTTCCGTCACCTTCGTCATTCTGCTCGGGCGTTCGCGGGGACCGGGAGACCCGGGCGGGGGCGCCCCCTAGGCGTCCCGGGAAGGGGTGGGCGGGCTCCGAATGCCACCCGGGCTCCTCGGGAAGTGCGCACCGAGCTCCGGGCACTGTCGCTGGTGGCATCTTCCGGGCGAAGAGGGAGCGGGGCCCGGTGAGAGGGCTAGGAACCTGGGTTGAAACAGCGGACCCCAGTGTCGACCACCGTTCCAGCCCCCGGGGTAGCTGCTCTTGGCCAGGGGAGGTGACAGCGCTCTCGGGCAGCCCCTAAGTGATTTATAAACCCTGCTTTCAGGCGTGGGCTGCTCTGCACTGTTCTGCAAGAGGTTTATCATCAACGTGTAACACAAGCTAGAATATGAACTTTGGACAAGAGACTTATAAAGCTATAAAGAAAGTAGTGCCAGGTGGTAACACTTTTCTGCTAAAGACTGCATTCAGTTCAAAGACAAAACCCATGTGTGGTAATTTAAGTCTTTGGGGCGTTAAACTTATTTTACCCATTGACTACCCCCACACCACCACCATACGCAGTACAAAACCAGAGCTTAATGGGAGCAAAGTAATATAAACTGGATTCCCTCTGCCTTCCAGTAAATGTTGTCACTCAGAAGTTGCCTCAGTCTGTGGGCAGCATTTTTTTTTTTCAAATCATGATGGTATTTCAACCAACCAGATGCAGGGTCAGACTGTGAAAGACCACATAGGTATTTCCTGTGGATCCATATAAAACAGGTGTCCTCTCCAAATAGTCTCTGAGTCAGAGAGGATGTGGAGTAAGAAGTGGTGGCTTGGATAAGCATAGCATTAGAGGTAAAGAGAAAGTAGCAAATTAGAATGTTTTCCTGAATTGTTTTCAATCAAGATGTAAACGGGAAAGAGACCCACTAGATTCTAAATTGGCATTATAATTTTGCTAATAGAAATTGAAATCACAAGGTTGTACTAGCATAAAATTGTTATTCATTGACGATTTATAGTCTTATCATGTAAAAGTTGGGTCTATTTTTGTGTGTGTACTTGTTACATATTCATAAGTTCACAAAAAAAGATTTTTTGGAGATTTATCCAGCCATCAAAGGCCTTGACAAAGTTGTGTGTGTTGATGTGATATTCTAAAAACTGGATGCCATTCCTAGTCTAGATTTTAGAAAATCATCATAAGGCTCCCAGTCCCCATCATTATAAAATAAAATGATATTTTCATAAAGCTCTTTAAATTCTTTTCCAGTGGTCAATTTCTTTTCAAATAAATAATACTTAAGTGTTCAAACCTAATAGGTTTACTTTTGTTGTGTGGTTTGCTAACCATGATGAGATAGTTCTATATTTTTAAAAAACAAAACGTTTGCATAAAGCTTGACTCAAATGTTATCTTATGAGACTGTCAGTCTGTAATTTTTAGAACTTCTTCATCACTGCTTGTTAACATGTTCAGGGTTGCTTTCTTTGATTTTTAACCCATGTCTAATCTTATTCATGTTTTACAGGTATTCCTTGTGAAATAATATTAATATATGGATTGTATTTTACAGCATAAATAATACAACAGGATATTGGTCTTAGGACTTCATTCTAGTAGGTTGTTCCTTTTTATAAACTGTAATACATTACTCACTTCTAAGTGTGTATGATGATTCCATATTTGATTTAAGGAATACTGTTTACATTCTATAGAAGAAGTATCTGCATGCCACTTTTCAGACTTTTTCCTTCTACTGCACCATTAATGAGATGGAGAAGAAAATCCTTGTCCAGTTGAGTTTCGTGGATACTAGTAAACATAAGAAACACCAAGGGAAAATTTCAAACTCTGTTTTAACTTGTAGTTATTTTAGTGTTCTTACCCTTAAGACTATATAAAGGCTGAGAATACTCTTCTTTAAGTACTTCTAAAAACTGATACAAGTTGTATGTGTTCATGTGTTTGGGAGGGGAGGATTTCGGACATATTGGTGGTGATAATACCTGCTAATTTTGGAAATGACAAGAACCCCTGTGTCTCCCTTATGTTGTATTCCAAGAAGCCAACTTCATTTAAGTGTAAGTCTTTGCTTTAAAATTCAAGAGGAAGAACTGTTTATGTATAGTTTTATAATAATTAATGTTTATGCATTTCCTTTAGTTGTACATTTACATTAAATAAGCAATTTCTAACAATATCAATATATTTGGACCAATCATTTATCCCCTTCACATTTATCTGCCATCACAGGGGGAAAAGTCAGGACATGTCCTTTTCAGAGGCTTGGGCATTGAAAAAAATCCTCTCAGTCTTGCAACCTTTGAGTTGCTTATTTTTTCTTTATTATAAAAGTAGTATTTTGGTAATATGAAAATAGGAAAAAATTCAACATTAGCCCCACCCAAAGAAAACACTGAATATTTTAGCATATTCCTGCCAGTTTTTTTTTAATACCTAGTTAGATGGATGTGACAAACTGTGTAACTATTTGCATCATTTAAATTTAGCTCAAATTTAATGAGAATTTCCCCTTATGTAAAATTTGTGAAGATCATATTCAGTGATTACATAGTGCAACATAATATGTACATACCATATTCTGCTTAAAGTTTTCCCTGATTTTAGATATTTAGGTTGTTTCCAGTGTTTTACTATCAGAAATACACTGTAATGTCTGTGTTTTGAATTGAGAAAGTCACTTATCGAGTATTCTTTGGAGCTCAAAACCAACTAAGAAACCACACTTTTATAACCTAACAGGTATACTTGATCACACCTGTTTATACGAACTGAGGTGCCAAGGAGAGAGTGCTTTTGCCTTGAAGGGCAGTTGAGAAAGACTAAATGAAATAGGTAAAAAATAATTTTTCCTAAAATTGATGCTCATTATAGCTTTTAAATTTTGCCTTAGATATAAAAGGTAGTGCCAATGCATTTGGTTAGACAGATTTTTTTTTCTATTAACCAAGAAGAGTTGTTTTCTATAGGCCAAATGGAACAACAGCAGCTACTAGCAGTTTTGTTGATGTTGCTGGCTGTACCTGATTTGCTGATTTAAAACTGGACTGAGCTTGCTATAGAGATCTTTACTAAGGTATGAGATATTGAAATGTTAAGAATTCTATGGAGGATTGTTAAAAAGCTTTAGAGAAGGTAACGTGTACATCAGTGGTGAGTCGTTGCATGGATCTCACACAGAAATAAAACATCCCAGTGCCAACAGTGTGCTGGCCAATGCTCCTTGTCCTGCTTGGAATGTTCTCTCTTCACGTAGAGTCAAACCCAGCCCGCAAGACATGGTGTTTAAGCCCACATCATCTGAGACTCTCTCTTTGGGGTTAATGATCTGGCCTTCCTGTTCAGAATGATCCACCTGCATGGTTCATTGGTGATTCAAATTCTACATGCATAACCTGTACTCATTAATCCCTTCTCAAAAACTGTCCTCTCTGCAGTTCCTAATTTCTGGAAATGGGTACCTGCCAGCCATGCGAGAAGCATCAGGACAGAGCCAGATGGCCTGGGGTGCTAGCCTCTTCTGCTGAAATATACTGGATACAAGGCAAGCTGAAGGTCATGTACTACCAGAATTTTCCTGAGGGGGAGGATACTGTGTGTTTTTAAATGTTTCCTTTCATAAGCTACTTGGGTGGATGACCTTTCATAAGCTACTTGGTGATGACCCATAGAGGACCTCCTAAAGCATTCTAGAGTAACAGTAAAGGGTTGCTAACCACCCCTCACCCCCTGCATGAGTATCAGAGTAATTGCAGAATTTAGTTTTGCTGAGTGGAATATATAGGAATTGGCGACCAGGACTAAATTGCTCTGGGTAGTAGAGAAGAGGTGAGGCTTTCACAACCAGGAGGATTTTTTCTTTACCGCCTTCAGCCTCTATTGTAAATAAATACTGAACAAATATTTAAAGAATATCTCAAAAGATTTTAAAGGATTTTGAATGTTTTCACCATAAAGAAGTGATAAATATTTGAAGAGATAGATGTGTTAACCTGATTACACAATGTCTACATGTATTGAAACATCATGATACCCTACTAATATGTACAATTTTTATGTTTTTTGTTATTATTTTAAAAACTAAATTTAATTTGACAAATAAAAAATGTTTTAAGGTCATAAGCTCAAATACTGCAGAGACAAGACATATACATAGTTAAGCTAGACATAAGATAATAGGACATGACTGGGTCTATGAGAAATGAGAACAAATGCCATTTACTTTTATTCTAATAAAGGCATTCCAATTTAAATTTTTGAAAATATTGTGTCTTGGTCCCCTTTCTGTTACTATAACAGAATGCCTGAGACTTGGTCATTATAAAGGAATGAAGTTTAGGTCATGGTTCTGGAGTCTGGCAAATCCAAGATCAGGTGGCTGCATCTGTCAAGAGCCTCATGCTATTTTGTAATATGATAGAAAAGTAGAAAGGCAAGTGGGTATATGTGGAAGAGGCAAAACTCAAGGAGCAAGCTTGCTTTATAACAACCCACTTGCACAGTAACTAATGAGAGAGGTATTAATCCCTCTTTAACAATCTGATCACCTCTTAAAGGCTGCAGCACATCAGCAAATTTCAACATGAGTTCCAGAGGGCACAAAACATGTTCCACCCATGACGTTATGTCAGCCAAAATAAAGATCACATCTGTGTGCTCAAGTCAGCTAGCAGGTTGCAGGGTGGGACCTCTGTGCTCTCCTTTTGGAAGAGTACCCTTTGACCCTCTTGCCCAGAGTGTCTACAGAATACTGCCAGCCCTGCTTCAGAGTCATTCTAGACTCCTCCCCTTTTAAAGCTATGAATACTGACACTGGAATGGACAGCCCTGTTCCTTGATGGAAGAGGAGGCAAGTGTGAAGATGCGTCCCCCAGAATAGAAACTCCTTGTCCTAGCTATGGCCATATGGATGAGCACCAGCCACTAAGGTGCAGGTGGAAGTGGTGTGTGGCCATGCACTGTCCCTTGAGGAAGATCTGCAGAAGCTGGCACATACCACTTCCACCACCTTCACCTCATTGATTGGCGCTCACCATGCGGCCACTACTAGGAAAATGAGTCTCCAGATTCTAGATGGCCACAAGCCCAGCCTACATATCAGGACTCCGGAAACACAAAAGTGGGGCTTTATGGATGGGATTGTGCTCCTCAAAAAGACATGTTGCAGTTCTAACCTTTGGTACCTCAGAAAGTGACCTTATTTGGAAATAGGAGTGTTGCAGATATAATTACTTAAGCTAAATGATGTAATGCTGGAATAGAGTGGGCCCTAATCCAACATGACTGGCATCCTTATAGGAAGAGAGACACACACAAGGAGAAGGCCCTGAGAAGACAGGAGCAGAGATGAGACTGATGACAAGCCAAGGAATGTTTAGAATTGCTGACTGTTTTCAAAAGCCAGGAAATGGGCATGCAGCAGATTCTTCCTCATAGGCTGCAGAAAGAATCAACCCTGCTGACACCTTGCTCTTGGGCTTTCAGCCTCCAGAACTGAGAAAACAAATTCCTGTCGTTGCAAGCCACCCAGTTTGTTGGGACTGCCCTAGCAAACAAATACAAGGGAGAAAAAAAGGTATTGGGAGACTATGAAGAATTCCTGCTACAACCAGTAAATTAGCTAAACTGCCCAAGGTCAATAGTCAATTACAGTAATTTGTTCTTGCAATATTTCTTAGGGAGGAACTTTCATTTCTGAGTCTACTGCTGTTGCCTTGTTAAATAAACTCTGCAGTTGGTTTTCCTGCCTCATCCCCACATCCCACGTCATCCTTATCACCACCACTAGAATTGTCTCCCTAAAAATACAGGTCAGATCAGATCACGTCTCTTCTCAAAAATAGCAATTTCCCATGGCCTACAGGAAATCTCACTCCCTTAGAGTATGACATTTAACGTCTTCCATGAGTTAGCTGACCTTAACCCAGTTTTTCGACTTCCATGATTGCATTTCTTTAAATAATTGCATATTCTATTTTCATAGGAATACTTGTTTTTCCTCCAGAACTCAACATTTACTTTTACTAAATGTTCAGTAAAACATTTCCATCCCCCTTAGGCACTAGTGATTCACAGCACCTCTCCATTTGTTGAAATTCTACTCATCTCCCAAGGTCAGCTCTGACTGGAATTCTACAATAATGCCTATATTTGCATAATATTTTGTCAACAAGGAAGCTCTTTAACATTATGCTAAATGCATTGGCAACATCTGACATCGTCTACAGAGGCCTATGCTATCTCCTTGGGCATCTCTGTACTGTCACCCATGCAGCTGGGACTGACCTGAGATGCCCTTCACAGTTGCCAGGCCATAGGTGAGGTAGTTGGCATTGAGCATTCCCTCTCTTTCGTAAGATGGAAAACTTATCTCTGATAGTTTAGATTACATAAAACAGCTAATTAAACTATCCCCTTGAGACCCAGACTCTTTGTCCAAAGAAGGCAAAGCTTTGCAGGAACCGATGGCCTGTCCATAAAAGCAATATTACAGAAATGTGGAATGCAGGGATGATGGGATGGGCTGTTACTTCTTACCATATTAAGCAACTTTTCCTCCAAATTAAGGGCAGCTAAAATGTCTGCAGTCCATTTATTGGTCCCTTGTGTTAGTCATCCAGAGAGTTAGCTGAAAGTCAGTTTTAGAAGTTAGCACAATAAACATCCAGCACAAAAGAGGAGCTCAATAAAACTAAATGAAGCACCAATGTTTTGTTTTTGGGAGACTTGTGACTTGCCAGGAGAGATGATGGTAGCATCAGGCAGTCCTGCCAAGAGCCAGAATCCAGTTTAAATGATCTGTGAATCTAGCCAACTGAGAGCCTAGGCTACTTTCACTTCTCTCACCCAAGGGAAGACCTGGTACCTTCGCAGGCCTGCTGGGGCTGTCTTGTTCCGATACCTCCAGGAGCTGAGCATCCAATTTCTATTGCTCTCAAAAATTCATCTGTCAGAAAAAGCTGACCATTTTCCCAGGTCGCTGATGGGTTCTAAATGTAGGCATTATCAGTGGATGAAGAGATTTGGGAAATTACTTGGAAGACAATGATGTGGCTGGCCCAGGCCATGGCTCCAAGTAAAGTTAAAATATTCTGAGAGGACTCTAAAATATTTACCCAGTGCAGTCCTTGTCCTTCCTCATTTTCCCCCATTTTCCTGTCTATTTGATGGCTGGTGCTACAGTAGCCATCTTATAATCATGAGGAAAAGAACAGACATTTTCAGAGATATAACTTGCTGAATCAACATGAACGGTGGTCTCCTTCCAGACTTCTCGTTATTTTTTAAGAAAAGAAACTTATTTATTAAAAACAGTGTAGTAGAGTGTTCTGTTACATGCAGCTAACTGATGGTACAAGAAGATATTTTGGGTTATTTTCTGGTATCCTTTAAAAAGTGCAGAATCATGAGAATGTATGCCAGTACTATGGAGAACAATATTTACATTTATGTATTTTTATATAACAAATACTCGTATAATACTATGGGCCAGGTGCCAAGCTGAGCACTTTGCAAGTATTAATTCATTTCATCCTCACTGAGAATGGTAGCTATTATTATCTTCTTTTACAAAAGAGGAAATAGAGAAGTAGATTCGATTAAGTGAACTGCCCAAGCTCTTGTGACCTGTAAATGGCAGAGCTGGGCATGAAAGCCATGTCTTGTGAGTTCTTATCATCACACTGAGCTGCACAGTGCTACTAGTACCTCTCACATAGTCGGTTCAATTCCTGCTCTGCCACTGACAGGCTGTGGGATCTGGGTCGTTTCTCGCCAGTTCTAGTAAAGTTCTGACCTCTCCTTACAGGCCCTGCCTCCTCCACTCATGCTAAGGGCCATATGTGACAGAGATCTATCATATCAGGCATAAACAATGTCTATATTTCATCATCTCTGTGAACCTAATGATGTCTGATTCATAAGGAGGAGAAAATTCTATGAATTCCAAGAGGCACAAATCTTTTCATAGCAGTTTTCATTTATTGATAATCATCTGTGATCATTTGGCCATGCCACTTAATCAGCAGAGGGATCTAAAATTATCTTTTGGAAACTAGAGTTCTACCTTCTTTGAGTGAATATGTCATCGATACCTATTGATGATCATTTCTCCATCATTGCTTTTACATAAATTGCATTTGGTCACCAGATTCATCCAAGAATTATATTCATTGGCTTGCTGAAATTGTAGAATGATATTCTTTTTTTTTTAATTTTTTTTAATTTTTTAGTTGTAGATGGACACAATGTCTTTATTTTGTTGGTTTGTATGTGGTGCTGAGGATCAAACCTAGGGCCTCACACATGTGAGGCAAGTGCTCTTACCGCTGAGCTACAGCCCCAGCCCCGAATGATATTCTTTTAAGTTTTACTTTAATCAATGAATTATTTTCTTTCAAAATACTGTTTCCTTCTGCCTTAAAATATACTGGAGATTAGACATCACGGAATGACAAAATCTTCTACTTGAAGAAAGGAAAACTACTCCTGGTGTTTCATTCTATGAATGGTGAAACTGAAACTCAGAAGAGTTAAAGGACTACAGTTTTAGATTTACAGAAAAACTGAGCAGAAAGTGCAGAGACTGGTCACAATCTCACATATGGATGGTTTTCAAATTAGCATGGGTTGGTATTCCATAAATCCATTGTTAGTTGAAAGTATCATAAGTAAAAACTGCATCTAATATACCTAACATACCAAACATCCTGGCTGAGCAACGCAGCACCCTTTAAAGTGTCAGTTGTTTCCCCTCCCTAGAGGTGTGGCCAACTGGGAGATGTGGTCCAGCATCATGACAGAGGTTTGCATCACATATTGCTATACTGGGAAGAGAACAAAATTCAAAATTCAAAGTACAGTTCTATTGCTTTAAGGGGTTCATGCTGCGTGGGTCCTCTCAACGAGCTGGGGTCCAGAGAGATGAGCAAAGGGGTCTCCGGGGAGGAAGACAATATGGGGTCTCTCTGGATGGTGGCTATCCACAGAGTCACTCACCCAGACCCCTGCTCTGCCCCAGTGAGACACAGAAACACAGAAACACCGGAGTGAGAAGCAGAAACACAGAAACACCGGAGTGAGAAGCAGAAACACGGTTTATTGCAGAAAGTGTACTTAAGTATACTTAAGTACACTCTTGGACCAATCAGGTCCAAAAGTTACAAACAAAGGGGTGCTCTCTGTCCAGAGCACAGTCTATTAGCATAGAATGGGGAAAGATGGAAGGGAGGGGTTGAAGGTATGGAGACTGCTCCTACACAGTTCCTAGAGAACATATACTACTTTCACACCATCCTAAAGGTGAAAGATTGTAAGTCAAACTATTGTTAAGTCAGAGATCATATGCATCTTGTCCCCCTTTGTCCTCACATTCAGTTTCCCCTAATATCAATATCTTACATTAGTATGATACTTCTGTCAGAATTAATGGAACAATATGAAATCATTATTAATAACTAAATTCCATAGTTGACATTACCATTCACTCTTCATGTTGCTGTGCAGTTCTACAGGTTTGGACAAATTTACAATGACATGTCATACTGAGTGCTAATATTCATCATGAATGGATGTTGGATTTTGTCAAATGCTTTTTCTGCAGTAATTGATGTGATCGTACTTTTTCTTTCACTGGTTGATGTGATGGATCATATTAATTGATTTTTTAAAATACTGAACAAGACTTTCACACTTGGAATAAGTTCCACTTGCTCATTTTATATAAAATAATTCTTTTTGGACATTGTTGGATTTTATTTACTAATAATTTGTTGAGTAATTTTGCATGTATTCATGTGAGAGATTGCTTTGTAATTTCTTATATTAGCTTTGATTTTGATATGTTGGCCTCATAAATGAGTTAGGAAGTGTTCCCTTGACTTCTGTTTTCTGGAAAGACTATAGAGACTTGGTGCCATTTTTTCCTGAATGTTTCATTGAATTCACTAGTGATCACACCTGATCTGATGCTTTCTCTCTTGCAAGATCATAAATCATTTATTCAATTATTTTAATAGATATAGGCCTATTTAGATCATTTGCTTTTTTCTTTTGTGAGTTTTTATAGATTGTGTCTTTTGGGGAGTTAGTCTACTTCATGTAGGTTGTCAAATCTGTGGGCATAGAGTTGTTCATCAGATTCCTTTATTCCTTCACAGGTAATCAAATTACCTTACAACAAAGCATTTCCAATTCTTTCCTCCCATCCTTTATAATATTTCTTTTTATTTCTTTATTTTGTGTGTGTGTGTTTGTGTGTGTGTGTGTGTATGCACACATGTGCACATTGGGAATTGAAACCAGGTCCTTGTGTATGCTAAACTTGTAGTCTACCATTGAGTTACAGCCCCAGCCCTTTTATAACACCTCTGTCCTTCATTTCACTTATCCGTAAGTTGTAATAACCAAATGCATTGTTCTTATTTGGAATAAACCATTATCTATTAGACCAATTAAGAAAAGGGAAAAGAAATGGTGTTTACCTTCATCTGTTTCTTCCACAACACTCTTGCTCTCTTTATGTGGGTCCTAGTTTCTGATCTATCTAGTTTTCCTTCCCTAGGAAGAAAAACAGTTCTCTCACAGTTCTTGCAAAGCAGGTTTACCAGCAGCAAATTCCCTCAATTCTCTCTGTCTGGTAAAATATTTCTCTTTATTTCTGCAGGGTAATGTTGCTGAATACAAGATCCTAGTGGGGTTTATTTTTTCAACACCTTAAATAGTTCATTTCATCTTCTTGCTTGCCTAGTTTGTGACTTCAAGGAAATTTTGATCCAACTTAGTCCCATCTTTCATGAATAACTCTCAGGGGCTGGGGATTATAGCTCAGTTGATAGAGTGCTTGCCTCTCATGCGTAAGGCCCTGGGTTCAATCCCCAGCACCACACATACATAAAAAAACCCTAAATGAATAACTCTCACAACAATTATTTATTATTGTATTTACTTCCTTTCCTTACAAACATTTTATTATAGTAATTTATAACCTCTTTGATTCCAGAAAATACTGTTTACCCCTAGTCATTTTTCTTCTTCTCTCCATCGTTCTAGAAAAAGAAAAGGTACTCAACTGAAAATCCATGTCAATCATCTTTGCTTCTCTCAGGCAGCCACTGACATCCACCAACCCTTATCCTTATGCCACCCCAGCCAGGCTATTCCCTCTTTAATACTTCTTTCTTAATATTATTCATCAAGCCGTACTTTGCCTACCTAATCTGTTGCTTTTCTCTACTAATACATACATTATGAGTTCTTCAAAAAGAAGGCAGTGCTTTATTTATTTATACATCAATTTCTAACATTATTTCATGGGTATATTTATAATGAGATAGAAATCATTGTGTATTTACTTTGGAGATATCAATCACATTCTAGCAGTGTTATCAAACAAGCAAAACAATAAAACAAACAAAGCATTATGTCCATAATATATTAAGTAAGACAGCAAAGGATAATTGAAACAAAGAAAGATAGCAAAAGAGAAAATATTTGGTATATATGTGGGCTTGGTTGTACTGAATGGAAATTCAGTACTGGAAACAAAGACAAGGATGTATCTAAACAGAACAAACTTGGGAGACATTGTAATCCTTACATAAGATAGAACCAGAGGAGCGGTGAAATGGCACCTGATGCCCAACGCAAAGTATACACTATTTAAGAAAGACACACAAACTACAGGAAATCATTTTCCCTGTTCTCATACATCACAACACCTCCAACCTTCCCAACTTAACACTCTAACCATCCAAATTTTTTAATGAATAGAGAAAGAACTTCATCAGCAGAGATAAAAGATCTGAATAGGAGACTTTCATCTATTATTATGGGTAGTGTCTACCCAGGCTGTCCTGGAGATTCCTGGGATTTTGTCAAATCCCTTACAGAGGACAGGCTTGGTTTCATTAGGCATCTCTGTCTCCAGCCTCTTACCCCTGTTTAAGACCAATGAGTCCACATACTTTGACTTATATATCAACCATAAATCCTGTTATTGCCTTTGTTATTGTCTGTTTTCTTCTACTATAATATAATCTCCATAAGGACAGAGAATTCATCTTCTTTTACTGATGACTCTCTTTTGCTTAGAAAAAACACAGTTAACATGAAGTGTCTGAATGAAAGCAAAAGATGAAAACACATGAGACAGTGAGAGAGCATGTTAGATCCAGTAGCCTTGGTTGATAGATAGGAAAAAGAGGGCTGATAATACTTGTCACTGCTGAAAGAAATATTATAGCATTCCAGAGGAGGCATGATTTCAAATACTCAGTACTAGAATGGGAACTTACTAATACTTCCCTCTTTCCAAAGGAGATCATTGTGACTATTCATCTTTTATTCACACAAGCTTAATTTACATTTTCCAAATTCAATCAATTTTCTATGAGATCTAAAAAGGTATAGAAACCAATCCCAGTACTTCATGCTTCCAACAATGTGGACAGACATGTTTTGGACCAAGAATTAGCTATAAAGTGGCAGAAAATATTTCTTAAGCATCAGAAAGAACTTCTACTTCTAGAAAAGATGTAATATGTTGTGGCAGGCCAAGGCTTGCACTGATAACAATGAGAAAAACCTAGGTAAATTATACATTTACAATGGAATTAGAGAGATTTAGAAATAAGTACTAAATGGATTAAAATTCCAGAGAAGTGAGAACTTTTCGATATTGAGTTGATGATGTCAATTTTTTTTTTCTTCTTAGGGAAAAGTGCCAATTTGGAGGTCAGGACAAAGACCAGGCTAGGACCAGGCTAAGTCCAGGAAGATCAAGGAAAAAATGGAAAATGAGCAACTTTTTTAGCAGTTATCTAAGGCTTCAGTAATTCATTTGAGATGTGAAAGGCCTCAAACTCATGGCTAAAATGAGTTACTGAATTCTGAGGCTTAAACAAATAACCCCAAACTTCTGAAAGGTAAAATGAAATTCCCCATAGTTTCACTGTGATAAAGAAAATGGATGGGCATCAGGCAGAAACAACAGAGGTAAGATATAACTCCTAAGAGGGAGGAGTTGAGGGGCTGGGGCTGTAGCTCAGTGGTAGAGCGCTTGACTAGCATGTGTGAGGCACAGGGTTCGAGCCTCAGCACCACGTAAATATAAACAAATAAAATAAAAAGAGGGAGAAGATGGTAACTTCCAAAGGTGGTTTTATATAGGAATATTTAAGATTCTAAGCAAAACTACAGGCTGCCCTTCACAGAAAGCTACTATAGAGATCCCAGTATTCACAGAAGACTGGAAGAAGCCAAAATGGAGAGTCACAGCCTGCAATATAACCAGTAGCCAAAGAGGAAGGGTTAGGGGCATGAAATCAATGACATGTCAAAGTGCCAAGGATGTGGTAGAGAAGAGTTCTATATGAGTCAATTTTGCATTATTACAAGGAAATACCCAAGGCAATTACCCTTATAAAGAGAAAGGTTTATTTAGCTCATGGTTCAGATCTGGTTGGTTTGGGCCACTGGTGAGGACACCAGATGGCAATGGTAGAAGCACATATCAGAGCAAATTGTCACATTATGAGCCAAGAAGCAGAGAGAGTGAATGATGAAGAGACCAGTTCCCCAAGTCCACAGTACCTTTCAAGGGCATGTCTCCAAGACCTAAGCACTTCCCATAGGGCCCCACCTCTCACACGTCTAGAGTACCTCCCAGTACTACCACACTAGAGAGGAAGTTCTACATGGACCTTTGAGGACACTCAACATTTAAACCATAGCAAGTTCAAAGGGGATGACTTGCCTGAAGATGAAGAAGGTGGTATTAATGAGTTGACTATGGTAGCACCTGGCATTTGAAGAAAATCAACTGTGTAAAGGAGGATGGACTTATTTTTAAAGTGTTCATATTGAAGTTAAGGAAGTCAGCTCTCTCCCTATGAAAGATGAGATTTATAAATATGGAATGGGAAAAAGAATAATGAACCCCAATGTCTTGGTTTGAAATTGAATATGTTATAATAGGTATATCATTATAGAGGCATATGAACATGTAGGGATACATACACATATATACATGCATATATTTCAAAATTTTGTGCATGTGGGTAGTTTAGGTACAATGACACCTCAGTAGCACTGGGTATACCTAGTATGCAGATCTCAATTTCTATGTAATGACATCTATCCAAAAGAGCAAGGACCCATTATAAAAATAGCTGATTCAAGAAGTAGGGCAGGGAAAGTTCAAGATGAGCATGGTCCATCATATTGCTCTCAAAATAAAGAAATATTAAAGGCAACACACTGAAATGACACAGGAACCAGTTTTTGAAAGATCCAACAGCCAAATGTGGGGAAAATTGAGCATCCAAATAAAGGATAGTAACAGACTACAACCCAAAGAAAATAGGAATCCAAATTGAGAATAAAGAAAGAAAAGACTGTACTTTTAGAACTATCAAGGTCTTAACAAATAGGAAAAGACTAAAAAAGTGTTACAGATTGGAAGAGGATGAAGAAATAAAACATATCCTGAATCAAAGGGGAAAATTAGACATAGTTGGGAATACTGGAAATTGTTGAATAAGGATTGTGGATGGCTGTTAATGGACTGGTTTAGTAGTAGTTTTTATCAATATTTATTTTCTGATTTGAAAAGTTTGGTGATGAATATGCAGAAGAGTCTTTTCCTATATTTCACCCAATATGGGAATATTTAGGAGTGAAAGGGCATAAGGACCGGAGCTTGCTCTCAAATTGCTCATACACACACACAAAAGCTATCATATACATGAATGCACATATCTTGGTCTATCTAACCACCTATCAAAAGAGAGATGGAGCAAACAACTACAAAACCATTAACTGGGAAATCTGGATGAAAAGATCATGGGGATTCATTCTACTGTTGTCAAAAAACTACTGTGAATTTAAATTTATTTCAAAGCAAATTATTTCCAAGTTGTACTTAAAAACTCATTGTGTAAATTTAACAGTAGATTGGACACTAATGATTACAGGACTTGTGAACTGGAAATATATGAACAAGAAATGTACAAAGTAAAGCAAAGAAGGAGAAAAAGAATTGGGGGAAAACAGAAACAAATTAGAAATAGATAGGACATGCACAAGAGATCCAACCTGTATAATCAGTTTCAGACGGCCAGGGGAAAGAAATGGGGTGGAAGCTAACAATTTTACCTGCTCATTAAGAAGTTCCATAGAAGCTGGGCGCAGTGGCGCACACCTGTAATCCCAGCACTTTGGGAGGCTGAGACAGGAGAATCCCGAGTTCAAAGCCAGCCTCAGCAATGGCGAGGTGCTAAGCAACTCAGTGAGACCCTGTCTCTACATAAAACACAAAATAGGGCTGGGGATGTGGCTCAGTGGTCGAGTGCCCCTGAGTTCAATCCCCCCATTACCAAAAAAGAAAAAAAAAGTTCAATAGACTCTAAAACAGGAGAAGCATAAGGAAAACCACAACTGGTCAACTCACCGTGAAATGACTAACACCAAGACAGAGAAGACCTCCAACCAGCCAGAGGGGGGAAAAAAAACATCCCCTACAAAGGAACAACAACACTACCGGCAGCTGCTATTTCTTAGGGACAACAGAAGGCAGGAGACAACAGGGATGGAAATGAACAGCCCACCTGCGGAAAACCACCTTCAAAAATGAAAGTCAAATAAAAATATTTCAAACAAACAACAACAAAAGGAAGCAAGAAGCAAATGGAAAAGCAAAACCAACGCAAGGGGCTGCTGGGAGGCCTGTCCTGAAATGCTTAAGGAATTTCTACTGGCAAAAGTAAACATGGAAATTTGGAAGTATGGAAATTTAGCAGGAAATGAAGGAGAGTGGATGGGCAAATATGTGGGTAATTACAAATTACTATACAAAACAAGAGCCAGTGTAGGGAGTTTAGAATAGACATTGAACTAAACATGTGCCAAACAGCGTGAAAGACAGGAAGAGGGCGAGTTAGTGTCCTAAGATTCCAGCAGTCACTGGGAAGTAGCAAAGTTAGAGATTGGTATACAGGTTGTAATTTCTGGAGCAATCATCACTCATAAGTTAAAAAAGCAAAAGAATAAGATCAGCAAGTTAATTCAGAGAACAAAACAAATGCTTAGCCTAGAATTAGCAAGAGTAAAGATATTGGGCCCACGTGGATAATCTGGGAAAATCTCCTTGGTTTAAGATGAGCTGATTAGCAGCCTTAATGCCCCTTCACCATGTAATTTAACATATGCACAATTTCTGAGGATTAGGAGGTAGAACTCGATAGGAGGTGTTATTCTGCTTCCCACAACATCTCAGAATTTGTCAGATCAAATAAGTACATTTATAAAACACGTTAAAAACTCAAATTATTTAAAAATCTATAGAGAGCTTTATAACCAACACACAAAACATTTGTAAAAGTTAGTTTTCACTAGATTGCAAATAAAATCTCATCCAAAAGAAGAAAGCATACCTACATGTCGTAGCTTTCTTCTACCATTCCAAATCCCTAGAAGTACCCTAAAAACATGGCAAATGAATACATGTAGAACCTCCTGGAGGACAGACAGACAGACACACACACACACACACAAGGTGTCTCCATGGATCAGAAACTGTGTTAAATAACTGAAAGATGGCCAAGTGCAGTGGCACATGCCAATAATCCCAGTGGCTCGGGAGACTGAGGCAGGAGAATCAAGAATTCAAAGGTAGCCTCAGCAGACGCAAAGCGCTAAGCAACGCATTGAGACCCTGTCTTTAAATAAAATACAAAATAGAGCTGAGGATGTGATTCAGTGGCCAAGTGCCCCTGAGTTCAATCGTTGGTACCCCCTCCAAAACATAACTGAAAAATGGAAAATAAACAATAAACAAAATCAATGGACAAAAAAGTTATCATTGAGGGCTGGGTTTATGGCTCAGTGGTAGCCTGCCCACCTAGCACGCGTGAGGCACTGGGTTCCATCCTCAGCACCACATAAAAATAAAATAAAGATATTCTGTCCACCTACAACTAAAAAATAAATATTTTTTAAAAAAGTTATCGTTGAAATTCATGCAGGAAAAGCTTTTATAAAAGAGTTTCTTCATGCCTTGGGTTGATAGATGCAGTGATGGAGGGACATCAAGAGTAATGGATGGATTGATGAGTTGGAGCACTCTAGCACAAGCAGTCAGATGAGTCGACTTTCTGTATGCTGCTTGCACTGCTATGCCAGGCAGTACTCTGCAGGTGGGATCAATGCCTCAAACCACAGGAGTCAGAGTGCCACACACAGTAATTGCAATATAGTATATGTTCCTAGCAATAGTATACAAATGAACAAAGGCTAGGAGGATATACAACAAGCCAATAGCTAAGAATGCCAGTAGGAAAATGGTTAAATAAATTACAACTCCATAGACTGGAGTGGAATGCTACACAGCTATTTAAAAGAATGGAAAGATTCTTTGTATATGGATATAGAAAGATGTCCAGCATGTAATGTCAAGTAAAAAAGCAAGAGAAAATTACACCCAAATATGGATGTAGTTTTGGTGATGTGTTTACATGCATGCTTGCATAAATAGTCAAAAAGCTTGAAGGACATACACCAAAAACACCGTCAGTGGCTTTCTCAGAGGAATGATTTAGGGATGGGGTGGAGATATTTACTTTTTTTTTCTTTTGAACAATTTTTTAAATGATATTTTTGTTAGTGGTAAATAGGTAAACATGAAAATCAAGGATACAAATGAGGACTAAATACTAAACATAGGCTTACTCGTTGTAGTTTGGATATGCGGTGTCCGCTAAGGAGCTCGTGTTAGGCAATACAGGAAGGTTCAGAGGTGAATCAATTGGATTTTGAGAGCTATAAACTAATCAGCAGACTAATCCATTGAATGGATTAATTATTTGAATGGGTTACTGGGCGGTAACTGTTGGCAGGTAGAGCCCTGGCTGGGGGAAGTGAGTCACTGGGGATGTGTCCTTGAGGAATACATATCTTGTCCCTGGCTCTTCTCTCTCTGCTTCCTGGCCACCATGAGCTGAGCAGCTTTCCTCCACCACACCCTTCCATAATGATGTTCTGTCTCACCTCAGGCTCAGAGCGATGGAGCTGGCCAACCATGGAGTGCACCTCTGAAACCATGACCCCCACATAAACTTGTCCTCCTCTAAGTTGTTCTTGTCAGGTATTTTGGTTACAGCAATGTAAAGCTAACTAACACACTAGCTCTGATTTTAAATGTTTGAAGAAAAGAAATTTTGAAAGAAAATTACTTAGATTAGCATAGATGTCTGAATTAGCCTAGGCCTCACATAGATGTTTACCCCTTTACTCCACTGGTTTTCTGGGATTACCTGCTGCATGGATTAATGGTATCCAAAGGGTTTTATTTATGACCAGGATTCCAGAGTGTGGCGCCAGAGAGTCGTCAAGCCCCAAATCAAACTCATGAGTCATAGCAAGGTAGGACCCCCGCCCCCAACAAATCCAGGAAACCCAGGTATATACAACAATCATCTAACCTGTCAAGCCATTTTTCAATCACCTCTAAATACTTGGTTATTGTTCCATGAACCATTAAGAAAGGCTATGAAGCCAGACACACACCTATAATCCCAGCAGCTCAGGAAGCTGAGGCAGGAGGATTGCAAATTCAAACACATCTTCAGCAATTTAGCAAGGCACTAAGTAACTCAGTAAGACCCTATCTCTTTAAAATATTTTAAAAGGGCTGGGGATTTGCTCAGGGGTTAGGTGCCCCTGGGTTCAATCCCTGGTATTAAAAGGAAGAGGAGGAGGAGGAGGGAGAGGAGGCAGCGGAGAATGAAAATAAAAGAAAGAAAAGAAAAATAAAGGCTATGTTAGATGACAGCTGTGGTATCAGTTAAACTCAGTTTTGGTATATGTAGTGGGATGATGGTGGATGCAGAAGGGATGCTCTAAAACATGAAAAGACAGATTTAATGTAGCAGGACATTGAATTGCAAGGAATGGAAAGAACATTGGAAATAAACTTAGTTCTCTTGGAACAGACCACTTATAAGAGCAGAAATTCCCTCACAGAAAACTGTAGCAAATAGACTGTAGCCACAAAATAAAGAAAAGTCCAGAATATACAAATGAGCATGTCTCTTCCTGCAAATAACTATGTATCTTTACAGTATCACCTTCAAGGCTAACACATTTCCTTTTCTTACTGCTTTAGAGCCTTGGGGAGATGATTTAAAAACAATAACACAGTTTACACTCTTAAAATTGGAAAGCATATATGTACTGAGGGAAAAAGGTATTCGATGAGGGGAAATCCATATGGTAGTAAAAGTTTTTAATAAATTATTAACTGGCTGGCACTTTTATCTGAGTAAGAGAATCATGAATTTTCCTCAGCCTTTCTTTTTAAAGAGGTTATAAAGTTTAGCTGTAAAACGAGTCACAACATCCTGAAGGAACAATAGATGATGAAGTCCAGGCAAATAGCTATTGGCACCAACTCATCTCTGTCCTTATAGGAAGGGAAATTTCAAGAGTAACTCTGCAAACAAAGTACTTTTTATAGAGTAAAGGTAACACTGTGCAGTAAAATGTGCATTTGACTGGGAAATAGACTACTGGATGGAGGCCTGGTTTTGCTATTTATTGATAATGTGGAATTGCACAGCTCATCTTGGGCAGTTTCTAGAAACCTTAACTCTCAATTCTTTATCAACAGATGGAATTGACTAGATCATCTCTAAGGTCTGACAGCTCTGTTTTTGTTTTTCTTTTGTTTTTTTCTATTTTCAACAAAATATGACAGGTTAGACACACACACACATGTTACTACTTTGCAGGAGACTGATATGTAAGGTTAGAATACGGAAGCATTCAAAGATTTATCCAAGTAACAACTTCAAATCTACTAAAATACAAAACAAAGGACATGGGAATAAGGGGTGAGGTGGGCAAAAATGAGAGTAGAGAAGAGAAAAAAGGAAAGGAGAGGTGAATGCAGGGAGTAAGTAGTACATTTAAAGTGATTTGGCACTTTAATTTGAAAAAGTAATTATTTTCTAATTAATCTTTCAAATTAATGAAAATATGCTTTCAATTAATATATTTAAGATGAATGCAGTGGTCATGCCTGTAACCCCAGTAACTCAGGAGGCTGAGGCAAGAGGATCAGAAGTTCAAGGCCACCCCAGGAACTTAGTGAGACACTGAGACTGTCTCAAAATGAAAAGAACTGGAGATGTAGCTCAGTAGTGGAGCACTCCTGTGTTCAAGCCCTAGAGGTGGAGACTTCGGGAGGTGATTAGGTCCTGAGAATGGTGCTCTCCTAGTTGGATTAATGCCCTTCTATGAGAGGCAGGAGAATGACACTCCACTCCTTCCATAAGGGAAGGCACAATGAAAAGATGCCATCTTGAATCAGAGGGTGGTCCCAGAGTCTGTTAGTACTTTCATCTTGGACCTCCCAGTCTCCAGAACAGTGAGAATAAATTTCTGTTATTTATAAGCATCTCAGTTTATAGTATCTTTGTTACAGTAGCCTGAGAAGACTGAGACAGAATGTGTAGATGAATGGATCAGTTTTTGAATAACATACACACAAAATAGACACATAACTCTTATATAACTGAGAAATTTTGAGTGGTATGATGATAATATTCAAATCAAATGCATTCAAAATGCTGGATTTCTTTTTTAGTAAATAGAAAAAAGTATTTACATGAGAAAGAGGAGGATGACAGGTGCCTGATTTTTAAAAAAGGTAAACATTTACTTTTGAGATTGCCAAAGTAACTTCTAAAAACTTTCTCCCAGAAAATACCTAGAACCTGTGCCCGCTTTATCCTGTCAACACCGTGTATTTTATGGTACATTTTTAACAACAAATGAATTGCTATTGACTCTTTATAATCAAAGTTCATATTTTATTTGTATATAATTATGATTTGGTTCTGAAATGTCCCCTAAATATTCAAGTGTTGAACTCTTGGTCCCTGATGCAACAATGTTCAGAGATGGGGCTTTAAGGACAGGATTGGATTATAAGGGATCTAACTTCATCAGTGGATTAATCCATTTCATAGATTAATAATTTGGTGGCATCACTGGGAGTTGGCAGAAACTGCAGAAAGTAGGGCCTAGCTGGATGAAGAAAGCAAGTCACTGAGGGCCTTCCCTGGAAGGGTATATTTTTGTCCCTTGTCCCTTCTCTCTTTTTCTCTCCGCTTCCTGGGTGCCATGAAGTCTACAGGGTTCCCATAGCATGTCCTTCTGCCGTGATGCTTCTACCTAGCTACAGGCCTAAAATCAATAGAGTCAGCTGACCAGGGACTGCAACCTCTGGAACCATGAGCTAAAATGAATCTTTTCTCCTTCACTTTGTCATGTATTTTGGTCATGGCAACGAAAAGCTAACTAACACAGATATCCTTAGCTATAACCCAAAGTCCTTTTTCTATCGCAGAATTCAGTTCAGGACATAATATTGCGTTTAGTTCTCACTTTTTTTTTTCTTTTTTTTGAGTACCAGGGATTGAACCCAGGGGCACTCACACTGAGCCACATCCCCAGCCCTATTTTGTATTCTATTGAGACAGAGTCTCACTGAGTTGCTTAGGGCCTCTCTAAATTGCTGAGGCTGACTTTGAACTCGCGATCCTCCTGCCTCAGCCTCCTGAGCTGCTGGGATTGCAGGCATGTGCCATGGGATTACAGGCATGTGCCACTGTGCCCAGCTAGTTCTCATATCTTTTTGAGCCTGTATAATTCCTAGTTTCCCACAGCTGGGCCTCCTGACTTCCCATAGGTAAAAGCAACTCTACCCAGGAGCCAGGCTATATATTAAGCAGAAGCCTCCCTATCAAGTACTATTCTTTCTTAAGCTGACTCCATCCTAAAGGCTCCTGCTGAGCTAAGAGGTCTGTCTCCAAGCATAGGCCTTCTTGGTGCTCAGTTCCAGAAACTACTCTGAAATTGAGGCCCATTTGCTTTGTATTTGTTCCTAGATAAATGTCTCCTATTAAACTTTGACTTCTATGCTCACACCCTTTCAGTAGCAGGTTCTTAAGAGGTGGTCTTGTCCCTATGCCCAGCCTTGCAGTGTCCTTCTGATTCTATATTTGGACATTTGCTTAATACAATTGAAGATCTTTATTATTCTAACCAGCTCTCCTCAGACAACCAGGGGCTTGTTTTCTTCCAGGCAAATCCTCTAGTGGACTTTGGAATCTGCCCTTGAAATCCAGCCCACAGACACTTGTGCTTCCTGTCACTGGGACCCACACACTCCCTGAGATGTTAGTAATGCATTGCCTCATGGATCTCTGCTCTCAGCCCAGTTCTCTGAAATCCATGCCAAGGACCCCCCAGATGAATTTAGTGATTGCTCAGGGACTCCCATGGTTCTTGGCACATAGGAAGTACTCAATGCATATTCAATGAGGGAATGCTCAGGATCATAAGCATACACCTTAGAACTTGGGCCAGCTTTCTCAGTGGGCAAGTAGAGGTGCGGGTTTCCCCCTGAGGCCCAGCTCACTCTGCCTTTCTTGTCTCACTTGGAGACGTCAGCCACACTTTCCAAATGAATCACTCTTTTAACAACTCATCAACAGGGGAAAACTCAGATTTTTGTCTGAACAAAACAAAATTTAGGGGCTACTTTCTGACTTAATCTAAATAAATGTTAAATACTACATTACATTTTGTGATTGGTAAGCTTCTTTAGGACTATAGAATTTATGGTTGCTAAATTTGGTCAAGGTAAATCATTTGCTTTAGCTCTTTTTATTGGACATGAAACTGTTACAACACAAATTTGAAAATCAAGTAAAAATATCTGAAAAATCTTGGTTATATAAATTTAAATTTTTATTCACTCAAGGATCCTTTTTTAGTGGTAATATATTTATTTATTTATTTATTTATTTATTTATTTATTTATTTATTTATGGTACCAGGGATTGAACCCAGGAGGTGCTTAACCACCCAACCACATCCTCAGCCCTTTTTTAGATTTTATCAGAGACAGGGTCTCGCTGAGCTGCTTAGGGCCTCGCTAAGTTGCTGAGGCTGACTTTGAACTTGCAATCCTCTTGCCTCAACCTCCTAAGTCGCTGTGATTACACATGTGCATCACCACGCCCAGTGATAATATTTTATTTTTAATTTTAAAAATCTGAAGGAATATTTTTTTACCCAACTGTCAAAATCAGTTTGGTGATCAGCTAACATGCTTGTAATAATTTATATAGTAGTTTCATAGAATAGGCTATGTTGATAAACACAATCTAGAAGGTGTTTTTTGTCTAGCTCATGTATTTTCATTTTTAATAGAGGTTTATTACTATTTTATAAAGTTACTCTTTAACTGTTTATTATTGACACCTTTGAATTTAAGTATGCTACAGTCTAGACAGGATACACTTATTTATTTGATAAATAATAAATAAAGGATTTTGTACAATTTGCTCTTAATGTGATTGATGGATTCCCCACAACACTATTGTCTACTCTTAGTTTAGCTCTGATGCCAGTGGTCTCGGCCATTGTACGGTGCCCACGATGCCTGCATGAGAATTGACATGGTTGTGTATGGTTCTTAAATTGTTCTTTTTGCTTTGTCATTTCACAAAAAATGGTGTTCAACATGTGTTGACACAAAATGGTTTTCACATCAAAATGAGTTTTTCTATATTACTACTTTGTCATATTAATTTTTTTTTTCTGAATTGGAATCTTGGGGCTATTTTGGGGGAGGTTTAAAGAAAGAGAAACTAGAATAGAAGGTTTTGTTTTGTTTTGTGGATAGGTTTACTGAGGTGAGGTAGAGTGAAGAGTAGATCTTCTCCTGTCACTTCTTTTGTCGATTAAAAGTAGGTGACCTTAATGCGGAGGCTGGGATTTCAGGTGGACCTCAGAAAAGGTGAGAAGATCTTCTGTCCATCAGGAAAATATCCATGATTTAGTTTGGGTCATATTGATATTAAAAGAAATCTAGTGTATGCTTGAAACCATCTTGCTTTATTTTTCTACAGAGTACAGAACACAAAGAATAGGCTTAACTGCAGATATTTTATAACTATATTCATATATTTTAGTTACAACAAGAATTAGATTAAAATTGAAGAAAATGTATAGCTGATTACAGGATGTAAAGTACTAAGTAAATCAAGGGTCTAGATCTTGATTTGTAACTCTGTCTCCAATAAAAATACCTAAGCTCCTTGAGAAATGGCTAATGCTAGGATAGGGACAAGAAACATACGAGACAAGCCTAGAGCCTGCTACAGCGTTATGAAATAAAGAAGTGCTCAGGAAAACAAAATAAAGATGGCAGTCTGTCAGAGGGATGGAGACATCAATAGAAAGGCTGGAGAAATGTGAGCAAGGAAATCTTCATATTGATACACATACATGATTGAATAAATAACTAACCTTGAAAAAGAATTCCAAATAACTTATAGAGATACTGAATCCTAAAAGAGGTGAAGAATAACTTCCTGCCTTTACATATGTGCTGCACATAGTGACTTCCTTCAAAAGAGAACCTCATGGAAGGAAGGGAAAAGGCACCTTTCAGTGGAGACAGCTTAAGAACACTGCTTCAGCCATGTGACCAAGAGCTGAGCATCCTTAATGTCATTTGCTAGCATATTTCCTAGATATGGTGTGATGAAGATGGTACTCCACCTCAACATCCTTCCTCCTCCAAGCTCATAACCACTGACAGTCATGAAAAACAGAATATCATACAAGCCCATGTTGAGAGAGATTCTTAACTAGTATTCCTCACAACTGTCAAGGTCATCAAAAGAAACTGAGTCCTCAAAGGTGCCGTCTAGAGGAGATGATGGTATCCTGGATGGGCTCTGAAACAGAAATAGGACAATAGATGAAATCTAAGGATATTTGAATAAAATATGGGCTTTAAGTAATAATAGCATTATCAATATTGATTTATTAGTTATGACTCATGTACTATAATAATGTAAGATGTGAATAATGTGGGTGCAGGGTTAACGGAAACTTCTCTACAGTTGCAACTTTCTGTTCTTTGCAACATTCTATTCTCAAACTATTCTAGGGTTGAAAGTTTATTTAAAAATAAACTTCAAAAATAAAAACTTCAAAAATACTAAGCCATGGTATAAAAATAGGTAGACATCTTCATTTATAAGACTCAAATATTCCAAAATGCAAACTAAAAATTACACATAAAACTGTTTTATTAATGAAAATAACAAAAAAAGGGAAACTCAGGGGGAAGATTAGAATAAAATAATCATATAGTCACACGATGGCATATGAAGCAGCCATTTGATAATGTTAACATTTTTTATTAGTTCATTTTAGTTGTACCTAATATTAGGTTTCATTTTGACATAATTATACAAGCATGGAATATAATTTCTCTAATTCAGTCTTTGGTATGTCTTCTCTCTCTCTCTTTCTTCTACTCTACTGATTTTTGTTCTACTTAGTTATAGGTTTTTAAAAATTAACTCTTTTGAATATACATAAAGGTGAGATTCACTATTGTAAATTCATTTATGTGAATAGGAAAGTTTGTTCAGATTTATTCCACCATTCTTCTCTTTTCCTGTCCCTCCTGCCACTTCCTCATTCCCTTTTTTCTGCTCCAGTGATGGTGTTGTTAAATTTTTAAAAGTCTAGTTGCACAGGCAAATGCATGTGAAATACTATTGAATGAAAAAGATCATACCAAAATGTGTATGTAGTATGAGTAACAAGTATATCACAAACACTAATTAGAAAAATAGATAAAGAATATAATTGGGCAAGACATTTTTTAATGACAAAAGATACACTTGAAAAAAGTTTAATTAATAACACCAAATATGGGCAATTGATACCATCGAACTTTTGTCCAAATATTCTGGAAGATTTTAGCATTGTATTTCAAAAAACTTCAAATAGGGTTGCAATATGATGCAAGCCCTAAGGATAACAACCCCAAAGACAGTCAAAGCCCTTCTTCCTGCCTTCCCTATTATGTAATATGAAAGTCTAAATCACTACTCACCAAACACCCTCTGCTTTGGACCAGCAAGACTAGCACAATACGTGTAAATGCAGCAGCCGATTCGGAACACAGAGGATAAAAGCCAAATATGGAGAAAACTGTCTACCCAAATATATGATTAAACAACTTTATCAGCTCTCCTCGTGGCCTGAGACAAATAGATGCTTTGCTTCTTAAAGCTGGTGTGCTCAAGTTTTTCGTTACATGCAGCCAGGTACAATTTTAGTAGCTACAACAAATAAACCCGGAAACAGTGCTTGAAGATTATAAGCTGGTACAAACTTTCAGAGGCAACATAACAATATGTGACAAACACTTTTGAAGTTCAGTACATATGTATTTCACCTATTGTGCATGTGCACACAAATTCAATTGTATGAATATTAATTTGAATATCAATTATATGAATATTAATTTTTATTAATTTCATGTTAGTAACATAAAAATGAACTACTTCATGTCCCAACAATACATTTACTTACATAAGTATTTTATAACATTTACATAAATATTGTACAAACATCAAGAGAATAAAATACAGTCATGAAAATTCAAGATGTAATAGTTCACAGGAAAAGTTTCATAAGCGTAAGAGTTTTTTCAAAGAAGTAAGGACCATCTGATATTTTAATAATATTAAAATGATTAAAATATGATTAAAATTGTTAATTATAATTATTGCTTACTAATATATAATTACATAATAAAATCATAAGGCAATTATGTAAAAAATATTACATTTACAAAACAATATAAAATAAAACTTATATGGGCAGAAAAATGTAGAGATTTTACAAACCAAAATTTACTCACCAAAAATTTACTAACTTTAATAGTACTCTTAGTTTTTTATATTACATTTATCATTTTTGTACGATTTTAAAGACACATTGATTGAGCCTGAGCTATAGGTTGGATATTAAATATCCCCCAAAGGCCCATGTGTGAGCCCCAGTGCCCCGCATGCGAGACTTAGTCTTCAGTGTGGTGCTCAGGGAGCTAGTGGAAGCTTTAAAGGCAGGATCTTATGGGAGATTTTAGGTCATTGAGGGTGTACCTCGAAAGGGAATTGTGGGACTTTTGTCTCTTCTTCCTTTTTACTTCCTGGCCAGGAGATGTCAATAGTTTTGTTACTATTCACAAGTTGCCATGATGTTTTCCCCCTGCTCCCCACAGAGGCCTAAAAGCAATAGTTGTGCGTGATCTTGGAATGAAACCTCCAAAATTGTGAACCCAAACAAATGTTTATAGTTTGATAATTTCAGGTATTTTGTACAGTAATGGAAAGCTGACTAACATATCTTGAATTGTTTTTTAAAGCAGAAAATCATAAGTATTATTATTTTTGAATGTTTTAAACCATGCTTAGAACTCAGCCTGATATGAATGTAAAGTCAATGCATACAATGTTATTTTTTAAATGGTCTGACATAGAGTTACTTCTAATGAAGTCTATTTCACTGTGAGATTAGAATCCAGGAAGCTGTAATTTGGCGCAAGCATGAAGTGAGACCTTGCACATGTTAACACAGCTTTCTTTGCTGTTCCATAGCGTAGAGAGTGAGTAATGTTTTTAACCTACTCTCTAGAATCTGAAATTTTTAGTTCTAACTTAGAAATATTTACATCTTCAACCATGTCTCCACTGTCTCTCTACTCTTGAGAATTATAGTTTCCTATACGTAAAAGGATATCTCAGGTAATGAAGTCTTCTGGGAAAATGAGGCAGCCAGGGGTGCTGTGCCTCTAGCCAAGAATGCACCAGACATGTTTCCCTTTCAGTTTCACACACATCCCTCTCTCATCTCCACAACCTTCGGCAAGGCAGATGAGCGACAGATGTGACCATTTCAAGCGGCCCTCACATGAAGCTGTGGGATAAACAGGCCAGGATAAGGATACATTGATTTGCAGTCCACGTGGGAGCAGCAGCTTTCAGAGCCAAGGATGAATCCGGGGTTACTGTCTCAGATAAAAAGATACCTGCTCAACATTCTGGAAGGGAACTCTTCCGCTGCTTTAGTTCAAGGATGGAGTCTCCCAGGGTGAGCGACTGTAGTTCACAGGACTGCCTTGGGAGACAGAAAATGACATGCCACCAGGAGAGAAACCCAGGAAGAGATCCCAGTCAGCACACCCTGCTTTCTCTTACAGATCTCTTAGGCTTTCCCACTGCAGGAGGACTCGCCATCTGCACAATTCAGTGACCTGCTGAGTTCTTTATCCTGGGCAAGTCTAAGTTAACTCCAACCTGCCTGGGATGAGGACAGAAAGTCCTTCCATCTTTTTCTTTCTTTTCTTATCTTTTTATTTGTTTGTTTAAATAAAGCAGTTAAATAAAAACATTTAGTCTAGAGAAAAGATGTGGAAATGTACAAATGGATACAAAGTATTCCTAAAAAGATATAAGAACTCTATCCTCTCTCTCATCCCCTCAATATCTCTGTCAATCTGAATGGGAAAATGAGGCAGTGTACACTTTCTGAAATGTTTTCATTCCTACAAAATTCTGGAATTTAACCTAAGTAGCTTCATGATGTGGGCCAGTGTTATTCAACTTTTCATTGAGGGGACAAAACACCTGAGATAAACAACTTAGAGGAGGAAAGGTTTGTTTTGCCTTACGGTTTCCATCCTTGGTCAGCTGGCTCCCTTGCCTTGGGTCTGAGGTGACAGAGAGCATCATGGCAGAAGAGTGTGGCAAAGGAGAACTGTCAGCTCATGGCAGCCAGAAAGTGGGGGAGGGGGCTGAGGACAAAATATGTTTCAGAGTGTACCCCCAAATAGGCCTCATCTCCCACAGTTTCCACCAGCTCCCAAGAATGCCATCAAATAGGAATCCTTTAACGTATTGATCTATCCACGAGGTCAGAACCTTCATGGTCCAATCACTTACCAAAGTCCCCACCTGGGAACATTGGTATGGTGTTTGGGGGACATTTCATGTTCAAACCATAGCAGCCACTTTCCAAAGATTATCTTCCCAGTTACATATACTCATACTTTTCATTTTTGTGTTGAAAGAATGGAAATTATGTGTGAAAATTGATTAAAAACTCAGCACGATTATTCTGAAAATGGATTTTGCCAAATGAAATGGCCTAGGTGATAGTCACTTCTTTAAAATTATGTCAAGTCATTTTTACAGACTTTATAATAGAAGTGTCTTTTCCCAATCCTATTTCTCAGTGTTGAAGAGACTGAAGTGACTCTTGGATTGTCTCACAGGCAGAGGAGGTTGCACTTTAGCCAGGGCTCATCCACTCTTCCATGCCTTCTAGAGGGCCACCTCCCAGCAAATCACTAGGGCAGGAGGTGGCTCCTTCACTGGCTCTTGCACCTTCAGTTCCTTTCTGCTATGCTCTGAGCTCTGAATTTTATGATTCAAATATTTGCTCTATGGTCCTGTGTTTCACCTGTCTGAGCCATTCCGTGGCACTCCTGCAAGACCTCACCTGACAGGTTAACATCCGCTCCCTGTCCTCATTGTCCTCTTTTGTCTTCCATATTAGTTTGATAAGGTGTAAAATACCAAGGGGGTGTTTCATCGGGTGAAACCAAAAGCCAACAACAATTTTTTATTTTAAATCCAATTGCTTGATGAAAAATCAAGCTTCTACATGTCCGTTGTGATCTTTCCAAGACCATCTACTATGCATACTGTTTCATAGACTAGTATTTTAGAATTGACATAGTGGTACAATATGAGTAATTTTCATTATCAGAACATCAAACTATACTCTAATAAAAGAAAATAGAGCTCCATAGAGAAAAGGCTGATTCTAGGATCATGACAAAAAATTGCAAGATAAGTCTGGAATAATTGGTAAAAATAGGAAAATACTCAAAAAAAGATGAGAATATGTCAAAAGAAAATTGGAATCAATTTGAAGAGATTACTAATGGTGAAATTTGGGACAATTTGATTGAAACCAAATAATAATTATACTAGATTAAAATCCGTTGCATATAATAAGGCACAAATCCATACTAACATAGACAATTAACAAAACAAATCATGAGAATGGAATGCTATTCCTCATAATAGAATTCTAACTAACAAATATAGAAGGAAGGGTGAAAATAGAAAATCACCACTTGGCAAACAGCACATTATTAATTTTTTAAGGCAAGAATCACTGATGGATTGTAGAGTTACTGGATGGAAATATGAGAAACAGGATTTTACATAGACAGAGTATCTTCCTACAAATTACTTTATTGATTGCAACTGAAAAAATAGCAACTTGACATAAAAGAATTCTGAAGACACCACCTTAACAAGGTAATCAAAGTTAACATCACCAGGAACAAGAAAAATCAGTAGCATGGCCTCTCCTGATATATGACACTCAAAAGAGCATGACATCATTTCTTATCCCAAATAAATAACCTTAATTTAATCACGAGAATAACTGTAAATTTAAGGATATTTCTAAAAAGTAACTGACCAGTACTCTTCAGAAGTGACAATGAATGACATGAAAGACAAAGAGGTATTAGGGAACAGTTCCAGACTAAAGCTAACTAAGGACATATGCCAATTAAATGCCACATGTGATCAAAGTGACATAAGAGGGACAATTGGCAAAAATTTGAATGTTTTGAAAATTGTACTAAGTAAATGTTACTTCCCTGAGTTTGATACTTTGGTAATATAAACTGTTACTTGGGGAATCTGGGTAAAAGTCTGGAGATTCTTTATTCCATAAATCTAAAATCATCTCAAAATGTAGAACTAAATAAATGAAAAATAAGCATGTAAAAATGAGTAGAAAATGAATTTTGCATTTCCCATTTCACACAGAATTTGGAGTACTTTTAGTAATCCTGTCAGGTAATAGCTCTACTTTTTAGATGACACAAAAAGACTAAGAAAGCTTAAATCATGTGCTGTGGAGATTGCAGAGTTAGCTAAGGGACTGAATGTTATTGTGTCCCCCAAATTCATGTTGAAACCTGATCTCCAATGTGATTGGACTCACAGGTGGGCCTTTAGGAGGTGAGTAGGTCATGAGGGTGGGGCACTCATGAGGGGATTAGGGCCCTTAAAAAGAGATCCATGGAAGCTCACGGGCCCCTGCTACCTGGGAGGACACAGTGGAAAACAGCAACTCTGAGCCAGGGAGCAGCCCACACCAGGTACGGAATCTGCTGGCACCTTGATCTTGGACTTCTAGCTTCCAAAACTGTGAGAAATGTATTTTTCCTATTCATACACTATTCAGTTTATGGGATTTTATTATAGCAGGATGAACAGACTAAGACGAATCCCTTCTGACTTGAAAGATTTAAAAGATAAGCATACTTTAGAATTCAGTTACATCAAGTAATCATGTCATTATTTCTTTTTTTTTTTAAAATACTTTTTTAGTTGTAGATGGACACAATGTCTTTATTTTATTGCTTTGTATGTGGTGCTGAGGATAGAACCCAGGGCCTCATGCATGCAAGGCAAGCGCTCTACTGCTGAGCTACAGTCCCAGCCCAATCATGTCATTATTTCTTTCAAAATTCATCTTCATTGAAAAAGAGCTTGCATACAATAAATGCTACTTTCTTAATTTCAGTGGGTTTTGGCACATATTTGACAGATGTAACCATCACCATAATCAAGATAAAGAACATTCTGTCACCCTCAAAAGTTCCCTCATATAGAGCCTACATTCGTGGAGCAAATTTTTGCCACACGCATATCAGATAGAGCACTGATCTCCAGGATATATAAAGAGCTCAAAAAACTTAACACCAAAAAAACAAACAACCCAACCAATAAATGGGCTAAGAAGCTGAATAGAAACCTCTCAGAAGAAGATATACAATCAATAAATATATATATAAAGAAATGTTCATCATCTCTAGCCATTAGAGAAATGCAAATCAAAACTATGCTCAGATTTCATCTCACACCAGTCAGAATGGCAGCTATCCAAAATACCAGCAACAATAAGTGCTGGCGAGGATGCGGTGAAAAAGGTACACTCAAACATTGCTGGTGGGACTGCAAATTGGTGCAACCAATCTGGAAAGCAGTTTGGAGATTTCTTTAAAAACTTGGAATGGAACCACCATTCGATCCAGCTATCCCACTCCTTGGCCTATACCCTAAAGATTTAAAAA